>CM055120.1:227479433-228079433 GCA_029206835.1 Rana muscosa
TGTGTGAGGTGGTTATTGCGTGCGCCATTGGCGCGCATTAGAACTTTGAATTTCGCTCTTGGCAGCCATCTTGGCGTTCAGTGGCGCAGTTATAGCTGCGGCCAGCGGCCATTTTCTTGTGGCCGCCGTGCATTTATTTCTGGCGGCGGCGCGAATCCCCTCAGACTGAGCGGTCCTTAAGGGTTGGTGGTCCTCCTGGGTATCCCCTCGTCAGCCTCAGCGTAGCCAGTGGGTGGACTGTATATTCACTGTATAGTGTAAGGTCTGAGGGTAGCGTTAAGGAGTCTGATACACCTGCTCTCAACACTTGCCTGGGGCAACTGGCAGTGCTGCACAGTTAAACATGTTCATATGTTTCCTGCACCTGCGGTCCTTATGGACCAGTTGTCAGCAGTCCTGGAATCATTCCTGTCAGAATGGAAGCGGTGTGTGAGCAAAAGGAGCTATAAGCCCCCCTTCCCCCACAAAAATCTTTACTGAAGGGGTGCTCTGAGTCAGATATGGGCCTAGCTACTATGCTCAGGACCCTACCTCTGAATATTTAATGTTTATGAACAGGACATTCCCTTGTGAGGAAGACTCCAGTTCTGTCAGTGAATGACAGGGCGCTTGTAAGTGATCTCATTGATGATGTGAGGAACACTCTCAGGCTGGAATTGCGGTGACAAGCTTTTCTTTTACACAGTTTCCTCACTGTTTTCCTCATGCTGCCTCAAGAGCAGCATGGATGAGGGAGGACTTTATTCATTTATGTATCTAGTCCCTGTGAGCCTTGTGTGTGATATCCTGAAGTAACATTTCCCGCCATTTCCTGGGGAATGATTTGAGCTCTGACACACGGTCTGAGGATCAGAGGTTACCTGTTACCTGCATGCTGCTTCGGCAGCACAGTCAAGCAGGTTGGAATGATAGAGAAGATTATGCGCCTCTGCGCCATAATTTTAACTCGTCCTATACCTCTACACTGCATACATTCAGTGTATGTATGTGTTATTGGTCTCTGTGTCTGCGTGGCTGTTCCAATGCTGTGTTTCAGTGCCATACATGATCTAAACGTGCAAAATATGTTTATGCACGACTCCAGATACATTCACAGTATATGTATGTATTGTACTCTCTGGGTTGGCCTGGGCTCCGGTGTCCTCCCGCACTTTCATGGTATGTGCGCTTTGGCTCTCTGCACAGTATAGACATGTTCAATATGTTTATTGCACATATTATACAGGTTTACAGTATGGGTATACTGTTTGCGTGGGGTTCCTCCGGGTACTCCGGTTTCCCCCCACGCTCCAATGGAAATGCACAGCATAAACATGTGCAATATGTTGATTCACATGCTAGCATTCCTACACGGTATCTGTGTGCTGTATGCGTGGAGTTCTTCCGAGTGTTCCGGTTTCCTCCCACGCGCTGACGGTATGTGCGCCTTTGGCCTTCTGCACAGTTAAACATGTTCAATGTTTATCACGCATGCTATAATACCTACACGGTATGTGTAGGCAGTCTGTGTGGTTTTCCTCCGGGTACTCCGGTTCCCTCCCACACTCCATTGGTATGGGCGCTTCGGCGCTATGCACAGCCTAAATTTGTGCGATTGGATATCCACATACTAACATACCTACCCGGTATGTCTTTGCAGTCTGCGTGGGTTTCCGCCCACCCTACATGACATGCATGCCTTTGGTGCAATACACGATGTAAACATACACTATTTTTATACACTACACTAAATGCATTCACAGTAGTTGTAGGTATTGCATTCTCTGAGTATGCGTGGGGTACTTCGGTCCCTCCCACGCGCCAACAGTGTGCGCGCCTTCGGTGCTATGCACACATGGGCTTGTGCAAAATGTTTAGCACACATACTATAATACCATACACGGTATGCGTATGCAGTCTGCATGGGTTTCATCTGGGTGCTCAGGTTTCTCCCCTGCGTTCCACTGGTGTGCGCATTCTCAGCGCTATGCACAGTATAAACATGTGCAATTTGTTTGTTCGCAGGCTAACATACCTACACGGTTGTGTACGCAATCTGCGTGGTTGGTTTACGTCCAGGAACTGATGATGTGCGCGCCTTCGTCGCTGGCACAGTATATATGTGTTTAATAAATGTATCCACAAATACTAAACTACATACGCCGTATGTGGGGGTATTATGCTCTTTGTGGCTGGGTGGGTTTCCTCCCACACTCTCCATTTGTGCGTTTGACGCAATACATAGTATAAACTATGTGTTTGCACAATCAGCACTTATCCATGGGTAGCTGCTGGATGGAGCATTGTCACAAGGATCCCTGGTTTCAGGGGTATCACTTTCCACCTGCTTTCAGTGGTGATTAGAAGTGCTGGCTTGGACTGTGTGTTCGCCAGGCTGAGGTTAGCGTGTTACGCCCGTTAGTGGCTGTGTCTCTGGCATTTTTTGTAGCTCAATGACTGGGCAAAAGCCTCTGCTTCATCCATCAGTCGTCTAGCAGGTGCACTACAACTGCTTTAGCCTTTAGGGTCTCTGTGCCTGGGGTGGGTTTGCGCCACCTGTGGAGGCTGAGGTTCTAGTCCTCTGACCGAGTTTCTAGGGAAGTTCCGTCAAGTTGCCTTTATTGGCCAACATTTGAGGCACCCTGTACACTGGGGCCTCCCTTCTCCGATGCATTGCGGAGTCTCTTTGGGATTTTCATACATCTCGCTGCAAGACGGTCCTGTCGGCCGTGTGCATTGCAGGCGAAGGGTCCTTGCATCCGGAGGTGTTTCCACCTTCTTTACCGGAGGTGGGGCACCGGAAGTGGACCTTGTTGCCTCTCGACTCATTAGCAAGGTGGCAAGATCGTGGTCAGGTCCAGGGACCCCTGGGCGGACGTGTTGACGCATTGGAAGCCCGTGGGGGCAGTATCGCCTGATATATGCTTGCCCTCTGCTACTGTTGTTGCCTCGCCGGCTTCGCAGAGTAGGGGCTGAGGCCATTCCAGTGCTCCAGAACGGCGACATTGGTACGCCGATCTACTTCGGCTAGTCGCAGACATTCCTGGCGACGGCCTATTGGGGTGGACCTTCTGTCTCATGATCCCATACTTCATCCTGCTTTACAGTCCTTGGCTTTAATGGCATGGCTGTTTAAAGCCAGGTGCTAAAGGACAGAGTTCTCTCGTATTCGGTCATCTCTTCTATGTTGTTGACACGGGAATCTTCCTCCAGAAAGATATCTCACCGTACCTGGAAGGCTTACATCGCTATGTGCAAGGAACTTGAGTGGCATCCTCGGATGTATTCCGTTCCCAGGATTTTGCTGTTCTTACAGCGTGGTGTGACCCAAAAGCTGGCCTTGCATACCTTTTTTTGAGGGTCGGATTTCGGCCCGGGCTGTCTTTTTTTCAACGACCGCTACCGGGCCATTCCTTGATTAGCACCTTTTGTGCAGGGGGTTCGCCATGTGATCCCCCCTGTCAAGCCTCCTCTCCCTACTTGGGATCTGATTTTGATGCATCTCGGTTCTCCAAGAACATCCCTTTGAGAATATCAGAGAGATTCCTCTCTTGACCTTGTCCTGGAAGTTGGCCTTAGTGGCCATTGCTTCGGTTAGACGGGTGTCTGAGTTGGCGGCCTTGTCCGGCAAGTCGCCTTACTTGGTCCTCCAAAAGGATATTTCTCTTGTCATCCATGGACTGACACAGCGTGTCTTATACACCTTTACACGTGGGTTATGTCCCTGCTTGCAGGAGAAGACCTAGGCAGAATGTGAGATGTTATACATACATTCTAAACAGCCAGAGCTGAACAGCCCCGCCCAGGGGGGCGGTCCCTCCGGCATAACCCTCCCACTGCAGTCAGCAGACCTCAGTTTTTTTCTGCCTAGCAGAAGAAGACGTGGCTCTCTCAGGAGCCAGTCTCCTGACCTATTTTTTTATTCCTTTTGGAATTTTTTCCTATTTTTTTTTTCTTTTGAGATCTTCTATCAACTGTCGGCTGGGCAACAGGTTGGGTACAAGATATCCTCGTAGTCTTCCCTGTCCGACCATAGAGCGTGCTGATCCTCGCCTTGTGTGCGTGAGACTCAGTTCACGACATGCCCCACGACTCCAGGGGTGGCCGGTGGGTTTCCAGCTCCGCGGTCCTCTCAAGATAGAACAGTCCGGCTGTATCTTTCGCGGTGGACCGGGCCAACAGCTACTCAGTACCGCACTGTGATAGTGCTGTCAGAAACACACCAGTGGGTCCCTCAGGGGACGGGTAAGTAGTCTCTCCTGGCTGCAGGTGAGTACATGCTGTGTGTTTCTTGTGTGGGGGATTTCCCTGTCTCCCCCTGTGTTTTTTAATGTCACTCTCTGTGCACTTCGCTGGCGCTGTACTGTGTGGGGTGCCTGGGGGCCATACTGTCCTGGGGGGGGGGCTCATGCTGCTCTGCATTTCGCTGGGGCTGTTTATTTGAGAGTGAGGGGCCTGGGCGCCGTTCGGCGCCATGTTTGGTGACTGTGCTGTTTTTTTCATTGGCGGCCATCTTGCCGTGGTCCGCCAGAGCACATTGCGGCGGCCATTTTCTTGTAGCCGCACCTTCTTCTAGCTCTAGTTTGGCCTCAAGCGCCGCTCAGGAACGGCGCGAATCTCCTCAGTCTCTCAGCTCGCTCACGCTGAGCAGCGCGGCGCGGAGACACAGGGCAGCGGAACCGAGCGGTCCTGGTCAGGTTGGTGGGTCCCCTGGGCATTCCCCTACTTCAGTCAGCACAGCCTGTGGGTGGTCTCAGAGGGGGACATTATGGAGTCAGTCACCAGCTTCCCCTAACATGCCAGAGGCAGCAGCCAGTGCTCCAGCACCTGCGGTCCCTATGGACCAGTTGTTGGCAGTCCTTGAATCATTTCTGACCAGGATGGAAGCTGTGTGTGAGCACAAGGGAGCAAAAAAGCGCCCTCTCCCCACTTTATCTCCACAAGGGGAGTGCTCTGATTCAGATATGGGCCTAGCTATTGCTGCTCAGGATCCTAGCTCTGAATATTTGGATGGTTTTGAACAGGACATTCCTTGTGAGGAAGACTCCAGTTCTGAGTCAGTAAATGACAGGGCGCTTGTTAGTGAACTCATTGATGCTGTGAGGGACACTCTCAAGCTAAATGCTGCGACTGCAGAACCTCAGGCGGATACAGTCTCCTTTGGTTCTTTTAAGACCAAGCCTTCTAAAAAGGTTTTTCCATATGTACCTTTCTTTGACCAGCTCATTGACCAGGTCTGGGAAAAGCCGCAGAAGACTTTCATGGTCCCGCGGCGTCTGTCAATTAGATACCCCTTTGAAGACGCCCTGCTTAAAAAGTGGGCTTCTCCCCCGGTGGTCGACCCTCCCGTCGCCCGTTTAAACAAGGCCACCACTCTCCCGATGGAGGGGACTCCTGCGTTTAAGGACCCCACTGACAGGAGGTCAGAAGTGGTGAGTAGAGCCATGTTCGCCTTGTTGGGATCTGCCCTACGGCCAGTAGTAGCGGCGACCCTTGTGTCTCAGGCACTCACGGAATGGGCAAAAATTTTGCACCAAACTGTGCAGGAGTATAACCTTCCTCCAGACACTATTGCTCTGGCCCACCAGATGGTGCAGGGTCCGATATATGTGTGCGACGCCACGTTTGACGCGGCCCCTTTAATATCCAGGGCCTCTGTCTCGGCGGTGGTATTGCGTCGTCTCATCTGGTTGAAATGCTGGTCTGCTGACCTAGCCTCTAAGAAGCTCCTGACGGATCTACCTTTTAAGGGTGGTAGACTTTTTGGTGCTGCTCTGGATGACATCATCAAGGATGTCACGGGAGGTAAAAGCACTCTCCTTCCTCAAACTATCAAGGGTAAGGAGGCCCGACGTAAACCGGGTCCTTCCTTTCCAGCAAAAAAGTTTTGTGTTTTTTTTTCGCCCGTCAGAGTCCACGGGTAAGCCATCCCAGACTGACAACAGTGCGGCTGGCGGACACAAGTGCCCCTGGGTGCGTAAGCCGAACAAGCCGGCTCCCAAGCCCGCCTCCGCGTGAAGTCTTGCCCCCGCCCGTCTCTGGGGTGGGGGGACGACTTTGCAGGTTCACGGATCGGTGGACCTCCCGGATCTCCGACCGGTGGGTGTGCGAGGTGGTCACCTCAGGATACAGAATAGAGTTCCGCTCCTGGCCCCAGACAGATTCTTTCCCTCAAATCTCCCTCTCCTTCCTGCCCGTCGGGCAGCCCTCTGGGGGCTGTACAGGATTTGATCGGGTCCGGAGTAATTGTGGCGGTTCCGTCCCAGGAGAGGTTTCAGGGGTTCTACTCGAATCTGTTTGTTCCAAAAAAGGACGGGGTTCGGCCAATCCTTGACCTCAAGGCCCTGAATGCCTTCGTGAAGGTGCAAAAATTCCGCATGGAATCCATTCGCACGGTGATCGCTACACTCCATCAAGGGGATTTTCTGGCATCCCTGGACATCAAGGACACCTACTTGCATGTTCCGATCTGCGCAAGCCACCAGAAGTTTCTGCGCTTTGCGGTCGGCGAAGTCCACTATCAATTTGTGGCTCTTCCCTTCGGCCTAGCCTCGGCACCGAGGGTGTTCACCAAGGTGCTTGCTCCGGTCCTAGCTTTGCTGAGACAGCGAGGCATTGCTGTCGTAGGCTATCTGGACGATTTTCTTCTAAGAGCAGACAGTGGCTCAGAATTGGAAGAAAGTGTGACTATCGTCAGTCAGACCCTCAGGGAGTTTGGGTGGCTCCTGAACGTTCAGAAGTCGGTTCTAGTCCCGACTCAGCGTCTGGAGTATACTAGGTCTGATTCTGGACTCCTTGGCGACAAGAGTCTTCCTACCTCCAGACAAACTGACACTTCAGTCTGCAGTACGGGTGCTGACGTCCCGAAAATGGTCATCAATCCGCTTTTGCATGAGAGTCCTGGGACTCATGGTGGCCTCCTTCGAGGCCGTTCCTTATGCCCAAGCGCACACCAGGGCTTTACAGAAAGATCTTGTCCACTTGGGACAAATCCCCGTTGTCCTTGGATCTTCAGATCCAGGTGAGTCACCTGGTCAGGGCGTCCCTGACGTGGTGGTTGAGGTCCCCGGCTCTTCGGTCCGGGAAGTCGTTCCTCCCCATCCAATGGATGGTGATCACGACGGACGCCAGCCTGACGGGCTGGGGGGGGGGTCTGGGGAGTCCTGTCGGCCCAAGGGCTTTGGACTCCGGACGAAGCCCTCTTACCGATCAATGTGCTGGAGATACAGGCAATCAGACTGTGCCTCTCCTCATGGTCGGAGAAACTACAGGGTCACTCCATCAGGATCCAATCGGACAACGCCACAGCAGTGGCGTATGTCAACCATCAAGGGGGGACTCGGAGCTCAGCTGCGGCTTCCGAGGTCGCCCGCATCCTGAGGTGGGCCGAAAGAAGCGTGTCGGCCGTCTACATTCCGGGCATAGACAATTGGCAGGCGGACTATCTAAGTCGCCAGATGCTGGACCAGGGAGAGTGGTCCTTGCACCCGGAGGTCTTTCAACTCCTTTGCAGACGGTGGGGCACGCCGGATGTGGACCTGATAGCCTCTCGACTCAATCGCAAGGTGTCGAGGTTTGTGGCCAGATCCAGGGTTCCCTGGGCAGATGCGTTGGTGGCCCCATGGGGTCAGTATCACCTGATATACGTTTATCCTCCGCTGCAGTCGCTCCCTCACCTTCTCCGCAGGGTAGCGACCGAGGGAATTCCGGTGATCCTCGTTGCTCCGGATTGGCCTCGGCGTCACTGGTACGCCCATCTGGTACGTCTCGTCGCAGACGTTCCCTGGCGGTTACCAATACGGGGGGACCTTCTGTCTCAAGGTCCTATATTTCATCCTGCTTTAGTCTCTGGCTTTAACGGCATGGTTATTGAAAGCCAGGTGCTGAGAGACCGAGGTCTCTCGGATGCGGTCATTTCGACCATGTTAAGGGCACGGAAGTCTTCCTCCAGAAAGATCTATCACCGTACTTGGAGAGCTTACATCGCCATGTGCGAAGAGCTGGACTGGCGCCCACGAACGTATTCCGTTCCCAGAATCCTGCATTTTCTGCAGCGTGGCGTGACCCAAAAGCTCGCTTTGAGTACCATTTAAGGGTCAGATTTCGGCCTTGGCCATCTTCTTTCAGCGACCGCTGGCGGGTCATCCCTTGGTTAGCACCTTTGTGCAGGGGGTTCGCCATGTGCTCCCCCCTGTCAAGCCTCCTCTCCCCCCGTGGGATCTGAATTTGGTGCTCTTGGTTCTCCAGGAACCTCCCTTTGAGAATATTAGAGATATTCCCCTCTTGACTTTGTCTCAGAAGGTGGCCTTCTTGGTGGCCATTACTTCCATTAGACGAGTGTCTGAGTTGGCGGCCTTGTCCTGCAAGTCGCCCTTTTTGGTCATCCATAAGGATAAGGCGGTGTTACGTCCGCGACCTTCTTTTCTGCCAAAGGTGGTTTCGGCCTTCCACATTGTCCTCCCGTCCTTGTCCTCACCCATCGCATCTCAGAGTTTGCGCTTCACACTTTGGATGTGGTACGAGCCTTGCGGGTGTACCTGTCTGCTACTGCCTCTATTCGGAAGTCTGACTCACTATTTGTGGCTGTCTCTGGTCCAAAACAGGGCCAAGCGGTTTCGTCTGCCACCATTTCTAGGTGGATCAGACAAACCGTCATTCAAGCTTATGCTCTCAAGGGGCGGGCGCCTCCCTTTCCGGTTACGGCACATTCCACCAGGGCAATTGGTGCTTCCTGGGCTTTCCGACATCAAGCGTCGGTTGCACAAGTGTGCAAGGCGGCGACCTGGTCGTCTGTTCATACCTTTTCTACGTTTTTTTTTTTTATAAGGTTGATGTGGCTGCATCTTCGGATGCTTCCTTCGGCCGCAAGGTGTTGCAGGCCGCTGTTTGAGGTTGCAACTCCTCCGTTGAGGAGCTCTGCCTTGTTTGGAGTGAAGTTTTTGGTTTTCCATTTATACTGCTCCCATCCCTCTTGACACTGCTTTGGGACATCCCACGTGTAAAGGTGTATAAGACACGCTGTGTCAGTCCATGGATGACAAGAGAAAATAGGATTTTTGTACTCACCGTAAAATCCGTTTCTCTGGCATCCATGGACTGACACAGCACCCACCCTTCTTTTCGAGTTTGTACTGCTTTGTTACGAACTGAGGTCTGCTGACTGCAGTGGGAGTGTTATGCCGGAGGGACCGCCCCCTGGGCGGGGCTGTTCAGCTCTGGCTGTTTAGAATGTATGTATAACATCTCACATTCTGCCTAGGTCTTCTCCTGCAAGCAGGGACATAACCCACGTGTAAAGGTGTATAAGACACGCTGTGTCAGTCCATGGATGCCAGAGAAACGGATTTTACGGTGAGTACAAAAATCCTATTTTTGGTGTTGCGCCCACGACCATCCTTCTTTTCTAAGGATGGTCTCGGCCTTTCACCTTAAGAAGGACATTGTTCTTCCGTCCTTGTGTCCTCACCCATCGCATCCCTGAGAGTTTGCGCTTCATACATTAAGATGGGTACAAGCCTTACGAGTGTACCTGTCTGCTACTGTTTCCATTCGGAAATCTGTGTCTGGTCCAAAACGGGGCCGAGCGGTGTCGTCTGCCACCGTCTTTAGGTGGATCAGGCAGACCGTCATACAGGCCTATGCCCTTAAGGGGCGGGCGCCTCCCTTTCCGGTTGCGGCACATTCCACCAAGGCAATTGGTGCTTCCCGGGCCTTCCGACGTCAAGCGTCGGTTGCACAAATGTGCAAGGCGACGACCTGGTCGTCTGTTCATACCTTTTCAAGATTTTATAAGGTTGATGTGGCTGCATCTTCGGATGCTCCCTTCGGCCGCAAAGCATTGCAGACTGCTGTTTAATGTCGCAACTCCTCCGTTGAGGAGCTCTGCTTGTTTGGAGTGAAGTTTTGGTTGTTCCTTTACTACCGCTCCCACCCTTCTGATACTGCTTTGGGACGTCCCACACGTTTACAGTATCCAGCTGTGTCAGTCCATGGACGATAAGAGAAAATAGGATTTTTGTACTCGCCGTAAAATCCATTTCTCTGACGTCCATGGACTTACACAGCACCCACCCTTCCTTTTTAAGGTTTGTACTGCTTTGTTACGAACTGAGGTCTGCTAGCTGCAGGTGGGAGGGTAATGTCCGGTGGGGCTGCCCCCCTGGGCGGGGCTGTTCAGCTCTGGTTTGTTCTAGAATGTTTTAACATCTAACATTCTGCCTAGATCTTCTCCTGCGAGCAGGGACATATACCCACACGTTTACAGTATCCAGCTGTGTCAGTCCATGGACGTCAGAGAAATGGATTTTACGGTGAGTACAAAAATCCTATTTTTCAGGTGCCTGTGATTACTATTGAAAAACCCAATTGGCGGCAATTTTGCCGTGGCCGCGCTGTGACTCAGGTCGGCATTTCGGGTGGCCATTTTCTTGTCCGCGCTCTTTCTCTGAGGCGCTCGGCCATTTTGGAATGGGTTTTGGCCTCTAGTGCTGGCTTCCTGAACGGCGCAATTCACGTCAGAGTTCCTCAGTCACATGCTTTGTGTGGATAGAGCGGGCAGCGGCACTGAACAGTCTCTTGCTGGGCGGTGAGCTCGCTGGGTAACCCCCCCCCCCCCCCCCCTGGTCAGTGCAGCAAGGAGGGTGGACAAATTTTGTCAGATATCTTGACTAAGTCACTAAGGGCTGTCAGTGGGCAATATGGAGTCAGAAGCTGGCGTTTTTTCCCCCAAACATTCCAGAGGCAGCAACCGGTGCTCCTGCGGTTACCATGGACTCTTTGTCTGCAGTCCTGGAGTCATTTGTTGCCAGGGTAGAAGCAGCGTGCAGGCACAAGGGGGTACTAAGCGCCACCGCTATCTCCTGGGGAATGTTCTGACTCGGACTTGGGCCTGGCTGCGGCTCAGGACCCCGGTTCTGGTGTCAGACGATGTGGACCAGGACCTTCCCAGCGAGGAGGACCCCTCGTCCGGGTCAGCTCAAGATAGGGCACTTGTAAGTGCGCTTATCCATGCTGTGAGGGACACTTGTTGGGAAGATGCAGCTGGGACTTCCACAGCAGGGTCTGTCCCTTTTTTGGGGCGCACAAACTGACCCGCTCTGTTAAGGTTTTTCCTTATGTTGATTTCTTTGACAAGTTCATAGATAAGAAATGGGAACGGCCGCTGAAGTCCTTTGTGGTCCCTCAGCGCATGGCGGTTCGTTATCCTTTTGAGGAAAGCCTTTTGAAAAAGTGGGCTTCTCCTCCGGTTGTTCATCTCCCCCCCCCCCCCCCCCCCAGTCTCTGGGTTAAAGTAACCACTATCCCGGTAGAGGGGACCCCTGCCTTTTAAGGGCCCTACTGATAGGAGGTCCGAAGCGATGACCTACTCCATGTTCACAATGCTGGGGCATTGCGGCCTATATTGGCTGCAACCTTGGTGTCTCAGACACTCACTGAATGGGCTAAAATATTGCACCAGACAGTGGAAGAGCATCAGCTCCCTCCTGAATGTGTCACTGGCCGAACAGTTGGTTCAGGGCCTTGTGTACGTCTGGGATGCGACCCTGGATGTGGCCCCTTTAATCTCCTGGACTTCTGCATCTGCGATGGTATTGCGCCGCCTGATTTGGCTAAAAAAGGGGGGGGGGTTCAGGCGGCCCAGGGCTGCTGGACTCTGGACGAATCCCAACTACTGATCAATGTCCTGGAACTATGGGCGATCAGGCTGTGATTCTCCAAGTGGTCATAGAGGCTAAGAGGGCGTCCAGTCAGGATCCAGTCAGACAACGCCACGGCAGTGGCATATGTCAAGCATCAAGGAGGAACAAGAAGCTCGGCTGCAGCGTCGATGTCGCTCACATCCTGCTGTGGCCAGAAAGGAGCGTGTCGGCTCTATCGGCAGTTTACATTCTGGGCGTGGAGAACTGGCAGGCGGACTATCTGAGTCGCCAGATGCTGGACCAAGGGGAATGGTCGTTTACATCCGGAGGTTTTTCAACTCCTTTGCCAGAGATGGGGCACGCCAGACGTGGATCTCCTGGCTTCTCGACTCAATCGCAAGGTGTCATTTTGTGGCCAGGTCCAGAGATCCCTGGGTAGACGCGTTGGTGGCAGTATCGCATCATTTATGCCTCCCCCCCCCCCCCCCCCCTGAAGTTGCTTCCTCGTCTACTCCGCAGAGTAGAGACCGAGGGAATTCCGGTGATTCTAATTGTCCCAGATTGGCTCAGGCGTCCCTGGTACGCCGACCTTGTGCGCCTGGTGGCGGATGTACCCTGGCGACTGCCAATGCGGGAGGACCTTCTCTCGCAAGGTTCCATTCTTCATCCTGCTTTACAGTCGCTGGCTTTAACGGCATGGCTATTTGAATGCCAGGTACGAAGGGACCGAGGTCTGTCGGATTCGGTAATTTCAACCATGTTGAGGGCACGGAAGTCTTCTAGGAAGATCTACCATCGCACGTGGAGAGCTTACATCTCTGTGTGAGGAGATGGCGTGGCGTCCACAGGCTTATTTGGTTTCCAGGATACTGCTGTCTTTACAGCGCAGAGTAGATCAGAAACTTGCCTTAAGCACCATTAAGGGACAGATTTCAGCCTTGGCTGTTTTTTCTTTCAGCGACCCCTGGCAGCTCATTCACTGGTGAGTACATTTGTGCAAGGGGTTCGACATGTGGCTCCTCAGGTGCGACCACCACTACCTCTGTGGGATTTGAATCTGGTGCTCTCTGCGCTTCAGAAACCTTACTCTTTCATCCATGGACCGACAGCCTCCCTATTGACAAAGTGGGTATTATCCGTTAATTAGGCTAGGCAGAAAACTTGTAAAAAGTTCATCACACCCTCTACAGCAGGGCTTGACAAATTTGCTTGGAATCTAGGAGCCAGCTAAAATTAGGAGCCAGGAACGCGCCCCGTCCCGCTGAGCTCGCGCGCAGAAGCGAACGCATACATGAGTAGCGACCGCATATGAAAGCGGTGTTCAAACCACACGTGAGGTATCGCTGCGATCGGTAGATCGAGAGCAATAATTCTAGACCTCCTCTAACTCAAAAGATGCAACCTGTAGAATTTTTTTAAACTTCGCCTATGGAGATTTTAAAGGGTTAAAATTAGTCGCCATTCCACGAGCGGACGCAATTTTGAAGCGTGACATGTTGGGTATCAATTTACTCAGCGTAACAATATCATTCACAATATTAAAAAAAAAAAAAATTGGGCTAACTTTACTGTTGTCTTACACTTATATTTATTTTTTTTATAAAAAAATTTTCCCAAAAAAAGTGCGCTTGTAAGACCGCTGTGCAAATACGGTGTGACAAAGTATTGCAATGACCGCCATTTTATTCTCTAGGGTGTTAGAATAAAAAATATATATAATGTTTAGGGGTTCTAATTAGAGGGAAGGAGATGGCAGTGAAAACACATAGGAAACTCCATTAGCATTGCTGTTTGTCTTGTCATATCAACGACCACCACAAGATGGCGCTAGATCACAGAAGGAAGCTTAGGCCTGCAGAAGGCCGCAAAGCCGCGGCCTCAATTACTGGCCGGCGTGGCGCGGAGGGGGGGGGGCACGAAGAGACAGGATTCCCCAGCTGTGCTGCGCCAGGTCGCTAATTCTAGTCGCAATGGCGACCTGGCGCCCGGGGTTTGTCGAGCCCTGCTCTACAGTACCGCCCAGGGGGCAGACCCTCTGGGTATATCACCTCAGTCTGCATCTCGCAGAACAGTTTTTTTCTGTCTAGCAAGGAGTAGGACATGGCTCCCTTCGGGCCCCATTGGTCCGGGGGGAAGAGATATATATATATATATATATATATATATATATATATATATATATATATATATATATATATAATTTTTTTTTTTGTTTTCTTCGATCTACTGGGTGACAGGCTGGATCCTCGATCCTTGTAGTCTCCCCAGTTCGGCCATAGAGCGTGTGCCGACCCTAGCTACGCGCTGGGTTTTCCACGACATGCCCGTTGCTCCACGGGTGGCCGGTGAGCCTGCATCGGACCGCTCAGCTTCAGCTGACCTTACGGCCGAGTCGCAGCAGCCTGGGCGGTGAGCTTACGCTCCAAGGCTTGCATCGGACCACCTTCCGTGCGTGGACGATGATCTGTTTGGAATGTCTTCCAGCATAATACATGCAGAATAGGTAAGTAAACTCCCCTGCCTCTGCTGGGTGATTTTGGCTGGACATTCCTGGAGAGACCAAGTAAGTGGTTGTGGCCCATTTCTTCCCTCTCTCCCTGCCTTTTCCCTCCTCCCTGGGCTTCTAGATAAAGGGTGCTGGGGGTCACCTAAGGGGTTCCACTGGAGCGGGGCTGGCTGTAACGAACATTTAAAAAAATGTCATTTTTGCTTGCGTGTGTGTCTCTCTGTCTGTCTCTGTCTGTCTCTGTCTGTCTCTGTCTGTCTCTGTCTGTCTCTGTCTGTCTCTGTCTGTCTCTGTCTGTCTCTGTCTGTCTCTGTCTGTCTCTGTCTGTCTCTGTCTGTCTCTGTCTGTCTCTGTCTGTCTGTGTCTGTCTGTCTCTGTCTGTCTGTCTGTCTCTGTCTGTCTCTGTCTGTCTGTCTGTCTGTCTGTCTGTCTGTCTCTGTCTCTGTCTCTCTGTCGTCCTCCATGCTGTCGGCGGCCATTTTGTGGTGGTCCATGCCGGGTTCGGCCTCTAGTGACTGGCTGGCGGCCATCTTCCTGTGGTTTCGGTGCCATTTTCTTGTAGTCCACACCCACTGGCCTCTGTCAACTGATCGGCGGCCATGTTTGTCCACCCTGTATGTATATGTTGCCGTTCGGCGGCCATCTTTTTTTGGGCTACGGCTGCTTGGCCTCTATCTTCGGCTTGGCGGCCATTTTCTTGGAGCCCACATCTTCCATACAGACGTTTTTGGCGGCCATTTTTGCGAGAGTCTCCAGCCTCTAGGGTGCATTACACTGGCGCGAAAATTCACACAGGAAGCGCTGATAAAAGAAGCAGACTGACACAGCAGCAGTGGGACAGCATCACAGGTGCAGCATAGCAGTACCGGTCCAGGGTGGTGAGTCCTCTAGGTAACCCAGCATCTCTGCAGCGCAGGAGGGTGGCCTATTGATATCTTGCCTGGAGCCCTGTGGGTGTCAGCGTGTGGTCAGCATGGCATCTGAGCCAGATGTCTTCTCCCCTGAAGCACCAGATTTAGCAGCTGGTGCCCCTGAGGTGTCTATGAACGCTATGTCGGCAATCCTAGAGGCGTTTGCTGCCAGGGTGGAAGCAGCACACGGGAATACAGGGGGTAGTAAACGCCCCCATCCCCTGCAATCTTCCGGGGATAAATCTGATGTGGAGCCAGGTCCAGCTACGGCTCATGGCCCAGATTCGGACGCATCAGAGACTGCAGACCGTGACCGATCGGACAGTGAGGATGACTCCAAGTCCAGGTCAGTACGCGAGACGGCTTTGGTATCTGACCTTATTACTGCAGTGCGGGATACGCTGAAGTTGGGAAAATACTGCAGAAGCAGCAGAAACTCCAGTCCCCTTTTGGGTTTCGTAAACCTGCCCGCACTGCTAAGGCGTTCCCTTGTGTGTCTTACAAGGAATGGGAGAACCCACTGAGGGTCTTTACAGCCCCAAAGAGGTTTACGGTACCCCTTTGAGGAGAGTTTTCTGAAGAAATGGACCTCTCCCCCTATAGTGGACCCTCCGGTGTCCAGACTTAATAGAGCCACCACTATTCCAGTAGAAGGGGGCTCCTGTTTTCAAGGACCCTGTGGATAAGAAGGCTGAAGCGCTCGCTACCTATATTCAGTGGTAGGCTCGGCAGTACGCCCGGCATTGGCGGGGGCCCTACTGAATGGGCAAAATTGCTACTCCAGGGGTTAAAGGAGCGAGATGCTCCTCCTAATGAGATAACTTTGGCCGACCAGTTGGTCCAGGGCCTTAAGTTTGTCTGCGAGTCAGACATGGATACTATTCCCCTGCTGTCAAAAGCTTTGGTTTATGCAGTAGCAATACGCCGCCTGATCTGGCTAAAGGGCTGCTCTGCGGACCAGACTTCCAAGAAAGCCCTGTTGGATCTGCCTTTTAAGGGCAACAGACTTTTTGGGGCTTCTCTGGATGACATCAAGGATGCCACAGGAAGTAAAAGCACTTTGCTTCCCCAAACTAGCAAGGGTAGGGGGCCACGCCAAGGGCAAGGGGCCCTCCTTTACTGCATGCAGGTGGTTTTTTTGTCCCCCTAGGGCGACAGGGAAAAGACCCCAGACCGACAAGGCGCCTGCTGAAGGACAAATGTGTCCTTGGTCCCGCAAACCCAACAAGCCTGCGGACAAATCTGCGTCCGCATGAAGGTCCGCCCCCACCCAGCTCTCGGGTGGGGGGACGTCTTCGCAAATTCGCGACTGAGTGGACAGCTCTAGTGTCCGACAGGTGGGTTTGCGAAGTAATCTCCTCAGGCTACAAGATGGAATTTCTCTCTTGTCCACCGGACAGGTTCATCACCTCCAATCTCCAGCTACTACCGACCCGTCGGGAGGCCCTGTATGGGGCGGTCCAGGGTCTACTGGAACGCGGGGTAGTTATTCCAGTTCCAGAACAGGAACGAGGTCAGGGTTTTTACTCAAATCTGTTCATTGTGCCGAAGGAGGGGGTTCGTCCAAGCTTGGATCTCAGAGCCCTCAATTGCTTTGTAAAAGTACAAAGATTTCGGATGGAGTCGGTTCGATCTGTAGTCACGGCTCTCCATCCGGGGGACTTTCTGGCCTCCTTGGACATAAAGGACGCATACCTGCATGTCCCCATATACTCCAGACACCAGAGGTTTCTGCGATTTGCTATCGGGAAGAACCACTACCAGTTTGTGGCCCTCCCGTTTGGCCTTGTCTCAGCACCCAGGACGTTCACCAAGGTTCTCGCTCCGATTCTGGCACTTCTAAGACAGCGGGGTATCGCTATCATGGGCTACTTGGACGACCTTCTACTGAAGGCCCCTTCAAGCTCAGAATTGGAGGTAAGCGTGTCTATTACCTGTCAGACTCTTTGAGACTGTGGTTGGATACTAAACACGCAAAAGTCAGTATTGGTGCCCACTCAACGCCTAGTGTACCTGGGGTTGATTCTGGATTCCTCAGAGGCAAAGGTATTCCTCCCTGTGGAGAAGTTGCAGACCCTCCGGGCTGCAGTACGGCAGCTGACTTCCAGGAATTGATCGTCACTCCGTTTTTTGCATGCGAGTGTTGGGCCTCTTGGTAGCCTCCTTCGAGGCGGTCCCATATGCTCAATACCACACTCGAGTTACAGAAGGAAGTTCTGTCAAGATGGAACAGATGCCCTTCATCTCTGGATTATCAAATCTGAGTGAGCCACCTAGTCAGGAGATCCCTGGTATGGTGGCTGACAGCACCGGCTCTAATGGCCGGGAAGTCATTTCTTCCGGTTTACTGGATAGTGATCACGACGGACGCCAGCCTTACAGGTTGGGGGGGAGTCTGGGGTGTTCAGTCGGCGCAAGGTCGCTGGACCCCAGAGGAAGCCCTCCTGCCGATCAATGTCCTGGAAATCCGAGCGATCAGGCTGTGCCTCTTCAAATGGTCTGAGGCTGCAAGGGCGTCCAGTCAGGATCCAGTCGGACAACGCCACAGCAGTGGCATATGTCAATCAAGGAGGAACAAGAAGCTCAGCTGCAGCTTCGGAGGTCGCTCGCATCCTGAAGTGGGCAGAGAGGAGCGTACCGGCACTGTCGGCCTGTGTACATTCCGGGTGTGGAAAACTGGCAGGCGGACTAACTGAGCTGCCAGATGCTGGACCAGGGAGAATGGTCCTTACACCCGGAGGTGTTCCAACTCCTCTGCCAAAGATGGGGCACACCAGACGTAGATCTTCTGGCTTCCCGACTCAATCGGAAGGTATTGAGGTTTGTGGCCCGGTCAAGAGACCCATGGGCAGACACAACGGACGTGTTGGTGGCATCGTGGGGTCAGTATCAGCTAATCTATGCCTTCCCTCCCTTAAGGCTTCTTCCTCTTCTGCTCTGCAGAGTGGAGGCAGAGGGAATTCCAATGATCCTAATCGCTCCAGATTGGCCTCAGCGTCCTTGGTACGCCGATCTAGTACGTCTGGTAGCAGACGTCCCCTGGCGCCTACCACTACGGAAGGACCTGCTATCGCAAGGTCCCATACTCCATCCTGCTTTACAGTCACTGGCTTTAACGGCATGGCTGTTGAGAACCAGGTACTGAGAGACCAGGGCCTATCGGATTAAGTAATCTCTACTATGAGAAGTGCTTGGAAACCGTCCTCCTAAGAAGGTTTATCACCGCACTTGGAAGGCCTACATCTCCATGTGTGAGGAAATGAAATGGCATCCACGTACTTATTTGGTTTCCAGAATCCTGCTGTTTTTACAGCATGGGGTGGACCAAAGGCTTGCCTTAAGTACGATTTAAGGGACAGATATCTGCCCTGGCTGTCATTTTTTCAGTGACCCCTGGCGACTCACTCTCTCTCGTGAGTACATTTGTGCAGTGGGTTCGACATGTGGCCCCTCCGGTCCGTCCCCCACTACCTCCGTGGGACTTGACCCTGGTCCTCTCGGTGCTTCAGAAGGCACCGTTTGAGAATATTAGAGATATTCCCCTGTTGACACTTTTTCAGAAAGTGGTCTTTCTGGTGGCTGTTATGTCAGTTAGACGAGTCTCTGAGCTGGCAGCCTTGTCCTGCAAGGCTCCCTATTTGATTTTCCACAAGGATAAGGTGGTGCTGCGGCCGCAGCCTTCCTTTCTTCCGAAGGTCGTTTCGGCTTTTCATCTCAACGAAGACATTGTACTTCCATCCTTGTGTCCTCACCCATTCGAATCCTAAGGAGTCGGCGTTGCATTCCTTGGACGTTGTCCGAGCATTGAGAGTATACCTATCTGCTACTTCCCTGTTCCGGAAGTCAGACTCACTGTTTGTTTCGGTGGCTGGTCCCAAGAAGGGCCAAGCAGTCTCATCGGCCACCATCTCTAGGTGGATCCGACAGATAGTAATCCAGGCTTGCGCCTTAAAGGGTCAAGCGCCCCCCTTCCCAGTCACGGCGCATTCAACCAGGGCAATAGGTGCCTCTTGGGCTTTCCGACATCAAGCGTCTGTTTACTAATTATGTAAAGCGGCAACTTGGTCATCCGCTCACTTTCACAGGATTCTACAAAGTTGATGTAGGTGCATCTTCGGATGCCTCTTTCGGTCGCAAGGTTTTGCAAGCGGCTGTTTAGAGTTGCAACTCCTCCGTTGGAGTGCTGTTTTGGGGTGAAGTTTGTTTTTTATGCTGTTACCACCCCTCGTTTTTTCTCTGACACTGCTTTGGGACGTCCCACTTTGTCAATAGAGAGGCTGTGTCGGTCCATGGACGAAAAAGTAAATAGGATTTTTTTACTCACCATAAAATCCTTTTCTCTGAGTCCATGGACCGACACAGCACCCACCCCTCTTAAGTTTGTACTGCTTTTTGACTAGCTGATCTGCGAGATGCAGACTGAGGTGATATACCCAGAGGGTCCGCCCCCTGGGCGGTACTGTATAGGGTGTGATGCAACACTTATTACAAGTTTTCTGCCTAGTCACTCTTAATTAACGGATAATACCCACTTTGTCAATAGAGAGGCTGTGTCGGTCCATGGACTCAGAGAAAAGGATTTTACGGTGAGTAAAAAATCCTATTTTTGAGTACATCAGGGAAATTCCTCTTTTGACACTCTCTCAGAAGGTGTCCTTCCTGGTAGCCATCGCCTCTGTCTGGAGGGTTTCTGAATTGGCGGCCTTGTCTTGCAAGTCCCCATATTTGGTACTCCATAAGGATAAAGCGGTGCTACTCCCGCAGCCTTCCTTCCGAAGGTGGTTTCGGCCTTGCATCTGAATGAGGACATTGTACTAACATCCTTGTGTCCTCGGCCATCGCATTCCAAGGAGGTTGCGCTGCATTCTTTAGACGTGGTACGTGCCTTGCGAGTGTACCCATCGGCTACGGCTCCGTTCCGAAGGTCTGACTCACTGTTTGTGTCGGTGTCTGGTCCGCAGAAGGGCCTGTCGGCCTCCTTTTCTCAGATCATCCAGGCCTATGCCCTTAAGAGGCGGGTGCCTCCCTTTCCTGTCACGGCGCATTCGACCAGGGCTATTGGTGCCTCTTGGGCTTTCCGACATCAAGCGTCTGTCTCACAAGTGTGTAAGGCGGCAACATGGTCGTCCGTTCACACCTTTTCAAAATTTTACAAGGTTGATGTGAGTGCATCGTCTGATGCTGACTTCGGCCGCAAAGTTTTGCAGGCGGCTGTTTGAGGTTGCAACTCCTCCGTTGAGCTCTGCTTGTTTGGGGTGAAATTGTGTTTTTTTTTTTTTTTTTTTTTTTTCATTGCTGTTCCCACCCCTCTTTTTCTGTCAAGAATTAAGGAGCTGTGTCTGTCCATGGACGAAAACAGAAAATAGGATTTTTTTGTACTCACCGTAAAATCCTTTTCTGTCGTCAATGGACGGACACAACACCCACCCCTCCTTTTTTGGTTTGTACTGCTTTCTACGAACTGAGCTGCAGGGTGGAGGGTTATGTCCGGAGGCGGAGCTGATCATATGTTAAAGTAACATGTATTTAAATATCTAACATGTTCTGCCTAGTCCTCTCTTATAGAACAGGAACATAACCCAACTGTCAAGAATTAAGGAGCTGTGTCCATCCATGAATGACAAAAGGATTTTACAGTGAGTACAAAAAATCCTATTTGGTGTGACCACCCTTTGCCTTCAAAACGGCATCAGTTCTTCTATTTACGCTTGCACAGTTTTGGAAGGAACTCATCAGGCAAGTTGTTCCAAACAACATCTTTGAGACCTAACCACAGATATTCTGTGGATATTGGCTGCCTCAAATCTTTGTCTCCATGTAATCCCAGACATACTCTCTTGAGATCAGGGCTCTGTGGGGGCCAAGCCATCACTTTCAGGACTCCTTGATTATGCTGAATATGGTTCTTAATGACCTTGGCTGTATGTATGTTTGGGGTGGTTGTCCTGCTGCAGAATCAATTTGGGACCAATCGCACGTCTCACTGATGGTATGGCATAATGGATGAAAATCTGCCACTGTTGGCAGAACTCATTATTGTAAAACTCTCCAACCCTTCTAACAATCTACCTCCTGTTGCAGCCAAATATTTCAAATTTTGAATCAGTCCAGAGCACCTGCTGTAATTTTTCTGTACGGCAGTTCCTGTGTTTTCGTGCATAGTTGAGTCGCTTAGCCTTATTTCCATGTTGGCTATGGCTTTTTGGCTGTAATTCTTAACTGAAGACAACTTCTGACCAGACTTCTCTGGACAGTAGATGGGGGTATACCTGGGTCCCACTGGTTTCTACCAGTTCTGTGCTGATGGCACTGCTGAACATGTTGAAGGGAAGTATGCATGATGTGCCTCATCTGCTGCATTCTTTCCTTGGCCAACCACTGCGTCTACTGTGCTTAAAGTGGTTGTAAACTCTGCAAAAAACATGCTGTTGCAGCGGCCCACGTACATTGCTGTGACCGGCGACATGTTTCCGTAATGTTACTTCTGGGATCACGGGCCCTGTCGCTGTGATTGGCTAGAGTCGCAATGACGTCACTCATGCGCACAGGGGGAGCCACCAGTCAGGTGGAGGCGTAGTACTTTTTTGCTATGTTTGTTCTTGGCAGCAGAACCCTCCAGCAGTGAATTAAAAAGATTCAGCCCTGGTTCACATTGGTGCGTTTTGACACCGTCAGTGGTAATGTCCTAATCGGTGCGACGCTGCATTTGCAACGCCACATCGATTTTAAAAAGTTTCTGTTCTATTTGCGATTTCGTGGTGTGATTTCCATTGACATCTCTGCAGAAACCTGCACAGATGTCTGAAATCGTGACTGACCTGTTGGAGTGAAATCAGCTAAACTCGCACATCTTCATCCCCGCAGCTCAGTGTGAACCAGGGCTCAATGCTTCCTCTTGTGCATTAAGCAATTGTATCTTGCCTGTCAGGTGAGCAGCTATTTAATGCTATAATTCTGTGCTTTCAGCAGCTGATCACGATGTGGGCTTTGCGTTCTGCATTGTGCACTAACAGGAGTCCAGTTGCAGAATCCTCAAAGTTTCATCTCTTTAATATAGGAAGGCTTTTGTATGAGGCAAGTAGTTAACTCTTTTGATGTATCCCCCCCCCCCCCCCCCCTCCGCCATAACCCAACGAGGTATGACCTTCTCTAGACCTCAGAAGGTATGTTGTAGTATCTTGCACTAAGCCGTTGATAGCAGATCCTTTAAATCTAAGTTGTGAGGTGGAGCTTCCATGGATCGGACTTGTTGTGGACATGGGTCGGCATGAGCACCTATTACTGGTCTGTGGCTATGCTGCTCCGAAACTAACCATCATGCACTGTTCTGACACCTTTCTATCAGAACCAGAATTAAAGTGGTTGTAAACTCTCCAAAAAAGACAAAGGCATAATGAGCTAGTGTATGCATTTCATACTAGCTCATTATGAATTTACTTAACTTGGATTAAAGCTGTTGCAGCGGTCCCCCTACACCGCTGTGACTGGAGATATTTCTGGGTTTGGGGGCTCGGGCTCTGATTGGCCAGAGCTGTGATGACACTAGCGCACAGGAGAGGCTGGTCACGGCACAGCTACTGAAGAACTGCACGAGCGAGCGCTTTCTTCAGTTTGCATGTGCTGATGACATCTACACATGCGGGTACAGTGAATATCTCCTAAACGGTGCAAGTTTAGAAGATATTCACGGTACCTACAGGTAAGCCTTATTGTAGGCTTACCTGTAGGCAGGGTGGATTTGATTTAAATCAAGTATTTAAATCCTGATTTAAAGTGGAGTTCCACCCTAAAACCCCCCCCCCCCCCCTTTTTTTTTTTTCTCGCCAGAAAAGGCTGTTGCTATGCAGATGTTCCTAATCTGCCTCTTCATAGTCCTCGGTAGGTCTTCTTCCTCATCCTCCGGTGTCTTCTGGGGAATGGGGCACGCTGCCTTCTGGGAACTGTGTATCCCTGTGAGCAGCCGCCCATTCATACAGCGCCGCGAGACATGCGCAGTAGGAAACGGGCAGTGAAGCCGCAAGGTTTCACTGCCAGTTTCCCTTAGTGAGGATGGCGGCAGCGGGACCTGCCAGGATCGAGGGGTCGGCCTCAGGGGGGCCAACATCGCGGGCGCCTAGGAGAGGTAAAAAAAAATGCGGGTGGAATCCCGCTTTAAATCCCTAGTAAAAAAACTTTATTTAATTCAACTCTTTAAATCCTAATTAAAGAGCAACGGTCATCTGTCCCGCAGCGCCTCCTCTGACCCGCTGTTGACTCACCGGTCCCATTCACTTTAATGGTTGAGTTTACCAACAATGTAAATATTGTAGAATATACAGCCTCATGCTACATAATTTAGTTTATTCAGCATGAAATGAAGCTTGGTTATTGTATCTTAAATAGAAAACTCTTTAGATGGATCTTTACGCCAAAAGCATTTTATTAAAAAAAATTTGATCAAATATCCAATTTTTTTTTTTTTTTTTTTTATCTTTTTATTGACCCTGCCGGTGGATAAGTGGTAGTACAGGATTTTAGCTTTTCCAGCAAATTTGAGCTGCAGTAGACTAGCGCCACTTACCCCCCCTTGTGCGTGAGTTGGCTGTGGTTGCCCATGACCCTGAATAGGTTACTAAAGTCACATTTTCGAACGACAACTGTACTGACTAAACGAAAATCGTACAATTGCGTATCGTACGAGGAAGCTTTTCGTGCATGTCCGATAAAATATCGGATGAACTGTCATGATCTGCTCACGGAAGCCCTTTACTAACTATCCGATTATCCTATGATTCTTCCTCTGACGACATTTTTCGTACAATATTCGGATCGTGTGTACGGGCAATTAAAGTGGTTAAAGCAAAGTCCCTGCCTTTAAAATTAATGTTGGCCATAGATGGCTTTGCTCAAATTGACTCTGGTATCAGGCAAAATTCAAGCCCTGGGTGACCCTGCAAGCACTACCCAGCTCAACAAAGTAGATTTAAAAATGGACTGATCTGGGTGAAAAAAAATCTGGTCAGCAACTGTGGCTACCTGTTCAGGTAGTCAGTTGCTGATGCATACAATAGTCTGTAGTGAGTGTTCATCAACACTGTTTAGTGCGGATGGGGAAATCAACTATTTGTTCTAAAATTTCTATTCAGCTGTGGGCTGAGTGAGCATCGAGCCATGTGTGGCTAGCTTTAGTGTTTTGAATCCATTTTTTTTTTTAAACCAAGATTTGCTGCACATTTGTCATGGAGCAATGACTAAAGGCCTGGGACCAGCAGTTTAGAAGCAATCTTCTTCTTTTTTTTTTTTTTTGTCTGCTTAATTGAACACCTAGCTATACCCCGTATACCAGAAAATGTTGGTTAGGTAGTAACCCTTTGAGTTGTTGGATTGGGTTGAATACTGGTGTACTAAAACTGGAGCATTCCAAACAATGCCTTTTCTACAGTGATTCCTCAGTCTACTCACTTGTGTAGCTAGGCGTTAAAGTGAAGTCCAAGTCAAGAAGTACATTAGAGGTCGGCCGATATATGGCCTTTTTTAAGAAATCGGGATCTGCCAATTCAAATTAGGCCAATTTAACACAGCGGCACGATGTACCA
Source organism: Rana muscosa (assembly GCA_029206835.1). Classification (NCBI taxonomy): domain Eukaryota; kingdom Metazoa; phylum Chordata; class Amphibia; order Anura; family Ranidae; genus Rana; species Rana muscosa. The sequence continues at coordinate 227,504,044 of CM055120.1, forward strand.
GAGCCAGAAGATAAGTACAGTGATCAGAGGCAAGGGCGGGCTGGGCCAGGGAGCAGGGTGGAACTGGAAATTTCCCCCCAGGCCACCACAAAATGGTGTGTGTGGCATCCGCCGCTGCCGATTGGCTGTTGCCGGCTGCGCTGCATTCTGGGAGTTGTGGGGCGCGCAGTGCGTAAGTGGACAAATGGAGTTTTCTATGAAGGTAAATTGGGTATCTGGCGCTCCAGGAGGCATGCCCTCAGCTTGTAATGTACATTTGATTAGTCGCCGTTTCTGAGTGTAGTATTAAAACAGTAAAATGTATTGCACAAGATTAAAAACACTTACAAGATATAAGGAAAGGTTTCCCAGCTGCTCGGATCGTGTGAGGAGCCTTGTGGGACGCAGTAGAACTGCCAGGACTACATACCCAAGATGAACATGACTCCCACTTATATCTTGTAAGTGTTTTTAACCTTGTGCAATATATTTTACTGTTTTAATACTACACTTGGAGAGGCGCCCCCCCTGTTTAATAAGTCCTGTGGCCAGGGGAGGGGCTGGAACGGAGATGGGAGTTGTGACAGTGGGGTCACTTTGGACACAGGGTGAATAAAAGAAACCCCCGATATGGTCTGTGATAGCCATATTCAAGGCTGTATATACATTGTATATAGATTGGATGTATACTGTATGTGGGGGTTAAGTATCATTGCTGTGAGGAATTAAGTTGTTTTGCATTTCTATTGTTCATTTAAGTCTGTCCTTGTGTGTATTGTAAAGTGCCAGACAGACTGGCTGCCAACCCTTTGTGAAAAGATGTGTATTGGAGATCGTATATTCTATTGTGTTGGGAACTTTTGAAGCCTAGCAGACGTCAGGATGAGGTGTTTGAGTCTTGGGATGTGTGGGTGGAGCTGGGCCCTTGTTCATGTTAAATCATGTGCCTTGAATTGTGTATAAAGTTACAATGTTTCTCAATAATAAATTGATTCCTACTACAGAAGAGACAGAGTGCGTCTCGTCTTCTTCCAGAGGGGTCGGCTCCTATAGGAAAGGGTCGTTTAGCTGTGGATATCGGTAGCGAGTGGATGTGTGTCTAGGAGAGGGAACATCGTAAACGGCGTTAATACTCCTTGAGATTGGGGTGCCGTTACATTACTCGCTACCAAAGGGAACATCGTAAACGGCGTTAATACCTCTTGAGATTGGGGTGTCGTTACAGGAGTGCTCCCCTGGTGGGCACTGATGAGGTGGCAGTGAAGGACATTGATGGGCTGAACTGGTGGGCGGCTCCCCACCCTAAATAACCTCCTGCCCAGCCTCTCCACCCTAAATGACCTCCCCGTTCTGCCTGGTGACACTCACTGATCGTCTTCTCCCTCATCGGGAGCAGTGATCAGTGACGTGTGACTCATAGCCACACGTCACACGTAAAAATTTTTTGTTTGGGAGCCATGTCGCACGACCGCGCAATAGTCTTAAGTGACGCAGTGCCGAATCGCAAAAAGTGCTCTGGTCTTTCGGCCAGCCAAATGGTCTGGGACTGAAGTGGCAAGAGCAGGGATCAAAATTTCAAGTCCTGAACTACTAGCCAGGCCTTAAAAGTTACTTGCCACCAGATGCCCCACCCAAACCCTGCCCTCCCCTAATTCCGCCCCTAAACACACCCACGCCTCCCCCCAGCACATCCCTGCCTCCCACACCTCCCCCTCCCCAGCACATCCCTGCCTCCAACGCCACCACCATCCCCCCCCCCCTTTTCTATCATACCGTATGATAGATTAGGGGAGTGAAGGTGGAATTGGAGGCATACATATGATTCAGACCTCCAATTCCATCCCCCCTCCCCATCCATAATATCTATGCCTTCAATTACCCCCCCCCCATCCAGCACATGCTTGCTCTCAGTCCCACCCCCCTTCCTTCCAGCACACCTCTTGTTTAATCCCTCCCCATTTCATCAATGCCTCAGCACACTGTCATACATGCCATTCTGCAGCCACGGGGTCTGTCATCACTGCACACTGAGGGCGGAGCGACGTTTGAGCCTGCCCACTTAGGACCGTCCCACTCCTTAGATGTGCAGCAGAACGAAGGCGGAGAGGGGCGGTCCTGGGCCGGGATGTGAAGAACTGAGGCGGAGGGGGGCAATCGCAGGCGGCTCTTTAATGGTGAAGTGCATAACGGAGGTGGAGGGGGCGGTCCCAGGTGGCTCTTGCATGTATAGTGCAGTGCACGGTAGGGATGTGCAGGACAATGGAGGTGGAGGGGGCGGTCCCAGCGGCTCTTTCATGCCCAATGAACAGCACACTGCGAGCCTGGGCGGGGATATGTGGAAGGAGGTGGCGAGGGGCGGTCCTAGACGGCTGACTGTATGAATCTAAATATCTGCGCTGCGAGCCTGTGCCCGGCAGAAGGGACACTTGGTATACATTCCTGTGATGGCACAGCCCTGTCACTACTCACCCTCATTTGTTTACTCGCCAAATGCGAGTAGGCGAGTGCAAATTGAGGGCTGGGCTAGAGTACACGCCTGGGTACCACAAATAAGTGGTTATAAAGCCTAAATGTTTTTTGCCTTACTGTCTTCTAGTATGTTTAGTAGGTAGTATGCCTCCATTACCCTAATGCAGGGATATGCAATTAGCGGACCTCCAGCTGTTGCAAAAACTACAAGTCCCATTGTGCCTCTGGCTGTCATGCTTGTGGCTGTCAGTCTTGCTATGCCTCATGGGACTTGTAGGTCTGCAACAGCTGGGAGGTCTCCTAATGGATGTTCTAATCCCTCTCCACTGTCCGAAACTATTACGTATTTTTCCTTTTTTATATGGTTAAGTTCACCTTTTGGAATGTTACATGTTTCATCTGTGTTTAGGGTGAAACATGTAGCATGTTCCAGCAGCTGCATCCAATCAGAACCTTGCTCGCTGGGCCATGTCATTCATTCAGTCCTCGGTGAATGGGAAAGCCTTTGCGGCTGTTGGCTTGTAGTTTCAATGAACTACCACAGCGCTGTTGAGCACTCTCGTAGTTCGTTCATTCTTTGTCAGTGTGCATGTCTGCCTGTACGAGCAGATACTGAGAAGTTTGCAGGTGCCATGCAGGACTCCTGCAATCTGCTGATCGTGGGTGCAATGCTTTCTAGGCTCCAAGTAAAAAGTGTGTGTGTGTGTGTGTCCATGTGGTTGATGACCCATGACATAAGCAAACTGAGAAATGTGTAACTGCTGACCTATGTATAAACATTTATGCCATAACATTCATTTCAAAGTTGGGGTCTATTTTAGAAATGTAGCTGTGTCTTAAATCGGATATAGCGGAAGCTAGAAATGAGTCAGCTTGTAGTTGCATCGCAGTACTACAGCTTCATCTTTCTTCCTTTTATGGATCATACTGTGTGTAAGGAGGTGGGGCAAGCTTCCTGTGCGGCTTTTTTTCTGTCTGTATTGAGTTCCTCAGGCTTAGATGTAATCATCCTGTTGTAACTGCTTATTGCTCTGTATTGAAGGGCAGTGCTATCACATCTGCTAAATCTATTTTCACTTGGTGGTAAATGGTCATCTTTATGTTAACTGATATATAAAATGCAGAGTAGATGGACTAATTTAAAGAGTAAACCTTATGTAGTTTTACTGTAATTCAAAGAACTAAGCACAGCAACAGAACCTTTTTGCTTCGTACTGTTGTAGAGCTGTTAGTATACTTTACAGCAGTGGTATGCCAATATTTTATAAATATCCTATGTTATAGGTGAATTCTGTCATCCTGCCTAAAAATATTACTTTTCAGAAAGGTTTTTATTTTTACTATTGGGTTGATGAACTGTCCTTTCAAAAACATATATTTCTCTTACCATCCATGGACTGACACGGTGTCTCTTTACACGTGGGTTATGTCCCTGCTTGCAGGAGAAGACCTAGGCAGAATGTGAAATGTTATACATACATTCTAAAAGCCAGAGCTGAACAGCCCCACCCAGGGGGCGGTCCCTCCGGACATAACCCTCCCACTACAGTCAGCAGACTTCAGTTTTTTTCTGCCTAGCAGAAGGAGAAGACGTGGCTCTCTCAGGAGCCAGTCTCCTGACCTATTTTTATTCCTTTTCTGGAATTCTTTTTTATTTTATTTTTGAGAATCTTCTATCAACTGTCGGCTGGGCAACAGGTTGGGTACAAGATATCCTCGTAGTCTTCCCTGTCCGACCATCGAGCGTGCTGATCCTCGCCTTGTGTGCGTGAGACTCAGTTCACGAGAGGCCCCATGACTCCAGGGGTGGCCGGGTTTGCTTTCATGCTCCCACGGTCCTCTCAAGACTGAACAGTTCCTGACTGACTGTATCTTTCGTGGTGGACCGGGCCGACAGCTACTCAGTACTGCACTGTGATAGTCCTGTCAGAAACACACCAGTGGGTCCCTCAGGGGACGGGTAAGTAGTCTCTCCTGCCTGCAGGTGAGTACAAAAGGCTGTGTGTTTCTCTGTGGGGGATTTTCCCTGTCTCCCCCTGTATTTCATTGTCACTCTCTGTCACCATTGCTGGCGCTGTGCTGTGTGGGGTGCCTGGGGGTCACACTGTTCTTGGAGGGGCTAATGCTGGTCTGCAGATATGCTTGGGGCCTTTTTTTGTGTGTTTTGGGGCCTGAGCGCTGTGTGTGTGCTGTGTTTTTTTTCCACTTTTGCTGAGTCATGGCGGCCATCTTGCCGCGGATCGCCTCAGTGAAGTGCGGCGGCCATTTTCTTGTAGCCTGCGCGCTCTTCAGCACTAGTTTTGGCCTCTAGCGCTGCTGTAACAGCGCAAATCTCCTCACAATCTCCTCACAGCTCACCAGCGCTGACACAGCGTGGTACAGACAGCGTAACTGAGCGGTCCCTGGTCCGGTTTGGTGAGTCCCCTGGGCGCCCCCTCCTCAGTCAGCACAGCCTGTGGGTGGACTTTTTTATCTGAGGAGTCTCAGAGGGGGGCAATATGGAGTCTGTCACCAGCTTCCCCTAAATGTCAGTGGACAACAGGCAGTGCTTCAGCACCTGCGGTCCCTAGGGACCAGTTGTGGGCAGTCCTGGAATCATTTCTGACCAGGATGGGAGCTGTGTGCAAGCGCAAGGGAGCAAAAAAGCGCCCTCTCCCCACTTTACTTCATGAGGGCAGTGCGCTGATTCGGATATGGGCCTAGCCACTACCGCTCAGGACCCTAGTTCTGAATGTATTGGATGGTTTTGAACAGGACATTCCTTATGAGGAAAACTCCAGTTCTGAGTCAGTAAATGACAGGGCGCTTGTTAGTGTACTCATGACTGCGGTGAGAGACACTCTCAAGCTAAAATGCTGCGGATGCAGAACCTCAGGCGGATACAGTCTCCTTTTGGTTCTTTTAAGGCCAGGCCTTCTAAAGAGGTTTTTCCATATGTACTTTCTTTGACCAGCTCATTGATAAGGTCTGGGAAAAGCCGCAGAAGATTTTTTTTTTATGGTCCCGCGGCGTTTGTCTATCAGATACCCCTTGAAGATGCCCTACTTAAAAAGTGGGCTTCTCCCCCAGGGTCGACCGTCCAGTCGCCCGGATGAACAAGGCCATCACTCTCCCGATGGAGGGGACTCCTGCATTTGAGGACCCCATTGACAGGAGGTCAGAAGTGGTGAGCAGAGCCATGTTTGCCTTGTTGGGATCTGCCCTACGGCCTGTGGTAGCGGCGACCCTTGTGTCTTAAACACTTACAGGTTGGGCAAAAATGTTGCACCTAGCTGTACAGGAGCATAATCTTCCTCCAGACACAGTTGCTTTGGCCCACCAACTGGTTCAGGGCCTGGTTTATGTGTGCGACGCCACGTTGGACGCGGCCCCTTTAATATCCAGGGCCTCTGTCTCGGCGGTGGTATTGCGTAGTCTTATCTGGTTGAAGTGCTGGTCTGCTGACCTAGCCTTAGGAAGCTCCTGACGGATCTACCATTTAAAGGTGGTAGACCTTTCGGTGCTGCTCTGGATGACATCGTCATGGATGTCATGGGAGGTAAAAGCACTCTTCTTCCTTAGACTAGCAAGGGTGAGGAGGCCCGCCGCAAACAGGGGCCTTCCTTTCCAGCAAAACAGGGTTTTTTCGTCAGTCAGTCCACGGGGAGGCCCTCTCAGACTGACGGCAGTGCGGCTGGTGGGCACAAGTGCCCCTGGGTGCGTAAGCCGAACAAGCGGCTCCCAAGCCCGCCTCCGCGTAAAGTCTTGCCTCCACCCGACTCTGAGGTGGGGGGACGACTTCGCAGGTCACGAATCGGTGGTCCTCCCAAATTCCGACTGGTGGGTGTGCGAGGTGGTCACCTCAGGATACAGGATAGTATTCCGATCCTGGCCCCCAGACAGATTCTTTCCCTCAAATCTTCCTCTCCTTCCTACCTGTCAGGCAGCCCTCTTGGGGCTGTACAGGATTTGATCAGGTTCGGAGTGATTGTGCCGGTTCCGTCACAGGAGAGTTTTCAGGGATTCTACTCAAATCTGTTTGTCGTCCCAAAAATAGGACGTGGTTCGACCTATCCTGGACCTCAAGGCCCTGAATGCCTTCGAGAAGGTGCAGAAGTTCCGCATGGAATCTATTCGCACGGTGATCGCTACACTCCACCAAAGGGATTTTCTTCTGGCGTCCTTGGACTTCAAGGACGCCTACTTGCATGTTCCGATCTGCGCAAGTCACCAGAAGTTTCTGCGCTTTGCGATCAGCGAAGTCCACTATCGATTGTGGCTCTTCCTTTCGGCCTAGCCTCAGCACCAAGGGTGTTCACCAAGGTGCTTGCTCCGGTTCTAGCCTTCTGTTACAGCAAGGTATTGCTGTCGTGGGCTATCTGGACGATCTTCTGCTAAGAGCAGAAAGTGGATCAGACTTGGAGGAAAGGTGACTATCGTCAATTAGACCCTCAGGGACTCGGGTGGTTCCTGAACATTCAGGAGTCAGTCCTGGTCCCGACTCAGTGTCTGGAGTATCTAGTTCTGATTCTGGACTCCTTGGAGGCAAAGGTATCCTACCTCTAGAGAAGTTGCTGACACTTCAGTCTGCGGTGCGGGTGCTGACATCCCAAAAATGGTTGTCAATCCGTTTTTTGCATGAGAGTCCCGAGACTCGTGGTGGCCTCCTTCGCGGCCGTTCTGTATGCCCAATCACACACCAGGGCATTGCAGAAGGAGATCTTGTCCACCTCCCTGTTGTCCTTGGATCTTCAGATCCAGGTGATTCACCTGGTCAGGGCGCCCCTGACATGGTGGTAGAGATCCTCGGCTCTTCTGTCCGGAAAGTCGTTCCCCTCCCATCCAATGGACGGTACTCACGACGGACACCAGCCTGACGGGCTGGGGTGGAGTCTGGGGAGTCCTGTCGGCTCAGGCCTTGGACTCCGGACGAGCCACTTTACCAATCACTGTTCTGGAAATACGGGCCATCGGACTGTGTCTCGCCTCAGGTCGGAGAGAGTACGGGGTCGCTCCATCAGGAGCCAGTCGGACACCACCACGGCGGTGGCGTATGTAAACCATCAAGGGGGAACTCGGAGCTCAGCTGCGGCTTCCGAGGTAGTCCGTATCCTGAAGTGGGCCGGAAGAAACGTGCCGGCTCTGTAGGCCATTTTACATTCTGGGCATAGACAATGGGCAGGCGGACTATCTGAGTCGCCAATCGCCAGACACCGGACCAAGAAGAGTGGTCCTTGCATATTTCAACTCCTTTACCGACGGTGGGGCACACCGGATGTGGACCTGATGGCCTCTCGACTCAATCGCAAGGGTCGAGGTTGTGGCCAGATCCAGGGGTCCTTGGGCGATGCCTCGGATGCGTTGGTGGCCCCATAGGGTCCTTATCGCCTGATATAAACTCCGGCGATCCTAATTGTTCCGGATTGGCCTCAGCATCACTGGTACGCTGATCTGGCACGTCTCGTCGCGGACGTTCCCTGGCGGTTGCCGATGACGGAGGACCTTCAGTCTCAAGGTCCTATGTTTCATCCGGCTTGCAGTCTCTGGCTTTAACGGCAGGGCTGTTAAAAGCCAGGTGTTGAGGGACCGAGGTCTCTCGGACTCAGTCATTTTGACCATGTTAAGGACACGGAAGTCTTCCTCCAGGCAGATCTATCACCGTGCCTGGAAAGCTTATATCGCCATGTGCGAAGCGCTGGACTGGCGTCCTCGGACGTATTCCGTCCCCAGAATCCTCCATCCTCTGCAGTGTGGAGTGACCCAAAAGCTTGCTTTGAGTACCATAAAGGATCAGATTTCGGCCTTGGCCGTCTTCTTTCAGCGACCTCTAGCGGGTCATTTTTCTTGGTTAGCACCTTGTGTTGGGGGTTCGCCATGTGCTCCCTCCTGTCAAGCCTCCTCTCCCACCGTGGGATCTGAATTTGGTGCTCTCGGTCCTCCAGGAACCTCCTTTTGGGAATATCCGGGATATTCCCCTCTTGTCTTGTCTCAGAAGGTGGCCTTTTTAGTGGCAATCACTTCTGTTTGACGAGTGTCTGAGTTGGCGGCTTTGTCCTGCAAGTCGCCATATTTGGTCATCCATAAGGATAAGGCGGTGTTGCATCCGCGACCTTCCTTTTTTGCCAAAGGTGGTGTCGACCTTTCACCTACATGAGGACATTGTCCTCCCGTCCTTGTGTCCTCACCCGTCGCATCCCAGAGAGTTTGCGCTGCACATATTGGATGTGGTACGAGCCTTACGGGTGTCATCTCAAAGGGCAGGCGCCTCCCTTTCCGGTTACGGCGCATTCCACCAGGGCAATTGGTGCTTCCTGGGTTTCCCGACATCAAGCGTCGGTTGCACAAGTGTGCAAGGCGGCGACCTGGTCGTCTGTTCATGCCTTTTTAAGTTTTTTATAAGGTTAATGTGGCTGCATCTTCGGATGCTTCCTTCGGCCGCAGGGTGCTGCAGGCCGCTGTTTAAAGTTGCGACTCCTCTGTTGAGGAGCTCTGCCTTATTGGAGTGAAGTTTTGGTTTTTCCATTTATACTGCTCCCATCCCTCTTGACACTGCTTTGGGACATCCCACGTGTAAAGTGTAAAGAGACACCGTGTCAGTCCATGGATGGTAAGAGAAAATAGGATTTTTTGTACTCACCGTAAAATCCTTTTCTCTGACATCCATGGACTGACACGGCACCCACCCTTCCTTTTTAAGTTTGTACTGCTTTGTTACGAACTGAAGTCTGCTGACTGTAGTGGGAGGGTTATGTCCGGAGGGACCGCACCCTGGGTGGGGCTGTTCAGCTCTGGCTTTTAGAATGTATGTATAACATTTCACATTCTGCCTAGGTCTTCTCCTGCAAGCAGGGACATAACCCACGTGTAAAGTGTAAAGAGACACAGTGTCAGTCCATGGATGTCAGAGAAAAGGATTTTACGGTGAGTACAAAAAATCCTATTTTTTTTAATATGGGGGAATGTAGACATTCTAGAATTCCATTGTCTCCCATTCAACAAAGATTGGTGCCGGTGATATTCATGTACATGAATTTGTGGCAGGCAATGAATGCAAAGGGCACTGCACTTAGCGTCTCTATACAGCCACCCTATTGTCAGCGCTGCTGAGCTCCCCATGTACAGTGTCCTTAACCAGTGACAGAAGTGGAGGGGGTGGCAGCAGAAAACGTCTTAAATGGAAGTGTGCCTGTAGTGTACTCTAAGTTGAATGTTGTTCTTAATTACCTTAGTTTAACTCGCAAAATTTTCAAAATAACTTCCTCCACTGTATAGATACCGTATATACTCGAGTATAAGCCGAGTTTTTAAGCACAATTTTTTGTGCTGAAAATGCCCCCTCGGCTTATACTCGAGTCACCTTTTTGCGCCTGATCTCCCAGACTTTGCGGAGCCGGTACTGGCCGGCCATAGGTCCCCTGGACCCCAAACTTGGCACACATGTAGCCCCACTCTTCCTCTATAAGTGTGCAAAGTTTCTTGTCCGGGGGACCTACGGCCGGGGAGCACCGATTTTTCAAAACCGGGCACCCCTTCCATAGACTCCCATGTTAAACAGTAATTTCTCTGGTGAATTTGGGGACCTGGTACTGGCCGGTCGTAGGTCCTCTGGACCCCAAACTTGGCACACATGTAGCCCCACTCTTCATCTACAGGCTTGCAACGTTTCTTGTCCGGGAGACCTACAGCCAGGGAGCACTGATTTTTCAAAGCCGGGCACCCCTTCCATAGACTCCCATGTTAAATGTCAGTATAGTCATGGACACAGTGAGGCATACCCTAGGCTTATACTCGAGTCAATAAGTTTTTCCAGTTTTTGTGGTAAAATTAGGTGCCTCGGCTTATACTCGAGTATATACGGTAAGTACCTGAATTTGCAGCACATTACAAAGCTATTGAAATGGGCAGAAGTTTGTGGTGTGTGTGTGTGTGTGTTGGGTTTTTTTTTTTTAATGCAAGTTGTATCACAAAGTAATAACCATTTTGAATGTTTCTCTCCTTTCAGACAGAGAAGATCAGGCCATCCTTTGCACGTAAGTATAAATGTGCTTTTTAAATTATTATAATTTTTTTTTTTTTTAAACCACTTGCTTACTGGGCACATATACCCCCTTCCTGCCCAGGCGAAATTTCAGCTTTCAGCACGGTCACGCTTTGAAGGACAATTGTGCTATGTGGCTCCCAAACAAAATCAACGTTTTTTTTTTTTTTTTTTTCCTCCCACAAATTGCTTTCTTTTGGTGGTATTTGATCATCTCTGCAGTTTTTTATTTTTTGCGCTATAAACAAAAAAGCCAACAATTTTGAAAAAAAACACAATTTTTTGCTATAATATCCCAATTTTCTTTTTAACTTTTTTTTTTTTTCTCAGTTTAGGCCGATATGTATTCTTCTGCATATTTTTGGTACCAAAAAATCGCAATAAGCGTATAGTGATTGGTTTGCGCAAAAGTTATAGCACCTATAAAATAGGGGATAGATTTATGACATTTTTCTTTTTACTAGTAATGGCGGCCATCTGCGATTTTTGTCAGGACTGCGATATTACGGCGGACACATCGGACACTTTTTTGACACATTTTTGGGACCATTCAAATCTATACAGCGAACAGTGCTATAAATATGCATTGATTACTGTATGAATGTGACTGGCAGGGAAGGGGTTAACACTAGTGGGCGATCAAGGGCTTAAATGTGTGCCCTGCTAGGTTATTCTGACTGGGGGAGGTGACCGATCAGTGTCCCTATGTACAAGGAACACACCATCAGTCTCCTCTCCCTGACAGGATTTGGATCTCTGATTGCACAGAGATCCACATCCCTGGCTCTAACTGCCAATCGGGTGTACCTGGCGGACATTGCGGCCGCCAGGCACGCGCATTGGCACCTGAGTGACACGGCGGGCAAGGATTTCTGGAAGCCGTGAGTCCTCTAAAGTGACAGGATGGCATTACATGCTGTAAGGCAGTGTTTCTCAACTCCAGTCCTCGAGGCGCCCCAACAGGTCGTGTTTTCAGGCTTTCCATTGTTTTGCACAGGTGATTTGACTCCCTTAGTAATTACCACAGCCATTTCATCTGAGGCAAATCCTGAAAACATGACCTGTTGGGGCGCCTTGAGGACTGGAGTTGAGAAACCCTGCTGTAAGGGATTGTGGCAATGCATTTCGAGACGGTAATGCCCCTTTCTCAAGCCAAGGAGCTTGTTTAAATGGGCTACATATGGGTGCTATTTTTGGTTGGACAACAAAACCCACAACAGGAAAAACTAGATATCAAAACCCTCACTGTCATTGCAACATCACCCAGTCAGAACACAATGGCTTAGCGGGGGAGATTGCAGAACTAACTGCATGGTTAGTATAACGGACAGATTTTTTTTTTTCGTTCAACACGTAAGCCAGAGATGAGTCTTATGTTGAACAGCTAATCAATAAAATTCTAAATTGCGCTAAAATCCTGTTTACTTAAAACTGAGTAACCATGCAAGCTTTATCCTCTTCCAGGAAACTAAAAGGTTAACTGGGGGATAGGGGCTTTCCAAATAAAACTCTGATAAATTATATCTGTAGATCTGATTTAAAATCTAGCTCGCCTATGTGAACAATATGCGGTTTTTGAACAAAAATGTTTGTTTTTTTACCGGTCACTCTTGGCTGTCTATAAAAATGCTTGAAGTGACACTAGATTTTTTTTGTTTTGTTTCCTTTTTCCAGTGGAGAATCTGGTGCTGGCAAGACAGAAAATACTAAAAAAGTAATCCAGTATCTGGCTTATGTTGCAACCTCACACAAAGCCAAAAAAGATCAGGTTAGTATGAGATGCCTTTAAATTTTAAGTGAGATTTTATACAGTACTTCCGATATTCCTCTGAATTTGGTACATATTTCAACTGAGGGACTTCTATGGATGGGAGTCCAAGCTAATAGTTGCATTCTTTTGCTATATATTGTGTTGAGATAAACAGCTGTTTTTCCATGCTTATTTGTCATGTCCCGTATAGGGTGGAAGCCTTTGTTAATGCATATCGCAAACTTATTTTTTTTTTTTTTCGTGGATATGTCCTATTGTGTTCTAATTGTATTTGTGCAAAACTTTAATAACCCTAAATTTGAGTAAGTCAGGAGCACCATTTCTGTATGCATGTAAATTTTCTTCTCTCAAAGGCTGCTGCTCCAAAGACCAAGCATAAAGGGCCAAACGCTTAAAGTAGAAGTCCACTATATAAAATTAAAATCTCCATCTATAGACATGCACAAGCTAGCACTAACCCTGTAACAGAAAAAATCTTTTTTTTTTTTTGTTTGTTTGTTTTGTAATTCAAGCTATTCTGACCCAATCCCATGCAGAGCTGTCTGCTGCTTTGCTGTGTAGGTGGGTGCCGAAAACACATCCGACAACAAGCCCTATAGTAATACTATGGGTGACAACACTCCCCATTCATTTCAGTTGTCGACTGTGTCCTCTGTAGCTTTTGCCGCTGGAGATTGGGTCTGATCAGTATACATACCTTTTTTGAAGAGATAGAAATCTATCGAATCTCTCTCGATCCAGGGAAAAGGAGAAACTTTCACGGGATAGCGAAGAGTTGCTCAAGTTGTGTTCTCTCTGTTTTCTTGCGGGTGCCTCCATATTTTGCTTTCTAGGTCAAATGTGTTGGTGGTGGTAAAGCTAAACCCAAAAACCACTTCAATATTGAAGCTTACCAGTGGAAGACAAGGTGGATGAATTGGATGGATTTTTTTATTTTATTTTTTCCAGCACACTTTCTGTTCTTGGCTACTAACTTTTATATCTGTGGTGGAGCCATGGCTGTCGCCAGGCTGGACTTCAAACACAGCTTCCTCTTTGACTCCGTTACCTAGGCAGGGCATAGACTGCATCTTGGCCAGCTCAGCAGGATCCAGCCGAGATTTGAACCATTAAAGGGCAGGCTGAATGTACCAAGTTGATCGATCAACTTGGGTACAACCAGCTTACCGGATTTGCTTGCGATCATCGTAAGTGGCTGCTATAGCCCCTAGTGATCAGCCTTCTCCCGGCATGGGTGGTTTCCACTACGGGAGAAGTCAATTGCTCGGCAGGAGGTATTGCCCAGTCAACACTGTGTAGATGGGGAATCTGTGCAAATTACGGCTTAGGAGCAGCCGCTGTCTTACTATCCAACGTTAATACAGCGATCTCCCATGCTGTTCTATTGTGTTCGGACATGGACACCATTGGCTGAAAGCGCTGATCAGGAGCCAATCACAAGACCTTTTTTCAGTCATACCCCTCTGTCGGACCGACTCTAGTACACATGGGCCGAGTGTCGGCCGGTTTCTATTTAACCAGCCGTTGCTGTTAGGCTTTAGTCCCGGTTCACACTGGCGCGATGCAGGAAACTCTGTAATTCATACCCGGTTCCCACATTGCAACTAAATCGCACACTGGTTCACACTGACATCTGCAAACCACTGGAGGTGTTAATGACACCCCCAGATCGGATTGCAGTGTCAAATACAGGAATCGGCTCACATAAATGTGAACACCCATGCTACCTGATTCCAGTGCGGACCAAAAAAGTCCTGCATCATTTTGGTGTGAATGCAGTTTCAGCCATACGGTTTGTATGGCTGAATTCGCATCAGGCCTCGCATGTGACCTGCACAGTTTTAATTCAGGCTGGTGTGGGGATTAGTAATTTACAGAGGAGAGGTAACCTTGTTTGGGGTCCTTAGCTCACAGAAATTGAAAAAGGACTTGCTATTTTTTTAAAAAAATTCTGTACCTGCTGAAAATGTTAACCAGATATCCTTTAAAGCAAACCTGTCTTCTCTTTTTCGTCCATGGACGGACACCGCTCCTTTAAATCTTGACATGTGGGTTATGTTCCTGTTAATAGGAGAGCACTAGGCAGAACATGTTTATCTTAAAACATTTAACTTTAACAGGATGAGGATGGGGTGGACTATGTTGGCACCTTATGTTAACTGATAACCAGTTACGAGTAAGTAGTAAAAAAGGGGGCTTTTATTACAAAAATATATAAAGAAACAATTATTTTGACATTTCATAGAAATAGTAGTAATTCCGTGACATTTCCATGTATCATATCATTACAAACAATGTACCAGAATACAACTGTACATAAATTGTGCTCTACATGTTTCACGTTGTGATTCAAAAACAGAATCCGCTTCTTCAGGAGCTTATGTATATATGTATGGATTTTCAATGGACATAGAATGAAAGATTAAGTTGTCACGTAACTATGAAATGAAATAAAAGAAAACCTTATAAGCAAAATTATAGTGGATATAAATAGTATATTTTAGTATAAAACACCAGGCCAACCTTGGCCATAGATGTGCGCCATATCATACAGTCTTAACAAAGGTGCTGAACCAGAGGAGAAAGGCCGCGAACCATAAATTCCTGTTATGTCATGAGGGAGTGGGTATTACCACTCAGGACATAAAAACAGGGGTAAAGGTAATCTGAAATTGAGAACGATAGAAGTAAATGCATATCTAGGGTCTTCAGCATAAAGAAAGCTGAAGGGGATGTAATGAATTACGAATCTATCGCTTTCATATATACACACAGATCACCAACCTCATGGGAGGACACATCCATAGGCATCTCGTAGGTAGGCGGCGTGTAAACAGAGATTTTGTATGGAGGAGAATTCAGATGAAGACTGAACCCCTTATATATAGAGACTCTCTGAACTGTATATAAGTAATTTATACAGAAATAAGTATATATTGGGTATATATGATCAGTAATTATATATGTGCACATGTAAAGGACATACATAGGTATGAATAATCACACACATGTGAAAGCTTGTGTATGTAAAAATGATGCATTAATATACCTTCAAGTTTTGAGCAGACGGACATAGATTAATAATTAGGTGAGATATTTTGGAAGTAATCTCTGTGGTAGCAAGTGATAGTCTGTGGGAAATATATATAAAATATATAAAAATAATTATATAATTCTATAATGTGAGAAAAACATGTGCCTATTTAGTTGCTAATTAAACCAGTGGTGAAAGGTGATGTAGTGAGGGTGATTATATATATATATATATATATATATATATATATATATATATATATAGCCAAGGTTGGCCTGTTTTATACTAAAATATACTATTTATATCCACTACAATTTTGCTTATAAGGTTTTCTTTCATTTCATAGTTACGTGACAACTTAATCTTTCATTCTATGTCCATTGAAAATCCATACATATATACATAAGCTCCTGAAGAAGCGGATTCTGTTTTTTGAATCACAACGTGAAACATGTAGAGCACAATTTATGTATGTACAGTTGTATTCTGGTACACTGTTTGTAATGATATGATACATGGAAATGTCACGGAATTACTACTATTTCTATGAAATGTCAAAATAATTGTTTCTTCATATATTTTTGTAATAAAACCCCCCCCCCCCCTTTTTTTTTTTTTTTTTACTACTTACTCGTAACTGGTTGTCAGTTAACATAAGGTGCCAACATAGTCCACCCCAGCCTCATCCTGTTCTCTATACAACGTCTAATGGGACGAAGGCACCATTTCTATATATTCCTTATCCATAGCACTCGTAATATTAACTTTAACAGAGTTGAACAGCCCCGCCAGGGGGCGGTCCCCCCCGGTCATAACCCCTCACCCTGCAGCATGCAGCTCAGTTTTTTTTTTTCTGCCTAGCAGAGAAGGACGTGGCTCCCTTTGGGCCCAGAGTCCTGAAGAATTTTTTGATTCTTCTATCAACTGCCGGCTGGGCGACAGGCTGGATATTATAGATCCTTGTAGTCTTCCCAGGCCGGCCATCGAGCTTGCCAGTCGTTGGCTATGCCCTGGTTCTGCCACGACATACCCCATGGCTCCAGGGGTGGCCGGTGAGCATCTGCTTCGGGGTCCACATATGACTGGGCTATTGTCTCACTCACAGTGGACCGGGCTGACAGCTACTCCGTACCATCGGTTGTGGGTCTGTCAGGGACGCGCCAGCAAGTCCTCGCAAGGACGGGTAAGTACGGTTCCTCCTGTCTCGGCAGGATGGAACAGCTGGGCATTCCCGGGATTAAGGGGTTCTCCTGTCCCCCCTTTCCCTGCTCTGTCGCCCTTTTCCCTCATGCCCTAGGGCCCGCTGTGGGAGGGGGTGGGTCTGTCTCCTGGAAAAGTCCCTGCACGGCCTTCTCATCCACATTGCGGTGCTCAGGCGCCATTTTTTGTGTGCCTGCCTTTCTACATTGAAAATTCAATTGGCGGCCATTTTGACGTGGCCGTGCTGTGATGCAGGTTGGTATTGCGGGCGGCCATTTTCTTGTGGTTCGCGCCCTTTTATATGAGGCGTCTGACAGCCATTTTGGAGTGGGTTTTGCCTCTAGCACTGGCTTTCTGAACGGCGCACAGCTTGTTCTCGGGGCCCTTCCCCCCCCCCCCCCCCCTCACAAACACGCAATGTATACAAGGAAGGCGGGCAGCGGTGCTGAGCGGTCTCCCTCTGGGTGGTGAGTCCCCTGGGTAACCCCCTAGGTCGGCGCAGCAAGGAGGGTGGACTTGAGTGTCTTTTCACTTAGTCCCTGAGGGCTGTCAGTGGGTGATAATGGAGTCAGTATCTGGCCTTTCTTCCCCTAAATTGCCAGAGGCAGCAAAGGTGCCCCTGCAGTTCCCATGGATACGCTATCGGCGGTCCTGGAATCATTTGTTGCCAGGGTAGAGCGGTGTGCGGGCGTAAGGGTGGTAAAAAGGTGCCTCCCTCCCCTGCCATCTTCTGGGGAATTGCTCTGACTCAGATTTGGGCCTGGCTGCGGCTCAGGACCCTGGTTCTGGTATGTCAGAAGATGCGGACTAGGCCCTCCCTGGTGGGGAGGACCCCTCGTCTGGGTCAGTGCTGGACAGGGCACTTATTGATCACACTAATCTAACCACTCTGTGGAAGTTTTTCCTTATGTTTAAGTCATAGATGAGGAATGGGCACGACCACAGAGGTCCTTTGTGGTCCCTTTGACGGTCCGTTATCCTTTTGAGGAGAGCCTTTTGAAAAATGGGCGTCTCCTCCGGTCGTGGACCCCCCCCCCCCCCCCCCCCGTCTCTCGGCTACATAGATTAACCTCTGCCAGTAGAGGGGACCCCTGCCTTTAAAGGCCCTAATAAGTCTGGAACGGTGACCCGCTTCATGTTCACCATGCTGGGGTCAAAGTTGCGACCTATATTAGCTGTGTCTTTGGTGCTCACTGAATGGGCAAAGATTTTGCAACTGACAGTTGAGGAGCATCAGCTTCCTCAAGAGTGCGTAAGACTAACTGACCAATTGTCCAGGGCCTTGTGTATGTCTGTGATGCCACTCTGGATGAGGCCCTCTGGATTTCCAGAGCCTCTATCTGCGGTGGTACTGCGCCACCTGTGACATGCTGGTCCGCTGACCAAGCATCCAAAAAAGCTCTAGCAGATTTGCCCTTCTAAGATGGGAGACTTTTTGGTACCTCACTGGACGACATTATTGAAGATGTCACAGGAGGTAAGAGCAACTGTCCTCTATGGGGGAGGAGCCGCGCCGTAAGCAGGGCCCTCCTATTCCGCGCAGAAGCTGTATTTTCGTCAGATCCTCCCTGACGGGCTCCTGTTGGGGGACAGGGGTGTCCCTGGGTGCGTAAGCCGAACAAGACTGCTAAAAAGCTTGTTACCACATGAGGTTTTGCCTCCGCCCGACTCAGGGTGGGGCGACGGCTTAGGATTCATCGGAGGCGAGAGTCTTCGCCCTCCAGAGAATTTGCATCGAATCTTCCTCTCCTTCCGGCTCGTAGGTCTTCTTTGGTAGGAGCAGTACGAGACTTGCTCAGGTGCGGTGTAATTTACCTGTGCCCCTGGAGGAAGGGTTTAAGGGATTCTATTTGACTATGTTTATATTCCCAAAGAAGGAGGGTGTCCGTTCAATCTTGGCCCTCAATGCCTTTGTGAGGGTGCAAAATCATCCGGGGGATTTTCTGGCGTCCCTGGACATCAAGAACGCCTACTTGCATGTCCCCATATGTGACAAGCATCAGGTTTTCTGCGCTTTCCAATCGGCGAGGACCACTATCAATTTGTGGCTCTTCCCTTTGGCCTAGCGTCAGCACCAATAGTTTTTCACCAGGGTGCTCGCCCCTATTCTAGCTTTGCTGAGACACTCCAGGCTGCAGTGAGGTCGTTAACGTCCCGCAATTGGTCGTCTCTCCGTTTTCTGCATGCGAGTCCTGGGCCTCATGGTAGCCTCCTTCGAGGCAGTACCGTATGCTCAATCCCATACTCGGGTGCTGCAGAAGGAGATTCTATCCAAATGGAACAAATCCCCATTGTGTCTGGATCATCAGATCCTTTTTAAGTTTGTACTGCTTTTTGATGAACTGAGCTGCAGGGTGAGGGGTTATGACCGGAGGGACCGCCCCCTGGGCGGTGCTGTTCAACTCTGTTAAAACATGCAACTTTAAGATAACATGTTCTGCCTAGTCCTCTCCTATGAACAGGAACATAACCCACATGTCAAGATTTAAGGAGCTGTGTCTGTCCATGGACGACAGAAAAGGATTTTACGGTGATTACAAAAAATCCTATTTTTTTCCACATGGGCAGTTTTACTTTAAACACTGCTCCGTAAAACTTTATTGCTATTTACAGTGACTAATGACCTCCATTTTCAAATATTGTTTCAGGGTGAACTGGAGCGACAGCTGTTGCAAGCTAATCCAATTCTTGAAGCCTTTGGGAATGCCAAGACTGTCAAAAATGACAACTCCTCTAGATTTGTAAGTAACTTGCTGAGTTTAATAACATGGGGAGCGAGGGAAAATCTATTGCAAATATACTAAATTATAAAAAAAAAAAATTGCCCAGACACTCTTAAAGAGGAAGTAAACCCTGATGGGTTTTACTTCCTCTTTGTTCCCTGCAAAGTAAAAGCATAATGGGCTAGTATGCATCGCATACTAGTCCGTTATGTGCCAATTGCCTGCAGAGAAGTCCGCAATGTCAGCGCTGTCTAATCGCGTCCATCTTCAACCCTGGCTGGCGTCACGTGTTGTCACTCCTGCACATGCGCGTGGTAGCCGACGGTCACGACACAAGCACTATAGGAACGGCACGTTCGTGCCCTTCAGTGCGCATGTACCGATTGTCGGCATATATGGCGAATATCTCTTAAACCGTAGAGGTTTAGGAGATATTTCCAGTACCTACAGGTAAGCCTAAAATTTAGGCTTGCCTGTAGGGAAAAGTGGTTGTACACCACTTTAAACCTATTTAACATTACACTGCAATAACCACAAAAAAATAGGTCTAATGAAGAGAATATCCAATTCAGTCACTTCTTCTGACCTCATTAAATGTTAATACATTGCATGCAAAAATGACTTGGTCACATTTAGGTGTTTGAAGCGTTATGGCTAAATAAACTGAAATTGGAGGTGAATGGACTGTCCCAAGGAACATGTCAGACTGATTAAGCTGAGACTACTAACCACTGCTTACTAACCACTGCCAGTGCCAGTTTGGTAGATTGACAATGTCAGCCTCGGGTACTGCTGTGGATCACTTGCTGTTGCAGGTCCTTAAAGTAATAAAGAAAAAGCTGCACTAAGACTAACGTATCAAATTAATACAATTTAAAAGGTCCTTTAAAGTAGTTGTAAGCCTTATGTTAATACAAAATAAAATGCCTATGCTTACCTGTTTTTTGCAATGGTTTTGCACAGAGCTGCTGCTGCGTCCATTGACAGCAGAACTTGGCCCTGCTCCTGTGTCACAGGATTTGATTGACAGTGGCAGGAGCCAATGGCTCCTGCTGCTATCAATCTGTCCAATAAGGAGAGACAGCGGCTTGAGCTGCTGGATCGAATTAGGCTCTGGTAAGAAAAAGGTAGGGTCTGGGGGGGGGGGTGCTGGAGCATAGATTGTTTCTATGCATTAAGGTGAAAAACCTTAAGACTTTACAACCACTTTAATATTTTGGAAAGGTATGTGTGCATTTTCTTTTTACATGGTCTTTCCTATTTATAAAAATGTATTTGCATAAATTATAACGTTTGCTGTGTTTTTTTGTATTTTTTTTTTTTCCTCAGGGTAAATTCATTCGCATTAACTTTGATGTCAACGGCTACATTGTGGGAGCAAATATTGAAACCTGTATCCTTTAAAAAAAAGTCGCGCGTGAGGTATTGCGATCGAGTGAGAGCAATAATTTTAGTGCTAGACCTACTCTGTAACTCTAAACAGGTAACCTGTAACATTTTTAAGTACTGTAATTCCACGAGTGTGCCGTTTTTAAAAGCACGTTATGTTGGGTATCTACTCGCCTTTCACGTTTTACTAAAAATTTGTTTTAGATTTATTTTTTTGGCATAAAAAAATTGCGTTTGCAAAACCAATGCGCCATTTTATTCCCATAGGGTCTCTGCTAAATAAAAAATTAAGTTTGGGGGTTAGAAGGACTTTCTAGCAAGAAGTGCCACAGCCTGGTCTAGAATGGTTATGGTTGCCTACTCCTGCTTTATAGGGTTGGTACACTGTGTGCAATCTATTTTATGCCCCTGATGCTTACATGACAACCTATCACTACAAATCTTATGTTGTGTTTAAAAGTGGTCAAAGCATAAAGCCTAATTCAAGCATAAGCCTTACCTTTTCAGGTCACATTGGCATCTGTTGTTGTTCCTCAGTATTTTTTTTTATTTTTGGCCAGGTTCAAATCTATTTATCTGCATTTTAGTGGTGTTTTATTCCTTTTTAGGTCATTGGCTTTCAGAAAACTGTTTCGTATTTCAATAAAGAAGAATCTACAGAATTTGCTAGGGTGCCTGCCACAAATCTCCTAACATACTTTTTTTTTTTTTTTTTACATCTCGATGCTGGATAAGTGCACTTTTAGTTTCCACTTGCGCTTTCTGCCTCCCCTAGCAGAAAAGGTTATACTGTACATAGTACCTGCTGTTCTGAGACCTTCATAGTATTGGTTACTTGGTGCAATATGTTCTTAAGCTAGTATACTTCTATTCTTATATGTGTATTTGACTTTTTCCCTTGACTGAGTTCCAGACTTGCTGGAAAAATCACGTGCAATTCGCCAGGCCAAAGATGAACGGGCATTCCATATATTTTACTACCTAATGTCTGGTGCTGGAGAACACTTGAAAAGTAGGTATTCTATTTTCCCACTCCTTTTTGTAAACTATGTCTCGAAGATTGTCCAGAAGTCTCGGCAGCATTTGTACTTTTCATGTTAAGGATATTTGGACCAAGTATGCAAATTGGGAGCCCTAATGTCTAACGTTCATAATCTGCAAGCTTTTTCTGTGTCATCTGAAGTTGCAAGAGATACACTGTAGGTCCAAATGCACCTGTCAAATTCTGCCCGAAGCTTTTTGACAAAGGCCCTTACAGGGTAGGTATGTTTTTAAATGCGCTGCCAAAAATACAAGTAATAGAAAGGGCTAGTATGTGGCAACTCCAAAAATATGCACCGTAGTATCTCCTGTAAATAGTAAATCTATTGCCCCCATACAAAATGGTAAAATGCACTATGCTTAAAGTGGCTATAAAGGCAAGACATATTTTTTTTCTTTTTTACCTAAATGCATTAATCACTTGCCGCCAAATGACGTACATGGTACGTCTTTCGAATTCAAGTGGTTGTACCAGGCTGATGCCGATACAGTCGGCTCTCGTTATAGCAATCAGAGTGGCTAACTAGCTATTCAATTGCTATTACAAGCAACGGGCGGGACGTCTCCACCCTGCTTTCCGTGGCTCTCTGTCTTCGCACGGCTTAAAGTTGAAATTCAGTCAGCTGAACTCTGCTAATAACATTGAAAGGAAGCAGTGCTTGCTGAATGTTAAACTTGTTCCCAGATAACATGATTAAAAATTTTGTCTATGAAAAGCGCATGTGTATTTAGGAAAAATTACATTTACCTTTACCATTGCAGGCACAGCTGGTAAATGTTCTCCCAATATAATATTCCATAATTCAATATAAAAGGAATTTGACTGCCTGACTATGAAGCTATAATATATTTCCCAAAACTCCATTTGCAAAATCATCAAACTCCTATACTGCTAGAATTTGGAACATTACATCTTCAAGTCTGGCGTATGTGTATCAAAACCTAACTAAGCTTAAATCCACCCCCATTCTTAAAGTGGTTGTAAAGGCACAAGGTTTTTTACCTTCATGCATTCTATGCATAAAGCTAAAAAAGTGTGTGCAGCAGCCCCCCCAAACTTACCTGAGCCCCCTCTTGATCCAGAAATGTCCATGAAATCCTTGCCTCTGGGGACTTTGATTCCTAAATTTGCTTTTGGCAGCAGCGGGAGCCAAGCCACGGGTCGGAAGTGCACCTGCTTGGGTGCCCCCACAGCAAGCCGCTTTCTGTGAGGGTACTCAGCAGAAGGGAGGAGCCAGGAGCGCCAGCGAGGGACCCAAGAGGATCCGGGCTGCTATGTGCAAAACCACTGTACAGAGCAGGCAAGTATAACATGTTGGAAAAAACTATTTTTAGAGGGTAGATAGACTAGGCTTAGGATGGAGGTGGGCGTAGATTTAAGCTTAGTTAGGTTTTGACTTTCCTTTCACGTTAACATTTAGCTTGGTTGCCCTTTAGAAGACATAATGTTACAACTATTTGACGGGTCTTGGATGTCTAGCAGAACACATTACTTGCCTCAGTATACATGCACTTTTGTTTTTTTTGTTTTTTTTCTGACCATGACTCCAGTTATGCTATTTAAAAAGTTTCCCTGCATGTAATATATTATAAATATTGAATACATTGGAGCACATGTGTTTTTTTTTATATTTGTCTGTAGATCTGAGGACTCTGAGCTCGCACATTGTGGCTGCTGTTTGTATAAACTGCAGCTAGTTTGGCGCTATATGCCAAATATAACTGGTGCCTTTTTAGAGCCCTTTTACACTCGCAGTAAAGTTTATTTATTTTGGGTTTTTTTTAGAGGCGCCTTTCGCCCGCTAGCAGGGTGCTTTTAACGAATAAAGGGTTAAAAGCAGCGAGGAGCTGCCCATTGATTTTCAATGGGCAGGGGTGCTTTAGAAGCAGTGTATACACCTCTCCCAAAGCGCCCCAAAGATGGTGCTTGCAGGGCTTCTTTTAAATCCTTGCCAGCGCAGTGCCCCAGTGTGAAAGCACTCGGGCTTACACACTTGGACTGCAGATGTGGCATTTTTCAGGTTCTATTTTTAGCACCTGAAAAACACCTCCCAGTGTGAAAGGGGTCTTGGAGTGAAAACAATTTGCATTACAGTTAAGAACTGTAAGTATGATTTTATGTAAATTTTTAATAGGTAAAGCTAGCAACAGTTAAGGCTGTAGGTATACATAAAATGGCTTTCAGCAGACTTTAAATTATCATTCAGGGAAAAGATTGTTAAACTGTAATTATCTTTACTGCCATAAGTTGCGTTTGCATGCAAAATGAACAAGCATCGTTGCCAGGTAATGTTGAAATGGTGCTGACAGTGAGAAATGCATACTGTGCAGGATCTTTTTATGTCTATACATATGGGGGGAAAAAAATAAGCATCCACTGAAAATGGTCTAAAAAATTTTTTCCCAATGTAGTTCATACAAATGATATTGGCACCTTTTTTCTTTTTTTTTTTTTTTTAAGAAAAAGGGGAATGCATTTGCTGGATTGGCTGAAAATTGCTATAGAGACCTATCTTTTTTTTTTTTTTTTTTTTCTGGTATTGGGCAGTTATTATATATGCATAGCATGTGAGTAAAACATTTACAGTATTGCTTTGGTCAATCTACTGCTTAGCTATGTGCTTGTTGGTCAGCAGTAGTAATTTACTGATTGTTGCTTACTTTCCCAGTAACTAGGCTACAAGAAGCAAAGTGGATGAGCCTAACCAAACTGAACACGTTTTCTATTGGTTGGACTGCAAATGTAGGACCATAGTTCCCTTGTGCATATGGGCCAGAGAAGTGCTTATTTTAACCGTTTACATGCTGTCATTCTAAAATTCAGTGATGCCAACCCTTAGGCTGCATTCACACCTGAGCATAGCGCTTTGAGCGTTTTGTCACGCGAATTTGCGCCTGTCTAAACGCTCATTGTTGCTCTAAACGCTTGAATTGAGCGTTTCCATTACATGCTATGACTCCTAAAACGCCCAAATCTGTCCGATTCGCGCGAAAGAAAAGGGTCCGGAACTTGTTTGAGCTTCAGGCGTTTTGGAGTGGAGATGTGAACCATCTCCATAGAGAATGTTTTTTTCCCCTCTAGCATTTTGTAGCTTCAGGCTACAAAACGCTCAGGTGTGAATGCAGCCTTACTGGCAAGCCCGACAGCAAGCTTATCTCGGACTTTAGCAACTTGCCCCTGGCATTGGCTTCCCTCATAACCCAAACTGTAGGTGAACTGTTACTAAATGTTTGCAAAATATTTATTTTTCTAAGCTGCGATTTGCAACTCTCTTGCAGATGATCTCCTTTTAGAGGCATACAATAAATATCGTTTCCTTTCTAATGGCCACGTTACAATTCCTGGTCAGCAAGACAAAGATCTTTTTCAAGAAACTTTGGAAGCAATGAAGATCATGGGATTTCCTGATGACGAGCAAATTGGTAGGTGTTCATGCATGTACAGTTCACCACAGGGCTTTTGAAGAGAAAGTAAAACTGGTGTCCTATAAATACTTGCCACAAACACTTTAAGTATTTGTAAAACTACCCTTCTTTTTTTATTTTATTTTTTATAAATGTTGATCAACTTTTTAAACCTACTGCATTCATTGAAAAAATATCTATTACTCTTGCTAATAAAGTGTTGCTAATAAAGTGTTACTAAACCCGCAACAGTAGAATCGGTCTGTAATATGCAGTAAAGCACGCTTGTTATACTCAATGTGGAACCTAATGGGTTAATCCTGCACATTGTGTAAAAAAAAAAAAAAAAAAAAAAAACCTGTTTTCTGTGTTCCCCTTTTTCCACTGTCCCCCATCCATCTCCTGTTAGAACAGAGCCTTGGAGGCGCTCTGCACATGCTCAGTTTGGTGTGTGTATTTCTAGAGGTTTTTTTTTTTTTTTTCTTTTGGCCCTGTGCTGATCACATGCTCCCTCCCAAATGCCACTGTCCAGAGGATCAGGGGTCCTGCAGCCTCATATGACAATCAGAGGAGAATGAAAACTCCTACAAGCATTAATCACACTAATAGAAGTCGCAAGACTGCTATACTGCTGATGAGAAAAGGTATTTAGCAGTTTATATTAAAATTATATCATTTCCATGTTCTGGGAACTGTGGGAGACCAGATATAGTGAATGCAGGGTCCTGGGTTTACTAACACTTTAAGTTTTATTGTTCGGACACTTCCTGCTATAGGGTGGTAGCTCTGTCCCTCCTCCCCCAGCTATGTTCCTGTATTGTCATACTGTCACAGGAGCGTCCAATGGCTACTTTTAATTGGCCCTTTAACTGCTTCAATCCTGGGCACTTCACCCCCTTCTTGCCCAGGCTCAATTTTCAGCTTTGAGCATTGTACTTTGGTTCACACTGACAGCGGGAATGAAATTGTGCGAGTTCAGTTGAACTCGCACGAGTTCATGCCCACAAGTCGGTCCTGACTTCAGGGGCGTTTTCAGACATCTGTGCGGGTTGCTGCACAGATGTCAATGGAAATCGCACCCCAACGTTGCCAAAAGTATACTCTCCTAATCTGTGCAATGATATTGCCCAGAACGGTCCCTAAGCTCCTCTTTTGAAGGTCGCCCCCCATGAACACAGTGCTGGTAAGCCACGCCCCTTCTCCCTCAGTAGCTTGAGTGACAGGAGGAGTCTGGCTCTGCTGCCCTCAATATCGTCTGAGACCAGGAAGAGAGCAGTGGTGAGAGAATGTAAGTATTTAGGGAATGGATGGGAACGGTTATTGGGCCACCGGAATGCATTAAAGTAAGCAGTTTTAGTTTAGAATCATTTTAACCACTTCCAGACCACCCGCGGTAGCGATACGTTGTTTGACGTTAAATACCGTTGTTATGGCAACGTGCAGTCCGCTTTAAGATGAGTGATCTCTGCAGCGGATTCGCTGCAAGGTCACTTTTATTGGCGGGGGGAGAGGTGCCCCTCCCGTAGTTTCCCGGTCATCTCCGCCGCTTATCGGTAGCGGCGGAGACAATCCGGTCCTTTCCCCTGATGGACTGGATGTCAAGTGAGGGAATGATGGCCCCCACTTGACTGTACCATTGGATGACAGAAGCGACGTCAAACGTCACTTCCGTCCAACAGCCTTAAAGCGGAGGTCTGCCGAAAACAAAAATATTAAAAGCCAGCAGCTACAAATACTGCAGCTGCTGAATTTTAATATATGGACATTTGCCTGTCCGGCTTCTGACATTGCGGGCAATCTCATCTGTCAGTCAGCTTGAGGCTGCGGCCACTGCCATCCTCGGTAAGGGAATCGGGAAGATGAGCCTTGTGGCTTCACTTCCTGGTTCCCTACTACGCATGCGCAAATCGCGCTGCGCGTCCTTCACTGGTCTCTGCTTTCTTCAGAGACCTGTCTCCCAGAAGACAGCGGGGGAGGACAGGGTAGGCACCGGAAATGACGTAGGTCATCGAGGTGATCTATGCCTGGAAGTGGGAGCAAATACCTGGATTACACAGGTATCTTCTCCCCCCCCCCCCCCCCCACCCCCTGAAAGGTGCCAAATGTGACACCGGAGAGGGGGATGATTCCACAAAGTGGAAGTTCCATTTTTGGGTTGAACTCCACTTTAAAGGGGCAATTTTTATTGAACTTTTTTTTGGGTGAAAATGTGAGATCTGAGGTCTTTTTAACCCCATATCTCCTGTCATGCTTTTTTTTTCTATTACAATTAATGTTTACATTGCTTGTAGTAGGAATAAAAGTAATACAAATTTTATTTTTAATGGGACAATAAAAACAAATGAGAAAAACAAACAAAATTAAAGCGCCCCGTCCCTCCGTGCTCGCGTGCAGAAGCAAACGCATATGTAAACTGTGTTCAAACCACAATTGAGGTATCACTGTGATCGTTAAAGTGAGAGCAATAATTCTAGCAAAAGACCTCCTCCTGTAACTCCAAACTGGTTACCTGTAGAAATTTAAGGGTCAGTTTGTCACCATTCCACGAGCCGGTGCAATTTTAAAGCATGACATGTTGGTTATAAATTTACTCGGCTAAATATTCTTTCACAATATTGAGAAAAATTGGACTAACTTTACTGATTTTTTTTATTAAAAAGAATTTTGGAAAAAATACACATTTGTAAGTTCGCTGCACAAAATACGGTGTGACAAAGTATTGCAATGACCACCATTTTATTCTCTATGGTGTCTAAAAAAATGTTTGGGGGTTCTTAGTAATTTTCTAGCAAAAATAAACAGATTTTAACTTGTAAAGCCAAGTGTAAAAAATAGGCCTGGTCCTTAACCTCTTGAAGACCGGGCCTATTTTTCAAACTTGTTTACAAGTTAAATTTTTTTTTTGCTAAAAAATTAATTGGAACCCTTAGACGTATAGTGTGTGTTTTTTTTTTTTTTTTTTTTTTTTTCTAAAACCTAGCATAAAATGGCGGTCGTTGCAATACTTTGTTGCAGTTATTTGTGCAACGGTCTTACAAGCGCACTTTTAAAAAAAAAAATAAGACTAAAGTTAGCCCAATTTTATTTTTTATTGTGAACAATAATGTTACACTTAGTAAATTGATACACAACATGTCACGCTTCAAAGTTGCGCCCGCTCGTGGAATGGCTACAAACTTTTACCCTTAATCTCCATATGCAGAGTTTAAATTCTACAGGTTGCATGTTTTGAGTTGGAGGTCTAGCTCTATAATTGCTCTTGTGCTAAGAATCGCGGTGATACCTCACGTGTGGTTTGAACACCGTTTTTATGTGTTCGCTTCTGCATGCGAGTTTGGCGGGTCAGGGCGTGTTTAAACTTTATTTTTTTATTTTTTTAACAGTTTTTTTAAAAAAAAATTGTCACTTTTTAAAAATAATTGTCGCTTTTATTCCTATTACAAGGAATGTAAACCTCCCCTTTTAATAGGAAAAAAAGCACGACGGGACCTCTTAAATACAAGATCTGGGATCAAAGACCTCAGATCTCATATTTACACTAAAATGCAATTTAAAAAATATATATTCACATTTTCAATTTTTTGTGCTGAATGCCGTGTCCATCTTCAAGTGTGTGTGTGTGTGTGTGTGTGTTTGTATCACATATATATATATATATATATATATATATATATATATATATATATATATATATATATATATATATTACACATACACACACGTATATATATAATTTTTTTTTTTTTTTTTTAATTGTCATTGGAAAAAAAATTGTTGCTTTGAAGTGGTTGTAAACCTGCTTATGCAACTTTCACTTATAGGTAAGCCTAGATTAAGGCTTACCTGTAGGTGTTTGCAATATCTCCCAAACCTACAAGGTTTAGGAGATTTTACAAAAAAGAATGCACCGTTGTCTACGGCTCATGCGCGCCATAGGCAACGGCGCTGCTGCACTGTCAACGCCGGTTTTATCAATGGATAATGCCAGCTTTGACGGCTCACGGGCGCATGCGTGGTGACATCATCGCCGCTCCAGCCAATCAGAGCGGCGATACCCGGAAGTAACCTTCCGGAGGGGGAGACGAGGATGGCTTCGGGGGCTTCGATCTAAGGTAAGTACTGCATAATGAGCTAATATGCTAGTCATACTAGCTCATTATGGCTTTCTCTTGCAGGTTGTTTTTGTATATAAAAAAAAATGGGTTTACAACCACTTTAAGAGCTATGAGCGAAATTTTAACCACTTCAGCCCCGGACCATTTTCGCTGGTTAAAAACCAGGCCACTGCGTC
Source organism: Rana muscosa (assembly GCA_029206835.1). Classification (NCBI taxonomy): domain Eukaryota; kingdom Metazoa; phylum Chordata; class Amphibia; order Anura; family Ranidae; genus Rana; species Rana muscosa. The sequence continues at coordinate 227,533,363 of CM055120.1, forward strand.
GCTTTAACTGACAATTGCGCGGTCGTGCGACGGGGCTCCCAAACAAAATTTTGATGTCCTTTTCCCCACAAATAGCGCTTTCTTTTGGTGGTATTTGATCACCTCCTGTGGTCTTTTATTTTTTGCTCTATAAACAAAAATATTTAAGTTTTGCTATAATAATTATCCCCAAAAAATATATAAAAAATTTTCCTCCTCCGTTTAGGCAATGCATATTCTTCTACATATTTTTGTTAAAATCGCAATAAGCGTTGGGTTTGCGCAAAATTTATAGCGTCTACAAAATAGGGGACTGTTTTTGGCATTTTTAATTTTTTTTACTAGTAATGGCGGCGATCAGCCTTTTTTTTTTTTCTCCCCGTCGGAAACTTTTGACACCATTTTGGGACCATTGTCATTTTTACAGCGATCAGTGCTATGAAAATGGCAGTGAAGGGGTTAAGTGTTACCTAATGAGTACTTACTGTGTGGGGGCGTGTGACGTCACTGATCGTCCCCTATGACAGGGAACAGACGATCAGTGACACTAAGAACGGGGAAAGGTTTGTTTACACTTGCCTCTCCCCATTCTTCAGCTCTGTGACCCGATCGGGTCCCGTGAGCGCGACCCATGGCTGGGCATCTTAAAGGGGACATATATATACACGTGCTTATGCCCAGCCTTGCCATTCTGCTGACAAATATGTACAGGCAGCGGTACTTAAGTGGTTAACGGCGCTTCCGCCCTGTAATGTTATGGAGACGGGTGGGGGCCATCTTCCCCCCTCATCTCCATGCCTAGGCCGAGCGCCATAACTATATCACTCTTCAAACAGCTGATGCATAATGGCGGGCGGTTCAGAAGTGGTTAAGTGAAATAAAGTAGAGAAATCCTAACTCTTAACCTCCTCGCTTTTTGACATAACCCTGATTCATTCAATAGAGATAGAAACCGTAGTTATATGCAAATTTCAACATTTATAAAAGTTGACAGGCCCCATCTCTTAAATCTTCCTACATGTCCTTATGTTATAGCTGGCCTTTGAACTAATAGCTCCGTATCACTTTTTTTTTTTTTCCCCTCCTCTCTCCCACCAGGGTTGTTGCGAGTGGTTGCTGGAGTCCTGCAGCTGGGAAACATTGCATTTAAGAAGGAGCGCAACACCGATCAGGCTTCCATGCCTGATAACACAGGTAATGGCTCCTAAATTGGTGTGGCTGTGGGTTAGATATTACTCTAACAATATCTTGAGACTTCAGTATTGATTTCCCATTGAGGGTTTGTTTTTTGTCTCCTGCCAAAAAAAAAAATGAAAATGTCAATGTCTTGGAGATGTATTCTCCCAAGAAGTTGCTTTACATTATGGTGAATCATAAGCAAACCATAGATGGGTAGAATTTGGGCAGCAAGTGGTTAAACGTTTTGGTACTCTTGTACATTTAATTTCCTGCCTTCCACAAACATACATGCACCAAGAAGGCATACCTGACTTTTTTTTTTTTTTTTTTTTTTTTCTCCCCCAGTGCACAGCAGCAAGGCACTTCGTTTGTTTTTTTACAATAAATGGTGGTTTACTGCATGAATGTGCTCATTAGAACTGCATTGACTACTCCAAAACAAATGCACAATACGTGCCCAGCTTGAGTTGACACACATTGCAGACGTATACAGATGGGTATCCTACAAAGCTTTAGGATGGATTCATAAGATTTTAGTTTGTTACATGGTTACAAGATTAAAGCGGAGCTCCGCCGGAAAAAAAAAATATTAAAAGCCAGCAGCTACAGCAGCTGCTGGCTTTTAATATTTGGACACTTACCTGTCCTGGAGTCCAGCGACGTCCACAGCAGAGGACGAGCGACCGCTCGTCGCTCTGCTGCTCCCTCCGCCATCCTCGCTGAGGGAACCAGGAAGTGAAGCCCTGCGGCTTCATGCCCGGTTCCCTACGGCGCATGCGCGAGTCGCGCTGCGCCGTTCTGATTGGTGCTCCTGTGTTCTGGGAGCCGAGTGTCTCCCAGAACACCAAGGGAAGTCTGCGGGAAGTGACGTAACTCCCGCAGATTCCCGGAGAGAGGACTCCCGGATGTGGGTGAAAATACCTGTCTTAGACAGGTATCTTCACCCCTCTCCCCCCTGAAAGGTGTCAATTGTGACACCGGAGGTGAGGAGGGTTCCAAATAGCAAAAGTTGCTGTTTAGGGTGGAGCTCCACTTTAAAAAACTCTTTTTTTCTTTATAGCTGCCCAGAAAGTGTGTCATCTTTTGGGCATTAATGTGAATGACTTTACGCGAGCGATCCTCATGCCCCGCATTAAGGTTGGACGAGACTATGTACAGAAAGCCCAGACCAAAGAACAGGTGAATATTTTATCCAGTTATAGAATGGGTCAATATAATAGTTTAGCTTACTTTTTCAGGTTGTTTACATGTACATCCTTCTTTCCTTTAGGCGGACTTTGCAATAGAGGCTCTTGCTAAAGCAACTTATGAGCGGATGTTCCGTTGGCTTGTCATGCGTATCAACAAAGCTTTAGACAAAACGAAGAGGCAAGGTGCTTCATTTATTGGAATTTTGGATATTGCAGGCTTTGAAATATTTGAGGTAAATTGTCAACTTCATTCATATCTACTTGGCATGGGGGCTGTTCATACACAAACTTATGTTTGAAATCTGCATTGGCAATTAAATTGGATATTCAATTGGGATTTAATTGTAGACATTACCCACCTCAATACAGGGCACTTACACCCCCTTCCTGCCCAGGCCATTTTTCAGCTTTCAGCGCTGTCACAGTTTGAATGACAATTGCGCGGTCAGGCTACACTAATAATAATGTGAATTTTTTTATTTTATCATTTTCTTTACACAAATGGAGCTTTCTTTTAGTTGTATTTAATCACTTCTGTGTTTTATTTTTTTTTTATTTTTTTTTCCCTTAACCACTTAAGCCCCGGAACATTTGGTAGCTAAAGGACCAGAGGTGAATTCAGAATTTTGCGCTGCTTTAACTGTAAATTGTGCGGACATGCAATGTTGTACCCAAACGAAATTTGCGTCCTTTTCTTCCCACAAATAGAGCTTTCTTTTAATGGTATTTGATTGCCTCTGCGATCTTTTTTATTTTTTGCGATATAAACGGAAAAAGACCGAAAATTTTGAAAAAAAAATATTTTCTAATTTTTGTTGTAAGGAAAATCGAATAAACTAAATTTTAGTCATACATTTAGGCCAAAATGTATTCAGCCACATGTCTTTAGTAAAAAAAATGTCAATAAGCGTATATTTATTGGTTTGCGCAAAAGTTATAGCGTCTACAAACTAGGGTACATTTTCTGGAATTTACACAGCTTTAAATTTATGACTGCCTATCTCATTTCTTGAGGTGCTAAAATGGCAGGGCAGTACAACCCCCCCCCCCCCCAAATGACCCCATTTTAGAAAGTAGACACCCCAAGGAAATTGAGAGGCATGTTGAGCCCATTGAATATTTTTTTTTTTTGTCCCAAGTGATTGAATAATGACAAAAAAAAATAAAAATTACAAAAAGTTGTCACTAAATGATATATTGCTCACACATGCCATGGTTATATGTGGAATTGCACCCCAAAATACATTCTGCTGCTTCTCCTGAGTACGGGGATACCACATGTGTGGGACTTTTTGGGAGCCTAGCCACGTACGGGACCCCGGAATCCAAGCACCGCCTTCAGGATTTCTAAGGGCGCAAATTTTTGATTTCACTCCTCACTACCTATCAGTTTCGAAGGCCATAAAATGCCAAAATAGCACAAACCCCCCCAAATGACCCCATTTTGGAAAGTAGACACCCCAAGCTGTTTGCTGAGAGGCATGGTGAGTATTTTACAGCTCTCATTTGTTTTTGAAAATGAAGCAAGAACATTTTTTTATTTTTCTTTTTTCTTTTCAATTTTCAAAACTTTGTGACAAAAAGCGAGATCTGCAAAATACTCACAATACCTCTCAGAAAATAGCTTGGGGTGTCTACTTTCTAAAATGGGGTCATTTGGGGGGGGGGGGTTGTGCCATCTGGGCATTCCATGGCCTCCGAAACTGTGATAGGCAGTGAGAAGTGAAATCAAAAATTTACACCCTTAGAAAGCCTGAAGGCGGTGATTGGTTTTTGGGGTCCCGTACGCGGCTAGGCTCCCAAAAAGTCTCACATGTGGTATCCCCGTACTCAGGAGAAGCAACAGAATGTATTTTGGGGTGTAATTCCACATATGCCCATGACATGTTTGAGCAATATATCATTTAGTGACAACTTTGTGCAAAAAAAAAAAAAAATTGTCTTTTTTCCGCAACTTGTGTCAACATATAAAATATTCCATGGACTCGACATGCCTCTCAGTATATAGCTTGGGGTGTCTACTTTCCAAAATGGGGTCATTTGGGGGGGGGTTTGAACTGTTCTGGCATTTTATACACAACATTAGGAAGCTTATGTCACACATCATCCACTCTTCTAACCACTTGAAGACAAAGCCCTTTTTGACACTTTTTGTTTACATGAAAACATATTTTTTTTTGCAAGAAAATTATGTTGAACCCCCAAACATTATATATATATTTTTAAAGCAAAGGCCCTACAGAATAAAATGGTGGGTGTTGCATTTTTTTTTCTACATAGTATTTGCGCAGCGATTTTTCAAACGCATTTTTGGGGGAAAAAATACACTTTTTTTTAATTTTAACGCACTATATTGCCCAAATGTTTGATGAAATAAAAAAGATGATCTTAGGCCGAGTACATAGATACCAAACCCGACATGCTTTAAAATTTCGCACAAACGCGCATTGGCGACAAACTACATACATTTTTAAAAGCCTCTACAGGTTACCCCGTTAGATTTACAGAGGTCTACTGCTAAAATTACTGCCCTCGATCTGACCTTCGCGGTGATACCTCACATGCATGGTGCAATTGCTGTTTACATATGACGCCAGACCGACGCGTTCGCCATTGGGCAAGAGCAGGGCAGGACAGGGGTGCTTTTTTTTTTATTTTTATTTTTTTATTATTAATTTTGCTATTTTATTAATTGTTCCTTCCATATTTTTTTTTTTTTTTATTATCTCAGGGAATGTAAATATCCCCCATGATAGCAATAGGTAGTGACAGGTACACTTTTTTTTTTTTTTTTTTTTAAACTGGGGTCTAGACCCTAGATCTTTTCTCTGCCCTCAAAGCGTCTGACCACACCAAGATCGGTGTGATAAAATGCTTTCCCAATTTCCCAATGGCGCTTTTTTTTTTTTTTTAAATATTCTTTATTTATACTTCAAAAAGGGATACATCCAATAGATTTATACCTTTTCCATTGCATATCTATTCATAATATATTTCTCATCCCAATCCTTTACTTCAATCTTATTTAAACATCAGTCTCACCTCGAGACCTCCATGTCAATGGGTTCCCTGCCCTTATGTCCTCTATATGTCTCTCCTTAGCCGGAGAGGCACACAGTCCCTTTCTATACTAAGTTATCTTTGATATCTTTAATTTTCACAACCTTACTTATTCTCCCTTTCCTTTTTATTTATTCCCCCCTACCTCCCTCCCAAAGCAAACCCAAACAACGAGGAGGAAAAAAAAATAAAAAATTTCTCTCCCCCACTTTCCCCCTCCACCTCTAAGTAAACCGCAACCTCTTAATTACTTCTTTGACCGGGCGGGCTCACATCCCCATTAGTCTTTTCCCTTCTTCTGTCTGCATAAATTTATTCCACGGTGCCCAGATCTTAATGTTGCTCTTTTCTGTCTTGGGCCGAAAACACCAATTCCTCTATAGTTCCCACTTTCCTGACCCTATTAAGCCATTCTGCAATTGTAGGAGTGTTGGAACTTTTCCAGCCTCTCGCAATGCATGCCTTGGCCTCATTAACTAGGTGACATAATACTGAGTTTTTATAGGTTTGTGTGGGTATTTGCGTTTCGTGCAGTAGAAAAAAGCCTGGGTCGTCCGGTACAAAATAAGGCTCAATTCTTTGAGCAATCCTTCGTACCTCTGTCCAATATTGTCTAATTCGAGGACATGTCCAATATATATGGAACAAGGTTCCCCGCTCCCTATTACATCTCCAGCACTTATCAGAAATATCGGGATAGAACCTACCTAGTTTTGAAGGCGTATAGTACCACCTCGTCAATAATTTATAATTTGATTCTTGCATTTTCGTGCTTATTGATGAGTGTAACGCAAGGTATATTATCTTCTGGTGTTGAGCTGGTGTGAAAGTCCTACCAAGGTCTCTCTCCCACTTTCTAATTGCTGTCATTTCAAAATTCTCTGATGGGGTCGTTAGCATCGTATATATCTTTGATATTATTCGGTTGATGGGTTCCTTCTCCTCACAATATACTTCAAACCTAGTTAGTTCCCGTTTAAAGTTACTTATTGGCCCTAGTGTCCCCAGGTAGTGTCGGAGTTTTATTGCCTGCCAATACTCTACTTCGAATTGGCCACCTACTTTTGTCAATTCCGCTATTGTTGGCCATATTTCTGATTGCGTAAAATGCGATACCTGCGTATATCCCTTCTCTCGAAGTCTCCAAAATGCCCTTTTCTCCATCCCCGGCTCGAAACTTGGGTTTCCCAGTATTGGGTACAGTGGGGAATATCTTGGCGAGTATTTAGGGTTTCGACACGTCTTAACTCCTAGACAGTGTCGGCCCTATCAAGGGATGTTTTTTGAGTGTGTCTGGTAATTTTGTATAGCACCAAGGGGCTCTACCCAGTGGTATCTGACCGATCTCCTGCTCCACTTTTATCCATAGTTTAAGTTCTTTATGTCTGCACCAGTCTATGACCCTCCCCAAGTGAACTGCTTGATGGTATTTAGATATATCTGGGACTGCTAAGCCCCCGTAACACTTGGGGAGGGTCATTTGACTTCTGCTAATCCGTGGTCGCTTATTGGCCCATATAAACTTAGTGAAAAGTGCATTTATTTGCTGAAAGTAGGCCTTGTCAATTCTAATTGGTATAGCTTGAAACAAATACAAAAATTTGGGCAAGATATTCATTTTGATAGCGTTGCATCGGCCGAACCATGAGTGGAATCCCTGTTGCCATTTATCTAATAAGGATCTGACTACTTTATATAGTGGGGGAAAATTTACAGGGAACACCTTCTCTAATCTTGCTGGTATATTTATCCCTAAGTATTTTAGTGAAGACCCTACCCATTTAAAATTAAAATTTGGCTGTAAATTTTGCTGGGCTTCCCTAGAAAGGGCTACCCCCATCGCTTCCGATTTTACGTAATTTTTAGATTTGCTAATTTCCCATATCCTTCTATTTCCTTCATCAAATTTGGCAATGAAACATGGGGTCTTGATAGGGAAAACAGATCATCTGCGTAAGCAGAGATTTTATATTCTTGCTTACCTATTTGCAGTCCCTGTATGTCTGAATTTTGCCGAATCCTATTTAATAGGGGTTCTAGAGAGGGAGAACAACATCGGAGAGAGTGGGCACCCTTGACGCGTGCCATTTGAGATTTTAAATGGCTCAGAGTAAACTCAGTTCACTTTTACTAAGGCTTGGGGTGTAGCGTAAACCCCCGCTATCCAACTCCGTATATGTTCTCCCAGTCCCATTTGCCTCAATACTTCAAACATAAATCGCCAGCTAATCCTATCGAACGCTTTCTCAGCGTCGGTACTTAAAAAAAAATACTAGGCGTTTTTGAAATATTAGCATAGTGTACCAGGTTGAGGACCTTTACGGTATTATCCCTGGCCTCACGGGTTGGGATAAACCCAACCTGGTCTTGATGTACCAACTGATTCAAGAACGGCTGAAGACGGGAGGCAAGTAGTTTAGTGAAAAGTTTTAAATCTGTATTTAGCAGTGAGATCGGGCGATAGCTCCCGCACTCCGCCTGGTCCTTCCCTTCCTTCGGAATAACCGAAATGTGTGCCGTAAGGGCATCCGGCGGTAGTGCGGGACCCCGGCCGATCTCATTGAATGCCTTTGTCATTTGAGCCCCTAGTATTGGTAAAAAATATTTGTAATATTGGATAGTAAAGCCATCCGGGCCCGGCGCCTTCCCTCGTTTAACTGTCTTTATCACTGTCTCCAGTTCCCCTACTGAAATGGGTATCTCCAGTTTATTACGGTCTTCTAGGGCCAACCTAGGCAAGTTTGCTGAGAGGAGGTACTCTTCCATCTTAGCCTGAGGCACCTGGGTTGGGGTTAAGTTATAAAGGGAGGAGTAGTATTCTCTAAATCTCTGCGCGATCTTTTTAGGGAATGACATCAGCTGCCCGTTTTTCCCCTTTATATGGGGTACATATACTGTCTTCCCTTTTCTCTCTAAGTTTCCCCGCTAATATTTTACTACATTTTTCCCCAAGTTCATAGGTTACCTTTTCCCCTACTTGTATTGCCGCTTCTGCGTTGTATCTAAGTAAGTCTGTTAGTTGTCTCCTCAGGTGGGCCAGTTCTATCCCCACTTGCGGTATCTGTATTTTATTTTGTACCTCTAATGCTTGGATTTCTTTTAACAGGTTAGCTATCTGTCTTTCTCGCGCTCTTTTTAATCGGGAACCATGTTTTATCAAAACCCCTCTCATTACTACTTTATGCGCTTCCCATATCATTCCCGGATCACTCCCCGGGGTGTCGTTCGTCCGGAAATATGCCTCCATTTCTTTTGCTACATCTTCCCGAACCTCGGGGATCTGCAGCAAACTCTCATTTAGACGCCAACGCCAGTCTGGAGCCGTAGAGGAGTCGGACAGCGCAATATGTAGCGTCACTGGTGCGTGATCTGACCATGTTATATTCCCAATTTTTACTTCTTTCACCGCCGTCAACAGATAGTGTGGTACCAGGAAGAGGTCTATACGAGACTACCGTTGGTGTGGGTTGGAGAAAAATGTATAATCTCTTTCCCCGACATGTAGTAATCTCCACACATCTACCATCTGCAATTCCCGCAACTTCTGCAGAATATTCCTCCTGGTCCCCCCTGATATGGAGGAGACCCCCGTTGATGTATCAACCTTAGGTTCCAATGTTGTGTTAAGGTCTCCCCCTACTATTAGCTTCCCTTCTGCAAACCCTACCAGCTTATCCAGGGTTTTACTCAAAAAGGCATCTTGATGTGTATTTGGTAAGTAAACATTCGCCAGTGTCACCTTTGTACTTCCAATATGTCCTTTCAGAAAAATGAAACGGCCCTCTACATCTACTTGTTTACCCAGCAGGGACCAAGGTATCCTATTGGAGATTAAAATTGACACCCCTTTGGACTTTGATGTCTGGCTACATGCGTGGTATGTACATGGGTAGAACCTATTTTGTAGCTACGGGAGTCCGCCCATCTTAAAGTGTTTCCTGCACAAATACTACATCTGAACGGGTTCCTTTTAACTCATTCAGGAGCATTCTCCTTTTTTGTGGGACATTAAGTCCTTTGGCATTAATGGTGGTTACCCTTACTTCCTCCATCCCTAAAGATTCAAAGGACAAAGTGTGGGGAGAGAAAAGAAAAAAAAAGAGGAACAATAACAACCCCCCCCCCCCATTCCTCTCCCCTCCCTTAAATATTCAACTAAACCCTCCCCCCTTACCCTCGCCCCCAAGGGAGGCACCCCCTCCTGGACCTTTAGCCTTACGGTCCAGGTGGGTGCACGCCTAATTGGGGTGTAGGGTTGGTACGGCAGAGGTGCATCCCCCTCCTCCCCCCCCCCCCCCCGGACACCCCTTTCTTCTATCTCTCTTCAGCTCCTCTCTCCATTTCTTCTCCCCCTTCCTCTCTCCCTTCTCCTCTTTTCTCCTCCCCCTCGCCTTCTCTTACTTTATAAATCCTTAATCCGAGGGTGCCTCCGTCTTTTACTTATTCCCTAAATTCTCTTAATTTTTCCCCCTTATTGTCCTAAAATAAACAAGTAATATTTGTCATTCATATCACATTTACATTTGTTTTTGTTTATATTTGTATACATATAAGGGTCCTTTCACACGGGGCGGATCCGTGCAGATCCGCCCCGTGAAGCTCCGCTTGCTCAGCGGGGATCGCTCCGTTGATCCCCGCTGAGCCGACGGATGACTGGGCGGTCCCCGCACACTGTGCAGGGACCGCCCTGTCAGAGCGCCGCTCTCCCCTATGGGGAATCGGATGACGACGGACCGTAGAGTCTGTTGTCGTCCGCTCCGCCGACGGAAGGAAAAATAGGGTTTTCCTCCGTCACACTTTGGCGGAGCGGATGTCAGCGGACATGTCTCCGCTGACATCCGTGCCTCCATAGGGGTGCATGGAGGATCCGTTTCAGGTCCGCCTAAAAAACTGACAGGCGGACCTGAACGGACCTCCGTGTGAAAGGGGCCTAATACTTATAACCTTCTTACTTTGGAGGATTTAGTATAGCTTCATTTAATTACCGTATAACAGGGCCATTTTCCCTCCTTTCTCACCTTTCTTCCCATTTCCTCTGTACTGTTTCCCTTTACTTCTTTTACCCTAGTCCCTCTACCCCCTCCCCCCTTCCTTCTTTCCTAGTAATGGGTCTTTTGGTTACTAACTTACTCCATTTCCCTGCTTGGGGCTCCCTCCTCTTTCTAACCTCTAGCCACTGGCCTCCTTAATCATATCCATTTATATCCAAGTGTGTGTACCACCTATTTATCCTATATATTTATGTGTAGTGCGATATGTGAATACCCCCCTCTTCCTACTCTTTACGAGTCTTTCCTCTCGTGAGCTCCCCTAAATCTTCACCCCCTACCCTTGTTTATTCACCCCCCTTCTACCCTTGTTATCTCTATCAACCCTCTATCTACCTCCCTGTTTCCCCACTTACCCCTTGTGTCTATGTGTTTGATTCTTGTTTACTCCTTTCTTAACCAGTGTGTCCAAACCTATTCCCACTGTTATGTTTACGTGTCTTTGTGTATCTTTCTAAATCTATTAAAATAGATGTGTGTCTTTTGTGTGATATCTATAACATTTACACCCCCCACACTTGGCGTGATCTTCACTTTCTTCTATTCAGGCCGATGCCCTTGCTTGAATATTCCATTCCATTGTGGGAACCCCATTCCTCTCTTCCCCTCTCCCTCTTCCTCCCCTTTTTCCTCTCTCCAATACTCCATTGGTTTCTGTTCTCTTCTTATTTTCTTATTTCTGAGTCCCTACTTATTATCTCCTTCCTGTACCCCTTCTTTTTCAAAGTCGCTTCTTATCAAATCCTTCTCCCCCCTTCATTTCATCATACATCATTTGTACCCGTTTTTTTTTTACATTTATACATTATATCATATTTATACATTATTAAGACTTCGTACATTATCTTCCAAGCTCCCTCTAATTCCTACCAAGAGTACGGAGAGGAAAAAAAAAAAAACATCCTTAACCATACCATCCCCTAATTCCAGTGTATTTAAATCAATAGTTGGGGGGGGGTAGACCCCCCCCCCCAAGAGCTCCCCTCCATGGGGGCAATAAGTGAATACAAAACCTGCAAAGCGGTCATAACAGTCATCACTTTACATCTTACATTTTCCAGTATCCTCCATATAGCACATCCTATTTCTCATCACCCTTTACAGTGTCTCCTTTACCCAAGCTCGAAACATCGGAAAAACCCAAAGTCCCCCCCCCCCAAAAAAACCCCCCAAAAAAACATGTTTTCCCTTCCCCCTCTTTTCTCTCGTCTCTCCATTCTCCCTCCCCTCTTCCTCCCTCTTTTCTCTTTCTATCTTCCTTTCTTTCTTTCTTCCTTCTCTATTCAACAATAGTAATAAATGAGGGGGGAGAGGCAGATGACAGGGGTGGAGGCATTTCCCATAGTTCCAGAGTTCCATATTCCAAAAGTCTCCCAAAACCACTTAAAAGTGGGGAGAGGGTTTTTTCTTGATGGACTGCAATACAACGAAGTGCATGCTAACATTGATACTGCATAGATGGCAAACCTTGTATTCATGTAATGCTACTGTCCCACGATATGTTTTAATGTTTGAATTATGGCATCGATAAAACTGCTCACTTGGAATGTGCGTGGGCTTGGGGACAAGGTAAAGAGATCTGCAGTTTTCTCATTTCTCAAAAAACAACGAGCCGACATTGTGGTGTTAGTGGAGACACACGTTGAGGGTCGGCTCCAGATGGCACTCCGCCGGCCATGGATTGGGTGGGCATATCATTCATCCCACTCGTCCCACGCCCGCGGAGTCTCAGTTTTGATTGCCAAGACGGTACATTTTGAGCTGTGTGATGTTCAGTCTGACCCACAGGGGCGCTATGTCTTTCTTTCGGTTAAATTGTATGGTGAACCTTTCCTACTGATGGCATTCTATGTACCTCCACCATTTAATTCTACTATAGTCACAGAGGGCTTGCTATATATGACTCGTCATCCTTCGATTCAGGCGCTGTGGCTGGGGGATTTTAACGCTACGTTGAACCCTACATTAGACAAACTGTCGCCCTCGCCATTATCTACTACAGCTCCAACCCACACTAGATTCTCCCGACTTATCTCTTCCTTTAATCTCACTGACACCTGGCATTTTAAATTCCCGCTCACTCGAGCTTACTCCTGTTTCTCAACTACCCATAACACCATGTCCCGTATAGATTTTATATTCATTTCTAGTACCCTTGCCCCAAGATTACTGGGAGCTGAATTTGCCCCCAGATTACTTTCAGACCATAGCCCATATTTCATTAGCCTCTCCATCCCATTAGACAAACCGCCCCGTACGTGGCGCCTGAATCCGTTTTGGCTCACCCTGTTGTCGGAGGATGACGAGCTTGGTAACAGTTGGAGAACTTACTTTTTAGAGAATGACGGATCTGCATCCCCAGACGTAGTATGGGAAGCCTTCAAACTGCATGCACGTCTGACTCTGACCTCCTTTATCAACAGGCTGAAGGCTAATTCATCAGCCATACTGGACGGGGCAATACGGGATCTGTCCTCCTCTGAACAGGGATACATGTCGATCCCCTCTCCTGATGGAGCTGCCCGACTCAGGTTACAAGCCAGGGTGGTTAATCAGCTACAACACGAGACGGCCAGGAAAAAACTTTTCTTTGCCAGACAAAAATTGTATGAACATGGGGAGAGAGCGGGTAAACTGTTGGCCTACTTGGCAAATAGTGAGGATAGACCCCCTACTGTCATTTCCCTCACTGGTCCTAATGGGGAAAAGATTACGGAACCCCAGGCTGTCACTTCTAAATTTAGGGACTTCTTTTCTCAACTCTATACGTCCCAGGTTTCTACCACTGACTCTCAATTTGAAGATCTACTGGCGGAAATCATCTTTCCACAGCTAGACGATGCCCAAATGGCTATGCTAGATGCACCTCTTACACTCGACAAAATAACCACAGCGATTGGGAGCTTCGCCAGATCCAAGGCCCCGGGTTCAGATGGGTTGCCCATAGAATTTTACGCCCAATACATCGAGATACTTGCCCCCAAGTTATTGTCCCTCTTCAACCATCTATTTGACAATTTCACCTTACCCCCATCGATGGGCGAGGCGGTAATTATCCTCATACCTAAGCCAGGCAAGGACCCAGGCCTCCCGGAATCTTGTAGACCAATATCGCTCCTCCAGGTAGACATAAAGATTCTGGCTAAAGTACTTGCCCTACGCCTTAACCAAGTGATTCTAACCCTGATTCATGCTGACCAAGCTGGATTTATGCCGGGGCGTAACACCTCCTTCAACCTCAGAAAATTGTATATTAACTTACAAGCGACACATACTAATGTTGGGTCCCGGGTGGTGGTGGCTTTGGATACTGCCAAGGCCTTTGACTCAGTGGAGTGGCGGTACCTTTGGGGATGCCTCCGTGGCTTTGGTTTTGGACCTAAATTTATTAGGTGGGTTCAATTATTATATCTGGCACCCAGGGGTAAAGTAGTGGCCAACGGGAGGGCCTCCCAGACATTTGACTTATCCAGGGGCACTAGACAGGGCTGCCCACTGTCTCCGCTCCTCTATGCCTTGGCGGCGGAGCCCCTTGCAATCTCCATTAGAGAGGACCCTGAGATTCAGGGTCTCTGCCTTGGTTCCCTGACTGAAAAACTTAGCTTATACGCAGACGACACGCTACTATACCTGGCCGACTCTGCCACATCGCTTCGGAAGGCGTTACATACAATTGAACACTTTGGTCAGTTCTCTGGCCTTAAAATTAATTGTGAGAAATCTCAAATATTGCCTATGGATAGTTTCCCCTCTCCCAAGTTACAGGCACAGTTACCACTCCAGCGAGTGAACACTATCAAATACCTTGGAGTATTGGTGAATAGAACACCGGCTGACTATATATCCCTGAACATAGAACCCCTTTTCGATCTCATCAAGTCTAGAACCCAGGTATGGGCGAGACTACCGCTCGGCGTGTGGGGCCGCATTAACATTGTTAAAATGATATTATTTCCTAAAATATTGTATATACTCTGGCACACACCCGTATACTTACCCTTGAAATTTTTCAAGTCAATGGAGGCCATACTCAAGACATTTATTTGGGGTACCAACAGACACAAGCTGGCCTGGAGAGTCCTTAAGAACCCTACTGACCTAGGTGGAACAGCCCTCCCTGACTTAAATCTTTATTACCTTGCGTCCCAACTGTCTCAACTATACCACATAGATAAAACCGACAGACTCAGATTCCTCACCCTTCTCTGTCCACGGTGGGCACAACTGACCACTGACCCACTCACTGCAATTGCAGTGGGACATAGTGGGAATAACTCCAATAGAGACCGTGGGTCCCTATTGTACCAATATATGCGCGTATGGGACATCACCACTAAAATATTAATGACCCCTAAACACAACAATTATACCCCCTTATGGCACAATAGACTACTCTGAGTTTCTCTTGATCCCTGACACAGAGATATGGTGCGAATATGGAATATATTATTTGCACCACATAATTTCCGATGGCACACTTAAAAACATTGAGGACCTCCAAAATGAGTTCCTGCTGCCCAATTCTATGCTTTTTAGATTCTTCCAGGTGCGTCACGCAGCCCAAGCTCAGTTTCCCCAGCCTTTGCCACAATCTACACCCAATGTTATTATGGCAGTGGTTAAGGGTGTGGACCCGCGAAAGCTGATCTCTGATTTTTATGTCATGCTTCTCACCCCATCTACCACGCTAGCTTACAGCCTTAAACCAAGATGGGAAAGAGGTGGGCCCACTGGAGGATGAGGAGTGGAGTGAAGCACTAGACTCGTGCAAGACTATCCCCCAAGCTCTCTGACAGGCTGACCCAGTTATACGTGGTGCACCGAGCGTATCTCACCCCCCTAAGAATCGCCCACTTTAGACGACAGTTTTCTACCTTGTGCACAATGTGTAACCAAGCGACAGGCACATTCTTCCATCTACTCTGGGCGTGCCCGGTCCTTCAGGGTCTGTGGAAGCAGATTGTTGACTTCCTCCATGATGACATGGGATCCCCATTGACCCTGGACCCCAAACAATGCTTACTGGGGATATTCCCCGACTCTGAGATGGACAAATTCACTAAAACATTCTTGCATGAAACATTGTTTAATGCTAGAAAAATTATAGCCAGACAGTGGATGAGACCCACTCCTCCCAGCTTCAACGATTGGAAACTAGATATAAATAACACTCTTCCCTACAAAAAGTTCATATACATCAACAGAGGTTGTCCAGATAAGTACTACAAAATCTGGGATCGATGGCTTGAGTCCGCAGACACATGCACTGATGGTCCGTAATACTATACATCCTTCTAGCATGCAATTCCATGAATAGCGTGGACATAGGGTTTTCCACTTATTGATAGTCACTGAATCCAGTGTTCAATCTGAACAAGTTTTTTGATCTACTGTGCCTATATATGTATAAGCCACATTTCTTTGTTTTATGCATTTCTCCAGTATTGCCTTGTAACTTGCAGAATTATGTTCCAAATGTAAATTGTTCAATAAAAACTTTTTTTTCTCAAAAAAAAAAAAAAGAGGGGAGGGGGATATATATTTAGGCCCCGTTTACTGGAGTAGCATCCAGAACAAAAAAATAAATGTACCCAGTCAGGAGAGAGGAGAAAAAAAAAATCCCTCCTTTTTCAAAAATACCCAATATAGGGACTCCAAAAAAAAGGGACACTTCCCCCTTTCCTCTTCCAGAGGGGCAAGAGAGTGCTAGGGCAGGTCTCCTTCAGAGGAACTCCTCTAATCCTAGCCCCCCCCCAAAAAAAGAGGAAAGAGGGGGAAAACATCAGGTCTGTTCCCTTTACCCCTATTCCCCTTACTCCTATACATTTTATTTTATTTTGGGGGGGTAGATTCTTTATTACTTCCTTCTCCCCTCCCCCTTGAAGCCCTGAATCTCCTGTCCCCTATTGTCCCCATTTTTCTTCCAGTTCCTGGAATTTCCTGCAACCAATTTGGGATCTCTATAGCTTCCATCTCCATAAAGGAAAAAAAGTCTAGTAATTCCCCTGGATGCCGCAAAGTAAATGTATGGGAGTTCTTTTTTACTATCAAGGAAATAGGGTATCCCCACCGATATGACCCCCCCCAAAAGTTTGATTTTATCCAAGAGTGGGCGTAACATAGCCCTTCTCTGCAGTGTAGCTCGTGAGAGGTCTGGCAGGATTTTAACCCTGAATCCTTCATGCTCCATTTCACCTTTTTCCCAAGCCATGCGGCTTATTAGTTCTTTATGTGCGTATCGGTGAAAACGGCCTATTACATCCCTTGGTCTGTCCATATTTACTGAGGGGGGTCCCAGGGCCCTATGTAATCTCTCAAATTCCAATGTTTGGGGTGGTGCTGGGGTAGCCAACCGCTCACATATCGCTAAAATTGTTGCATGTAGCGTTTCTCTCCCTACTGTCTCAGGGACCCCTCTAAACCGTAAATTCAGGCGACGACCACGGTCCTCAATTTCCTCTAGCTGTAATTGTGTTGAGGTAGCATGTACAGAGTGTAAACCCTGTACCAGCTCCAACTGCTGTACCCGTTTCTCTAGGGTAGTTACCCGACCTTCCTCCCCAGACAGTCTCTCTGAGATATGCTTCACCTCAGTGTGCATCTGATTCCATTCCCTTCGATGCATCTCTTCCAACCGTGTCAACATTGACTCTATATCCTCACGAGCCGGGAGGGATTCTATGTCCGCACGAGTTGGCAGGGCTTGCAACAGGGCTCTAAGATCCAAGTCTCCCACATCAGCTGTTCCCTGGGACTTCTTATCCTGGGGCTCCCGGGGGCCATACTCCTGCCCCCCTTGCTCAGTCCGCATCACCCCTTCCATTGCCCCCTGTACCTGCATCTGCAGTTGTGGGCTGTGAGCTGCTGCCTCCTCCTGTGCTTCCAGACTGTGCGTCTCCTCGCTCCGTCGCTCTCCAGAGCGCCTGCACTGTTCCTTCTCACCGCTTGTTCCCCCACGTGTCTCCGACGCTTGAAGCCTGGACAGCGTGGCTCGTGTGCGGGGAAAGAAGGATTCGATCTCCGGCTGCAGTTGCGATTGCGCCCCCGTTTTTCTCCCCACTTTCTCTCTCTTCTTCATCCCAGGTATGCTGGGCTACTAATTACCGGGCTACCGCTTCCACATAGGGCTGTTCTTAGGGCTGTAAGGAGCTATATTGAGCAAAAACTACTATTCACATTCACTATCATTTTTATTGTTATCTCAGGGAATGTAAATATCCCCTATGATAGCAATAGGTAGTGACATGTACTCCTTTTTTTTCTTTTTTTTTTTTGAAAAAACTGGGGTCTAGACCCTAGATCTTTCCTCTGCCCTCAAAGCATCTGACCACACCAAGATCGGTGTGATAAAATGCTTTCCCAATGGCGCTTTTTATATCCGGGGGGGGGGGGACATTCCCTCCCACTGCTTGTAAAAGCAGTCCAGAGGCTAATTAGCCACTAGGATTGCTTTTACATGAAAGCCGGCCGCTGGCTGAAAAGAATACCAAGATGATACCTAAACCCGCAGGCATCAATCTGGTATAACCAATCAAAGTCCAGCAACATACCAGTACGTTGCTGGTCCTTGTTGGACATGTATTGTCATTTTTTTTTTTTCATGCAGCCAGGTGGCTGAACGAAAAAGATTGATCGGTGGGTATGCCCACCATTAGAATACCGCCCTTCATCCACCCACTTCTAATGATGGGCATACATGCACCATTTATATATGCCAAAGCATGGGGGCATCCTCCCGCAAAAAAGTTATGCCGCACACACATGGTCGGACTTTTCCACGGGCGAGGCTCCGTCGGAATTTCGATCGTATGTACGCGGCATTAGGAGCAAAATCACTCTGCTGCCCCAATGCTTCGGCATGTTTGCTTTTTTTTTTTTTTTAACTGTGGTGGTGAAATCACCTCCTACAGCGCTGGAGTCGCAGGGATCAGGCCTGTCTCTGCGAACGCTGCAGTTATGTTTGTGTTTTGTAAGTGACAGTGATCGATCGATACTGCACTTGGGTGGCCTGGGCTGGACGGAGGGGCGAAACGCAGGTATCTGGGCTGATCCCGCTAACACTGCGTTTTTGGGAACCCTAAACTGCTGGGGACGCTAGTATAGATCTGATCAGATATTGATCTGTTCAGATACTATACCACTAAGGGAGGTGTATGCTTCACGCGTGGGTGTTAGCGTTACTGGCACTAACCTGGGGTGTGACGCAGACCCTCTCTGACGCTAAAACCGAATTGATATCACCCGCCGGGCGATCAGGGGGTTAAACCTTTATTGGGTTATATACGGCGGGTGCCCTGACACTATAAAAAGCAAACTAACTAACCAGCGTCACCCGAAACACTTATATGATCACTGGTGAAAGGGTTAACTAGGGGCAATTAGGGGGTTAAAACCTTTATTAGATAATATATGGGGGTACCTGACGCTATAAAAACCTGCGGCGAACCTAAAAAAAATTACTGGCTACCGATCTGCATCACCGACGCTAAGACAACGATCAGAAAAATGATCGCTTAGCGACAGTGGTGATAGGGGGTGAAAGGGTTACCTGGGGGGCGATCAAGGGGGTTAAACCTTTATTAGATAATTTATGGGGGTACCTGGCGCTATAAAAACCTGCGGCGAACCTAAAAAAAATTACTGGCCACCGATCTGCATCACCGACGCTAAGACATCGATCAGAAAAATGATCGCTTAGCGACGGCGGTGCTAGGGGGTGAAAGGGTTATCTGGGGGTGATCAAGGGGTTAAACCTTTATTAGGGGGGGGTTAGGGGGCTACACTGGACCTAAAACTAAATGTAGTGTCACTTTTACAGTCACAAATGTCACTGATTGCAGTGATCAGTAAATAAATGGTCACTGCAATCAGTGACACTGTGACTGGGGGCTGGGGGGGGGGGCCCTGGGGGGGGGGGCGATGTGTGCTGGTGTTAGTGTAGTGTTTGTGCACTAACCTTGATGTCTTCTCTTGTACGGCGCTCGGTATATGTGAGCGCCGCACCGCAGATGACATCACTTCCTCCTGCTTTCTCTGTCTGTACATTCGACAGACAGAGGGGGCATTTCTATTCGCCGGGAGTGATCGCGGGGGGGTGGCCGGAATCGAACGGCCGTCCCCTCATGTCGGATCGCTCCCCAACGAATTCCGACCGCTCACTGTACAGAAGGGGGTCCGATCGGACCCCCCAACTGTACAAAGGCAATCACGTATGCTCTACGTGATTGTGCCTGTCGGTGCCATTGTGCCAACGTATATATACAGTGAGCGGTCAAGTGGTTAAACTTAAAAAAAAAAAATCTTAGTTTCTGTCAGTAAATTTTGTAAAGTAATTTTTCTCCTTCACTCATGGGCGCTGATGAGGTGGCACTGATGGCCACTTAATTGTAATCTGGGCACTGATGATCAGTGCCCTGATTACATCCCTAGATGTCCTCATGAGGAGATGCTGCTGATCGGCTCTCCTCACACATTGTCTGTGTGAGGCGCAGATTACCGGCATCGCCGTATTTATATGTGACCGGCTGTGATTGGACACAGCCAAACGCATGGTTAAAGAGCGCAGCTCTTTAGAGATTGGGGTTGCGCTGTGTCCTAGCAACACGGAGCGGTTGTTCTGGGAGGCCGTCATGTGACGTCCACCCAGAACGTGAGCCGCACTGCCCAGCTGTCATTTGACAGTGGGCGGGCAGCAAGTGGTTAAAGTGGTTGTACACTTAGAACAGCATAAACAATCTAATCGTACCATTTGTATAAAGCTTCTTTGCATTGAGCAGGTGAGCTTAGTCTGACATCTAGAAGTGCTTCCTCCTCTGCTTCAGACTTGGCCAGACACAAGGATACATGTATAGGGACACCCCTCCCCTTTTGAGTGTCAAACTGTGGAGAGGACACACATGCACAAACTTGCCTCCCCTGTATTGCTTTGCAAAAGGGTGTATCCACTCCCTTCTGCGCACTCACTTGGCTGAGTCTGGCACAGTGAATGTGAAAAACAAAGTGAAAGCAGGTGGAAGGGCGTGTATAGCTGCTGAAAGTGTGACCTTGCGTCTCTGCCTCCCAAGTGTCAATCCTAAGCTCAGACCGGCAGCTGATGTAAGCTAATGGAGAGTTTTGCAGAAGTATAATCACTATGTATAGATGTCTTGCGAGCTACCAATGAAGATTGTCTGTCTGAATTTTTTATGTAAGCGAACAAATCCACATAAACAAATGCAGCGCTATGTGATGCATCATTCACTCAGTTGAGAAAATGTATATATAATGCACGAGTGAATGTTAGTGCAACTTGAATTCCCAAACAAAGTATAAAATGGTAAATGTATAAATTAAATACTTGTTAAGCAAGTGCACAGTGAAAGAAATTCAAAAATATTATAGTAAAGTAAATGTCAAAGTATCTAAAATTCTTAATTTTAGTCCACAGTGAAAAAAAGTGTGGTGTGTGTGTGTGTTATATTAGGGCTGCAACTAACGATTATTATTTTCATAATCGATTAGTTGGCCAATTGTTTCGATTAATCGGTTAATAACCATAAAGGGGGGGGGGGAAGGGAATTTTGCTGCGATTTGCATTTTTACATTTTTTTTTTTTGGGGCCAAATTGTTGTTGGGCAGATTAAAAAACCACAAATTGACGCAAAAACGCATTACATACTTTTCTGCAGCTTCTCCATTGAAGTATATTGAACAAAAAAAATTAAATAGCACCGTTTTGCGTTAAAAAAAAGAAAAAAAAAATTCTTGCCCTTTCCAAATACGCAGCAGCTGAAAAAAATCATGGATGTGAACGTATCCCATAGGAAACCGTGTAAATGAACTGTAGTGTTTCTGCAAAAAGAACAGAGGTGTGACCCAGGCCGGAGATGTTTAGTAACATAATGGGGTTAAAAGAACTAAAATTAGTACAAAAAGAGCAAATAATCGCTACTGTTAGGGGTTCATTTTTTACTGTGGGACAGTGAAAGTAATATTTACAGTAGAGATTTGCTCTTTTTGTACTATAAAGGGCTAACTTTTGTTTTTTTAACCCCATTATGATAGTTGGCTGATTAATCGATTATGAAAATGGTAATCTTAGTTGTTTCAGTGTGTGTATATGTGTATATGTGTATATGTGTGTATATATATATATATATATATATATATATATATATATATATATATATATATATACGCATACATACACACACACACACACACACACACACACACACACACACACACACACACACACACACACACACACACACACACACACACACACACACACACACACACCTGAAGTGAAATTTACTGGCAAGGATGCCAAAATTTCCGAGCGGTGCCAATTTTTCCCCCTGGCAAAAACCGTGAAAATTACTGACAGAGCCGCCTTTTTACTGGCAGTGCAAACAAAATATGTGGAAAAAAGTGCTTTCAATTATTGTTAGTGCTAAACAGTCAAAATATCAATATTTAAAATATAAACAGCTAATGCTATTATCAATGTGTTGAACTTAAACAAAAGTAAAAAAACATTAATTTTATAGGTTACTATAACTAGGGTTGTACCGATACTGGTATCGGTATCGATACTGAGCATTTCCCCTCGGGGGAAATACTCCGATACTTCACCCGATACCTGGGCAGTCAGGGATGATCGGTGCCGCGCGGGGAGTTTCAAGCACTGATCTCCCTGTATACATTTCAATACAGCCTGACAGCTCCCCCCCCTCCTGTCCATTCATTTTATCTGAGGCTGCAGATAAAGGGACTGGGGAATCTGTGTCCCTAGTCCCTTTCTCTGTCTCAAAGGGGAGATGTCAGGGGTCTGTTAAGACCCCTGAAATCTCACCAAAGCCCCTCCAACAGGTGTAAAAAAAAAAAATTCAGTAAATGAATTGAAAAAAAATAATAAAAATGTAAATAAAAAACATTGACATAATCCAACCCCCCCCCCCCCCAAAAAAAAAAGAAGAAAGCACTGTAAAAAAAACATAACAAAAAATAAATACTGACACATGTGCCACTGTCGCGTGACATTGAAAAAAAGTATCGGTAATCGGTATCGGCGAGTACTTGAAAAAAAGTATCGGTACTTGCACTCGGTCTTAAAGTGGTATCGGGACAACCCTACTAACCCAGCCAGCACGGAGTTCCCTCTTACAGAGTCTGCAGGATGCCCCTTACAGTGCAAGGGAACGCTGCAGATCATGATGTAAGGGGGAACTCTGATGTGGAGGGGGGCTCTGGTGAATCAAGACCACCTTCCGCATAGTGAATACTAGGGGGTGCAACGGATCGGTGGTGATCCAAACGGGCCACCCTGTTCGGATTGGGTCACCACGTGATCCGCGGAGCGTTCCGGAGCCTCGGCCGTAGGAAAGGCTTCGGCCTAGCTCCGGAGCGGCAGCCATCTTGGTACACCCGGCGGCAGCCGCTCTAATGTTTCGCCGCCATCTTGCTCCACCTCACACAGTAATGAGAGAAGGGGCCAAGCAAACATCTTGTTACACACAAAGCTTCCACACAACGGAGCTTATCAGCTTTAATACAGTATTTGGAAATCCATCGGACTGTTTACATTTTAAAAGCAGCAGCAAACCTTGCATGATTGCTAATGTGACGGAACACCTCTGATTTTCACATTTAACATTTAGTTAAATTTGAAAATCTGAGGTGTTCTGTCACATTAGCAACCATGTAAGGTCAGCAGGTTTGCTGCTGCTTTGAAAATTTAACATGTAAAGAGTCCGTTGGATTTACAAATACTGTATTTAAGCTTATAAGCTCCGTTTTGTGTTGAAAATAACTGTGAAATTGAAAATTTAACATTATTTTTTCATTTTTTTGCCGATCCGAAAATGATCCGATCCGTGACCCCTGATCCGAGGATCGATCCGATCCGTGAGTTTTTTGATCCGTTGCACCCCTAGTGAATACACTAAGGTAAGTGGGGTACTAATATAAGGGGGAAACCTTTTATATCAGTGCCCCCTTGAATTCTTGTATTCACTCACATCCTTGCATCAGTGACCCCCCCCCCCCCCCCCTCAGAATGGCCTGGCGGCACTGTCACTTACCTACAGTGTGGGGCTCAGTCAGACGGCTCCAGCTTGGTGGCTCTGATCTCCTCTCCCCAGTCCACACGTCTGTTTCTTCCCAGGCAGTAACCCCCATCCCAGCAGCACTCCCACTCTTGACTCCTTTCTAGGATCCCCTCGGAGGTGGACAGAGGCTGCGGACATACTACAGGAGGTGGACAGAGGCTGCGGACATACTACAGGAGGTGCCGGTGGAGACTGGCTGTGGACATGATGGTGCCCTCCTCACCACCTCACAGTAGCCTCCTCCTCCGTCCACCATATTACTTCACATCAGTGTGCTGTGTCCTCCTCCTGTGCCCCTTTCACCTCTCCACAGGTCAGGGCAGCACTGTGCTGCCCTGACCTGTGGAGAGGTGAAAAGGGCACAGGAGCCAGAGGAGGACACAACACACTGATGATTTCGAGAAGTAATATGGTGGTGGACAGAGCACATCAGTCTCTCCCCTGCATGGCACGGCTTCAGGCTCCCAGTAATGTCCAGGACTCCAGGCTCTCACTTGCTGTCCCCTTGTATCCCCCCCCCCCCTCCCGTTTCACTGACCTCGAGTCCGTCCTCACCCCCTGGGCCCTGTCAGTGCTCCACTCGCTCCGAGTCCTCCACCTATGATAAGTGCATGGCATGCACTCACTGCAGGAGTTGCGCCAGCCGCTGTGGTCTTTTCAAAAATGGCGCCATCACGTTACTGCACGTGCACTGCCCGGCCGAGCGCAAACAAGTTTCCCTGAGCTCGGCAGGCTTCGGAACGGCGCATGCGCTGTTGTATGGCTGGCTCCCGGCCATCTTTTTTATGGGCGCTGGTGCCAATAACGGACTTGAACATACACCCCGAAAAAGGGGTTAAATTCACGGGCTGTACGTAAATATACGTACGGTTGGCAACACGTGTGTGTGTGTGTGTGTGTGTGTCCCATAAAGTTACTTTTGTGGTGATGATCCAAATAACTGACTTCCCACGCGTCTGACTGCGCTCACCTCCAATTGTGTGGCCGCACAATTAAATTTGGTACACAATAGCAGCTGAACCACCTCTGAGCTCTAAGAGGAACCACCTGGCTCCCCCAGGTGTAATCCACACATGGTATCCTCAATTTAAAATGCAAAAGAGGCCAGATGGTGCATTATTTAAAATTTAGAAATTTATTGTAAGTAAAAATCAGGGTACGCACACTTTATAGGTGCTTGCAGCGCACCAGGCTATAGAAAACATACAATGTTAAAATCCTCTCCAAATGGTTTGCAGGCTTGTATGAATCCTTTAGTAATGGCGGTGATCAGGTTTTTTTTTTTTTTTGAGGGACCGCTACATTGCTGCGGACAGATCAGGCACTTAACACTTTTTTAGGACCGTTGACATTTATACAGTGATCAGTGCTAAAAATAGCCACCGATTACTGTATAAATGTTACTGGCAGGGAGGGTTAACACTAGGGGATGATCAAGGGGTTAAATGTTACCTAGGGAGTGTTTCCAACTGGGGGGGATGGGACTGCCTGGAGGAGACTGGTGTTTCTAATCAGTAGGAATAGCTGATCTCTTTCCTCCCCTGACGGAACGGAGATCGATTTTTACATTGACAGATCTCCGTTCTGTCTGGAGCGATCGCGTCCGTTGGCCATGCGCATTGGCTCTGGCGCGTGGCCCCCCTAGGGCTCTTAAAGCAGCGATTCGCCCAGGGGATCCAACCTGCCGCAGTGTAACTGAGGCGGCTGTTCCTTATGTGGTTAATTACAACCACATTAAGGACTTCACACTAGTCTTATGCATTAGACATGTGCATTCGTTTTCGTCCGAATGCATTTTCGTCCGAATTTCAGCTATTTTCGTTATCGTTTTAACAAACGAAAGCACAGAATCCGAAAACCGAAAGATCCGACATAAACAAATGCTTTATTTTCGTTTTCGTTGCTACAACAGTTCGATATAGATAGGAGATTCGACGTGACGCTGACAATAACAATCTGTGTCTATCGAACCTGTGGTCGAATGTGCCTAACCTTAACTCTATTAGTCCAAGATTATTCGACATAGGAGAGAAAAGATTCGACATAGGAGAGAAAAGATTCGACATTATGGAGAGAAAAGATTTGTTATTATAGAGAGAAAAGATTTGACATAGAGAGAAAAGATCACTGCTGGAATTGGGTGGGGGAAGTAAAATAAAGTTGATGATGAATGTTATTGGCTGATTGTAACCAAAGAGGAGGAGCAGTAAAATAGCTAGAATGACGAAGATTCGACAAAGCATCGAAAGTTAGAAGATTCGACGGTGCAGCAAAACTGTACGACGCTGCAATCGTACATTTCCGGTCAAATGCATCCGCCCATAGGCTATAGAAGAATTCTAATGTTGGTTGACTAGTAATAGTAATGAATAAATATAATTATTACTAGTGTCATACAACATTAGAATTCTTGTATAGCTTGTGGGCGGAACATTCGACCGGAAATGTATGATTGCAGCGTCGTACAGTTTCACTGCTCCGTCGAATCTTCTTTGAACATTCGACAGACACCATAAGCCTTCAATGACAGATTCGACCTTAATTCAGATTTTCGGACGAATGCAATTTCTAACGAAAAACAAAATAAATAAAAACGAATTTCGGGAGTAACTAAATAAATTTATTTTTCGGACGGAAACGAAATATTTCAGTGTGCACATGTCTATTATGCATACAAGTGGTGGTTAATCAGTGTTAACTTTTCGCCCATGTTTCCTGTAGCTTAACTCCTTTGAACAGCTTTGCATTAATTATACCAACGAGAAACTGCAGCAGCTCTTCAATCACACTATGTTTATACTTGAACAAGAGGAATACCAGCGGGAAGGTATTGAGTGGAACTTCATTGACTTTGGTTTGGATCTTCAGCCCTGTATTGACTTGATAGAGAAACCAGTGAGTATAATGGGGGGGATATATAAATTTTTTTTTTTTTTATTTCTCGTTTTCCTGTGTTAACCACACTGTTGATTTACAGGCTGGTCCCCCAGGTGTCCTGGCTCTCTTAGATGAGGAATGTTGGTTTCCCAAGGCTACCGATAAGAGTTTTGTGGAGAAAGTGGTACAGGAGCAAGGTTCTCACCCAAAGTTTCAAAAGCCCAAGCAGCTTAAAGAAAAGGCTGACTTTTGCATCATGCACTATGCTGGGAAGGTAAGGTGTCATGGTTTTGAGTTGCCTTTATGTAAATTGAACCATTTCATAAACTGTACAATTGATGGAGCTCTAATGAAATTCTGTTTTTCACCCCACAAAATATTAACATATTGGCTACTAGAATGAATACTTTTCATACTGTCTATTTATGATAATCAAACAGGCTTTATCCCTCAATAAATATCTGCAGGACCCAAACTGACTCGGCTATCTGGTTACATCCCAGATACGTGTGCCTTAGCCACTTTAGACAGTGGCCCTTTTTACATGTTTGGAACACTTTTTGCATAGGCCAAAATTCTGAAAATGGATTACAATTTCTAGGCCCCTGGTGCCAATCATTTGGGCTGTGCGACCACCTGAAGCACTGGCAGTCTCATGTGTCGGGCACCAGGGAGAGCCAGGAAAAACAAACCACAATGGCTTTTTTTTTTTTTTTTTTTTTTTCAGGAGAATCCTCTGCAGCTCTGCTGTTTATCCTTTTTAGGTTGCAGTGGCTCAGCTTGTGTGCAGACAGGAAAGCAGTGACTTGTGTTAGTGAGTGATGTTTTCCGGCAGCCCCTCCCCTTAACATGTCCCTGGTAACATGGAACGTATGTGGGACTTTCTTCAGCAGCCCTGCGTAGTATGAAAGGGAGATGCTGCACACTGACAATCCTGCTTTATTCAGACCCTGCATTCTCCAGCCAAAGAAAGGGAAATTGCAGAGCAATGCTCACACTACAGCTAACTCCAAAAAAATGTTTTTATGGAGGGTAACTTTAATCTGGGAGTCTACTAACCACTAACAAGCTACATCATCTAGGGTTGCCTGGGGCAGCTGCTGTTTCGAGATGCAAGTACATTGGGATTCCACTTAAAAATGGCACTGCACCTGTACAGCCAATCAAGCAACTTTTTCAAGGCTGAGCGTGCATCTTCACTGCATCTGAGCTCCACAAACAAAAATAACATTTTTGATTAATTTTTATTATTAAGGCTGGGTTCACACTGATACGACACAACATTCATCCAACTTTCATCCTACTTTGCTCTGCGACATCAGTCCTACATTGATCCTACATTGGTCCGACATCCATCCGACATTCATGAACAGGATACTACTTTGATCCGACTTTGTGCTAGTCTGACTTGTCCTTTGACCAATCAAAACAATCCCAGGGTGAGATAAATTCCTTTTACTGCTGCTGTAATCACCATGTCGGATGTCAAATGTCGGATGGTTAGGACGAGGATCCTACTTTGGTCCGACTTCAATGATATTCAATGGGCTGAAGTCGGATCAAAGTCGGACCAAAGTAGTACAGGGAGCATTTTCAAAGTCGGACCGACTTGTGTCGGACCAGTTAAGACGGCTCTCATAGGGAAACATTTGATTTTCACACGTCATGCGACATGAGCGCCTAATGTCGGAGCGTTTGTCGGACCAGTGTGAACCAGGCCTCAGTCCGTCTTAAGCAGGTGCAAGCAATGTCTGGCATATAATTGCAAGCAGATGCAGGAACATAGTAGCTAAGGTTTAAACTTTATTTTTTGGTTTTTATCTACTATAATTTATTGCAGCTTGCCAATTTACAAACCTGGTGGCTTGAGGCCTGGTTCACACTGGGGCGACAAACGCTCTGACATTGGGAGCTCATGTCGCATGACGTGTGAAAATCAATGTTTCCCTATGGGAGCCGTCTTAACTGGTCCGACACATGTCGGTCCGACTTTGAAAATGCTCCCTGTACTACTTTGGTCCGACTTTGATCCGACTTCAGCCCATTGACTATCATTGAAGTCGGATCAAAGTCGGACCGCAGTCTTGCATGATCCGACTTTGGCATGCGACTTGTGCTGTGCTGCTCTTGAGGGGGAACTCCAGGCCAAATTTTAAATAAAAAAACCGGCATGGGTTCCCCCTCCAGAGGCATACCAGGCCCTTAGGTCTGGTCTGGATTTGCAGGGGTGCCCCTACGCCGAAAAAACGGCGTGGGGGTCCCCCCAAAATCCAAATCAGACCCTTATCCGAGCACACAACCTGGCAGGCCGCAGGGGAAGAGGGGGGGACGAGAGCGGCCCCCCTCCCTCCTGAACCGTACCAGGCCGCATGCCCTCAACATGGGGGGTTTGGTGCTCTGGGGCAAGGGGGCGACCTGCGGCCCCCCACCCCAGAGCACCCTGCCCCCATGTTGAGGACAGGGCCTCTTCCCGACAACCCTGGCCTTTGGTTGTCGGGGTCTGCGGGCGGGGGGCTTATCGGAATCCGGGAGCCCCCTTTAATAAAGGGGCCCCCGGATCCCGGCCCCCCCACCCTATGTGAATGAGTATGGGGTACATCGTACCCCTACCCATTCACCTGGTGGGAAAAAAAATTGCAATAAAAAAAACCACACAGCTTTTTAAAGTATTTTATTGCACAGCTCCGAGGTCTTCTTCCGACTTCGGGGGTCTCCGGTGTCGTCGCCGCGTTCTCCGGTTCTTTCTTCTGCCGGGCCTCCGCTAACTTCTTTTTAGCTCTTTTGCTAACGGAGGCCCGGTCTTCTCCGTTGTCTCGTCCGGCTCTCCGTTGTCCTTCTGCCGGCCCCTCCACTAACTTCTTGGTAGCTCTTTTGCTAGTGGAGGAGCCGGTCTTCCCGTCGTCTGCGTCTTCTTCCCTCTTCTCCTTCTCGATGTTGACGCGTCGCTTCCTCCCACTGTAATACTGGCTCTCCGCTCTGCATTAATATAGGCTTCCCATGACGTCAGTCACATGCTCCGGGGCCATATGCCCCGGAACATGTGACTGACGTCATGAGAAGCCTATATTAATGCGGAGCGGAGAGCCAGTATTACAGCGGGAGGAAGCGACGCGTCAACATCGAGAAGGAGAAGAGGGAAGAAGGCGACGACTGGAAGACCGGCCCCTCCACTAGCAAAAAGAGCTAAAGAAGTTGGTGGAGGGGCCGGCAGAAGGACAACGGAGAGCCGGACGAGACGACGGAGAAGACCGGGCCTCCGTTAGCAAAAGAGCTAAAAAGAAGTTAGCGGAGGCCCGGCGGGAGAAGAACCGGAGAGACGGAGAAGACCGGGCCTCCGCTAGCAAAAGAGCTAAAGTTAGCGGAGGCCCGGCAGAAAGAACCGGAGAGCGCGGCGACGACACCGGAGACCCCCGAAGTCGGAAGAAGACCCCCGGAGCTGTGCAATAAAATACTTTAAAAAGCTGTGTGGTTTTTTTATTGCAATTTTTTTACCACCAGGTGAATGGGTAGGGGTACGATGTACCCCATACTCTTTCACATAGGGTGGGGGGGCCGGGATCCAGGGGCCCCTTTATTAAAGGGGGCTCCCGGATTCCGATAAGCCCCCCACCCGCAGACCCCGACAACCAACGGCCAGGGTTGTCGGGAAGAGGCCCTGTCCTCATCAACATGGGGGCAGGGTGCTCTGGGGTGGGGGGCCGCAGGTCGCCCCCCTGCCCCAGAGCACCAAACCCCCCCATGTTGAGGGCATGCGGCCTGGTACGGTTCAGGAGGGAGGGGGGGCCGCTCTCGTCCCCCCCTCTTCCCCTGCGGCCTGCCAGGTTGTGTGCTCGGATAAGGGTCTGATTTGGATTTTGGGGGGACCCCCACGCCGTTTTTTCAGCGTAGGGGCGCCCCTTCAAATCCAGACCAGACCCAAGGGCCTGGTATGCCTCTGGAGGGGGAACCCATGCCGGTTTTTAATTTAAAATTTGGCCTGGAGTTCCCCCTCAAGATTCATACCAAACACAGTGCCTGATATTGGCGGGGATCCAAGTCGGATCCCCGTTCATTGAAAGTCGGACATATGTCGGCTTCATGTCGCAGGGCAAAGTCGGCTCCAAAGTAGGACAGATGTCGTGTCGCACTAGTGTGAACCCAGCCTTATTCGTTTTCTTTGTTAGGCCAAGTACATTTTCTGCAAGTATAGAAAATTACCCATCTATTCTGCCATAAATAATGTGCAGCGAACTGAAATCTCAAACAATGTCATCGGCTTTCTCTGTTATATTTTGCTACCAAGCATGCCCCTCAAGTGATAGAAATTTAGAGAGAAGCATATTGTAGTCCAAAATTAGTTGATCTAAGCTGTCAGCACTTTTCCATAGATGCCATGCTGAGTGTGGTCTTCACAGGGCAGGAAATGTGTTCTGACAGGATCACAAAGTGAATATAAAGGAGAAAATGAAAACGGATGAGGTGGCTGCATTACCGGACTTGTGATCTTCAGTATATAAATGTTTTGGTTTGCACTTTAAGAAGGGGTGCTTATCTTGACAGGGTTCGTACGGTCATTAAATTCCTGGAAAAGTCATGGGATTTTGACATGGCACTTTCCAGGCCTGGAAAAGTTTTGGAAAATGACTGAACCCCACTAAGTTTTGGAAAAGTCATGGACTATTTTAGTCCCTACTAGTCGTGCAACGGATCGTAAGCGATCCGAACAGGTCATCCTGTTCGGATCGGCACACGGCGCGCTCCGGAGCATCGGCCATTAGGAAAGGCCGCGGCTTCGGCCTAGCTCCGGAGCCGTGGCCATCTTGGTACACCCGGTGGCTTAGCGGCACGCTGACGTCAGCAGGAACTCGAGGGACACACACCGCGCCGTGTATTGCTGTTCAGAGGTCTGTAAGGGGGGGGGGGGTGCCTGCATTACTGGAGGGGTGTCTGCACTGGGGGTTTCTGTACTACTGGGAGGTCTGCACTGGGGGGGGGGGGGGTCTGTACTACTGGGGGTTTCCTGTACTGGGAGGTCTGGACTGGGGATGTCTGTACTGTACTGTACTTGCGTCAGTGCTACAGTTTGAATTTATTTGTGTGAACTGTGAAGTTAAGTCATGGATTGTGGAAACTAACTAGTGTCGGGTGATTGTATATAGTGTTTTATACCACATTTACCACTGACTAATGCAGAGTTGCAATGCAAGGAAATCAGCTAAAAGTAGTTGGATCTGTATGTGCGTTTATAATTAATCATAATTAGTCGCTTAATTGATTAAAATTTTTGTGTTCGATTAATCTTTTTTTTTAATCGGTAACAGCCCTAATTTATATTAGTAAAAATATGCTGGGTGTGACATGGATTTTCTTCAACATGTATACATAGACATTTCATGAAACATAAGGGCATGAATATTTACGTGAAGTCATGGAATTTGATTGGTAAAAATGTGTATGAACCCTGTCTTGAGTAGATGCGTTGTGTGCATGCATATACATTGGTTAGTATTTACTGCTCCTGGTACTTATGTGCAGACTGTGCATATAGGGGGTGCATATGGGTTGCCTCCCCAATTAAAATGGTGTTGGATTTCTTCATCAGCATTATGTTATATCTAAAGCCAAACCATGTTTTTGTGTTTGTTTTTTTGTTTTGTTTTTTCTCCTGATCATGGTCCCCATTGGTAGTTCCCTCTATTTCTGTTGGCACTTCCAAATTTAAAGTTGCCTTCATCATTCCTGTATTTTGTGATTAGGACAGTTGGAGAGGGCAATAAAAACCTGACCATTTTAACATCTCACCCCCCCCCCCCCCCCCAAAACTGTTTGCTTTTCTACTTTAAAGGCCAGTTCACACCAGGTGCAGTTCCGTTTTTTTTTCTGCACCAATACAGTCAGTTCCGCACCAGAAACTGACTGCATGATGTGAACTAGACCCATTGGAATACATGGAAAACACTGTACATGCATTTTTTGTGCAGAAAAAAAGCACACGGAACTGCGTCTGGTGTGAACTAACACTAAGGCTACTTTCACACTGGTGCGCTATAGAGCTAAAAAATGGCGCCTGCAAAGAGACGCTCCTCTCACTCCAGTGTGCACTGGCAGGACGCTCAAAAATTTCCTGCCAGCCGCATCTTTGAGGCGCTGTAGGAGTGGTGTATATACTGCTCCTGAAGCGCCCCTGCCCATTGAAATCAATGGGCAGCGCCGGCAAAGTGGCGCTTTGTGGGTGTTTTTAACCCTTTTTCGGCCGCTGGTGGGGGTTAAAAGCGGCCGAATAGCGTCGCAAAAACGCTGCTAAAAATAGCATAGTTTTACTGCTGGTGGCGCACAGCTCGAGTGTGAACGTAGCCTGTGTTCAAGTATTGCATAACCTCTGTTACTAGTGACCTTTTATCTGTCATGTTGCATTCCTTTTCTTTTGTTCACCGTTCCATAAATTCTTTAGCAATACATTTTGTCACTGGTGTTGAGATTTCCTTATGTGTAAAATATTGACTAGGGCAGGGATATGCAATTAGCGGACCTCCAGCTGTTGCAAAACTGCAAGTCCCATCATGCCTCTGGGTGTCATGCTTGTGGCTGTCAGTCTTGCTATGCCTTATGGGGCTTGTAGTTCTGCAACAGCTGGAGGTCCGCTAATTGCATATCCCTGGACTAGGGTAAGGCTTACAACAAGGGTGCACAAATTGCAACCTTTGGTGCTTTTAACTTCTTTAGAATGACTATTGTCAGACTGGATTTATTTTTAACAGGCCTATTGAACATATGCGGCACAAGATCTGTGTACGTGTTTTGATATATTTTTTATTTTTCTAAAAGGTGGATTACAAAGCAGATGAGTGGCTGATGAAGAATATGGACCCGCTGAATGATAATGTTGCAACGCTTCTTAATCAGTCATCTGATAGATTTGTTTCCGACCTATGGAAAGATGGTAAGCCTTTGTAAGAGGGATGTTATTGTAGCAGGGTTCTATATCTTAAGCCTCAACTTTGCAGCTGGTGTACCTTCTGCTAAGTCTTTGAATCCCCTCTCTTCCAGTTCAGTGGTCCAATCTTTTAACTTCTGTTCAAAACATTCTTCATACCACCTTATTTCCTCCTTATTAGATCTACGGAAATGGACTCTGTGCACCTACAGGTGAATGAAAATAGCAGGTATTGTGGTGCATGGTGTGGCTACTCACCTGTCTAATAAAGTTTGCTCACAAAGCTTCAAACACCAGTCCCTGAAAGGCCTTTTAAATGCACCCATTGCACAAAGTCTTCCAATGTAAACCACTAAATCTAGAACACACAATTATAAAATTATTTGATATTGCTTTTTTTTTTTTTTAAAAGTTTTGAGCTTGTCTGAATTATACCTTGATCGCATCTGTTACTGGGGGAAGTACCTGGCTTTACGCAAAATATTGAAACTGTATTAAACCCAAACTCAAGCATTTATTATATTG
The DNA here is from genome assembly GCA_029206835.1 of Rana muscosa. Taxonomy (NCBI): domain Eukaryota; kingdom Metazoa; phylum Chordata; class Amphibia; order Anura; family Ranidae; genus Rana; species Rana muscosa. The sequence continues at coordinate 227,567,225 of CM055120.1, forward strand.
CAGGCTACCATTTCTTAGATGTGATGGCTGGATTTACTTTTTTAGGATTTCTTTATCTGATGATCCAACCAGCAAGTCTGTTTTTCAACAGAAAAGCTCTTGCAGTTACAGGGATGACACAGGCCATATACCTCACACTTTTTACAGGCGTTTTTGCACTAAAAATGGCACCTGTAAATTGCCTCTTCTGCAGCCCCAGTGTGAAAGCCTGAGTGCTTTCACACTGGGGTGGTGCGCTTGCAGGACAGGAAGAAAAGTCCTGCAAGCAGCGTCTTTGGAGTGATGTATACAACACCGCTCCTCCACCGCCCCTGCCCATTGAAACTGAATGAGCGCCTTGTGAAAGCAGTGCTAAGCGGGCGTTTTTAACCCCCTTCAGGGGGGTCAAAAGCGCACTGCTAGTAGCGCCAAAGCGTTGCTATAACAGCGGTAAAGCCCTGCTAAAACTAGCGGCGCCTTACCGCTAACACCCTCACCACCTGTGGGAAAGGGGTCTAAAAGTTGTTCTTAAAAATCAACTTGTATGTATAAACTTTCTCTTATAAAAAGAGAAATTTGCAGAACGGAGTATAAATTATGAGCTTCAGTTTGTTACTGCATTTAAATCTGCTAGTACTTCTAACACTCCCCTCCTCCCAGACTAAAAAATGGTGCAGTCCAAATTGGCTCCCTGTGCTCCTTTATACACAGATGTGTCTGTATAATTCAGGTGGGGGTTGATTTAAAACTGAACAGGGCAAAATCTGGTGCAGGACTACATATAAAACAATTGGCTTTAAGGTTTTTTTTTTTTTGTTTTTTGTCGAAGCCCAATTGAACGAGCTGTAGATAGAAGCTGATTGACACACTCCAGTTTTAGTAAATCAACCCCGAGGTATATTACTGGCAAGTAAAATAAAAAACGGACACTACATCTGATTGGCAGGCTGCAATATATTTTTTTGGTTTTGGGATTAATACCACTTTTGTCGAGACATCAGATGGGTTAACTTTCTGGCTGTTTTTAAACCAGATCAGGCAGCCATTTCATGTTTGTGGGATCTCCCCAGGGATACTGGCAGCTGCTCTAGCAAGCAATCAGACAAGCCTTTAGGGCAGTTAAATCATACATGCAGACCACCCTCTAAAGTCCCCTTTCACACACATGTCTGTTTTCAATCTCCGCTTGCTCAGCGGGGATCGCTCCTTTGAGCCGGCGGATGACGGGTCCGTCTCTGCTCGCTGTGCAGGGACGGACCTGTCAGAGCTCCGGTCTCTATGGGGATCGGATGAAAACGGATCCGCCTCTCCATTTTTCATCCGATCCGCCAGACAGATGGAAAATGGGGTTTCCATCCGTCTGGATTCAGCGGAGCGAATGTCAGCGGACATGTCACCACTCACATCCGTCGCTCCATAGACTCGAGTGTCCGTTCAGGTATGCCTAAAAATAAAAAAAAACTGACCGGTGGACCTGAATGGTCTGCATGTGTGAAAGGGGCCTAACTGTCAAGTTAAAAACAGTACTGTAAAAATACATTATACACTACGGTGAATTAAATGTTCACTATCTCAGAGCTGCGAGTGGCAGGAGAATCTTCAGCATCCCTCAACTCTCAGCTGCTACTCCGGTGTCTCTCCAAAGCTGGAGGGACATACAACTTCAATGCATCCAATGCACCCTGCAGTGTTGGATGCTGTTGAATCCACCATGCTTACAGCTTTGCAACAAAATAAGGATTTGATTAATTGGGGGCAGTACTGGTAAGTATTGTGGACATATTTTACCTCCATTTTGTTTACTATTAAAGTGAGAACCGTCTTAAAGTCCAACGCCAGCCAAAATGGTTTACTTGTTTTTGATGTAGCAGGAAAAGAAATGGAGCTCTTTTCAGGTTTTTTATTGCTGTCTGTTCTTTGGGAGACAGCCCCCCCCCCCCCCCTTTTTCTTTTTCTTTTTATATTATATCTCCCTTGCATCAATTTTCTGTTAGTGGATGTAAACACTCACATATATCCAGTGAAGTGAACAGCCTCAGATTATACACAGATCTCCCTACATAAGTTGTACATGTATATCTGCTGTCTTCAGCTTGCTATATTCTTTAGAAAGTGCTCTTCATGTAAAGTGTTTTTTCTTTTTTTTTTTCCTCTTCCGGGTTACCACTCTGAGTAGACCATTGGAATACAGCCAAGGCACACACCCCTCTCCTCATAGGCAAAGGAAGGAATGTGCATCTGTTCTTAAACGGCAATCTGACTGCTAATCTACTTATAACAACCTCCTTTTTACTATAATATCCAAAAAACAAATGTCTGTCAGTGTAGGCCAATATGTACATATTTTTGGTTAAAAAATCGCAATAGGCATATATTGGTTTGTGCAAAAGTTATAAAGTGTCCAAAATGGGGGATAATTTTTTTTTAAACTAGTAATGGCGGTGATCAGTGATTATTGGCAGGATTGCGGTGGACAGATCGGACACTTCTGACATTTATTTTGGGACAATTGACATTTATACAGCTAATACTCACTATAGGAGATGACCGATCGGGGTTCCCAGCTAGTAGCTCACGATCTGCATCTCCTCACAGTACAGGGATGTGTGTGTTTACACACGTTCCTGTTCTGCCTCTTGTAGCCGGCGGTCATCGCGACCGTCAGTCACTAGCATCGGCACCCCCATAGTGCAGCACGAGCCCACTTAAAGGGACTGACGTACCGCTATGCCGATTCGCGGGATTATGACGGCGGCAGGTCGGCAAGTGGTTAAGCAAAGAAAGGCTAATGTGTTCATTGCTGTCTGTATATTCCTGTCCTAATGATGATCACACACTCCAAATTTTGTATGGGCATGCACAGGGAATGAGGGCTAATCTCCCCAGTGGATGCAATGAGGAATTAAACTCTTAATTTTATCTAAAACTAAACTTTGTCTGGAGTTTGGCTTTAAAATGTATGTATAGTCAGATTTTAAGGTTTTGGTGTAATGGAAGGGTTAAAACCCCATGCCAGGTGGTTTTGTTGTCTGGATTGAGGAAATTTCCCTTCACTTTTCTATCTGAGACATAAAGTTAGAGAATCTCCCAATATTGGGGGGGGGGGGGATTTTCTTCCCAGACAGTACCTTGGAGCAGTTGCCCCAGTGGACGATTTCCCCCCTGCCTCTTTTGACAGGGTCTAACGCGTCACCATAGGATTAAAAAATAATTTTGCATTTGAATAGAATAAGGAATGATAATGCCTGTTTATTTGCCATTTGTGTTGCAAGGGAAGATTCACCTTCATTTTCTGCCCCATAGTGAAAACGAGAAATTAGGAAATCCCTCCAAAGTGAGGGAGTCCTTGGTTGTCGTCAGAACTAGTGCTTTTTTTAATTGGAAGATTCTTTTACTCTTGGTGGTGATGGGACAAATGGAGGGAGTGCATCTCGCTAATTGGTATTAAACAAAAATGCAGTATATTGCAGCTTACCAAATGGATGTGGTGGCTGCATTTGTTCTTTTTCTTTGGCCACCCCCCTTTTTTTTCCCCCACCTTATGAACTGGCCAGTAACGCCCTTCCTGATCATTGTAAGCCCCCTGTCAGTGGTAAATGGTTTGTCTCGTCCCTCTAACTGCTACATTTGTAGGAGGGCTTGTTCTGTTGAAAAACAAATTTACTGGCCAAATCACCTGGTGGAAGAAAGGAAGGCCTAAAACAAATGCAGCCATCATATCTAAGCATTAGTAAGCTTCAATGTGTTATTTTTCTTTTGGGTTTAATACCACTTTAAAACCTGCCAGGTGTTCTAATCCCTTCTCTATCCAAAAAAAAAAAAAAAATTGCCTTTAGTTATACCTCAAGTTTGAACAACTTTCGTAGAATTTTTCCCATCAAGGACATTTTCAGCCAACGTTTCTGTTAATTCAGAGTAAAGAGATCATAAACTATTGGTGGCACTCACCAATTCTACCTCCCAAGTTCTGCTAAGATCTAAACTTTACTGAATATTATTGCATCTTATGTTGGTTATTCAGAGATATAGATAGATAGACATATCTATCTCTATCTATCTATCTCTCTCAACTAACGATTATTTTCATAATTGATTAGTTGGCCGATTGTTTCGATTAGTCGATTATTCGGTTAATAACCTTAAAAAAAAGTACATTTTGCTGCGATATGCATTTAAAAAAAAAATTTGGGCCAATTTGTTGTTGGGCAGATTAAAAAACACAAATTGGCGCAAAAACTCATTACATGCTTTTCTTCAGCTTCTCCATTAAAGTATATTGAACCAAAAAAACAATGGCATTGTTTTGTGTTTAAAAAAAAAGAATTCTTGCCCTTTCAAAATATGCAGCAGCTGAAAAAATCATGGCTGTGAACGTGTCCCATAGGAAACCATGTAAGTAAATTGTAGTGTGTTTCTGCAAAAAACACGGTGTGACCCAGGCCTGAGATGTTTAGTAACATAATGGGGTTAAAAAAACGAAACTTAGTACAAAAAGAGCAAATTATCGCTACTGTAAGGGGTTAATTTTTTACTGTGGGACAGTGAAAGTAATATTTACAGTAGCGATTTGCTCTATTTGTACTATAAAGGGCTTATTTTGTTCTTTTTTAACCCCATTATGTTACTGGCCGATTAATCGATTATGAAATTAATCGATTTTCATAATCGATTAGTTGATTCGGCCCTAATAAAAATATATATATATATATATATATATATATATATATATATATATATATATATATCTTATTGAAAAAGCTCAAAGAATATGCCTTCTGTTTTGCTAGTGATTTCTAAAAATCTGTGTAACAATTTGTTTTGTATCCCAACTTTGTTTTTAAAATCTCTTTAAAATGTTCGACCTCCAAGATCTCTTTAAGAGGTGAAGAGCTGGCTGTTATCTGATGTTCAGTTTAAGCTCTTGTTGGAGCAAAGATTGGTAGTAATATATGTGGATTTTATTATTGGCGCAAATGTTTTGGCCGTCACGTTTTTAAAAGTGCCCTTGTGCCCAGGCCAAAGTAAAGGTATTCACTTCTTTTTTTTTTTTTTTTTTTTTTAAACTGGCCCCCACAGACTTTTGTACCTCCCCAGCGCTGTGAATAAATCTTCAAAGTTCACAACAGATGCACTCCTATTGCAGTTGCTCTCCCCTTCTCTCTGAAGGCCTACCAGCCTTCTAATGTAAATGACTGGAGCTGGAAGCTGATTGAAACCTACTAAGGATGAATGATTCCACAGTTCCTGCGGTTTAAGAAGTCACAGGGCTTGTTTACAAATACTGTTAAATAAAATATTTAAAAACTAGGCACAAATGCACTTTACATTATAGTATACAATTGTATATGAGCTCCTGCACGTAAGCATATGGTAAAACAGAATTACTCTGCAGTTTTGGATCCAGGGCACTGCACACAGAAGCATTACTCCAATGTGCAAGAGCCCTAATCTATTTTTTTTTTTTTTCATGACCATAGTCTGTTTTATTGTGCGTTTTAATGGTGATTTTTTTTTTTTTTGTTTAAGAATTTGGAACAGTATAACCATACCAGTTGAGGCTTTTTTGGAAGAAAATTTGGTTTTCCCCAGAATGCAAAATAGTATCTCATTGTTCGATTATTGCTAATATAATTTGGTCGTGTTTTTTACCCCCACAACCTTGGCTGGTTAACTCATCTCGAACTCTTTGGAAATTTGCATACATTACCACCTTCCTACACCTACCACTTTAATGTATTCTCCATTACTTCTCTTCTGGGGCAGATCCCATACCCATCACATATGCCCAAAGAAAAATTAAGAATCCGCTGAAGATGCATTCTCCAAAATAACCAACAGAGCCCACAGTAGTAGGTATTGTGGTCAACCTTTAGAAAAAAGCCATATTCCCTCAGAACTGGTAGCGGTTCTTGGTGGTTTGTACACAGAAGATATTATTTTCTGATTGCATGTAGGAGAGCAGATTTAACCCCTGTTGTAGGACCAATACATGAGTTTCTTGTGGATGGTGTCCTGTCGTATAGAATGCCAAACAAAAGATACATTTTGTAAATTTTTGTTTAGCCTGAAAGTGTTTATTTAATTTTGTGCATGTTTGTGTTTTTGGCTAAAGTCAATCTGATGACTTTCCTGACGAAAAAACTAAATTGGTCTGACTTTTTCATTGCTGTTCTAAAGTTAATTTGTCCCATTAAATGCCACGTAACTATTATTTAGGCCTGTTTTAGTGCTCATCTGCTTGTTTCAACTTTAGTGGATCGCATCGTTGGCTTGGATCAAGTTGCTGGCATGAGTGATAGTGCTTTGCCTGGTGCATTCAAGACTAGAAAAGGAATGTTCCGTACTGTGGGTCAGTTATATAAGGAGCAGCTTTCTAAACTTATGGCCACACTGAGAAACACAAACCCAAACTTTGTGCGCTGCATAATTCCCAATCATGAAAAGAAGGTAGGTCATAATAAATTTTGATATTCAATGGCTTCTAGTATAGTCGGATTTTTCCACAGATTTTTAATTTTTATCTGTATCTTGTAGGCTGGAAAACTGGATGCCCACTTGGTGCTAGATCAGTTGCGCTGCAATGGTGTGTTGGAAGGAATTCGTATCTGCAGGCAGGGCTTCCCCAATAGAGTAGTCTTCCAGGAATTTAGACAAAGGTATGTAACTGAAATAAAGGGAATAAATTGTGTTTTGAACACTAGTCAGTGATCACATGGTACAGACAGGGCCAATCGCAGCCCATCTGTACCATGTAATTGGCTTTGGCCAAACACAATACACATTCTATTTTATTCAGTAAAAATGGTTGTTTATAACGGTGATATTCACTGTGTGTTTAACCACTTCCCGCACGCCGGCCATCAGGACATCCTTGATTTTGTGCAGGAATATCTGAATGATGCCTGCAGGCACAGGCATCATTTAGATATTGGCTTTTTCAGCCGGCGATTCCCGACACCATAATTATCATAGCGACTGTTCAGCCGCTTGATCCTTCTTAGAGGCGGCGAGAGGGGACGTGTCTTTCTCCCCCCCACCCCTTTTACCGCCCTCCGGTACTTCTACCAGCTCACTGATGCAATCAGTGAGTCTGAGACAAATTCCGCTAGCCCCGGATGTTTACCATAGAGATTTCAGGTGGACCACATGGTCCCTGGAGTCTCTATGGTCGTTCTGAGGCCTCTGCATTCAAACAATCGGTGCTGCCTCGGCTGGGAAGCCGAGATCTTTTTATTTTATTTTTTATTTCAGGCTTCCCAGTCTAGAGGTGAGATGTGGAATCTTATTGACCCCCATATCTCACTGTAAAGAGGACCGATCATGCCATATTTCTATTACAAGGGATATTTACATTCCTTGTATTAGGAATAAAAGTGATAAACTATTTAAAAAAAATATATATTTTTTTAAATAAAAGCAGAAGCATACGCAAGTCCTGCCCAAATATGAAAACGGTGTTCAAACCACACATGTGAGGTGTCGCCGCGAACGTTGGAGCGAGAGCAATAATCTTGGCCCTAGACCTCCTCTGTAACTCAAAACATGTAACCAGTTAAAATATAGGCAACGTTTTTTTTTTTTTTAAGTATCGAAGTTTGGCGCCATTCCACAAGCATGTGCTTTTTTAAAGCATGATATGTTGGGCATCTATTTACTCAATGTAATTTCACATTATGCAAAAACACTGGGCTAACTTTACTTTTTTTTGCACAAGTTTTTTCTTTATCGTTCATCACGGGACACAGAGGCTTAGTCATTACATAATGGGTTATATCCACCGTCAGGTGTTGGACACTGGTGTAATCAGACAGGAAGTTTCCTCCCTATATAACCCCTCCCCTACTGGGAGCTCCTCAGTTTTTTCGACTGTGTCTAAGGTGTTGGTCACATTTAGGCCCCGTTCACACCTATGCGAATTGGTTGCAGCTTAAACCGCATCCAATTCGCATAACATTATAAAATACATTGATTTTAATGAGGCTGGTTCACATGTGCGATGCATTCGCACTGCGCATTGCCCAAAAAACGTGTGCGTTTTCTAGGCATTTCAGTGCGGCTTAAGTGCAAATTCAGGCGCATTATCTTCTATGCGCACTCATCTGATTCGCAGATGTGTTCAGTTCTCATCAGAATTTCTCTCCTTCTCCTCACTACACTTCCCCCTCCCCCACCTCTCTCCCTGGTCACCAAATTTGCAGCTAAAACGGAGATGATCTGCTGAACAGTTCTCATCTTTTTGCAGAGATAAGAGAGCTGGAATTCGCACCGCACAAGTGTGAAACCAGCCTTAAAAATGTGCTAAGAGGCTCTATTAAGAATCCCTCCGGGGGTTGGGGAGCTACACACATCCATCCAAACCGCTTATTAATTACGCTAAATGGATGGTACCCGGACCTCGCAGAAGACCGAGGTGTTGCCTGTCATGTCTCTTAGGAGGACTGGGCTCTGGGATCCAGTACTTTCGCTATACACAAAGCGCAAAAGTTTCTGGCATAGTCTTTTACAAGGTCCAGGGAAGAGGTCTCCTTTAAGTAGGAACCCATACCCCTGAAGGTTGGCAAAACATACCCGCCGTGATGGGTGAAGATTGGTACTGTCTGGTCTTCAGCAGACCTGCGGCGGTGATAAGGTAAGCCTGGGAAAGGTCCTTAGAATTATCTTAAGGACTTTCCTTTTGAGTGGGATGTCTTGTCTGTATCCACCACTAGAGGGAGTAAAGAGTTGAGTTTTCACTCACCATGCTCCAGGTATAGTGTCCGCTCCTCCGACAGCACACTTCTTCTGCTGCAAGCTCTGCCATGGGTAAGCTTCTCTGTGGTTGCATTCAGGAACTCCTGGACACCTACTCGGCATCAAACTGTGATTAGTTGCATACTTTATGTAGATTGCTAAACTAGCACAGTAGTATATGCATTGTTTGTACCTCTGCTTTTGCATTGGATTGTGTCTCCTTGTAAAAAAGGTTCAGGGGCAGGAAAGCATGATACCATCCTCCACTGAGACTTAAGGCAGCCGCACAGGTTAAGCAAACGGCCCTGTCAGGCATTACAGCCTCCCCCAAACATTGCAGCCACTCTGCATATGTCATTTTGGACTCTTCTTTGCATTTGTTAGTCCATAAGAGAGGTTAAACTGCTTTAAATCACAGAGAGCAGAAAGCTGGGTGTGTCCCCTTCCCCTGCTCTGAAACCTCAAACGAGAGGATTAAAGTCCTGAGAAGGAGAGTTCACTGTCAGAGGATAAGGGAACAGGTGCAATTTGACGAGGCAGAGTTTTCAGCTACAATCTTTTACAGAGATTCTTTCTGCGTATAACTTCCCCTCAGCCTAACGGCCGAAAGCCTCTGTCTTATCCTTGTGGTTTAAAAAAAAAAGAAAAAAACACTTTTTTTTCTCATAGGATTGCTTGTACCTTTCCACTCCCTGACTGCAACAGTTTATACCTGCTGGTTGGGCACCTGCATAAGCTGTTTCTCCTCCTTTAGCCCACGTTCACACTGGGGCTGCGGGAGTGAAGCCTGCGAGTTCTGCTGAACTCGCACAATTTCACTCCCGCTGGCAGTCCCGATTTCGGCCGCGATTTTTAAAGACATCTGAAACAGATGTCAATGTAAATCGTGGCTGAAATCGCAAAAAGTAGTACAAAAACTACTTTTTGTAATCGGTGCAGATGCGGCGTCGCACCGATTAGGATGCTGCCATTGGCCGCAAATTTCGCCGATTTGACATGCGATTTGACATGTCAAATCGCACCAGTGTGAACCAGGGCAAAGATGTGGGGGTGTACATTTGCTGTTGCACATTGTTGCTAAATTGCATGTTTGCAGAGGATCTTTTACCAGCCCACATGTTTACATGTTTTTGTGTTGATGGATTGACATACCTTGCCTAAACGCATATATATGCGGGGTCGCACAAGGTGCTTGGTCTCTCAAAGTCCTTGGTTACCCATGAGTGCTTAATCGCACAAACATGCATGTGGGGTAAAAACAAGAACATGTTTATGATTAATCACATAAAGATACATGTTTGCTGGTATGGATATTTATGGTTTTTACATATTCACATGAGGATCCTTGGTCACATTTGAGTGCTTAGTCACATAAAGATGTTTGACCGCGTAGACCTGCTTAGTCGCACAAGAGTCCTTTATACTCGGATACTTGATCACACAGAGGCTTGTTTTCACAAAGATGCCTAAAAATCGCATAAAATTGCTTGCATAAAAATTTTGGATCACACAGGGGTGTTTGATCACACGAGTCCTTGGTCACACAAGGGTTCTTAGCCACACAGGTGCTTAAAATGCATAAGATTTTTGATCGCATAAAAAATGCTGAATCGCATAAGGATACACGATCGCCTAAAGTTGCATGTTCCCCTAGATTTTGCATGGTTGCATAATGGGGGCCTTGGTTCCCCAAAAGTACTTAATCGCATGAAGAGGCTTGTTCCGCAGAGATGCCTGAAATCGCTTTAAGATGCTTGATGGCATAAAAATTGCTGAATCGCCCAAGGGTGCCTGATCACTCAGGAATCCTTGGTCTCACAAGGATACTTGTCCGCACGATAATGCTTAAGATGCATTAGAGGTTGATCACATCAAGATGCTGAATCACATATAAGTTGCATGATCGCCTAAATTTTTGCATGGTTGCATAATAAGGCATGATGATTTAAGGATTCCTTAAATTGTACAAGATTCCTTATGTTCGCATAAGAATACGTGTCTACATGTTGGGTGATGTTGCATAAACACGTTCGTAAACGTATGCTTGCTCGCAAGATGCCCGTTCCATAGCATACGTGATTTTATATATATTGATTTTATATATTCCATTGAAGCGTTTAGCTGCCTGCCCCGGAAAGGGCAGGCGGCGTCTAAATCAACTGTTTCAATGTTTATTCATCAGGCTATTATTCAGGCTTGTGGTTAAAGAGGGTTCCCCTGTTTCTTTTAGAATGCACTCTACCAGAATGGTAAACGCTTCTTGCGTGGTGCATTACCAAGCCTTTGACTCAGATTTGCTAGGCCGCAACTTGGTCGTCGATGCTTGCGTTCACAAATTTTTATCAGGTGAATGTAACATGGTTAGAGGATGCCGCTTTTTTTGCACAGTATGCTGCAGGCAGCAGTATAGGTCCTCACGTCTGGCGGTCTGCGTTATTTGTGTCTCCTCCCCTCAAGTTGAGCATTGCTCTGGGACGTCCCATTATGTAATGATTAAGCCTCTGTGTCCCGTGATGTACGATAAAGAAAATAGGATTTTTTTTATTACAGATTACCTGTAAAATCCTTTTCTTGGAGTACATCACGGGACACAGAGCTCCTGCCCCTCTTATTTGGGGATATTGACACTTATTGCTTTGCTACAAAAACTGAAGAGCTCCCAGTATGGGAGGGGTTATATAGGGAGAAAACTTCCTGACTGATTGATCACACCAGTGTCCAGCACCTGACGGTTTATATAACCCATTATGTAATGATTAAGCCTTTGTGTCCCGTGATGTGTACTCCAAGAAAAGGATTTTACAGGTAATCTGTAATAAAAAATCCTATTCTCCCCCCAACACGTTAGAAAAATTGCACCGTCCGCCATTGTATTCTTGATGGTCTTTGCTAAAAAAAACATGTTTTGGGGTTCTATGTAATTTTCTAGCAAAAAATTATGATTTTTACATGTAGGAGAGACATGTCAGAATTGGCCTGGGTGGCAAGTGGTTAAAAAAAAAAATCCTGATCACCTCCCCAGAGTAGTAGTGTTTCAATGGTAACACTGTATTGCTACCATAACCCCGGTATCCTCTCCCAGTGGGCGGTCTGCGTTCAGATAAAAGTGGTCTCTGCGGAGATTGAGAAAGGTGTGTGTGTGTATATATCCTTTCCCTTTTTCTAGGAGCGGCCTCTCCTAAAAATTCCTGCTCGCCACGATCCTGGGAAAAGGCCGGACGCCGGTCCTAAGGAGCTACAGGCAGGAGTTTTTAGGCTAGTCCGCTGCCTTTTCCCAGGATCGCGGCGGACTAGGCTGAAGCCTCGCCTAAAAAAAAAAAACCTGCCCGTAGCTCTTTAGGACCGGTGCGGTGTCCATCAGAAAAACCTTGAATCGTGAATTGAGTGTTTGTTTTTGTTTTTTGTCTAAATCGCAGATTTTTTATTTAATTTTTTTTGGGCCAAAATCGCCCAGCTCCAATATAATAGATACATCTCTATCAGCGTGCACCTTAGCTGCTTTATATAGGTTTTGTAGGCTTATTCAAACTATTTTAGATTAATGGAACTTTATTTCCTTTTTAAAGGTATGAGATTCTCACCCCAAATTCTATTCCTAAAGGTTTTATGGATGGAAAGCAGGCATGTGTTCTAATGGTAAGCTTTAGTTTGCATATGATTTTGTATGCTGTAGGTTCTGTAACTATGCTTTATATATGCAATGAAGTGTGTAAAACAAAGTGTGTCTTCTACAGATAAAAGCCCTTGAGTTGGATTCCAACCTTTACCGCATTGGTCAAAGCAAAGTGTTTTTCAGAGCTGGTGTCCTAGCTCACCTTGAAGAAGAGCGGGACCTGAAGATTACAGATGTGATTATTGCCTTCCAGGCCTGGTGCAGAGGCTACTTAGCCAGAAAGTAGGTAACTGTAAAACTATTTGTAGCTGGTGTTAGATTATAATTAAGGCTTCGTAATTGTTCTTGAAATACTCTGCACATTTTACTAAAACTAACAACTCTGATTCTGCTAGAGGCATTGGCACTAAAACACTAATCAGTATTTAGTCTGGAAACTCGCTTTTCAGAAAATGGCTGATCCAGTCACTTTAATTTGATTTCCTTTTTATTTTAAGAGGTTTTTATACGTTAACAGGACAAACTGCTACGCAGAGATGTATTTTCTCCCCTCCTTTTTACTATAAAACTTAACATAATGAGGTTTTTAAATGCAAATACAATAGATATAATAACTAATGCCATTTTTCTTATTTATTTATTTTTATCAGGTATTTGGGGTCTCTAAATTGTTTTTATATACTTTTAAAATCTGCCCCGCAAAAACCTATATAATGGTGTGCATGCAGGAAGATGGGATTTTTTTTATTTTTTTTGTCATAGGGCAGCAGTATAAGAGTGTGGGTTGTCTGTCCCATCACACGCCATAAATGTAGGTGTACACAGACCCAGGTACAGTGCTTGAGCCTTTTCGTAGTATTGCTGTTGCTACTTGATGCAAAGCCATTGGTTTTCGGGTTAAACAGTCCATTATGTAGAATAAATAAATGCAATCAGCGCAAAAAATACTAAACCCCCCTGTATTTGCAAGCTGGACACTAGGAATTTTCACGTAATTTAAAAAGGTATGTGCAGCGCAGGTAAAAGTCCCAAAAAAATAAAAAAAAATAAAATATAAGTGAAAAATATTCAATGAAGATAAAAAAATGCAGTCTATGGTAAAGGTGAACAGATTTTTCCACGAAATATTCCACCAGTGCTCCAAACCACATTCAGTGACGATCCCTCCACCTCTGTAATTCTAATTACCTCATAGCATGGACCCCTGAGTTAACAAGTGGTCATGCAAGCAGAGAAATACAAGCAGGTATATAACGTGGGTCATAGATTCCTCAGCAATTCTCTTCAGTCCTCCGTGAATCCCCAGTATAAGAGATAAGGAAAAGATCTAAGTGCTCTCTGTTCAGTAAATTTATTGCATTCAAGATAAATGGTACTCACATTCCATGAGATAAAAAACGGCATGTAAACTAGGCTGCTTCAGGATTCAAACAGAGGGTGACGTGTGCACAGCTCCTTCCCCGTACGCGTTTCGTTCAATAACTTCCTCAGCGGGGCGGGGCTGACTACGTCACCTGTCAGGCTTTAAATAGCAGTGTCGTTACTATAGTGACAGACAAAGCCGGAAGAGTCAGGCACAGCTCAGACGTCCTGCGTCATTACTGTGTTACCAATCCGCAGTAACTAACAAGCTAGACAAAAAGACATCTGGCTTATCAGCCAGACGGAACCACTGCTAGATTTGAATATATATTATTATTATAGTGCCAAATTGCTGTGTAAAGATCTTTCCAATAAATGACAAAATAAATGGCATTATAAGATAGCGCAGCGGCAAAAAACGGATGACAATATCGCCATCTAGTGGAAATATGGAAGATGTCTCTTCAGAAAATTCAACCATGTATATATGTACTCACATCACCCGAAGTTATCCTCCAAAGCAGACCCGAAATACATTTAAACATTATTTAATAATTCACATATATAAAACTGTTGACTAAGAAGAACAAATATACAATATATTATATATATATAATATATCAATAAACAAAATTAAATGAAATTTATAATAATAAAAAATATAATAACTACCACACTGCCCTATAAATAGTAGACATTGCTAATTGGCAGGTCTGATTTGTCTGTCTCTATTTATTTATCTGAGATGAAACTATTCAGATCAAAGTCCACATTTAACCCATCCGGGGTCAGAACCTTGGTCTCTACAATCCAATATGATTCACGTTGACTAATATGCCTGATGTAATTACCACCCCTCCAATGTTGATCTACTCTCTCAATGCCCCAGAATTTTAGACACCTCGGGTCCCTATTGTGACATTCACGAAAATGTCTGGAGACACTGAGTTCGGAGACCCCTCTTAATATTATTCACATGTTCCCCAATCCGAACCACCATGGCTCTTGAGGTCCGGCCCACATACTGGAGCCCACAGTCGCACTCCAGCATGTAGACCACGCCTATTGTACCACATGTAATGAGGTTCTTAATAATATAAGATCTCTGAGTGGAAAAGGAGGTGAACTGCTTACGTTTTTTAATATTAAATTTACATCGTTTGCACGCCTGACAGCGTCCGCACGCGTAAAAACCTGTAAGAAATTAAAACAATCTGTTCTCTTTAAAAATGGGTGGATCAATGGCCCCTGGGGCGATCATATCTCTTAAGGTGGGTGCCTTTTTGTATATAAAAAGTGGACGGGGAGGGAGAACAGCTCCCAGAATTTTGTCATTTCTCAGAATCTCCCAATGTTTTCCCACTACTTTTTCAAACCGTTTGTATTGAATATTAAAATCCAAAATAATTTTAAACTCATAATTCTCTTCTTTTTGCTTAGTGGAATCAGAAATGAGGTCAGTCTGGTTCAAAGAGCCCACCCTACCGATCTCATTCTGGATGTTTTCCATACTATAGCCCTTCTGTTGGAATCTCTTGGCAAGAAAATTAGATTGAGTTATAAAATCTATATCAGAGGTACAATTTCGTCTCAGACGAATAAATTGACCTCTGGGAATGTTACAAAGCCAACTTTTGTGATGACAACTGTCAAGGGGAATGAGGCCATTTCTATCTGAAGGTTTAAAATTATTCCGTGTTTTAAACATATCTTCTCTATAAATCTCCAGATCGAGGAACATAATTTTCTGGGAGTCAATGTTCCATGTCAAGGTTATATTTTTCATATTCGAATTCAGTTTATTCATAAACAATTCAAGGCTATTCACATCCCCCTCCCAAATGATAAGATCATCAATATATCGTTTATAAACAGTCCATTATGGATGCATGCTATGGGCAGCACTGCTGTTTTAAAGCAAGTATTCGTGTTGTTTTTTGCATCAATTTCTTTTTTAGTTCCTTAAGGCCTAGGTTGTACATGGGCAGAAGTAGACCCCCCAAATCAACATTTGTCCTATGCAGTACACCAAAAAAATGCTTTATTGCCTATGACAGCCTGTGAACTGAGCATTTGCCAAACTCCTACATAGATGCAGCTAAATATTTGCCATCACATACTGCAAAGTTTTAATGTGCCAATGGCTCTTGCTGCTCTCAATCAAACCTCAGAGCAGAGAGCAAGAAGAAAAGCTGCTGCTGATGTGCACAGTGCTGGATCAGAATCGGGCTCAGGTAAGTATTTATGGAAGAGCTACTATTGACTGTTTCTCTACCCCCCTATGCACAGAATGCATTCAGGTAAAAAAAAAACTTGCCTTTACAACTTCTTTAATTGTTGGGTGGGCAGTGGTTGGTCTTGCATTAAATGGTGCGTGAAAGTTAGGTGGCCCTGACAGTGAGCTTTTTTGGCCATAGTCTCCTATAGCTCACAGAAGTGCACTTGGTTCTGCACTCCAGCCTAGGCTTTGCAGTGCTCCTGGCAATGTCGCGATCTGGCCAGATGTCGGACTGGCAGCTAGCTCAGCCTCTGTGTGTCACTGAGGCTGAGCCAGCCGCTCCCACCCCCTCTAAAGTCTGGTGCTCCAGTGAGCGCTGGCCGGGCAGAGCACAGAGCGGTGACTGACACATTAATGCTCTGTGCTCAGAGTGGACCCTAGAACTGAGCAATCAGTGATCTTTGATCACTTGGTCCTCCGTGTATAGGTGGCAGGCAGAGGTGGGGGACTTGAGTCACATGACTTGACTTAAGTCAGACTTAAGTCACCTGTTTGAGGACTTGCTTGACAGAATTCAATAAATGACTCGACTTGACTTTGACTTGTCACTAATGACTTGCAATGACTTGGCACCACTAACAATAACCGCAAGCCGCCGTCTGCCTACCTGATCAGCCTGTCATGCAGACAGATGGCGGCCATTGCAGTGTTCAAAAGCCACGCCTCCTCGTCTGTGATAGGCGGCACACTCAATTTAACAGCAGGCAGTGTTCAGCCTATCACGGACATCCTCTTATCCTCGTCTGTGTTATGAGGATGAGCGGATGTCCGTGATAGGCGGAACACTGAATGCTGGGAAATTGAGTGTTCCGCCTATCACAGACGAGGAGGAGGCGCGGCTTTTGAATACTGGAATGGCCGCCGGGATGCCGCCGATCAGGTACACGGCTGACAGGCACAGTGAGGCATTGGGCACAGTGAGGCATGGGCACATAACCAATATTTATTGTTATCCCTCCTATTATTTTTATACAGTATGGGGTAGATCAGTATTTTGGGCACAGTGAGGCACGGGCACATAACCAATATTTGTTATCCCGCCTATTTTTATACAGTATGGGGTAGATCAGTATTTTGACTTGATTTGTGACTTGACCAAAATAAATGACTTGACTTGCTTGACTTCTAGCAGGGACTCGACTTGCTTGCTTTTCGTCACAGTAACTTGGGACTTGCTTGAGACTTGAAGGTTAAGACTTGAGACTTGCTTGTGACTTGCACATGTGTGACTTACTCCCATGTCTGGTGGCAGGCAACCGCTTTAACATCAGATCGATGCTGCATCTATGTGGTTGAGCATAAATGGGAGGGGTTCCCCCCCCCCCCCCCCCCCGAATCCCGCACTTGCATTTTTTTAGTTAGGAGTTAAATTTTTATTTGGGGCTATCATTGAGAAGTAATATGGTGTTTATCGTGTGCTTATGACTTTTTTGTGTCTGTTTAAAATTTTTGAATAAAGGACTCCCAGATGTCAAAACTGTTTTAAAAAAAATATGAATATGTACTTCCTATCTGTGGATGACGAAAGGTGTACATCTCTAGATCCTAGTTTATAGAAAGTATGTTTAATACAAATAAGAGAAGTTGGAGGATTATTGGGTATTGAGCCCCTTTTTAAAGGAGTTGTAAAGGCAGAAGGTTTCTTTTATCTTGATGCATTCTATGCATTAAGATAAACCTGTGTAGCAGCACCCCGTAATACTTACTAGAGCCTCATCTCTGTCCAGTGATGTGCACGATCCCTCGGCCACCCGAGACTCCTGATTTTGCTGAGATACAGCAATGGTGCCATTGGCTGTCAGTCAATCAGAGGGGGTGGAGCCGAACGGCAGCTCTGTGTCTGAATGGACACTCGGAGCTGCTGCTTGGCTCGGGTGCCCCATAGCAAGCTGCTTACTGTGGGGGCACTTGACATGGGGGATGTGCCACGAGCAGCGAAGAGGGACCTAAGAAGAGGGGCTGGTCTGTCCAAAACCAACTGCACAGAGCAGGTAAGTATAACATGTTTGTTACTTTAAAAAAAAATACTTTTCAATGACTTTAATGTGCGTGACCCAATGAGAACTGTGGAGCTTTTCACAGAATTGACTAACGCAAAGAAATGTTGCCCTGTATTTGTGTGTGTGTGTGTGTGTCACACATATCTTCTGATTAGAAGTGAGATGCATCCTTCTGAGGGATGACGGCACGGATTGGGAATAAGTAAACACTCTGCACCATGCGACTTTACACTGCAAATTCTATCTGGAAGTTTGAGTTCAAGCTTTTGTATGGGCTTTAAATGATTAACTGTTGGAGTACCTATGACATTACAATTAGAAGGAACATCATTTTGTGTTGATCTTGTTCCTCTGGTCACTGCAAGTAGACTATCGTGCATACTTTATAGAAGATTGATGTGGATTATTATATGTGCAATCTTGTATAACTTCTGAAGAGTAGTGCATATATAGGAGGGAGAGTAAGGTTGAACTATTATAATATGTTTGTTGGAATATTGCGTGGTTATAATGTGGTACTTCATCCTAATTTGGGGCACACCCTTTTAAAATTCCATTGGTGTTACTTAACCCAGGGCTAGATTTGGTCTCCTACAGTACCCAGAACATCCAATTCTATTAGTAAATATAAACTCATAGAAGTCACAAGACTGCTGAGAAATTAGGTATTTGGCAGTGTGGACAGTACTTATTGGCCCTGTGCTGATCACATGAAGATGGCCTTCCAGGGATCTGTGCTTTTAGGAGATGAATTTGGGACAGTAAAAGGGGGAGAATCAGAAGACAGGATCAAACAGCCTTTTTACACAATGTGGAGGATTAACCTCTTAGGTTCCACAGTGAGTATAACAATCATGTTTTACTGCATATACAGACTGGTTTTACTGTTGTGGGTTTAGTAACCTTTTAAGCTTCTTATCCTAGTTCCAAGCTCTGTCCTGCAACTTAAAGTGGTTGTAAATCTCAGACGTGCAATATAACCAAAGCATACCCCTCTTGTAGTTGTCTCAATTAATAAGAGTACAATGTGTAATTTCTGTCTCCTGCTTCGTTCCTTTGCGATCAGCATGAATCACTTCTGACAAGTTTTCCTGACACTAATAGAAAATAGGTGATGGGGTAGGGAACTCCAGCACAGTCTGATGAACAGGCCTTGCCTTGTCTCTGTAACAGTGTGCTGTGAAGGGAGGTCCCGCCCCCATCCCCTCAGAGCTCTGCAGACTCTAATTTCAGCTCTTCACCCCAATTTTTCTGACAGCTTAAGCAAGCTTTATAATTTCTGGGCTTAGAACAGATGTAGAGAAGACTGTTATAGGTTCAACTTATGTAGGAGAATATTTCTCCCATTTATCACCTGTAACCGGTCACTTCACTGGGTTTACAAACACATTAGTTTTAAAACAAAGTTTAAACATTCTAATAATTTACCCTCTGTTTTAGAAACACATTAAATACAGTGTGGTGTTTAAAAAAATAAAGAAAAAAGCTAAATTCCTTCTTTGCCTCTGTTGTGTGGTCACATGTTCTCCCTCTCCTCGATCTATGGAGTGCAGTGGGGGGGGGGGGGGGGGGGGGCTGAGATTCCCTTCTGACGTATGCAAGCTAACAGTGGGTGGGACCACACAGCAGTCCTGATCAAAAGTTATTTAGCTTTTATAATAAAATACATTACTTGTATGTTCCTGAAACAGAGGATGAAAGAGCAGGGAAGAGATCAGCTTCAGTTCACACAGACTACGGAAATGACAGGCAGAGAGGGGGAGGGAGATGCAGACACTAAATACACAGCGGGATGACTGAGGCACCTAATCTGACCATGCTATCAGGGATCAGCAGTCATAAGCATAGTCGGTACACAGTGGAACACAGGCGTTCCATTACGGCCATCTTGGTGCACTCGGCCACACTAAGCCTAGCGGACATATTATTTTACACCCACCGAAGTCTTGCATTTCCCCTTATTTTTACCAGTAAACTGATCTTGTATAGTGAAATACAGTATTTAGAAGTCCATTACACTGTTAGGAATTTTAAAAGCAGCGGCAAGCCTGACGATCTCTAAGGCTTGCTAATCTGCCATTTGACAGTGAATAGTGGGTGGGGCTTAATATCAACTCTAACAGAAGTCAGCCTAGGATCTGCTACAACTCCGCTTTGAAGGCTAGCATATTGCCTGTTTCCTTAGAAACATTTTTAAACTAGGTTAGTTTCACTTTAACGTTATGAATATTTTTAACTATATTCAATATTCAACTTTGTAATGAGATGGAACTACTTGCTAGACAATTTGTTTCTGAGAAAAGGTATACAAGTTTGCCAGCTGCTAAACCATATCAAAAGAACCCCAGGGTTTTATGTTTTTTTGACTGACCTTTTGAATTTACCTGCTGATTTATTTTCAGGGCATTTGCGAAACGTCAACAGCAACTTACTGCCATGAAAGTGATTCAAAGGAATTGCGCAGCTTACCTTAAACTCAGGAATTGGCAGTGGTGGAGGCTTTTCACAAAGGTTTGTATTAGATTTTGTTTGTAATTGAAGCCATTAGAAATGCTTTTTTTTTTTTTTTGTTCCAATATTTATTTGTCAAACAGCATACAGAACATTATGCTCAAATCATCAGATTGTTGAAACAGGGATGCAATATACATCGTGCTCGGTAGCTCTTATCACATGCGTAATAACAAAACCCCTTTAAAGGTTATATTATGGTCAGAGAGGCTTCCATGTCACCAAATGGTCCCCCCTCCCTCCATTTATGGTGTAGCCGAACCATTGTCTAAAAAAAAATGATGGAGCGGAGAAATCAAAAACGCAAACCTAAACAATACCAAAAAAAGGGGGGGGGTGAGGAGTTAGAGTGGGATGGGTCCCCCGGGTACCGGCCTCTCATCACAAATAACCCAGCTCTCAGGGAGCTTGGAGATGAGCAATCCAGGGTTTCCAGACCCTCTCAAACCTAGCTTTCCTATCTTGTCTTATACTGGCCAGTTTTTCGTTGATCATAATCAAAGACACCTTGTGTTTCACCAAGGTAACGTTGATTACAGGCGATTTCCATGCACGGTCTATAGTTAGCTGCTGGGAGAATAAAAAAATGAGATCGTAGATGTCTGTGGATCTTTCTCCGATAGGCCAAAACAGGGTTGTTTAGGGACTTTTCTAGGTATATTTTGTCCTATCGCTGAATAGTGCTATACCTTTAAAGTATGTGAACACAAACTTTTTACAAATCGCACATACATGAGGCACTCTTAACATTTATGCCCATGTTCAATAATTAAAAAGTAGATTTTGTTTTTGCTGATGTCACTGCTCATCCCCCACCACTCGCACAGCTCAGGGCTGTGGACAGTGCCAGCAGAAGATGCTCAGTGGCTTCCACTAACCTCATAAATGGTAATACTAAGCTTTATTTGTTTTGGGAGGGTAACGTACACCATATATTTTTTGCCACTGCATGATATTGATAGGTTTAGCAGAGATGCTTCTTTCAGGACAGCTGTATTGGGTAAGACCGTGGTAAGTAAGTGTAAGGAATTTCTCGTCCAGTCCCTGTCAATTCTTTACCTTTTTAACTCTACTTCATCATCCACCCACTAACTCACTCGCTGCCCTGGAGATCCCCAACTGCTTAAATAAGGTTGATTAAATTTGCGATAATCTCCACTCTACAGATATCTCTCTTCCCCCCCCCCCCCCACTTACACACCCACAGGTACCATCAACACTTCCCTTAGTCAACCCTGCTACTATAGACTAGGTTGCTTATCTTATTTCTAACGCCCACCTATTCCTTGTACCCTCTTGCCTGTCAAATACCTTGGCCACCCTGTGACTATCCTACATTCTCTAGCTCACATCTTTAATCTCTCCCACTTATGGCCTCTTTCCTAACTATATAAAACATGCACTAGTCACCCCCATACTTTAAATTAAAAAAAAAAAAAAAAAAAAAAAACTTCCATGGACCCTACCATAAAGTTAGCTGGGAATGCATTGGGACAACTTGCTCAAAGATTCCCATTCATTTTTGCTTTGTCAATGCTTTAAATGAATTAGTTGCTGCTATTTCCTTGCTTGCATTTTCTCCTCAACTCCTTGAATGCCTGGTCTATAACCAACTGAATGACCTTTAAAGATCCCCTTTCGCTCTCAACACTCCACAGAAACTGCTCCTATAAAACGATTGACTAACTGCAAAAACCAAAGGACACCATTTTCCGTGCTCTTACTTATGGACCTTTGGGCTGCCTTTGATACGGTTGACCACTCCCTCAAAGAAAAAAAAAAACTTTACTCCGTTTGGTCTCCGTTACTGCTCTTCATTGGCTCTCATCCTACCTATCCCACCACACCTTCAGTGTCACAATTCTAATACCAACTATCCTTCCTTTCTCTGTCGGGGTCATCCAAGGTTTTCTTCTTGGTCCTCTCCTATTCTCAATCTACACCTCCTCCCTGGGTCTGCTGATGGCTTTCAATATAATTTCTACGCTGACGAAATCTAGCCATCTCTTCCCCTCCGCTCACCTCAATCTCCTCCTGCATTACTAATTTACTGACCGATGTATCAGTCTGGATGTCACACCACTTTCTACTTCTTCAGATTTCCTGCCCAAAGTGTGCTTTTCCCTGACTTTTGTGGTGGTCAGTGGCTCAACCCATCTCCGCATGCCAGGGGGCTAGGTGTAGTCCTGAACTCCTGAATTCTCCTTTCAGCCCACATCCAATTGCTTTCCAAAGCGTGCTGCCTCAACCTCTGCAACATCTCCAAAATTCGCCCCTTCTTAACCAAAGACACTACAAAGCTCCTAATCCACTCTCTCTCCTCGACTACTGCAACTCCCTCCTCATTGGCTTTCCTTTAAATAGTCCTGTTCAGCCCATCATTAATGCTGCAGCCAGACTCATTCACCTTACAAACCCCTCAGTGTCTACCACTCACAAAACAAATTTAATTAAAAATACTAACAACTTGCAAAGCTATCCACAATTTGCCCCCACCAGCTACATCACTAGCCTAGTCTCCGAATACCAACCAAATTGTTCTTAGTTCCTCCGACTTCCTGGTCTCCAGTTCCCTCATCTCCTCTTGTGCTTGCCTCCCAGGAATTCTGCAGAGTCTCTCCTATCCTTTGGAATTCTACCCAAATCTGTCCGACTATCTCCAACTAGATCAACTTTTAGGTAACCCCTGAAAACTTTCGCTTCAGAGAAGCCTATCCTGCCTCCACCTAACTATACTTTTTTTCTCAATCGGCTCATCCACCAGTTATTACCCTTTTTGTATCACTTGACCCTCCCTTTTAGATTGTAAGCTCTGAGCTGATTCCTAGTACAGTTCCAATACAATATCTGCCCTCACGTTGTAAAGCGATGTGCAAACTAAACTGTTGGCACTATATAAATACTGTATGATAATAGCGTGCTCATCTTTGCTCTGTCATTTCCAAGATGGCCATCTCCATAAAGTTAGCTGGGAATGCATTGGGTCAACTTGCTCAAAGATTCCCATTTTCATTTTTGCTTTGTCAATCCTTAAATTGCTGCAATTAAAATTCACAGGCCAATTAAAAGTCCAGAGACAGGAAAAATAAAATGCCTTTTTTTAAAGAAGATCCCTAGGAAAGCCAAGTAGTATTGCTTTTGAGAATTTAGTTACTGTGTATCGCGATCTGATCTAACGAAAATAAAAATGTAATTTTTTTTTAGGTTAAGCCACTTTTACAAGCTAATAGATTTGATGAAGAGCTGCACTCAAAAGAAGTAGAACTTCAGAAAGTAAAAGACCTTCAAACTGCCTCTGACCAGAAAGTTTCAGAAATGGAACACTTGCAGATACAGGTGAGCTCTTTGCATCAAAACGTTTGGATGGTCTTCTATACATTTTCCAATATATTGGCTCCAAAAAATGCTAAAACATGACTCCTAATTACCATTATTTTTTGAAGATTTTTACTGCTTCATTTTTAATGAACTTGTCAGTTTTAGTACGGTCTTATATTTTGTTGTTTTTGCACTAATACTTTTATTGGACAGGTCCTTTTTTCTTGAGCGCTTTGCTTTTACCCATCATGAGATGTTTCTTGTGTGATACCTTAGTAATAGGCCATCAGTTGAAGCTGAACCAGCTGATATTAATTTGCACTGACAAAGGACCGGATTGCTTTCTAATTACTGATATATTTCAGGTGTCTTGGCTTTCCATGGCTTTTTTGCACCTCCCTTTCTTCAGGCGTTCAATAATTTTTTATTCCCCCCGCGTCTCTTTTAATGCACAACTTAATTACAACTTAATTTCTGAATGTATTTGTTGTTTTGTTTTTTTTGTTTGTATGGATTGAATAGGTTACTGACATGCGGTGAAAATTTCATGGCAATAGCATCTTTAGAAATATATTTACCTCAAAATGGTGACATGTGCAATACTTTTTTTACCATGTTTTTAATACTGTTACTAGTGGGAGGTGCAGAGACTTCTAGCTAAAGATATGGGAGGCGGGACAGACCCAGGGTGTTATGAGCTGTCATTCTTGGAACAACACTGCCTTAATGGGCGGTACAGAACAGGTTCCCAAGTCTGCCCACTAGTGAGCAAAGACGAAATGCAGCACTGCTTACTGGAGAAAGAACAAAGTGGGCTGTGACAAGACCAGTGGCTGGGGGAATACAGGGCATAGCAGCCAGCGCTTACAGCCACTGGGAATGAACAGTCCATTTCACAGCAACTTCTGAGTGAATCAGAAGACGGCTAACCTATTTGGTGAAGGTAGGAAAGTCGCAATAATATGTAAAAATGTTTTGCCTGGAGTTCTGCTTTAAAGTAGGTAACTTTGTCTATTTTGACATTCTACAAATCTAACAGTTGTGAATAAATGGGTAATGTTTAGCATGACAGGTGTTCAACCAAACCATGTATAGGCAGTGTGTTCACCACTAATGGAGAACTTTCCAGGTCATGGATAGTAAAGGCTTTTAAAGGATATTTTACATTTACATTGTGATTTTGTTTTTAAATTGCTTTCGCGGTTTTAGCTTCAACAAGAAAAAATGCAACTGCAAGAACAGCTACAGGCAGAGATTGAACTCTGTGCAGAAGCAGAGGAGATCAGAGTTCGTTTAGCAGCTAAAAAACAAGAATTGGAAGAAATCTTGCATGATTTGGAGTCTCGGGTTGAAGAAGAGGAGGAAAGATGTCAACTTTTGCAGACAGAGAAGAAGAAAATGCAGCAAAATATTGGGGTATGCCAAATTGTGATCTGCTTTCTGTTTTTACATATATATTTTTTTACAGCATGATTTCTTGATGGACCGCTCCTGCAAAAAGCAGCTATGCGTAGTGCTCATTGGCTTTACACTGTAATTGTACACATGGATATGAGATGACAGCTGCTGGAACATGCAACAATTTACCATTGGCTTTCTTCAGGACAAACTGACTGCCTGCTTTTAGGAGATAGTCAATTGAGGACCAACAAAAACCGACTTCTTGTTTTCTCAATGAGTCACCTCTTGCTCTGTTCTGCCCCCTCCTTTCATTTGAATTTGTAAGTTTGTTATGGTTGAGCTATTAAGTTAAGAGCTCTGTCAATTGAGTTATTTAAGGGCAATTTCAGATGATTCTTCCTCTAGCAACACCGTGGCAGAGTCACTAAGTTGCGACAAACAACCGTAACTTCCTCGCAAGCAAGGGGAGACATACTGTATTTACAGTCAGCAAGCCAGTTTAAGGATATAGGTAAAGGATTTTAGTAATGCTGTTGCTGCGTTTGCTTGCCTGACATGGCCCTAAATGTTTGAGATTATGCATGTCTGACTGCTTTGTCATGATCATGTGAAGTTATCTAATTACTGAGCTATATGAATGTGACCTACAGATTTTAGAACTGTGTGAGCTCATTAGTGTGTGTTGGCCTTCAGTTACTCTTGAAAATTAAACAAGCCTAAAATGTGTTTGGAATTATCTGCGCAAAAGTGTGTGACTAAAAGCTGCAAGCATGAAGTGAGAAAAATCTCTTGAATGTGTATGAAAAATAAATGGATGCTACGCTATCACCAATAGTTTCTGTGAAATGTATGTGTTTTCAGCAATCATCAATTCGGGGGGAAAAATAGCCCATATAATTGAAAGTGGTAGACCCATACAACTTGTGGTGATATATATATATATATATATATATATATATATATATATATATATATATACGGTCTTGGCTAAGTGCTGCAAAACATGTAGGTAGAAAACACCATGGCGTTATCCTCTTTGGGCAAACTTTCCTGTCAGTGTATTGACCCACTACAAAAAATGTCAATATGCGCTACAACAATAGATTCCTTACCTTCTTAGCAAACCTCGGCAGCTTGGATGGATGACTGTGTGCATGTTAAAGGACAATAAAATTCTGTATAGTGCTCATTGTTTTTATTTAAAAAAGCATAAAAATAGAAAGCTACTCGCATGTATTAAGACCAGACCTAAGCCTTTACAGCTTTAACATTTCCCATCTGCAACTGTTAAGACAGATGCCAATGGATTGGATCCTTCATGGCTTTCTATTATGTTAAAAAAAAAACATGAGCATGATCTAGGATTTTATTGTCCTTTTTAACTGTAAATGCATACTAAATCGTCCACCCACCTGAGCTGCTGAGGTTCTCCAAGAGGCAGAGTCCTTGCTGATTAATGCTTAACCACTTCAGCCCCAGACATTTTTTGCGATTCGGCACTGCGTCGCTATAACTGACAATTGCGCGGTCATGCGACGTGGCTCCCAAACAAAATTGACGTCCTTTTTTCCTCAAAAATAGAGCTTTCTTTTGGTGGAATTTGATCACCTCTGCGGTTTTTTTTATTTTTTGCGCTATGAACAAAAATAGAGCGACAATTCTTTAAAAATAATTCCCCCAAAAATATATTTAAAAAAAACATTTTTTCCTGTTTAGGCCGATGCGATCTACATATTTTTAGTAAAAAAAGTTATAGCGTCTACAAAATAGGGGATAGTCTTATGGCTTTTTTTTTATATATGTACTTGTTATGGCGGCGATCAGTTTTTTTTTTTTTTTTTTATCGTGACTGCGACATTATGACTGACACATCGGACACTTTTTTGACACTTGACACTTTTTTTGGGGGCATTCACATTTATAACAGCGATCAGTGCTATAAAAATGCACTGATTACTGTGTAAATGTGACTGGCAGTGAAGGGGTTAACCAGTAGGGGGTGGGGAAGGGGTTGCGTGTCCTAGGGAGTGATTCTAACTGTCTGGGGGATGGACTAGCAGTGACACGACACTGATCGCTGCTCCCGATGAGAGGGAGCAGACATTAAGTGTTCTGTCGCTAGGCAGAACGGGGAGATGCTGTGTTTACACTGGCATCCCCCCATTTTTCATCTCAGTGACCCGACCGCAGGCACCCGGCGGACATTGCGTCCGCGGGTCCCACGATCACTGAGCTCGCGGCCGGCAGCGCGCGCACACAGCGACAAATTCAAAGTGACGTACGGGTACGTTACTTTGTGCAGCTGTGCCGTTCTGTCGACTTAAATGTACAGGAGCTGGTCGGCAAGTGGTTAACCTCCCAGGCAGCAATCCAGAGTCTGGCTCGGGGTCAGTTTTTCATGCTAAGAGCGGTAACCCCGAGCCAGACTCGGGATTGCAGGATACAGGGAAGTTACCTTGTTCCCTGGATCCTGCGATGTCCTCCCGCAGTGTTTGCGAGCTGTCTCCTCGCTTGATCCACACGGCCGAGTGCCGAGCTCCATTCCCTGCAAATAATTACACACACCCTTTGTCTAGTGTGTCCTGCGTGCAGTTTTATATTATAAAAACAGTTTTCTGCCTGGAAACTGGAGATTGTCCATAGCAACCAAAAAGTGTCCCTTTTTAATGTCAAAAGTGGTTTTAGACCAGCTAGAAAACAGCGATAATAAATTAGAATCACTCGCAGAATTGAGCGATATCGATTTGTGGGGAAATTCGTCATCAAACACTAAATCTGACAGACAATTTTGCAACTGAGCAAGTTTTCAGTGTTTTTGATGTGATTACATTATTGAATAATTTTTATTATAATTACATTACTATGTTATAATTTATAGTTATTATAATTCATGATTTTGTGTTTCAAACTTTATCATACCCGGGATGTCTACTAGACTCTTGTTTGGTCAGGTGTAAGTAATTACTAAGAATTGCAGGCCTACAATACATAACACCAAATTTCGCTGAATATTTGTACCGCTTTTGGTACAAAATTCCAGACAGAATCATACCGCCAGGGAGCTTAATGTACATTGCTGCTGGTAAACAGATGTTTAGGAGCAGTTGGGCATTTTTTTTCAGATGCCCCTAAACTCTCCTCTGTTATCTTATCAGTATATGTACACAGGGTCATTTATGGTCGTTTCTAGGCAGTGGAGTTCAGAAGCATTTTTTGGAAAGCAAAATAATGCGTTCAGGATGGATGTTAATAGGCATTTGAAATGACAAATGTTTGTAACAGCTTGTAAAAACGGTAACTTGCATTTTAGCCATGTTTCGTTTACAGGAGTTTTTAATGGAGATACATTTTTGACTATTTGAGAAAACCAAACGTGGCATGTAAATGTAGCAAAAGAAGTTTTTAAACTGTTTACTATCTGTTAAGTTAAATCGTTCAGGGGAGGTTGTAAAACCTCCCGTGTACATTTAAGCCTAAGAAAAGGAGTCTCTTGTTGGAGCGCAAAATGACCTTTGTCATGGGGTCAATTCAGTGAGGTGACCGTTTGCCCTAAAAAGGATTCACTATGGGTTTTTTTTCCCACCTGCATGTGTTTGCAGCACCTAAAGTGGTTGTAAACCCACTTTTGCAACTTGCACCTACAGGTAAGCCTAGATTAAGGCTTACCTGTAGGTTGAAGAAATATCTCCTAAACCTACACGATTTAGGAGGTATTTGCTAAAAATGACATGCACCGATGTCTACGGCGCATGCGCGTCGTAGACAACTGCGCATTCATAGGGTTAATCTCATTCATAAATCCGGATTTGACGGCTCCCGCGTGGAGTCACGTCTTCGCTGCTCCGGCCAATCACAGCGCCGGAGCGGTGCTGTGATTGGCTGGAGCGGCGATACCCGGAAGTAACCTTCCGGGTATCGCCGCAGCGATGGCTGGAGAGGGAGACGAGGACACCTTCGGTGGCCCTGATCTAAGGTAAGTGATGCATAATGGGCTAGTCCATTATACCTTTTGTCTTGCAGGTTAGTCTGAAAAAAAAATAATCTATAACCGGGTTTACAACCACTTTAAACGTGATCTATATCGCACGTTGTACATGACTACCACAGTCAAAAAAAATTATTTATATTTTTTCTGATTATTTGATTGCTGAAAACATGCATTTCAGACAGTGGCTAATGACTTACTGATAAACTATTGATGATAGCGGAGCATTCATTTTATTTTTCCTAAGCCAAATATATACCTGTTTTCCAGAAGTATCTGAAGCACAGATGCTGGGGTTTTAGCCACACATCTAGGAGGCAGGGCACTCAAACATTTTTTTTTTATTATTGTATCGTGCTAGGAGGGAAAAGCCTTAATTTTTGTCTGGTCTGTAAGGTTGTGAAGTAGCTTTGTATGTTTCAAATTTTGTGTAGGAGCTAGAGGAACAGCTGGAGGAGGAGGAAGCAGCCAGGCAAAAGCTACAGTTGGAAAAGGTCACGGTTGAGGCAAAACTTAAGAAGATGGAAGAAGAGGTACTAATTCTGGAAGATCAGACAAACAAATTGAGCAAGGTAAGGACCTACATGTAATCTCAAAAAGCTCAATCTAGAATTGTATAGCTCTGTATCTGTGTAGAGCCATTTTAAACAGCACATCAATGGCCAGTTTTCTCCAATTTTTTTCTTTATTTTGTTTTTGTAGGAGAAGAAACTTTTTGAGGACCGTATTGCTGAATTTACCACTAATCTAGCAGAGGAGGAAGAGAAGTCCAAGAGCCTTGCTAAACTCAAAAACAAACATGAAACTATGATCTCGGACTTGGAAGGTATAAAAATTTGAGGCAGAGACTTTATGGATAAATCCATTCCATTAAATAACTGCATTTGTTCTCTTATGGTTATCTGCTTTTATGTAATACATTTATTCAGGTCAATGAATCGGTCACAGATCCGCTGGACAGGCAGGCATCTAGTTTTTCAGGAGCTATTGAGTAATCGTGTTTGGTAGGTGGGGCTTGGGAAATTTTTTAAATGCAGGCACCTCAAGGTGCAATGAATTCAATTAGTTTTCATATGACCCGTAGGATATCACTGTGAGCGTTCCATTATTTTCATACACCTATTTTAAGCAGACTTTCCTACTAATCTGCCAGAGGGTTGCTTAATGCATTTGATGGTGTACTTGCGGCAGCTTATGCTGCTGGCACTTTTAAAACTCGATTTAACATGTTAGTGAGTCTTCCAAGGCTGGAATACAGAGCTGCCAAGGTAGTGATGTTGAAGGTCATGGAGTGACCACAGGCTTATTTGTATATCGGGTGTTTGACAGCTGAAATGCCTGTGATTTTTCCAGATCGGAAACTTGCCAGGTAGTGATTGATCTTCCACAGGCAAAAACAAAATGCATCAACTCGTACCGTGCTAAAGAAGTAAATGGAAAAAGTGAGCTTCCCCGCTGTCTACAAACTAGCAAACTAGGGGGCACTGCTGCAGATATCTGTTATCTGATCCAAACAGAAATAAAGTAAATAAGTGATATCTGCGCTGTGTGACACAAAGGGTGGAGGGAAGGGGGAGACTAGTAAATAACACAAAGTGTAAGTGAGAACACAAATAGATCTATACTGAATATTAACCATAAACCTCAAAAGATCAGTATAGCTGAAGACCAGTGATCAAAACAGTGGGTACGGAAAGTATTCAGACCCCCTTAAATTTTTCACTTTGTTATATTGCAGCCATTTGCTAAAATCAATTAAGTTCATTGTTTTCCTCAATGTACACACAGCACCCCATATTGGTAGAAAAACACAGAATTTTTGAAATTTTTGCAGATTTATTAAAGAAAAACTGATATCACATGGTCCTAAGTATTCAGACCCTTTGCTCAGTATTTAGTAGAAGCACCCTTTTGATCTAATACAGCTATGAGTCTTTTGGGGAAAGATGCAACAAGTTTTTCACACCTGGATTTGGGGATCCTCTGCCATTCCTCCTTGCAGATCCTCTCCAGTTCTGTCAGGTTGGATGGTAAACGTTGGTGGACAGCCATTTTTTAGGTCTCTCCAGAGATGCTCAATTGGGTTTAAGTCAGGGCTCTGGCTGGGTCAATTAAAGACAAGTCACGGAGTTGTTGTGAAGCCACTCCTTCGTTATATTAGCTGTGTGCTTAGGGTCATTGTCTTGTTGGAAGGTAAACCTTTGGCCCAGTCTGAGGTCCTGAGCACTCTGGAGAAGGTTTTCGTCCAGGATATCCCTGTACTTGGCCACATTCATCTTTCCCTCAATTGCAACCAGTCATCCTGTCCCTGCAGCTGAAAAACACCCCCACAGCATGATGTTGCCACCACCATGCCTCACTGTTGGGACTGTATTGGACAGGTGATGAGCAGTGCCTGGTTTTCCCCACACATACCGCTTAGAATTAAGGCCAAAAAGTTCTATCTTGGTCTCCTCAGACCAGAGAATCTTATTTCTCACCATCTTGGAGTCCTTCAGGTGTTTTTTAGCAAACTCCTCGCGGGCTTTCATGTGTCTTGCACTGAGGAGAGGCTTCCGTCAGGCCACTCTGCCATAAAGCCCCGACTGGTGGAGGGCTGCAGTGATAGTTGACTTTCTACAACTTTCTCCCATCTCCCGACTGCATCTCTGGAGCTCAGCCACAGTGATCTTTGGGTTCTTCTTTACCTCTCTCACCAAGGCTCTTCTCCCCCGATAGCTCACTTTGGCCGGACGTCCAGCTCTAGGAAGGGTTTTGGTCATCCCAAACGTCTTCCATTTAAGGATTATGGAGGCCACTGTGGTCTTAGGAACCTTAAGTGCAGCATAATTTTTTTTGTAACCTTGGCCAGATCTGTGCCTTGCCACAATTCTCTCTGAGCTCTTCAGGCAGTTCCTTTGACCTCATGATTCTCATTTGCTCTGACATGCACTGTGAGCTGTAAGGTCTTATATAGACAGGTGTGTGGCTTTCCTAATCAAGTCCAATCAGTATAATCAAACACAGCTGGACTCAAATGAAGGTGTAGAACCATCTCAAGGATGATCAGAAGAAATGGACAGAACCGGAGTTAAATATGAGTGTCAAAGCAAAGGGTCTGAATACTTAGGACCATGTGATATTTCAGTTTTTCTTTTTTAATCTGCAAAAATGTCAACAAGTCTGTTTTTCTGTCAATATGGGGTGCTGTGTGTACATTAATGAGGGAAAAAAAATGAACTTAAATGGTTTTAGCAAATGGCTGCAATATGAGTGAAATGTAAGGGGGTCTGAATACTTTCCGTACCCACTGTATATAATTGTATCATAACATCGGTAAAAATATCTTCTGTGAGTCCAATGAAACGGACCAAAAAATGAATACAATAGCTGAAAAATAAAGTGTGTGTGGTAGGTCCCACCACCAAACAAGGTACAAGTGCTGGAAAGAACTTCAATGATACACCTCCTGTGTTTGCAAGCAGCTCACCTCACTGCTGTTAGACAAACAGCATGGATAATCATAGATGTCAATGATGGTGATAGTTGCAGAGCTGTAATGGTCTCCTTAAAGTTGCTAAATGGTCCCAGTAGCAGATGTAGGTAAGTAATGAGACATTGGAAGACAAAAAACATTCATAGCATGACTCTGTTAGGCATCTGTAATGGGGCAGAGACAGGGTCATATAGTGATGCACTCACTATTATAAAAGGAGCGTGGGCGTCAATCCACGAACGCCGAGTTCGTAAGCCCTCAGTATACACCTAGGTCCGCTCTGCCTCCCGGCCGTATACAGATGGTAACTCAGTAGATGGCGGTATGGGTAAGAGAAGAGACTCATAGCATAATCCTGCAAAAGGTAACACATTTATTGAAATAACAGATAACATAGCATTACAGAGTCATGCTATGGATGTTTTTTGTCTTCCCATGTCTTATTACTTCTGCTACTGGGACCATTTAGCAACTTTTAAGGAGACCATTATTACAGCTCTGCAACTATCACCATCATCTATGATTATCCATGCTGTTTGTCTAGCAGTGAGGTGAGCTGCTTGCAAACAGAGGTGTATCATTGAAGTTCTTTCCAGCACTTGTATCTTGTTTGGTGGGACCTACCACACACAGACTTTATTTTTCAGCTATTGTATCTTTTGAGGTTTATGGTTAATATTCAGTATAGATCTATTTGTGTTCTCACTTACACTTTGTGTTATTTACTAGTTCCCCCCCCCCCCTTCCCTCCCCCCTTTGTGTCACACAGTGTAGATATTATCACTTATTTATGTGCTAAAGAAGTAGTTGCCACAATATTTATGTCGTTGACAAAATGGCCAAAATATTGTAGTGACTAAATGTAATGCAATCTCAAAAGATACATTAAAGTACCTGAATCCACTGAAATGTCGTTATCCTAATTATATCAGAACATGCTTGTGTTCTATGGCCTTGGCAGATGTGCTTCCTACATCTTTATCACATCTTTATCACTGGATTCATACTATGGTTTCTACTACTGGTTAAATTGACTGCATTGGCTTTTCTTTCAATTTACTTTTGCTTGGAATAAAAAGAGCCAGTCATTATTGGGCATTCATAATATCTACTTTTGAGTTTTAAGTGCTGCCTAAGGGACAGGTTTTTCTTTTTTCTTATTTGTATTTGTCTTCTTGGCGATTATGTCAGGCTACAATACCATTGATTGCCTGAACTAATAAGATTTTTATATATTGCCAAAACAAAGGCTCTTCGGGGTTGCATAAGTGTTTATCCACCTCCTAGCAGTCCAGAAGTTTTTTATATACTTGGTTCAGGCAGGATTTGGAGAAGAAATTGCAGGGAAAAAAACAAGTGAATAACGCCTACACCTGTCATTGAAGGTAAAACTAAATTATAGAACTCAAATGTCATTGTTGCCTAAAAATGTCAGTAATGGTTTCTAAAAATCCTAGTTGCCTGCCTGTTCTGACCCACTTGTTTCAGTGTGAAGCCACTGTCTTGGCACAAGCATGCAGATTTCTGAGCTTTTTTTTTGTTTGTTTGTTCCCCCCCCCCCCCCCCCCCCCTAAAAATATGTCTTATCTTTGCATAGAGAATTTCTATTCAATACAAATTAGTATATATATTTTTTATTTTATTTTTTTTAAAGTCTGGAATCCATTTTTGACTAGCTTATGGTAGTTTTATAAGAAAATTGGTAGCTTATAATAAAATATATTGCAGAGCGCCTTCGCAGAGAAGAGAAGCAGCGTCAGGAGCTAGAGAAGACACGTCGCAAGTTAGAGGGAGACAGTACCGATTTACATGATCAAATTGCAGAGCTGCAAGCACAAATTGCTGAATTAAAGTTACAACTAGCTAAAAAGGAGGAAGAGCTACAGGCTGCTCTAGCAAGGTGAGTAACATTCTTTGCAACAGATGTTCTTGTTATGAGTGAATGATGCCTACCCCGTATCCAAAAAACAGAATCCACCCCATGTACAAAGGTGCTGAATCTGTGTGACCATTTCTTTGATTTGTTGGGTTGCTGCAGATATTCACCTGCATCTTGCAACACTTAATTCTTGTGAATATGACTTTGATCCCCTGGCTGTTGCTGTGGAGATGGATGCCTTAGCGCAAAACCGATATATTTTCTCAATCCTACATCACAAAATAGTGTTCTTCATATTTATGTCTATTTGGGTTATGCTTTGAGCTTGGATTGGTAAGTGTCCCTGTGTTAAAGCAAGTGTCGCCCCCCCCCCCCCGTAAGTATTGGGGCAGCTCTGACTGAATTCCATATGTGGATCGAGACACCACAGTAGCGGTGTTTAAAAGGGGCAGAATGGTGAAGCTACCATGTGGTCCGCGCTAGGGCTGCAACTAACGATTATTTTCATAATCGATTAGTTGGCCGATTATTGTTTTGATTAATCGATTATGCACCGCACTTTTTAAAGGTAATTAATTTAGTTAATATGTAAAGTTAAAAAAAGGCAATTTATTCTTAAATATCTCTATGCAGTGGTAAATATAACTAAACCAACTATATGGTTAGGGAGCAAAATCTCTAATCCACTCTGAGAATAACTAATAGTATATACAGTATATCTTATCTGTCAGAGGGTGAATCTGGTAAATATCATTAGTAGAAATAATAGAAAACTTCTTGGTGAAAGGAATTTTCAGACGGTGTATGTGGTTTTTGTTCACAAATTACATTCATTTTAAAACTGAATGTTAAAAGCAAGTGAAAATTTCAAACATTTCTTTCATTTAGCGAATGTACAAAGATATTTTTTGCATTAATATTCTCGTCTGAAAATTGATCCATGTGGCCAGCATAAGGCTCAGTACACACCTATGCAGTTTGCTTTTCATCTGTTTCTGAAGTGTGTTTTGCTGTGCATTTTGATTTTTGCGCAGTGATTTTGCTGCGATTTGCGCGTTTGCATTTTTTTGATGCTTTTTTTTTGCCCATTTTGTTGTTGGGCAGAAAAAAAAAACCATAGTTTTGCGTTTGAAAAAAGTCTTTGACACTTTCACATCTATGCTTTTTTCAGCTGCTGCGTATTAAGAAAGTGTTCCATAGGAAACCATGTAAATGAACTGTAGTGTTTCTGCAAAAACGCATAGGTGTGAACCAGGCCTAAGACGTTTAGTAACATAATGGAGTTTAAAAAACTATAATTAGCCCTTTATAGTACAAAAAGAGCAAATAATCGCTACTGTAAGGGGTTCATTTTTTTACCGTGGAACAGTGAAAGTAATATTTACAGTAGAGATTATTTGCTCTTTTTGTACTATAAAGGGCTTATTTTTTATTTTTTTTACCCCCATTATGTTACTGGCCGATTAATCGATTACTATTTTCATAATCGATTACTTGTCGATTAATCGATTTGTTTCGGCCCCAGTCTGCGCCACGCTCCGTACTCCTCCTTTTTGCAGGAGCAGTCTGAGAAACATCAGGAATCCTTTGTCGAGAGCTCCTCCCAAGTAAATCTTTCAGTCCAAGCTCTGACATAGTAGCCCACAGTGGGCTTTCTGCCGGACATGGTACATAGAAGTTATCACTTCTGGAGTACTCTCCCCCTAAAGTCACTGCATTTGGGTCCTGGCAGCTGCCAAACATCTCAATATTTCTAGTGCACGCTCATTTGCAGAAAGTGTATGCAGTTTGGGCTCACAAACTTTTCACCATGAAAGGAACTCACTCCATAGTATGCCATGAAAGAGCAATTCAAGAAAATTAGGTCATTTCCTACTCGCATGAAACCCTGCTGGTTCCAGTAAATGAGGTCCTGGTCTTCTAAAGAAGGCCTCTAACCTCTTTTTCGTGGCATCTTTAATCACCCCTCTGTGTTAGGAATGGCTCCACAGCCTTTGTGGGAGTTTGCCAAGCCTTTAAAGTTTGGGGGGGGGGGGGTGCATAGCCTTCAATCCAAAGAATCAGACCCAGGGGAACTTGCCAGAGCTTTGAGTTTTGCTTTGGAAGCCTATGCCCTTGTTCTGGAAGATGAACTGGACCCAACGGTTTTCCTGGCAATGAAGAGGCGCCCCTACTTGTGCCGATGGGGGCAATGTCTGTCGGCCTTCGCGACTGGGTGGTGGCCAAAGGTTACAAGCTAGTTTTACTTATCTTCCCCTCCACACTTTAGTGGCTCCAAAGACACATTTGAGGAAATAGTGATTCTTTGCAGCCCCCAAACTGTTCAAGGTGTTTGGGGTCTGGTTATTGAGGACTTGTAGTATCCCTATACTGTAGGGTACCTGAAAGACCTTTAAAAATAAACAGATTTGTTGCGCTAAATACCTGCAAAAATATAAAATAAAAAAGCTGCTGAAACTATATTGCTGGACACAATAAAAAAATAATTGAAAGTAAAGGTGTAGCGCTAAAAGAATATATAAAATGTTCATCGTAATAGGCTGCTGGAACGATCAAATCAAAGTCCATGTCTGCAATGACTTAATATAAGTAAGGATAGAATGACCATCACCTGATAATACTGACTTTTGCCATCGGGGTATACACTTTAAATGTACTGGATAGTGACACCACCGATCCCTCCTGCACAAACAGATCTACCTGTACTCCACATATGGTTAGACTGATCCTCCTCCCATTGGACCAACATTTTGTACAAAGATCACTTCTGCTCTTTAAGGGCTTATGAGTGTACTCCAACATCCATTCATGCGCAAGAGGTACTGGAATGATGAGTACTCTCATAAGCCCTTAAAGAGCAGAAGTCATCTTTGTACACTTGTTGGTCTAATTGGGAGGAGGGTCAGTCTAACCATATGTGGAGTGGATCTTTTTGTGCAGGAGGGATCGGTGGTGTCACTATCAGTACATTTAACCCTATACACTGATGGAAAGAGTATTATTGGGTGATGGTCATTCTATCCTTATATGAAGTCATTGCAGACGTGGACTTTGATTAGATCGTTCCAGCAGCCTATTGATCTTTTTAGATTTTTATTATTTTTTGTATATTCTTTTAGCGCTACACCTTTACCTGAAAGACCTGCTTCTCAGAGTCAACCGCTCACAGACCTCAAATGCCCAGCAGACAAGTCCTAGAAAGTAGGCTGGCTGTGCTTGAGATGGAGATTTTTATATTTTTTTCTCAGGATTTAAAGTGCGCTGTGTTCTGTGATTTACTCAAAGGAATGGATTTTATAGGTAAGCCAGAAATCCTCTTATGAAGGGTTTGTTTTCTTTTCCATTGTTGGTGTGGTTTCGAAGAGGGAAATACTTTACATCCTAAATCTTGTACATGAAGCATGACTGTTCATAAATGTAAAAGTCCTATTTGTAATGAGCCCCATTGCTGTGCTGTGCTTTTGACAGCTGCAGAAAGTTTCACTTTAGACAAAAATGCCATTGCGTCCCTTTATTTTAATAGAGGTTATAGGCATTGGTGGCACAAGGGCATGATTTACCTATCCATGTTTTTTCTCATCTATAAACTTCTTGTCTGCGCTATTTCTAGGGTGGAGGAAGAGGCTACTCAAAAAAACCTTGCCATTAAGAAAATTCGAGAATTGGAATCCCAGATTGGTGAACTACAGGAAGATCTTGATGCTGAGAGAGCTGCACGCAATAAGGCGGAGAAACAAAAGCGTGATCTAGGAGAAGAACTTGAAGCATTAAAGACTGAACTTGAGGATACCTTGGACTCAACAGCAGCACAGCAAGAACTCCGGTATTTACATTTTTAAGTTTTGCCTCCTTGAATCTAGCCTCTAAATGTACTATTTGTAGATGGGGAAATTACACTTTTTTTTTTTGTTCCCCCCCTCCCCAGAACAAAACGTGAGCAGGAAGTATCGCACCTAAAGAAAAATTTGGAAGAGGAAGCTCGGCTTCATGAAGTCCAAATTCAGGAGTTCAGACAGAAGCATGCACAAGCTGTTGAGGAGCTTTCTGAACAGTTGGAACAGACAAAACGGGTAAGAATCAATTAAATTTATGGGAGGCCATAGTTATACTTTGACCTTGTTTCAGGTTTTTATTGTGGCCTGTTTCCCCACTAGGCAGGTGCTGTCTGTTCTGTTTTACCTCTGGAATGT
The DNA here is from genome assembly GCA_029206835.1 of Rana muscosa. NCBI lineage: Eukaryota > Metazoa > Chordata > Amphibia > Anura > Ranidae > Rana > Rana muscosa. The sequence goes on from CM055120.1 coordinate 227,605,946, forward strand.
ACAACATTTTGAGAGGTTGCCTGAATAGAGGGGACACCTTCAATGGGGACGCGTGTTCCAGTGACATTTAAACACTTACTCACTGGGCACTTGAACCCCCTTCCTAACCAGATGAATTTTCAGCTTTCGGTGCTCACATTTTGAATGACCATTACTCAGTCATGCAACACTGTACCCATATGAAATTTCTGGTTTTTTTTTTGTTTTTTTTTTCTACACAAATAGAGCTTTCTGTTAGTGGCATTTAATCACCACTGGGGGTTTTTTTTTTGCGCTATAAGAGCCCTTTCACACTGGTGCCGGCGGTAAACCGATGTTGTTTTACCGTCGAATTTGCGTTGCATTTCGGCCGCTAGTGGGGCGCTTTTAACCCCGCTAGCGGCCGAGAATGGGTTAAAACTGCCCGCAATGCACCGCTACAGCTGCGTATTGCCGGCGGTACTGCGACGCTGCCCATTGATTTCAATGGGCAGGAGCGGTGAGTTCACCGCTCCTAATGCGCTCCAAAGAAGCTGCTGGCAGGACTTTTCCTGACGCCCTGCTAGCGCACCGCTCCAATGTGAAAGCCCTTGGGCTTTCACACCGGAGACAATAAAGCAGTAGTTTAAGGACGGATTGCAGGTGGGTTTTTTCTAACGCTATAGCGCCTGCAATACGCCCTCATTGTGAAAGGGGTCTAAAAGACTGAAAATTTGGTTTAAAAAAAAGCATTTTTCTTTATTATAAAATTTAGCAAATTGGTAGTCTTTTTTTTCTTCATAAATTGACAATTTTTTTTTATTGCTACATATCTTTGGTAAAAATAACCCAAATCGGTGTATATTTGGTCTGTGTGAAAATTGATCACACCTGAAGTACTGATGGCCTATCATTTCTTGAGACCCTAAAAAGCCAGGAAAGTACAAATATATATAATTTAGTGTGTGTGTATGTATCATACACATTCACATATACACACACTATTTCTAAAACATAGCATGTAAATACCAAAAATTACATCCCAAAATAGATACTCCCTGAGTATGGCGATACCACATGTGGGAGGCTTGGCCACATACAGAAGCCCAACATGCAGGGGGCATAAATTTAAAATCCAATTTGACTACCTATTACACTTTTGTGAGGCACTGTAGTGGTGTGGATGGGGATGGTTGAGCCATGGATGAGTATGGCTGGGTAGGCCAAGCATGGATGAATCACTGAATTGTCAGCAGTGCTGTGGGCACTGCAGAACCAGCCCACAGCACTGCTGCACGCGATCTTTCCCCTCTCAGCTCACACTGTACAGAGGGGAGAAAGGAACCGGACAAGACGCCAGTTTAACAAGTAATCACTCCGTCATTTTGATGGACCGATCGCATGGTAAACTGCTGCTGTCAGCGACCATTTACCGTGATCCCGAGGACCCGGCGGTCACAGATACGTCCATGTGCGTGATTCTGAGAGGACATTGTAGTACACCCTCCCAGAGTTATTGAGCTGCGCTGTAGCCGTCATTCGGCTATAGCGCGGTTTTTAAGAGGGGGTTTTTGTTTGGATAGATTTCTTTCACTTCTGTTTTAAGAGCCCTTTCACAATGCTAGCGCGGCCGCTTTAGTGGTAAAGCGCCACTAGTTTTAGCAACGTTTTACCGCTGCTGTGTGGGTGAGAGTGGGGGCACTTAACTCCAAAGGGGTTAACAAGGGGTTCAAAGCACCGCTGCCGAAGCTTATGGGTGGCACTGGCGGGCGTCATTGATGGGTACAGAGTGCCATCCTAATGGGCACTGGTGGGCACCCCTGGGTGGGTCTGAAGTGGGCACCCCTGGGTTTATTAGTGTAGACCCCCTTTTAGGACAGCTGCCGATCGGCTCTCTACTCGCACCTGTCAGTGCGAGTGGAGGGAAAGCCGATAAAAGTCTTAGCCCAGGTTCACACTGGAATGCGGGAGTGAAGCCGTGCGAGTTCAGCTGAACTCGCACGATTTCACTCTCGCTGGCAGTCCCGTCAATGTAAATCGCGGCCGAAATCGCAAAAAGTAGTACAGAAACAACTTTTTGAAATCTGTGCAGCTCCGCAGATGTGGCGTCGCACCGATTAGGATGGTGCCATTGCCGGCAAAGATCGGCGTTTTGACATGCCAAATCGCATGTCAAAATGCACCAGTGTGAACCAGGGCTTACTGTTAACACTGATTAGGTGTGATTGGACACAGCTGATCATGTGGTAAAGAGCCTACGTCATGGGCTCTTTACCTAGATCAGAGATGCGGTGTGTCAGACTGACACCACCAATCGCCACGCGGGCGGCTTATCCTTCTGGACATCATGACGCCCAGTCAGGATAATGAAACCACTTTATAGCTGTCGTTTTGCTATATGGAGGGCAGGAAGTGGTTAATGAACTCCTCCATTGCTATGTGCATTTCATAAATGTATGCCTCTGGGCAACTAGGTTTCCCCACACATGTGTGCAAGCTTTGCTTCTTAGTGATTGTGTGCTTGATGGCTTATTTTTCAGTGGAAATCGGTCTGCTTTGACTGACCCAAATGATGTGTCAAAATAGATCTTATATCAGCAATTCTTAAGGGTTTCTGACCCCCATTGAAGGGTCTCCCAATGTTATATTTTTAACCAGTTCAAGAGAAGGCTTCTCAATTGCATTGATAAATCATCTCTTATCTATTTTGTATTCTGCTTCGTGAGTCTTGCACTACCTTAAATCTTTTGGGTGCAATGAGAACCCATTACATGGGCCTCAACAGTTATGGGATCTCTAGAGGTGATATTAATGCTACAAGTATAGGTAGCTCACCATTGTATGACATTTCTGAAACTTGTAAAGGTGGGATTGTATTGGCTTAGAAAAAAATCAGGATAGTACTAAAAAATGTGCAAAAGCAAAATATAAACTTTTTTTTTTTTTTTTTCAGTTATAAGTCTAGACTTCTCTCTTTTTATAAAGGATTGCTGCTGTAGAACATTGTTTTCCCTTTGGGACTTGATCAAGTTGGCTCCAAATATTTAGTCTTTAGCATCTATTAGAGCTATCCATTAACCAAAAAGCCAATTCCCACTTCTGTGTGAAGGTGCTTAACCACTTCCGGACCGACTCACCCCGATATACGTCGGCACTTTGAAGAGGAAAATCGTTGTTATGGCAGCAGCTAGCTACCATAACCCCGGTATCCTCCTTCAGTGAGCAGTCCGGTTTTCGATTAAAAGTGGTCTCTGCGGCAGATTGACCGCAAGATCACTTTTATCTGCGGCGGGAGAGGGGCCCCTTCCTGCTGCTCTCTGGTGCCCTCCGCTTACCGGAGATCGGATCCTTCTCGGTGTTTGGTATGAAGACAAGTGAGGGGAAAATGGCCCCCACCCGTCTCCATACCATTGCAGGGCGGAATCTGTCAAAACGTCCCTTCCGCCCATAGCTCTTAAAGGGATTTATTTTTTATAGCGTTTTAGTGTAAATTAGATCTGAGGTCCTTTTTTACAGTTTTTTTTAAAAAAAAATTGCGCGTCCAGTCCCGCTGAGCTCGCGTGCAGAAGTGAACGCATACGGGAGTAGCACCCGCATATGAAACCGGTTTTCAAACCACACATGTGAGGTATCGCCATGATTTGTTGGAGCGAGAGAAATAATTCTAGCCCTAGACCTCCTCTGTAACTCGCAACTTGTAGAATTTTTTTTTTAAACGTCGCCTATGGAGATTTTTAAGGGTAACTTTGTTGCCCATTCCACAAGCATGCACAATTTTAAAGAGTAACATGTTGGGCATCATTTTACTCGGCGTAACATTCTTTCACAATATAAAAAAAATTGGGCTAACTTTACTGTTTTAAAAAAAAAAAATATTATGCAAATGGGCAATTTTCCCAAAAAAGTGCGCTTGTAAGACCGCTGAGCAAATGTGGTGTGACAAAGTATTGCAACAACCACCATTTTATTCTCTAGGGTTTTAGAAAAAAGTGTGTGTCGCTCCCTTAAATTTTTCACTCTTAGTTGATTTTAGCAAATGGCTGCAATATAGCAAAGTTCATTTTTTTCCCTTAATGTACACACAGCACCCCATATTGATAGAAAAACACAGAATTTTTACAGATTTATTAAAAAAAGAAAAACTGAAATATCACATGGTCCTAAGTATTCAGACCCTTTTCTCAGTACTTGGCCGCATTCATCTTTCCCTCGATTGCAACCAGTCGTCCTGTCCCTGCAGCTGAAACACCCCCACAGCATGATGCTGCCACCACCATGCTTCACTGTTGGGACTGTATTGGACAGGTGATGAGCAGTGCCTGGTTTTCTCCACACATACTGCTTAGATTTAAGGCTAAATAGTTCTATCTTGGTCTCATTAGACCAGAGAATCTTATTTCTCACCATCTTGAAGTCCTTCAGGTGGTTTTTCTTTATCGTACACCACGGGACACAGAGCTAGTCATTACATAATGGGTTAAGGGTCACCAGCGGTGATTGGACACTGGCACAACCAATGGAAGACAGTTCCCCTCCATATAACCCCTCCCATCAGGGAAGTACCTCAGTTTTTTCGCCAGTGTCGAAAGGTGTTGGACGCGTTAGGAGGTGCTAAAGGAAAGCTCTACCAAAGAGACCCTCTGGGGGTAAAAGAGCTATGCTTTCGGATCCATCCAAGACGCCTACAAATGAGCTGAATCTGGATGGGATCCGGGCCTCATCCATGAGGCGTCGCCTGTAATGTCTCTCTTCGGAGGACTGGGCTCTAAGATCCAGCACTTTCGCTATTTCGCTATAAAGTCCTGGTAAGAGTCTTGTACAAGGCCCAGGGGAGAGGTATCCTTTAAATAGGAACCCATATCCCTGAAGGTTGGCACACATAGCCCACCGTGAAGGGTGAAGTTTGGTATCTGTCTGAAATCTTTCAGCAGAAAAACCTGCGGCGTGGATAAGGTGAGATTAGAAGGTCCATAACTAGGTTGGGACCTTTTTCAAAAAGTGGATGTCTTCTTTTTTTCCACCACTGGGGGGAGTAAAGAGCTGAATATACTCACCTCACTCTGTTCAGTGTCGGCTTCGGCGAAGTACACTGCTCGTCACCTCCGCTGCTGAGCTTGCTGGGGCACCCCGATCCTCCTTTCGGTGGCCGACCAGACACCTGCAGATGCAGGTAAGTGGGAACAAGGGCTGATGAGAGTCCTCTCTCACTATGGCCACCGCCATAGCGCTAAGGGCTGCGCGCGCGGGAGCGCGCTTTATCGGAGGGGGGGCGAAGGCGGGCACGTGGCGCGTGCAGGCACAGAAACGGCACCAAATTTAAAAGACTGTCAGTGTGAGAAGCACTGCAGCAGCAAGCAAGCTCGTTAGTTCTCTTATTCCTGGCAGAGAAACACAGCAGCTATACAGGGACGTAAGACTCCATGTGGTTGGATTGGGTACTTCCTAGAAGACATCCATGTTATGCATAGTTATGTGTTAAAAGTTGCATACTTAATGTATTTGCTAAACTGAACACGGTAGTATATGCATTTAGGTACCTTGTATTTTGTCTAAACAGTAAGCCTTCCAGGGGAAGTAATACGGACAAAAAGAGATAAGAAAGCACCACCGCCTGAGAGAGGCTCTAACTGTGCTGACTCGGTACCTTTCTCTCCTGTGTTGCTAAATGCACCTGTTCAGGATGAGCCATTACCTCTGTCAGGTATGGCGGCTTCCCCAGTGAAGCCTGGGCCTGTATATGTCACTGAGGACACTTTATCAGCTGCCCTAAATAATCTGGAGGAAAAAATTGCTACCTTAATCGCTAAGTCCTCTAAAAAGGGACAATAAGCGAAGCAGGTCTCTTCCAGTATTGGACCTCCCTTCAGAAGTACCTGAGGGAGGAGGATGAGGAGGAGGAGGCTACATCAGCAGAGGATGAGGAGCCAGACTTTAAGGTCACAGGTACAATGCTATAGCAGTGCATTTAAGTTAACCTCTGCGGAGGTAACGGAATTACCTGTCTCCTCCCTAGGGTCATTAAGATCCCTGCAAGGTGCATGCTCCTTCCCGGTTCATCCGTTACTAGAGGATCTAATATACGCAAACTGGCAACATCCAGATAAGCGTTTCTCACCTCCAAAAAGGTTTAACATTCTTTATCCTATGGGGGAATTTTTTTTTTTAAAGAAATGGAGCCTGCCTGCGGTAGTTGCGGCTATTTCTTGTGTAAATAAAAACCTGACATGTCCGGTGGATAATGTACAAGGGTTTAAAAGATCCTTCTGAGAGGAAGTTGAAATCCTCCTTCCTTTTGGCCGGCTCAATTACCCAACCTGCAGTAGCAGCAGTCGGTATGTGTCAGGTCATCAGCCAACAGGTAAAGCAGGGGCTGAAGGAACTGCCTTCAGAGCAGGCTAGAAATTGGGAAAATTTGCCTAAAGCCTTATGCTTCACAGTGGATGCCATGAGAGATTCTATCATACAGGCATCACGCCTTACACTCCAGCTGGTACAGATGCGCAGAGTACTTTGGCTTAAGCATTGGTCAGCGGAAACCCCATGCAAAAAGCTGTTGGCAAGTTCCCGTTCCATGGCGAACGCCTATTTGGGGAAGATTTAGAAAAATATATACAGAAGATATCAAGTGGTAAAACGACTTTTACCTGAGAGAAAGAAAAACAAGAGATCTTGTTTTAAACGCTCTCTCTCCCCAGCTCCCGGGAAATCTGACTCCAACCAGTGGCGGCGGCCTGTTTTAGCCGCCCACAAAAGCCAAGGGGCAAGCTCAGAAGAACAAGAAGCCGTGGGGTGCAAGAGCTAATAAGCAAGCCCCCAAAGCCTCTCAGTGAAGGGGCGCCCCCGCTCGGCCGAGTGGGAGGAAGGCTTTGTCAGTTCTGAGCGACTTGGTGGTCAGAAATCCAGGACAATTGGGTAGTATCCACAATATCCTCAGGGTACAAACTGGAATTTCGAGAGATCCCACCTTCTCAATTCCGAGGTTCAAGACTCTCCAAGGATCCACAAAAAAGAGAATCCTTCTTCAAAGGTTTGAATCACTTAATGGCTCAAGGGGTAGTTACAGACGTACCCCAAAAAGAGCGAGGTTCAGGTTTTTACTCAAACCTCTTTGTGATTCCAAAGCCAAATGGAGATGTCAGACCCATCCTGGATCTAAAATCCCTAAATCGGTTCCTGAACGATCGCCATTTTCGAATGGAAACGATCCGATCCGTGGCCGCCACTTTAAAGGGCGGAAAATTCATGGCGCCCATAGATATCAAGGACGCACATTTACACATACCCATCCTCCCCGCTCACCAAAGATTCCTAAGGTTTGCGGTAGAAGATCGCCACTTTCAATTTGTGGCTCTGCCGTTTGGTGTAGCCACCGCGCCCATAGTATTCACAAAGGTGCTAGCTCCTCTGTTAGCAAACCTAAGAACACGGGGCATTGCGGTAACAGCCTATCTGGACGATCTACTAGTAATAGATCAGTCAAAGGAGGGATTGGGTCACGCTGTACACACTACAGTAGGATACCTGGAGCATTTAGGATGGATTATAAATTTACAAAAATCCTCTCTCCAGGCCCAAAGAAGGATAGTGTACCTGGGCATGATCATAGATACAGCCCAAAACGGGGTATACCTGCCAGAACCGAAGATACAGTCTCTGAAAGACCTGATCCACAAGGTCAAAGCAAACAAGAGGCCGTCTATTCGCCTTTGCATGAGACTATTGGGAAAGATGGTAGCCTCCTTCGAGGCGGTCCCTTACGCCCAGTTTCATTCGAGACTACTTCAAGGCAATATTTTAGCTTCCTGGAACAGGAAGAGCCAAGCTCTGGATATACCCATGCGCCTGTCCTCACAAGTACGCCACAGCTTCGATTGGTGGCTAGAAGCCAGGAATTTACGGAAGGGAAAGTCCTTCCTCCCAGTGGCCTGGAAGGTGGTATCTAGGGATGCCAGCCTATCGGGCTGGGGTGCAGTATTCGAGGAGGCTTCTAACCTGGGCCAAGACTCAGGGGATCCTGCCCATCAATGTGCTAGAGATCCGGGCGGTATATCTAGCCCTCAAAACCTGGACATACAGGTTACAGGGCTACCCAGTTCGGGTTCAATCCGACAATGCTACTGCAGTAGCTTACATCAATCACCAAGGAGGCACCCGCAGTCGGGCAGCCCAAAGAGAGGTGAACCGGATCCTGGCATGGGCAGAAGAGCATGTACCTTGCCTTTCTGCAATCTTCATTCCAGGGATAGAAAATTGGCAAGCAGACTACCTGAGTCGTCAGCAGCTGCTACCAGGAGAGTGGTCTCTTCACCCCGAGATCTTTCAGGCCATATGTCTGAGATGGGGAAACCCAGATGTAGACCTGCTAGCTGCCAGGTTCAACAAGAAATTGGACAACTTTGTGTCCAGAACGAGAGATCCTCTAGCCTACGGGACAGACGCTCTAATAATACAGACGCTCTAATAACTCCATTGAATCAGTTCTCACTGATCTATGCATTCCCTCCGATCCCTCTTCTACAAAGACTGCTTCGCAGGATCAAGGAGGAGGGAATACCAGTAATCCTAGTGGCCCCAAACTGGCCCAGGAGGCCTTGGTACGCCGAGATTGTAAAAATGGCGATAGGAAGGCCCTGGAAGTTTCCACTTCGACACGACCTGCTGTCACAGGGTCCAGTATTCCACCCTTCCTTACAAAGGCTAAAGTTGACGGCCTGGCTGCTGAGACCCACATTTTTAAAAAGAGAGGGGTCTCTGGTCCGGCTCTTTCTACGCTCATTAATGCTAGAAAGCCAGCCTCCAGACTCATCTATCAGAGAGTCTGGAGAGCATACGTTTCCTGGTGTGAATCCAGATGTTGGAATCCTCAGAAGTATGAAATAAGTAGGATTCTTGCTTTTTGCCAGTTAGGAGTGGATATGAATTTAGCCCTTAGCACCATCAAAGGGCAAAGATCGGCTCTATCAGTCTTCTTTCAGAGACCATTGGCATCTCACTCCCTAGTTCGGACATTCATTAAGGGGGTACTGAGGATAAATCCTCCAGTTAGGACTCCCTTGTGTCCATGGGATTTGAATTTGGTATTGTCAGTGTTGCAAAAGCAACCTTTTGAACCTATTCGCCATATTCCTTTAATTATATTAAGTAGGAAGTTGGCCTTTCTGATTGCTATAGCTTCTGCTAGGAGAGTATCAGAGCTAGCAGCTCTTTCTTGTAAAGAGCCTTATCTAATTTGTCACAAGGACAAAATCGTACTACGACCCCATCCGGCTTTTCTACCTAAGGTGGTGTCGGCTTTTCACTTGAATCAAGACATTGTTCTGCCTTCCTTTTTTCCAAACCCGCGGACGGCGGGGGAAAAATTATTACACTCTCTAGATCTACTGAGAGCGGTAAGGGTGTATCTGCAAGCAACCGCTCAGATACGTAAAACAGATGTTTTGTTTATTTTACCAGATGGGCCCAAGAAGGGCCAAGCGGTATCAAAATCCACCATTTCCAGGTGGATTAGACAAGTAATTATTCAAGCTTATGGTTTAAAGAACAGGACTCCTCCTTTTCCTGTTAAGGCGCACTCTACCAGGGCGATGGGTGCTTCATGGGCAGTGCACCACCAGGCTTCGATGGCTCAGATCTGTAAAGCTGCAACTTGGTCTTCAGTCCATACATTTTCCAAATTCTATCAAATAGATGTGAAAGGACATGAGGATTCCGCCTTTGGGCGAAGTGTGCTGCAGGCAGCAGTATAGGGCTTCTGGTCCGCAAGCGGCCTGTTTTGATCTGTGTCTCCCCCCCCCTTCATATGAGCATTGCTCTGGGACGTCCCATTATGTAATGACTAGCTCTGTGTCCCGTGGTGTACGATAAAGAAAATAGGATTTTTATAACAGCTTACCTGTAAAATCCTTTTCTTGGAGTACACCACGGGACACAGAGGTCCCCCCCCTTCTTATGGGAACCTTACTGCTTTGCTACAAAACGGAGGTACTTCCCTGATGGGAGGGGTTATATGGAGGGGAACTGTCTTCCATTGGTTGTGCCAGTGTCCAATCACCGCTGGTGACCCTTAACCCATTATGTAATGACTAGCTCTGTGTCCCGTGGTGTACTCCAAGAAAAGGATTTTACAGGTAAGCTGTTATAAAAATCCTATTTTTTTTTTTTCAAACTCCATGCGGGCTTTCATGTCTTTCACTGAGGAGAGGCTTCCGTCAGGCCACTCTGTCATAAAGCCTTGACTGGTGGAGGGCTGCAGTGATTGACTTTCTACAACTTTCTCCCATCTCCCGACTGCATCTCTGGAGCTCAGCCACAGTGATCTTTGGGTTCTTCTTTATCTCTCTCTCCAAGGCTCTTCTCCCCCGATAGCTCAGTTTGGCCAGACGGCCAGCTCTAGGAAGGGTTCTGGTCTTCCCAAACGTCTTCCATTTAAGGATTATGGAGGCCACTGTGCTCTTAGGAACCTTAAGTGCAGCAGAATTTTTTTGTAACCTTGGCCAGATCTGTGCCTTGCCACAATTCTGTCTCTGAGCTCTTCAGGCAGTTCCTTTGACCTCATGATTCTCATTTGCTCCGACATGCACTGTGAGCTGCAAGGTCTTATATAGACAGGTGTGTGGCTTTCCAAATCAAGTCCAATCAGTATAATCAAACACAGCTGGACTCAAATAAAGGTGTAGAACCATCTCAAGGATGATCAGAAGAAATTGAAAGCACCTGAGTTAAATATGAGTGTCACAGCAAAGGGTCTGAATACTTAGGACCATGTGATATTTTAGTTTTTCTTTTTTAATCTGCAAAAATGTCAACAATTCTGTGTTTTTCTGTCAATATGGGGTCTTGTGTGTACATTAATGAGGAAAAAAAATGAATTTTAAATGATTTTAGCAAATGGCTGCAATATAACAGAGTGGAAAATTTTTAAGGGGGTCTGAATACTTTCCGTACCCACTGTATATATATTTTTTTTTATATACATTATGTTTGGGGTGTTTTAAGTAATTTTCTAGCAAAAAATGATTTTAACTCGTAAACACCAAATCTCAGAAAGAGGCTCGGTCATTAAGTGGTTAATACTGCGAAGAATGTGTTTATTGGGTGAGCCTTACATGTTTCAGATAACTTTGAACATGCCAGATTATTCACCTGCATTCTTTTGACAAGAACGAACAACCCTTTGCCATGCTGGGAATGGGGAATGAAAGGGAGTAGCCTTTTAGGCTCACCTTTCCTCATGGGATCACTATCTGCAAGTAATTAATTAGGATGATGTAGGTTGTCTTTAAAAAAAAAAAGACAGGTTATGGCCACAGGGCCAGGGAGGTGAAAAGTTCAGGATGGGTCAGGTAAAGGTGAAGAAATTAGGACAGGCAGGGAATGGTTGATTAGGTCAGCTGTGGTAGTGGGTTCTGGAAGGTTTTGAGATCTCTCAGGGATTGGTCAGCAAGGTCAGGTGTCATCTGGAAAAGTTCTGGAGGCAGGTTCTGGCCTATTTAAAGAACGGTGCCATCTGGGTCAGTGCCGTGCTACCTGAAGATTCCAGCAGGAGGAGCTCCCCGCACTACCCCCCCCCCCCCCCCTTTTTTTTTTTTTTTTTTTTTTTTCCCCCGTCGCGGCCTAAGATTCATGTGGTGGCTCCCTCAGGCGATTTGCCGGAGGGGAGAATTGAGACAATTTAATTTTGTTGCTAATCAGCTCGAGTCTAAGTGGCTGGGTTGAGTATGGTTATGGATAAATATTTTTGTTTTGGAAGTTAAAGTGTTGGTGTTTGATTAAATCTTTTTTGAAAACCAATGAATCAGGCCGTGGCCAATAATAATCCAAAAGAGATATATATAGATAGAGATATATTATATCTCTATCTATATCTCTATCTATATCTCTATATATCTCGATAGAGATATATAGTATGCTTTGGTATAAATCTGTACATATACTGCAATATTTTGAATAAAACTCAGATGTTTAAGTTCTATTATGTTTTCCGGGTATTATTTACTCTATGCATGTTTGCAGTATGCGTGATGCATGTGATCCCATGGGTTTTTGTTCTTTATACAGTGTATAATTTTCAATCTACAAAAAGATGGTACACAAGACTGATTTGGCTTCATGTTGATCTATACTGTGATTAACACCTGTTTTTCCTCATAGGTAAAAGGAAATTTGGAAAAGGCAAAACAAGCACTTGAAAGTGAGCGTAATGAACTAGCCAATGAGGTGAAAGCTCTTATGCAGGGCAAAGGAGACTCTGAACACAAGAGAAAAAAAGTGGAAGTGCAGCTTCAGGAACTGCAAGTCAAAGTATCAGAAGGGGACAGATTTCGTGCTGAGCTGTCAGAAAAGGCAAACAGACTGCAGGTACAGTGCATGTGTATATAATGTATTGCTGGACAAGGATTGAAGGGCAGATGGGGAGGTTGGGGAATGCACAAACAGATGTAGTGGGGGCTGCAAAAACCGTAAGATGGGGGAGGGTTTGGGCGGTGAACATTTACTTATTAATTTGGTGTATATATTTGTGATGTCTTTTAGGTTGAGTTGGACAATGTCACAAGTCTCCTTTCTCAATCAGACAGCAAATCTAGCAAATTTGCTAAAGATTTCTCTACCTTGGAATCACAGCTGCAAGACACTCAGGTATGTGTAACGTTTCTAGTTTTATTAACCTTTTTCCTTTGTAGGAGAATTTTATGTTCAGAATAGTATATTTCGGGGGTGGGGGGCTACAAGTATGCAGCCCGTCCGGAGGGGTTGAATACCTGCTGTGGTCAAGTATACAAGTGACCTTTGGTGACAGTTACTTTAACCGTAATTGTCAGGTCTCAACATCAAGTTTGTAAAGAGAAGACCTGTACCTTTTTGTACTCTAGAGCCCATTTGTGGGTAGATTGGCATCTGCATTTTTTTTATTTGAAACTCTTTTGTAAAGGAATTGTGGAAGGGCTGAGGGTGATTGGATCAAAATGTATTTCAATGCAAAATGCTTTCTTTGCTCTTTTTTTTCCAGTAGTTTTGATTTTGTTTTGTACCTTCCTTAAAGCGGAGGTCCACACAAAGTGAACCCCCCCCCCCGCTGTGTTCTGGGAAACACAACACAGTTCCCAGAACAGAGCAGGGACCAGTGAAGACGCATGGTGCGACTCGCGCATGCGCAGTAGGGAACCGGGCAGTGACGCCGCAACGCTTCACTTCTGATTCCTTCACTGAGGATGGCGGCAGGGGCAGCCAAGAGACGAGCGATTGCTCGTCTTCTGCTATCCTGACATCGCGGGCACCCTGGACAGGTAAGTGTCCATTTATTCAGCAGCTGCAGTATTTTTAGCTGCTGGCTTTTAATTTTTTTTTTAAGGTGGACCTCCACTTTAAATAAGACACCTTTTTATAGTTCTTAAGGCACAAAATTATCAAGGCTCTACATTTTTTTTTTTCCTTCAAAAAAGTCCTTAAGGACATTCTAGAGTCTTCTAGAAGTAAAACATCCAATTTTTTTAACTAAATCCATTGAGTCCTCAGACTTTATCCATGATCTCCATCTTATTGATCTAGGAACTCTTACAAGAAGAGACACGTCAAAAACTGAGCCTTAGCACAAAACTCAAACAAATGGAAGAGGAGAAAAATGGCTTCCTGGAACAATTGGAAGAGGAGGAGGAAGCAAAAAAAAATCTATCGAAGCAAGTCTCAACACTGCAAGCTCAGGTGGGTTTTAAGAGTTTATACTGGAGTAGGGATTTGTTCTATTTTGTCTGCATGGAATATGCTAAATGAATGGGGAATTCTTCCCTGAAACTCGAACTATACACTTAACATTACGATGTAATGGGTCCGTTTTTTTATATTTTGCTAGAACGGTTTTTCATTTGAATACTGCTTAGATTGCATGAACAAAATCTTTAAGAAACAACCCATTTTTAATGTTTTCATTTCCATCTTGAAGTTTTTATAGTAGTTATGCCTTTTTAATATTTGTACCTATATGGTGATGAACTAATCATGAAAAGCAGGTATTCTGCAAATTCAGCTTTATATGCAGCAAAAGGATATGGGGTAGGGTGATTCATGTCCTTGTCGATTTTCAGATAGCAGATATGAAAAAGCGAATGGAAGAAAGCGTTGGTTCCTTAGAAAATGTTGAGGAGGTGAAAAAGAAACTGCAGAAAGACCTTGAAGCTACTAATCAACGCTATGAGGAAAAGGCAGCTGCTTATGACAAGCTTGAGAAGACAAAGACAAGACTTCAGCAGGAGCTAGATGATCTTGGTGTGGATCTCGATCACCAGCGTCAGATTGTGTCCAACCTGGAGAAGAAGCAAAAGAAGTTTGATCAGGTAGAAATAAACAATCAAAATGCTAATTGTAACTTTGCACTGTGGCATAATTTTATGCTCGGTGAATTTAAAAAAATGTTATATCCTTCTTAGAATGGTTTCCTTTAAAGTGATGCTAAAAAATTTATTTTCAAATGCCATTCCTGATTAACTAGCTTCCGTTCTCTTGGATAACCACCTCTGTGGGGCTGCCAAAAAGTATATATGAGACAATCCAATTTACCTGAAATCTTTGTGTCTCTGGTGCAGAAAATGACCGTAAACTCATTAAGAGCAATACTAAGCTAATAAAATTGGGGTGAACCACTTTTACTGTCTAGGCAACGTGTGTGTGTGTGTTTTTCCCTCTCCTCCTTTAAGCTTATAAACCCTTTGACTGACTGCTATTACGTACTCCATATACTCTGGCAATCAAACGGTTAAAACTAGCGCTTGTCAAAATAGAATGGGGTTTCCCAAACTGATGTCCTTATGTTGACTGTCAACTAAGTGTCTATTTGAAATTTTACAATATTTGGTCGATCGAAAATACTTTAACAATTTGATTTTTAAATTAAACGGTAGAATGGAAAAGTGTTTTGTAAATCGGTGTTGAGTATTAAGTGTTTTACTTCAATATTTGAATTGCTTTAATAGATGCTTGGTGAGGAGAAGACTGTTTCTGCAAAATATGCAGAAGAACGTGACCGTGCAGAAGCAGAGGCTCGTGAGAAAGAGACCAAAGCCCTATCCATGGCTCGTTCCTTGGAGGAAGCTCTGGAGCTTAAGGCTGAATTAGAAAGGGTCAACAAACAGCTGCGTACAGAGATGGAAGATTTGGTCAGCTCCAAGGATGATGTTGGGAAAAGCGTAGGTTAATCTTGATCTATTAAATTTGTGATCGCAGATTATACATTTTTAAATAGGTTTTTGCATAAATAAAACTTTGAGTGATTGCAAACTGCATTTCCTAACGGTTAAAGTGCCCAAAGTCACAAAGCTTGAGATGTGGAATGAACACACTTTGTGTGGGCGTCTTATGTTTGTGCATATATGTAATACAAAGTTTTTGTTTTTTTTATTCAAGCATCCTATCAATTTTTCCCCAGGTGCATGAGCTAGAAAAGTCTAAACGAGCCTTAGAACAGCAAGTAGAAGAGATGAAGACTCAGTTGGAAGAACTTGAAGATGAATTGCAGGCAACAGAGGATGCTAAACTCCGCCTGGAAGTTAACTTGCAAGCCATGAAGGCTCAGTTTGATAGGGATTTGCAAGGGCGTGATGAACAGAGTGAGGACAAGAAGAAACAGCTTGTCAGACAGGTGGGTTCTATTAAATGTTTAAATTAAAGAGAAGGTCCATGCTCCTTCAGAAAAAATAGTAGCTACAAATACTGTAGCTGCTGATTTTTTAATGTTGGGACACTTGGCTGTCCAGCGATGCCGGCACACCAGCCAATTTTTTCCATTGGCTCTCGGGTGCTTCCGCCATCCCTTCTAAGGGAAACCGGCAGTGAAGCCTTGCAGCTTCACAGAAAGTTCCCTACAGCACGAAACGCTTTCTCAATAGCCCACCAGTGGAGGAAGGGGGCCAAACTTCCAGGTGATCTTGCAGAAAACCAGTTACCCCCCCAACTATATGATTAAAACTTATTGTACAGCTGTGATTTAACCACTTCCGCCCCAGAGGGTTTTACCCCCTTCCTGACCAGAGCACTTTTTACAATTTGGCACTGCGCTGCTTTAACTAATAATTGCGTGGTCATGCAATGCTGTACCCAAACTAAATTTGAGTCCTATATAGCTTTCTTTTGGTGCTATTTGATCACCTCTGTGGCTTTTATATTTTGCGCTATAAAAAAAGCGACAATTTTGAAGAAGACATTTTTTTTTTTTTTTTTTTTTTGCTATAATAAATATCCCCAAAAAAGTTTTTAAACAAATTTCATCAGTTTAGGCCAAAATATATTCTACATATTGGTAAAAAATCGCAATAAGCGTATATTGATTGGTTTGCACAAAAGGCTTTTTTGGGGTGTTTTGCGCAGGGGTGCCATTCTGCCCCTGTAAAAAGATGTGAGCCAGTCGGGAACTGGTTAAATGCTTTTGTTATGCAGTCTTGGGCCTCTTGTACACGATACTCCTGTTTGAGCATTACATTTTTTTTTAGATGGTTTTTGTATGTATTTGCACAAACTTATTCTCGCGTTCACAATATTAATGGAAATTTGCGTGCAATTGACGTAAATTACTGACCAAAAATGCAGATATTTATTTATTTATTTATTTTTTTAATCCTTTTCTCTGAAGAATACACAGCGCTTGTTTACGTGCCTGTGTGCATAAGCTTCATTATAATTAATGGGCTTTATTTTAGTTCACAAAAAAATAAGCTGTACTTAGGTTTTTCAAGCTGCAGTGTGCAAGAAGTCTTAATCGGCTAATAAACTATACAGACATAACATTTTATACAGCTTCTATCTCTTGTATTCCAGGTGAAAGAAATGGAAGCAGAACTTGAAGATGAAAAGAAACAACGTTCATTGGCCGTAGCAGCTCGAAAGAAGCTTGAGATGGATTTGAAAGACCTAGAAGGACAAATTGACTCTGCAAACAAAAACAGAGAAGAGGCAATAAAGCAGCTTCGTAAATTGCAGGTACAATGTGCAGAGATTTGAGGAACAATAAGGATCTGTCCAAAAACATTCAATGTGTTTTTTGTTTTTTTTTACTCCATTGGTCTGGGGCTCTCTTGACTTTGTATATGTGGTTTTCCCTGGTTTAAGGGGCACCCTGTTTTGCATTTGAAAGCAGCACCACCAGAGTCATTGTGCCTTTATATATGTATTTTATAATCTACAATCCATGATCCCCTGATACTTTGAATCATGCAACTCCGTTACACATTTCAGAAACCTTGGCTTGTCATGTGTGAACTTCATTGGCAATCAGGTTGCTGATCTTATGTTTTTTTTTTGTTTTTGAGACCTAAGACAAAGTTTAAATCTGTATTTTTTGCTAGAAAATTACTTCAAACCCCCCAACCTAATATATTTTTAGCTGAGACCCTAGAGAATAAAATTATCCTTGTTGTAATATTTTATCATAGTATTTGAGGTCTTTCAAAGGTAATTTACACTTGAATAATAAAAAAATTCCCAATGTTTTTGTATAATGTGAAAGATGAAAAGCCGAGTAAATGGATACCGAATATGTCATACTTTTAAAATTGCGCACACTGGGGAAACGGGGGCATACTACGGTGCCATAGATTTATTTTTATTTTTTACAGGTTACCAGTTTAGAGTTAGAGGGGGTCTTGCCCTTGAATGCTCTTGTTCGAACGATTGCAGCGATACCTCACATGTGGTTTGAACACTGTTTACTTCTGCGGCAAGCATGGAGGGATGGGGGATGCTTTAAAAAATATTCTTTTATTTTATTTTTACACTGTCCCTTTATTTTTTTTATCACTTTTATTCCAATTACAAACAATGTAACCGTCTCTTGTAATATAAATAAGGATAACAGGACCTCTTAAGAGATCTTATGTCAAAATGACCCCAAATCTCTAATTTACGCTTGACCTCCAGAAAATTTAAACCCCCCCCCCCACTCATTACCAGGCCATTTTTTGCGACACAGCACTGTTAAAGTTGACAATTATGGGGTCATAAAACACTGAAGCCAAATAAAAAAAATTTGCGCTGTAAACAAAAGACAATTTTAAATTTTTTTTTTTTTTCGTTCTGCTATAAAACATATCCAACGAGAAACAATCAAATTTCTTTAACCACTTAACGACCGCTCACTGTATATATACGTTGGCACAATGGCACCGACAGGCACAATCACGTAGAGCATACGTGATTGCCTTTGTACAGTTGGGGGGTCCGATCGGACCCCCCTTCTGTACAGTGAGCGGTCGGAATTTGTCTGGGAGCGATCCGACATGAGGGGACGGCCGTTCGATTCCGGCCACCCCCCCGCGATCGCTCCCGGCGAATGGAAATGCCCCCTCTGTCTGTCGAATGTACACACAGACAGAGGAAGCAGGAGGAAGTGATGTCATCTCCTGTGCGGCGCTCACATATACCGAGCGCCGTACAAGAGAAGACATCAAGGTTAGTGCACAAACACTACACTAACACCAGCACACATAGGCACATAAATCGCCAGCCCCCAGTCAGTGTCACTGATTGCAGTGACCATTTATTTACTGATCACTGCAATCAGTGACATTTGTGACTGTAAAAGTGTCACTACATTTAGTTTTAGGTCCAGTGTAGCCCCCTAACCCCCCCTAATAAAGGTTTAACCCCTTGATCACCCCCCAGATAACCCTTTCACCCCCTAGCACCGCCGTCGCTAAGCGATCATTTTTCTGATCGATGTCTTAGCGTCGGTGATGCAGATCGGTAGCCAGTATTTTTTTTTTAGGTTCGCCGCAGGTTTTTATAGCGTCAGGTACCCCCATAAATTATCTAATAAAGGTTTAACCCCCTTGATCGCCCCCCAGGTAACCCTTTCACCCCCTATCACCACTGTCGCTAAGCGATCATTTTTCTGATCGCTGTCTTGGCGTCGGTGATGCAGATCGGTAGCCAGTAATTTTTTTTAGGTTCGCCGCAGGTTTTTATGGCGTCAGGTACCCCCATATATTATCTAATAAAGGTTTTAACCCCCTAATTGCCCCTAGTTAACCCTTTCACCAGTGATCATCATATAAGTGTTACGGGTGACGCTGGTTAGTTTGCTTTTTATAGTGTCAGGGCACCCGCCGTATATAACCCAATAAAGGTTTAACCCCCTGATCGGTGATATCAATTAGGTTTTATCGTCGGAGAGGGTCTGCGTCACACCCCAGGCAGCGTCAGGTTAGTGCCAGTAACGCTAACACCCACGCATGAAGCATACACCTCCCTTAGTGGTATAGTATCTGAACAGATCAATATCTGATCTGATCAGATCTATACTAGCGTCCCCAGCAGTTTAGGGTTCCCAAAAACGCAGTGTTAGCGGGATCAGCCCAGATACCTGCTGGCACCTGCGTTTTGCCCCTCCGCCCAGGCCACCCAAGTGCAGTATCGATCGATCACTGTCACTTACAAAACACAACACACATAACTGCAGCGTTCGCAGAGACAGGCCTGATCCCTGCGACTCCAGTGCTGTAGGTGGTGATTTCACCACCACAGTTAAAAAAAAAAAAAAAAGCAAATCTGCCGAAGCATTGGGGCAGCAGTGGCGGAGGAGTGATTTTGCTCCTAATGCCGCGTACATACGATCGAAATTCCGACGGAGGCTTGCCCGTGGAAAAGTCCGACCATGTGTGTGCGGCATAACTTTTTTGCGGGAGGGTGCCCCCATGCTTCGGCATATATAAATGGTGCATGTATGCCCATCATTGGAAGTGGGTGGATGAAGGGCGGTATTCTAATGGTGGGCATACCCACCGATCAATCTCTTTTTTCGTTCAGCCACCTGGTTGCATGAAAAAAAAAGATTACAATACATGTCCAACAAGGACCAGCAACGTACTGGTATGTTGCTGGACTTTGGTTATACCAGATTGATGCCTGCGGGTTTAGGTATCATCTTGGTATCATTCTTTTCAGCCAGCGGCCGGCTTTCATGTAAAAGCAATCCTAGTGGCTAATTAGCCTCTGGACTGCTTTTACAAGCAGTGGGAGGGAATGTCGTGTCGTCCCCGTCCCCCCCCCCCCCCCGGATATAAAAAGCGCCATTGGGAAAGCATTTTATCACACTGATCTTGGTGTGGTCAGATGCTTTGAGGGCAGAGGAAAGATCTAGGGTCTAGACCCCAGTTTTTTCAAAAAAAGAGTACCTGTCACTACCTATTGCCATCATAGGGGATATTTACATTCCCTGAGATAACAATAAAAATGATAAAAAAAAAAAAAATATGGAAGGAACAATTTAAAGATAAAATAAAAAAGCAAAATTAATAATAATAAAAAAAAAGCACCCCTGTCCTGCCCTGCTCTTGCCCAATGGCGAACGCAAGCGTCGGTCTGGCGTCACATGTAAACAGCAATTGCATCATGCATGTGAGGTATCACCGCGAAGGTCAGATCGAGGGCAGTAATTTTAGCAGTAGACCTCTGTAAATCTAACGGGGTAACCTTTAAAGGCTTTTAAAAATGTATGTAGTTTGTCGCCAATGCGCGTTTGTGTGAAATTTTAAAGCATGTCGTGTTTGGTATCTATGTACTCGGCCTAAGAACATCTTTTTTATTTTATCAAACATTTGGGCAATATAGTGTGTTTTAGTGCATTCAAATTAAAAAGTGTATTTTTTCCCCAAAAAATGCGTTTGAAAAATCGCTGCGCAAATACTGTGTAGAAAAAAAAATGCAACACCCACCATTTTATTCTGTAGGGCCTTTGCTTTAAAAATATATATAATGTTTGGGGGTTCAACATAATTTTCTTGCAAAAAAAAAAAATGTTTTCATGTAAACAAAAAGTGTCAAAAAGGGCTTTGTCTTCAAGTGGTTAGAAGAGTGGATGTAAGCTTCCTAATGTTGTGTATAAAATGCCAGAACAGTTCAAAACCCCCCCAAATGACCCCATTTTTTGCTTATTGACATTTTTTTTACTAAAAACGTGGCTGAATACATTTTGGCCTAAATGTATGACTACAATTGAGTTTATTCGATTTTTCTTATAACAAAAAGAAAATATCATTTTTTTTCAAAATTTTCGGTCTTTTTCCGTTTATATCGCAAAAAATAAAAATCGCAGAGGCGATCAAATACCATTAAAAGAAAGCTCTATTTGTGGGAAGAAAAGGACGCAAATTTCGTTTGGGTACAACATTGCATGTCCGCACAATTTACAGTTAAAGCAGTGCAGTGCAAAATTCTGAATTCACCTCTGGTCCTTTAGCTACCAAATGGTCCGGGGCTTAAGTGGTTAAAGGGGAGTTCCAGTCCCCCAAACTTTTTTTTTTTTTTTTTTTTTTTAAACACTGCTCTGCAACTGTCCAAACCTGTAAATGAACATTTTTAACATGTCATACTTTTTGCGCTTTTTCTTTCATTAAAAATAGTTCTTTACTTACTGGTCTCGGAAGCAGGCAGTTTCCATTTTAGTTATGGGCATCTGAAGCCCTCTCGTGTTAATTTCCTGCATTTCTGTGCAGCCATCTTCCCATCATGCACCTGCGAATCTCGCATATGCTCAGGGAGGCATCCTTCCTGACAGGTTGCTATGGCAATCTCGCGTCTGCGGAAGTTCCCGCCCCAGGCTATAGCAACCTGTCAATCACAACACAGGCGAGGAGATGTAAGAAGTCAGAATTGGCAGGGAATGCAGCGGCATTAATAGGGGATGTGGTCCGAAACTGGGTGACACCATCCTGATGGTGTTTTTAAAATAACTTTATAAAATTTTTACACTTCTGGCGCTGCTGATATTCCTGGCCGTTTTTTTTCTTTTATTTTTTTTTCTTTCTATCTTCACTGACAGGTGACATTGTTTTAAAGCACTGACAGAGGAGAGGGGGCACATTGGTGCTGGAAGCTGGTGTTTTGTGTGACACTGTCTTATATTATAAATGTGTGCAGGGAGAGGAGCTTTTAGAAGTCATCGGCGATGTGTGGGTGGGCGGGACAGAGCATCTATCGAACGCCAGCCAATTATTTGGCTTAAGAAAAGGGGCGGAGCCGCATACATGTAGCGGCCCGCCCTGACCCCATCCTATTGGCTGTCATTCGATAGATGCTCTGTCCCGCCCACCCACACATCGCCGATGACTTCTGAAAGCTTCTACAGGACGCCGATATCCCAGGAACCCTTGCGAATTGCCTTGTGATGTAATCGTCTAGGCTATTAAGACCAGGAAGTTAGGCTGAAAAACATATTTACCATCCAAAAAAAAAAAAAAATATTGCCCATTGTGAACACTATGCGCTAAGGGCATGCAGCACAGGCAAACATAAAAAAAATGGGTGGAACTCCACTTTAAGCCCCGGACCATTTTGTTAAAGGACCAGGCCCCTGTTTTCGATTCGGCACTGCGTCACTTTAACTGACAATTGCGCAGTCGTGCGACGTGGCTCCCAAAAAAAAAAAGATGTCCCCCCCCCCCCCCACACACAAATCAAACTTACTTTTGGTGGTATTTGATCACCTCTGCGGTTTTTTAATTTTTGCACTATAGACAAAAATAGTGACAATTTTGAAAAAAAAACAATATTAACTTTTTGCGATAATATCCCCCAAAAATATATATAAAAAACAATTTTTTCCTCAGTTTAGGCCAATATGTATTCTTCTACATATTTTTGGTTAAAAAAAATCGCAATAAGCGTTTGGTTTGCGCAAAAGTTATAGCGTCTGCAAAATAGGGGATAGTTTTTATGGCATTTTTATAAAAAAAATTTTTTACTAGGAATGGCGGCGATCAGCGATTTTTATCGTGACTGCGACATTATATCGGACACTTTTGACACCATTTTGGGACCATAGTGCATTTTTATAACACTGATTGCTGTAAAAATGACAGACTACTGTGAAAATGGCAGTGAAGGGGTTATCCTGTAGGGGGCGCTGAAGGGGTTAAGTGTTTCCTAGGGAGTGATTACTACTGTGGGGGTGTGGCTTGGTGTCTGATGTCACTGATAGTCTGTTGCCTGTCATGGGGGAACGATCAGTGACACGCACACTAGGAAGCACGGGGAGAGGTTGGGTTCCCCGGTCACAAAGCTCAGGACCGGGTCGCTAGCGCGCCGGCGACCCACGGCGTGCGTGACCCACGGCTGGGCTTCTTAAAGAGGACATACCTATACGTGCTTGTGCCCAGCCATGCCATTCTGCCAACGTATATCGGCGTGAGGCGGTCCTTAAGTGGTTAAGTTTAGGCCAATATGTATTCTGCTACATATTTTTGGTAAAAATCCCAATAAGCGTAAATTGATGGGTTTGCACAAAATTGATGGCGTCTACAAACCTATGGAATTTTTTTTTACTAGTAAAGGCGGCGATCAGCGACTTGTAGCGGGACTGCGATATTGCGACGGTTGGACACTGACACTTTTTTGCCACTTCTTTGGAACCTGTGACAAATAGTGATCAGTACTAAAAATATGCTCCATTATTGTACTAATGATACTGGCTGGGAAGGGGTTATATTATGTTTGGCTGGGAAAACCTCTTTATATCACACCAGTGGACAGAAAAGGTAAACCCGATTTAAAAATTGAGAAACGCAAACCTACGCTTGCAGAAATTAAAGATCGCATAATGGTTTGACCTAACTGTTGCACCACCAATCTTAAACCAGCCTTAAAAGGTAACTCCACTTTCACAGGAAACGGCAAATTAAAAATATAGCATATACAATTGCAACGCAAGTCTTATTGTAATTGAATGAATTGAAAAAGGTAATTTTTAACATCTGCAGCTCTGTAAATTTTCTGTAAAGTGCAAAGCAATGTGGCTATCTGGAGGCATTCTATACACAGATGGTGTACAGAATGCCCACCCCCCCCCCCCCCCCCCCCCCAGGAATTTAGTTGCCTGCTTTTGTGATTGGCTCACTGATTTTTCCCAGATGTTTGCACTAAAATGCAAGTCAGATTTTTGGCATACCCTGCAACAAAAGTAATTTTTTGTGAAATACTCCCAAAGGGAAATCCCTTCTTAAGGGATGCAGGTCTGTCTCTTTCCTCAGAGCTCTGCAGATGCAGCAACTGATTGCTAATTATGAAGCTACTCCCATACAGAGTCACGCTTTCTTTTCAGAATCACAAAAGGTAGGAATCTGCAACCCCGGAGTATATAGCTGATCTCTTCCTCCTTACCCTGCCCTTTCTGGCACCTTTTCCACATATGATCGCTAAAGTAATGAACACTTAGACCACAGTTCATTTGTAATTGCAATGCAAATCATTCATAGCTGCAGCACTCTTATGTAATCAGTTTATGGATAAGTTGAACTTTATGGCTTAAAGCGGTTGTAAACCCAGATAAAAAAAAAAAATTATCACCTGCAAGACAAAGCCATATTGAGCTAGCATACTTGCTCATTATGCATCACTTGCCTTAGATCGGGACCCCCGAAGCCATCCTCGTCCCCCGCTCCGGCCGCAGCCATCGCTCCTCAGATACCTGGAAGGTTACTTCCGGGTATCGCCGCTCCAGCCAATCACAGTGCCGCTCCGCAGAGCCGGATTTGTGAATGGGATTAACCCTGTGAATGCACCGTTGTCTACGGCGCATGTCTTTTTTTGCAAATATCTCCTAAACCGTGTAGGTTTAGGAGATATTTCTTGCACCTACAGGTAAGCCTTAATCTAGGCTTACCTGTAGGTGTTTGTTTACAAAGTGAGTTTACAACCACTTTAAATAAATTGCAGTCCATACAAGCTATGTCTGTAATCCATAGAATAAAGATCGCATTTTTCATCATACTGTAAGCCACATTGCTTTGTCCTGTATGAGTTTTCTGTAATCACAAAAATTTGAACGTTGAAGGATGTTCTCAAAAAAAATAAAAATACTGAATGATGGCCAAAAACACATGCATTTGCCACAGGCACAGATGAAGGATTACCAGAGAGAGTTGGAGGACGCAAGAGCATCCAGAGATGACATTTTGAGCCAGTCCAAAGAAAATGAGAAGAAACTCAAGAGTTTTGAAGCCGAGATGATCCATATGCAGGAGGTAATGCCTATATACTCTATTACATTATATTTTGTAAGAGAAATTTGACTCAAAGGCTTTGCAGAACCATAAACCTGAAAATACACCCTTTAGTTTATACCCAATTGTCATATTTTAAGTTGGGTAAAGTATAACCTTTATCTTATGTTTTGTAGGATCTTGCTGCTGCGGAGCGTGCCAAACGCCAAGCCCAGCAGGAGAGAGATGAACTGGCGGAGGAAATTGCAAACAGCAGTGGCAAAGGGTATGACTGCAACGTTTACTGCCATAAGCATATACATTTAGTAGGGCCATTAAAGGGTTGGTTTGCCTTTACAGACTTTTGCAGTACCCTTTTTGTAAACATTCTTACTTTTCAGGCGCTCATTCCATTGGTGGTTATGACTAAGGCTTTATAGGCTGAAATGTTTCAACCTTTCCAATTTGCGCTTGTCTACTGTGGCTTGTCAATAAATACGTCAATAGTTTAAGGGCAACGACCGGAGTGCAGATCATCTTTTCCTCCTATATTCTACGTAGCCAGCGACTGTGGTTCAAGCACCCGGGAGCTCTGCTTTCCATGTGATGTATTGGTAGTAGCACTGACTTTTTGTTTATGCTCATCCCATTGTGTTCCTCTGTAAATTACAGGACGGGAACACAGCAATGTAATGAACACCTAAAAATTGATTTATTTTTCATAACAAAAATCAGCACTGGATGTTAATGTACAGAGGACACTGTAATGCATAAAAATGTTTGTGGCAAAAGCCTGGAAAGGTGAACTAACTCCACCTAGGGGATAAACTTGCAAAATGCAATTTGATGTTCACTCGATGTGGCCGCTGTTTGCATTAATCGGTGAACGCAAGGAATTCTGACTAGGTGAGGTGGAGAGACAGGGGTGGGGTGGTGACATCGCCATCTTCACCTTGTCTAAATGGAGTACGCCTTGTATTCGTTGGAAGAAAAAAATGTGACTGGCGGCCGAGTGAGCAAAACTACATCAATTTGCCACAGGACCCAGAAGACCACAGCAATCACTCACTCCAGTAGTGCTGCTTACTACAGTGATTGTCTGGCTGCTTTCACAGCAGTCCCTCAGGTTTGGAATATGCATGCTTACCTTGGTTCAGCCTGGGTTCACACTGTAGCGAACAGACATTGCATGTGATTCTCACCCACTGTGTTGCCGATCACATGCAATGTTTGTGCAACTGTGTATGGCTTAACTCGCAATGGATTTCCACAAAAGTGCAGGAACACTAACCCCCCCCCCCTCCCCCTGTTTTGGGGGGGTCATTAACATTGTGTTGACACTCGCAGTGGTTCAGAAGGCAGTGTGAACTGCCTGCGAGAGAGATGCAATGCATCGCTACAGTGTGAACCCAGGCTCAAGCTGGAAACTTGTTAAACAATGGGTATTCGTGGGATTATCGTGGTGCCCAAAAATCTGAATAGAAATTTAATTATAAAACATAAAATTTGTACATTAAATTCAAACCAGTAAAGTGTGTGTGTGTGTGTGTGTGTGTGTGTGTGTGTGTGTGTATATATACACGTGTCCATTAGGTAATCTCGATTTATTTACAAAGATGGTCGTAGAGTAGTGTCTTAACATGTTTTGCCAAGATTGGCTTCTTCATGGGAATTTACAGACCACCACTAGTCAATAGCTTATGTAAAAATGCTCAATCACATATTGATATACAAACAATGTACATAATGATAGTTTACTCTAATCCAATCCATGCTTACCCAATCAAACGCCAACGAGGGCCACCATGATCATCAGCGCCACTGCGGGAGGTGGGTACCGTGCGGTTGCAGGGAGACACATCCAGACCAGGCTAAGATATATTAAAGATAATCCATATATGAAAGTTTGTTGTAAAAAAACTGAGAACGTGACCATATATATTCTGTATATGTCCAATCAATGGCTAAAGTGGCCTGTTGAGTTACTTGTAGTATAGCTCAAAAATAAGACCGGGTGAAAGCACCTTATATTGATGCAAGGGCAGTTGATGATTTTAAATTAACTAAAACACAGAAAATATAAAGACTTAATCTAGTGCTGTATTGCCAAATGGCATACATATGCAAATATATACTGCTAGTAAATAGCTACAATATTGGCACTGGTTTCACAAAAACATCAATGCCATATCAGGGGTTTCAAACTTAATTTCATTGTGGGCCGCATTAGCATTATGTTTTGCCCTCAAAAGGGCCAGTTGTATCCAAGATTAGATGTCCAGCGCATCCCCTCCCCTTTACATTAGATGTCAAGAACCACCTCACCATCAGAAGTTGAGTACCCTACTCTCTCTTGCATCACAGTGCACCCCCTTACCTTATGCTGCTGCGGGGAAGAAGCTGGAGTAGGACCAGAGGAGGGCTGGAGTTCTCCTGCAGTCGAAGTGGTGCGAGGGCCACATGAAATGGCCTGGAGGGCCGGATTCGGCCCGCGGGTCTTGTGTTTGACACCTGTGCCATACATGGATAAAGAGAAATAAATTTCACTTGTAAGGCTGGGTTCACATCTATGCATTTTTAGTGCATTTTGCAGATTCTCACTACAGTTCATTTAACATGGTTTCCCATGGAACACGTTCTGTAGTGCAAATCTGTAAAATGCACAAAAATGCATAGGTGTGAATCCAGCCTAAACGTTCATTTTACTTTGCTCAGCATACTGATTTATAAAACAAGCTAAGCCAAATGAAGGGAATCAAGCATGAGCTTTAATTTTATTACGTGCAGTTTTATAGGTAGCCCGGGTAAAACCAATAAGCCTATGCAGTGTAGCCAATCTAGTTGAACATGGGCAGGGCTGGTGCTAGCCTATTTTTCGCCCTAGGCGAGACTAGCTACGCACACCCCCCTAGCCCCCACCCCCCCAAAATCGGTTCAATAATTTTAGCACCACAACTCCTGGTGGAGGGGTGCAGCCAGGAGGGGGGGTGGGGGCGCAGCCAGGTGAACAGAGGGGGGGGCGCGCAGCCAGGTGAACAGAGGGGAGGATGGGACCAGGTAGGCTATAAATGTAACCATGTGTACATCAAAATCATGGTGTAAGCCTAAATGTCGGCTGATTGTCGTATCCATAAGGCATTTGTGAATGGGATTTATATGATCTTTGATACGTTTATAAAAGGGCGTTTGGTTTTGCCTATGTAAAAACCTCCACATAGGCATGTAGCTAAATATACTATTCCCACAGTCTGTTCAGACCTATTCCATCAAACACAAAGTAACTTGTCAATGTCATGGCTCAATATATATGGACAAACATTACAATTTCTACAGGCATATGTGCCTGTTTGTTGGTCAATCCTACTTATGGTGTTGAAATTACTTTTAACTAGACAGTCCTTTTTTTAAAGAGGATGCTTGTTTCTAGGTAATTTCGGAATGTGGTTTTATATATTTGGTAATGGTAGAATCTGCTGATTCCTGGGACCCGCGAGCGCACTCACGAGGCGCGCCCACTGGGTGACAACAGGTACGCCAATTTGTCTCCCTGTGCCATTGTGTTGACTTATATCGTGCGGCGATCGCTAAGCAGTTAATGTAGAATACAGTTCTTGTGCAGCTTTTCTAAAATCCGATTCCTGGCTTTAGGGTATACTGCTAAGTAAAGGTTCCGAATGTGAGCTAGTGGCGTGCCAAATGGTATTGCCTGCGAAAGACTTCCTGTTTAGGAGCCCACCAATCCTTCTTGGTTAACGACTTCAGCCCCAGGCCATTTGGCTGCCAAATGACCGGCCCACTTTTTGCGATTCGGCACTGCGTCGCTTTAACTGACAATTGCACGGTCGTGCAACGCTGTACCCAAACAAAATTGACTTTTTATTTTTGTTTTGTTTTTTCCACAAATAGAGATTTATTTTGGTAGTTGATCATCTCTGCGATTTTTTTTTTTTTCGTGCTATAAACAAAGAGCGACAATTTTGAAAAAAATACTATTTTTTGCTATAAAAAAAATTTTGGGATATTTAAAACATTTTTTCCTCAGTTTAGGCCGATATGTATTCTACATGTTTTTGGTATAAAAAAAAATCGCAATAAGCGTATATTGATTGGTTTGCGCAAAAGTTAGTCTACAAAACGGGGTAGTTTTATGGCATTTTTATTGTAATTTTTTTTTTTTTTTTTTACAAGTAATGGCAGCAATCTGTTTTTTTTTTTTTTTTTTGCGACTTTATGGCGGACACTTTTGACATTTTTGGGTCCATTGTCATTTTATACAGCGATCAGTGCTATAAAAATGCACTGATTACTGTAAAAATTACACTGGCAGTGAAGGGGTTAACCACTAGTGATTCTAACTGAGGGGGAGGAACTACCAGTGACACGTCAGCGATCCCTGTTCCTGGCGACAAATTTAAAGGAACGTACAGGTACGCCCATTTGCCTGCCCATGCCATTCTGCCGACGTATATCAGCGTGCGGTGGTCGGCAAGTGGTTAATGAAAATCTCAACTGCCAAAAAGCAAATTTTTTTTTTTTTTTTTGGTTGGATCAGTCCATTGTGAATTTCAAGTTATCTTTGTTGGTAGAAATAATAATATCCATGAATTTCATCAATTCATTCTTTGTTCCTGAACAAAATCTCAGGACATGAATATATCCACTTGTCCCCCGCCCACTGTCAATTGACGGCGGGCGGAGGATACTCTCGTTCTGGGAGGACGTCATATGACGTCCTCCCTTTAAAACGAGCTAGGAGTCGCGCGCGCCGCCGCCCGCGTTCACAAGGCCCCGGTGCGCGGCGGCCGCGATTGCTGCCGGGCACCCGCGATTGCCCGGGAAATGAGCAGGAAAGTGGATCTCTGTGT
The DNA here is from genome assembly GCA_029206835.1 of Rana muscosa. Taxonomy (NCBI): domain Eukaryota; kingdom Metazoa; phylum Chordata; class Amphibia; order Anura; family Ranidae; genus Rana; species Rana muscosa. The sequence goes on from CM055120.1 coordinate 227,635,725, forward strand.
GTAAACACAGAGATCCACGTCCTGTGAGGGAGAGGGGACCGATGGTGTGTCCCTTGTACATAGGTCACCTCCCCCAGTCAGTCCCCTCCCCCCACAGTAAGAACACTTTGAGGGAACATATTTAACCCCTTCCCGCCCCCTAGTGGTTAACCCCTTCCCTGCCAATCACATTTATACAGTAATCAATGCATTTTTATAGCAGGGATCACTGTATAAATGTGAATGGTCCCAAAAATGTGTCCGATGTGTCCGCCGCAATATCGCAGTCACAATAAAAAATCGCAGATCGCCGCCATTACTAATAAAAAAATAAAAATGCTATAAATCTATCCCCTATTTTATAACTTTTGCGCAAACCAATCAATATGCGCTTATTGCGATTTTTTTTTATTTTTTTTTTTTTTTTTCCAAAAATATGTAGAAGAATACGTATCGGCCTAAACTGAGGAAAATTTTATTTAAAAAAAAAAAATGGGTATTTATTATAGCAAAAACTAAAAAATTGGTTTTTTTCCAAACTGGCCGCTCTTCTTTTGTTTATAGCGCAAAAAATAACCGCAGAGGTGATCAAATACCACCAAAAGAAAGCTCTATTTGTGGGAAAAAAGGACACAAATTTTGTTTGGGAGCCACGTCGCACGACCGCGCAATTGTCATTCAAAGTGTGAGAGCGCTGAAAGCTGAAAAATGGCTTGGGCAGGAAGGGGGTTTTCGTGCACAGTAGAGAAGAGGATATGGATACCAAGAAATAATATGCAAAAGTAAGTTGGGAATGCCTTCTATGCGCGGATAGTTCCCTCTCACACCCCCCTGAGGTACAGGTTTGCATATGATTACAGATCGTAACACCCTGCACCTGGAGGTGTTGGAAGGGACCGAACATGAAGATATTTCGAGTGAGAATGAACTTAGAAATAACTTGTTACACTATAATAAAAAAACTTGGGTGGAGAGCAGTATGCAAAAAGGCAGTTTATTTTGATGTATTGCTTCATATTCTATCTGTCATTTTAGTGCTCTAGCTGTAGAAGAAAAGAGACGTTTGGAATCGCGCATTGCACAGCTTGAAGAAGAACTAGAGGAGGAACAGGGCAACACAGAACTTGTCAATGACAGACTGAGAAAAGCAACTCTACAGGTTTAGTGGCTTGCTTTTGGAAATTTATCACACCTTCAACATTGTATAGCTTTTATGGAAAAAAGTACTGTTGAAAGATGAATATAAACATAAAAACACATGGCATTTAATATCAATATGGGTGTGAATGAATGTCTGTCGGATATATATATATATTTGTTTCTGTGCAGCATGGCATATTAATTTTTTCCATTTTATTTAAGACTGACCAGTTGAATGCTGATCTGAATGCAGAGCGCAGCAATGCTCAGAAAAATGAAAATGCTCGCCAACAAATGGATCGCCAGAATAAAGAGCTGAAAACTAAGCTTCAGGAGTTGGAGGGATCTGTTAAATCTAAGTTTAAAGCTTCAATTACTGCATTGGAGGCAAAGGTTGTACAACTTGAGGAACAGCTTGATACAGAGACAAAGTATGTATAATGCAGAAGTAATCGCTGTAACAGTTTTATTTGTCGATACTGCCATTAAATCCATTTATTTTACATTTTCTAGAGCAACTCTGAAATGCAGCATTGTCACCCTGTAGACAGTGTAGTCTCGGATGTAGTTTTAGACTTGAGGTGACATACAAAATTCATGTCTAGCTAACACTCGTTAACCGCTTGCCTAATGGGCAGTTTTTACATTTTTCGCATGCTATTTTTTGCTAGAAAAATTACATGAAACCCCCAAACGCATTTATTTTCTGAAAGTGGAGGCTCTGGAGAAAAAAATGGTTGCTGTTACGATTTATTGTCACACGGTATTTGCACAGCCATTTATCGAACGTAAATTTTCAGACATAAATGCATTTAAATTAGTTTTAGTGCACACACAATCTAATACCTAGTTTCTTTTTTGTTTTTTTTCTTGTCAAATCAAATGAGTTTGGTAAATGGCTTCAAACCATGTCAAGATTTTAAATTGTGCACACCTGTGAAATGGCGACAAACTCCAGTAAAAATGTAGCGCTAAGTGTTCAAAGGAACCATACATATGAGTCCCACAAAGTGAACAAACAATAATACAATTATAGTCCATGTAAAAGTGATAAATGTCCATTCAAGAAACAATCAAAAGATGATAAAGCTGAACGTGTAACCAAGTAGACCATTGTGTAACCCTTCTTTCAAAGAAATAGAGGTAGAATACTCTTACCAGAGCTAATGGATCTACCTGTCGGCGACAGCAGATCATTAGAGCATGGGAAATCCAAATGGCAAATCTCAACGGCTTGTCTGAAGACTCACTACTGGAAACCGTGGATGAAGCACATATACCCAACGACCAACCATAAGCGATCTTTGTGGGAGATATCCCAAACTAGAGAGGAACTCTGGGTGCACTGGATGTCGATGCGGTCCTCAAATGATGAAGTAAGACTTCCAATCCATCAATCCCTTTCAGGACTGTAGATGGCCTCTAAAACAATCGATCCACCAGGACATGGAGGAAAGAAAAGGGAAAGGAGGGCTCCGATTAGTGCAGGTCAATTGCGGGTTTTATTGGATAAAAACCAACAGAGCATAAAAGTGATCAATATGAATAAAAATGAAGGGCAATAAGTAGTGGTGTACCAAGCCCAAAACTTGGTACTCCACAATATGAATAAAAATGAAGGGCAATAAGTGATCGCTTTTATGCTCCGTTGGTTTTTGTCCAATAAAACCTGCAATTGACCTGCACTATCGGAGCCCTCCTTTCCTTTCTTTCCTCCATGTCCTGGTGGATCGATTGTTTTAGAGGCCATCTACAGTCCTGAAAGGGATTGATGGATTGGAAGTCTTACTTAATCATTTTGAGGACCGCATCGACATCCAGTGCACCCAGAGTTCCTCTCTAGTTTGGGAGATCTCCAACAAGGATCGCTTTATGGTTGGTCATTGGGTCTATGTGCTTCATCCACGGTTTCCAATAGCGAGTCTTCAGACAAGCGGTTGAGATTTGCCATTTGGATTTCCCACAATCTAATCTGCTGTCGCTGACAGGTAGATCCATCAGCTCTGGTAAGAGTATTCTACCTCTCTGTATTTCTTTGAAAGAAGGGTTACGTGATGGTCTACTTGGTTACATGTCAGGCTTCATCTCTTTTGATTGTTTCTTGAATGGACATTTATTTATTATTCACTTTTTGGGACTAATTATATATGAATGGTTCCTTTTGAACACTTAGCACTACATTTTTACCACATCACATTTTGAATTTTAGTCGCATTCTATGCAGCAGCTTTTAGTTCCATTTATTTAGACTAGTGCACATTTTTTATATTTTGACAAACTCCAGTTGCTAAAATTTTCCAGAGGCAACACGTTAAAAGCCTTTTACAGGTTATTGATTTAATGTTAAATGTGAGCTATGGTGCTAACATTTTTGCTCACTCTGACGTTAATGGCAATTCCTCACACGTGTGTGTGTGTGTGTGTGTGTGTGTGTGTGTGTGTGTGTGTGTGTTTTGCAAGCATCATGAAAATGGGCGTGCCGGACTTGCGCGTTTTCATTCGTGCTTGAACACAGGAGAATGGGAGTGCTTTGGGTAGTGACTGCTTTATGGAGATGGGTTTTAGAACCCCTAATTTCTCCTTTTTTTTAAAGCGTCTGATCAAACACCGGTCTGATTTTGTTCCTATATATCTTAAAAAAATACCCAGATCTGTTTGATTAGATTCTTCCCTGACTGTACCAACCATGGAAAGACCAATCTGAAATCGTTTCCAGCTTCATGCATCAGTCTTCCATCTTCTCTGTGCGCAGCCATTCGGACCATTTAGAGCGGTCCTAGGCTCCCCTGTGTGGGGAGAGAACCCGTAGAACGACAGTGGGAGTGAGCAGTGGGCCCTTCCAAGTGCTATCAAAATGATCAGGTAGCTGTAAAGTCACTTGGCTCAGTTTAATTGGAAAGCCGACCGCTTAAAAAAACAAAGTAAAAACCCTAGGATCATGGCTGCAGTCATGTGAACACACACACACACACACACACACACACACACACACACACACACACACACACACACACACACACACACACACACACACACTTGGGCCTTTGTTCACGTGGGAGCGGTTGGGGGTGGTCAAGAGCTATTGGTTGAGTCGCGGTCTGCCCACCCGCCTAAAAGATAGTATGCAGCCTCCAAGGCCTGTAAACATGCAGCAAAAATTACACCCCTGTCGCAATCAACCGGTAGCGGCACAGACAAATGTGAATCATTCAAGTGAATGGGGCATGTTGCAACCACAAACAAAACGTCTGGCTCGCTGTTGTGCCGGATCTACAAACAAAATCCCCATTCAGCTCTCAAAAAATGCAGGTATTTGGGAGGAGGTAGTATCGCCTCCTGAATGCCTGGCTGCTGCTGCTCACCAGCCCTCTGAAATATCTGTCAGATTTCTTTTTGGGGGTACCTAGTCTACAAGTAAATACGTGTGTGTGTGTGTGTGTGTGTGTGTGTGTGTGTGTGTGTGTGTGTATATATGTGTGTATGAGTATATATTAGGGCTGTGGAAATTAACTATTCCTCGATTAATCTTTTAATTGTTTTGATCGATCAAAATTCTTTGGGCTTGCCGTGTCCATCTGAAGGGCTCCTTTGCTGTGCCTTCATATCTGCATGCCGGCGGGACCTTACTATCTGCCACACGCAAGGGCTGTTACACTTCCCTCTATCAACCTGGGATTCTACAGCCATCCACTGGGAGTTGTGATAGTTCCCTTCACGGGACATCTACATGCTGACGGACTGATGTTAGCCCCTCCTCATCTGGATTCAGCAGTGTTATCGTTGTACACATTTTTATACCAGTATCATACTTGGCTACATGTTTTTATGACTGCTTTTGCTACCGTTTGGTATTACTCGCACCATTTTTACAGTTTATGTAGCTACATCGATTTTATCTCCAGTGCAATATTTATTTTGTTACCTACTTGAAGACTATAAAAGTTTTAATGCTATTCCCATCGAGCGCTGCCTTTGTGTGTTTTTTGTATCCTGCTATCGTTTTTTCCAGTGGTTGGTAGCTGCACTGGGAATCTGCCTGCAAGGAAATCAGCTAAAAGTAGTTGGATCTATGTGCGTTATAATCGAAATTAGTCGATTAATCGATAAAAAATTTCGTGTTCGATTAATCGTTTTTTTATCAGTAACAGCCCTAGTGTGTATATATATATATATATATATATATATATATATATATATATATATATATATATATATATATATATATATACTGTTACTGATTAAAATTTTCCTGCTCGATTAATCGATATTTTTTTAAATCGATTAATCGACTAATTTCGATTAATTATAATACACATAGATCCAACTACTTTTAGCTGATCTCCTTGCAGGCCGATTCCCAGTGCAGCTACCAACCACTGGAAAAATGGATAGCAGGATACAAAAAACACACAAAGGCAGCGCTCGATGGGAATAGCATTAAAACTTTAATAGTCTTCAAGTAGGTAACTGAGAGGTTCTGGTTCTGCTCGAGCTGGGTCGGACCTATAGAAGTAACTCTGTGTTGGTATCATTGAATATACAGCCGGCTAAAGTATGGTTATGCATGAATACCATTCTTTATTATTTGTCTTGGGGTTTTATCACTGTGATTTGGGCGTCTTGCCAAAGGCATGAAGCAACCCACTCTTGGCGAAATCGGCACGCTGCAGGTGCAACTGCAAGGTCACATTCCGTGCTTGCAAAATACACTTAATCATCTCAATAATATCAGTAGAAAAGCGAGCAGAAAAAACACCCCATGAAACATACAGTTTAAACTTGTTATAACAAAATAAAGTGGAACTCTTCATCAATGGTTCATTTGGTTATACATTAATCAATATATTGATCCATTCCTTACAGTAACAAAATAAATATTGCACTGGAGATAAAATCGATGTAGCTACATAAACTGTAAAAATGGTGCGAGTAATACCAAACGGTAGCAAAAGCAGTCATAAAAACATGTAGCTAAGTATGAAACTGGTATAAAAATGTGTACAACGATACCACTGCTGAATCCAGATGAGGAGGGGCTAACATCAGTCCGTCGGCATGTAGATGTCCCGTGAAGGGAACTATCACAACTCCCAGTGGATGGCTGTAGAATCCCAGGTTGATAGAGGGAAGTGTAACAGCCCTTGCGTGTGGCAGATGGTAAGGTCCCGCCGGCACGCAGATATGAAGGCACAGCAAAGGAGCCCTTCAGATGAACACGGCAAGCCCCGCCGGTGTCCGTGACGTCACCGGATCTCCCTGAAGACTTTTGATCAATCAAAACAATTAATCGATTAATAGTTCATTTCCACAGCCCTAATAAATAAATATATATATAAACATACTAGTACCAGAATATAAATTCCCTTCAGCCCAAAGCAGCAGAGGAACAAATGCAGTCAGAGCAATTGTAGGGATAATGGGGGATGATTAGAACTGACTATTTTTGCTGTATGACATTTAACATAATTGAAGTTGAATGTTTTTTTTTGTTTGTTTTTTTCATAAACTCTGTCCCTTACAGGGAAAGACAGAATGCAAGCAAGCAAGTCCGCCGTACAGAGAAAAAACTAAAGGATGTCTTGATGCAGGTGGAGGATGAAAGACGCAATGCAGAGCAATACAAGGATCAGGTTAGAAATTGAATATAATTATATGGAACAGTTTAGTTCTTGAACAGTATTTAAAAATATGCATCTTGCTACCAGGCTGAGAAGAACAATGTTCGAATGAAACAGTTGAAACGCCAGGTGGAGGAGGCCGAAGAAGAAGCACAGCGTGCAAATGCCATGCGCCGCAAACTGCAGCGTGAACTTGAAGATGCCACAGAAACAGCAGAAGCCATGAATCGGGAGGTGAACACTCTTAAGAGCAAGCTTCGGTAAGTCATTGCTTAAACCGAATAGCTGCAGCAGACTTGCTCTCCAAACTCTTGGTACATTGCAGCTGGGTTCTTGATAGTTGGCAAAGGGCAATGTATCCATCTTGTGATATAACCTGATATCTTCTACAGTACAGGGCAAAGTATTCCTAGACCCTGGGTTATAGGCTTGTACCTTCAGGTGATTGGACACCGGAGCATCTCCCTCATCACTCTACCCACCCTATTCCTTTTGAGTGCTGAGTTTTGTGCTAGTGTTCCAATGTGATGGACCTCTCATTTGTGGAGAGATCATTCTTGGCTTAACTAGTTTATTTTATTTATTTTTGTTTTTGATTTATTCAACTCCTCACTGCCTTCTAGTAACGCTGCATCAGCACAACCTCGGTAAACCTTAGGAGCTGTACCTGGGCCCCATGCTGTTGCTTTGTGCAGTGTATCCTGCATGGGCGCTCACCTTGATGCAATGTGTAGTAAGAGTGCTATGCAGTGTGGGGAAAAAAGTATTTGATCCCTTGCTGATTTTGTATGTTTGCCCACTGACAAATGATCCAGCTATCATTTTAATGGTACGTTTTTAATCACTTCCGCCCCGAACCTATTCAAACTTGTTTACAAGTTCAAATCAGATTTTTTATTTTTTGCTAGAAAAATACTTGGAACCCCCCCCCCCCCAAACATTGTCTATTTTTCTAATAACCTATAGAATAAAATTGGCGGTTGTTGCAATACTTTTTGTCACACCGTATTTGCTCAGCGGTCTTACAAGCACACTTTTAGGGGGAAAAAAATAGAAAACTGTAAAGTTAGCCCAATTTTTTTATTTTTTTTTTATAGGTTTGTCAAAGATCTTATGTCGAGTAAATTGATACCCAACATGTCACGCTTCGAAGTTGCGCCCGCTCATGGAAAGTCGACAAACTTTTACCCCTAATTATATGCAACGTTTAAAAAATTCTACAGGTTGCATGTTTTGAGTTAGGTCTAGGGCTCTCGCTCTACCGATCGTGGTGATAACTCGCATGTATAGTTTGAACAGTTTTCATATGTGTTCGCTTTTGCGTGTTTTTTTTTCTTTCTAATCTTACCTTTTTATTTTTACTGTTCTTAAAAAAAAAAAAAAAAAGTCACTTTTATTCCAAGGAATGTAAACATCCCTTGTAATAGGAAAAAAGCATGACAGGACCTCTTAACCACTGGATGACCAGCTGCCAGTTAAACTGCGGCAGGTTGGCTCGCCTGGGCAAATCGCTGTAGGTATACATCGGCCGCTTTAAAATCACTCCCTAGGACACAGTTAACCCCCTTGATCGCCCCTAGTGTTAACCCCTTACCTGCCAGGGACATTTATACAGTAATCATTGGCTATTTTTTTGGGCTCTGATCGCTGTATAAATGTCAATAGTCCCAAAAAAGTGTCTGATCTGTCCACTGCAATATTGCAGTCCCCATAAAAATGGCAGATCGCCGCCATTACTAGTTTTTTTTTATTTTTTTAAAGGGACAGTGAAATAAAGGAAGATTTTTTTTATTTTTAAAGTGCCCTGCCATGCTCGTTTGCAGAAGCGAACACATACGTAAGTCACGCCTGCATGTGTAAAGGGTGTTCAAACCACACACGGGGTATCGCCACGATCGTTGTTGGAGCGAGAGCAATAATTCTAGCAAAAGACCTCTAACTCAAAGCTAGAAACCTGTAGAAATTTTTTAACTATGCTTATGGAGATTTTTAAGTGTCAACGTTTCTCGCCATTCCACGAGCGGGCACAATTTTGAAGCATGACATGTTGGGTATCAATTTACTTGGCATAAGATTATCTTTTTACAATATACAAAAATTATGCAAATTTTACTGTCTGTAAACCGGAATGTGTGTGTGTGTGTGTGTGTGTGTGTGTGTGTGTGTGTGTGTGTGTGTGTGTGTGTGTGTAAAAATGTGCGAGAGCGAGCTCTCATACACACAGAGTATAAGATTTCATGTCATCTCTGCCCAGTCTTGCCACAAAGTTAGTCCAGCTCCGAGCAATCCTCTTAATAATTTTTCATTAAGATAAAAACAGACGCACAGAGAAATGGGTGTTTATTCCCCTTGCTGTGACTCAAGTGATTTCCTTATCTCATGAACAAGCTTGAGAGGCATTCTGTGTACTTCACAGATTGGCTGCTCCACACCTCAGCATGATTGGGCATGTTGTAGTCATGTGGTCTCTTTCCTGTGTTTTGACTGGATGTTGGTGATCATGGGGCATAATCCACGAGACAAGCAGAAGTTCAGTAAGAAATACACAGGAGAAAATATGTTGCCAAGGGGAGTGTAGAGGTGGGCGGGGAGTCTACTGATGTCACTACTCCGCCCACTGAGCTCCAGACAACAGACACGTCCACAGAATCAAGAATTTTGCAGGGCTCCAAACGGGAGATATTTGACAGGTAAAGGATTACATGCAGGAGGCATGTATATCCTTAGAGATGAGCACTATGGCAGTAGTTTAGCAATGAGTGGGTTTACATCCACTTTAAGTGGTTAAAATCACAGCAAAACGTGAGTTTGTGTGGTATTCATTCATGGCTCCCCAAAAGCGGTGTGTTTTTTTTTCATGATTGACATGTGACCATTGCAGCAAAATGCACTTGACAAAATAGCATTGCCCAAACAAGTTGCTTGAGCCTTTTGAGTGACAAACTCACATGGGGCAGCCCATTCAAGGTAATGGGCTGCCCTATGCACGTCCTGCTATGCGAGATGTGAACAGGGTCTTAAATACCCAAAAAACTGGCCAAAGACAGTCAGATTTGCAAAATGCCCTGACCATCTCTTGTCCCAAGGAGTAGTTGGTACCCCCACAAGACAGGTTTAAAGGATTTTATTCAAACCTGTTCATGGTTCCAATCCCAAAGAGGGGTATTCAACCTATTCTGGACTTGGTGTATTTCCAACACTGCATCTTGTTGACTTGGAACAAGCAAGCCCTTCTCTTGACCTACCCCCTGTTCCTGTCCAGCAAAGCAATAAATTGCCTAACTTGGATCTCCATCTCGGTTCTAACAATAGCTTTTCCTTAGTGATTACTGAAAAGACAGACGCTAGTCATTCAGGCTGGGCAGGAGTGTCCTAGTACGGGTGCAAGGGATCAAAAAACTCACGGTTCAGATCAGTCACGGATCTGATCATTTTTCGGATCAGCAAAAAAAATTGCGGCCTCGCTGTGCCCCAAATTGCGGCCTCACTGTGCTGCAAATTGCAGCCTCCAGAGCGGAGGAAGTGATGGGGCGGCCAGCAGGGCCAGATTTGCTCTCCCTGCCGCCCCAAGGCCAGGTTCCGCAATGCACCACCAACCAAAACCCCCCCTCTCTTGACCCTGTCGTCTCAAACAGGAGTCCTAGCACTGTGCTAGAACTCGTGTCACAGCTGAGATGGGAAGAGCACAGCTCACCCCTCTCACTATACATCGGCGGCAGGGACAGGAGACAGACTCGGCGGCCGGGGGGAGGACGGAGTCCCAAAGACAGAGCCAGCAGAGAGGTATGTAGGGGGAGAGGGGAGGACGGACGGCAGCACACATTTTACAAGTGAAGTCCTGCTAGAAAGCAACTTGCTGTATGTTCCGGCCATTGAAACTGTCTCCTCTGCTCGCACTCACACAGCCCCGCCTCCTCCTAATCCCGCACTGATAGACAGAACACATCCCAGCATTGGATCCGCATTCTGTCTATCACAAGCGCGGGGTTAGGAGGCGGGGCTGTGTGAGCAGAGCGGAGACAATTTCAATGTCTGCTATTACAGCGTGTTTTACCACTCTGCTCACCCCCCCTCTACCTGCGCCGCGGATCATGTGTGTGCTGATCCGAAGTCATTGATCCGTTGAACCACTATGTCCTAGTCCCTCATGGTCCAGGAAACATAGTCACCTGTGGAAGTTCCCTATCAACATCCTGGAGCTCAGACCAGTTTGGATGGCTCAGCAAGTACAGGTTTTCCCCCCACCTCCTCAAAAAAGTAAGCTAGAAAACTTAAAGGACTACTGTGCTTATTTATCAAATGCACCAACTTTGCCGCCAATCCAAAAGGAGCATTTTATAGAAAAGTTACGTTCAATAGTCAGCTGGCTTGTTTCCAGTCATACGAATTTAGATTTAAATCCAACAGGCTGGTTGTACCCAGGTTGATCAAACCATGTATCGGCAGGCTGAATGTACCCAAGTTGATTGAATCTCAGCTGTTCAGCAGGGACTAACTAAGTTTTGAACCATCTATTGCCCACTTTACTTTGTATGCCTTATTTTTTATTTGAAGGGTGTTTAATTATGCACTGAGTAAGGGGGAGGGGCTGTGGGAGAATAACTGACTGGATGTGCTTTGACATTTTTGGGGGGGTTTTTTAATGTGTAACACGCCCAGTGTCCTCAACTAAATGACATTAAAGCTGTTCATCCTTCAGACTTTTAGGCCTCATGCCCACGGATGTTTTTACAGCCGCGTTTTTTACCGCTTAAAAACGCCTGTCCATGTTAGTCTATAGCTTCATGCCCACCTAGGCGTTTTTGAGCTGCAAATGGCATAGGCGTTTTTAAGCTGTTAAAAAAAAAAAAAACGGACCAGTGCGTTCCGCGGCGGCGTTTTTGAGCTCCGGCATTTTTGTCATTTAAAAAAAGACAAAACCGCTGCCGCGGAACGCACTAGTCCGTTTTTTTTTTACCGCTTAAAAACGCCTATGCCATTTGCAGCTCAAAAATGCCTAGGTGAGCATGAAGCTATAGACTAACATGGATAGGCGTTTTTAAGCTGTAAAAAACGCTCAAACGCGGCTGTAAAAACTTCTGTGGGCATGAGGCCTAAAAATTTTATTGCAGTTGAAGAATTTTTTTGTTTTTATATTCATGCATTTTTATGTTTCATCTTTTGGCACAGACGTGGTGGTGGTGGTGATGTACCATTTGTTACAAGACGTGTTGGAAGGAAAGGTGTTGATGAAGCTTCTGATGACGATCTGGATGGGAAAGCAGATTCTGGAGATGCTAAATCTACTGACTAAGAATTTCACCAGCACATTCATCTTGCCCTTGTGTAATACAGGAGAATTGCTCAGTCATTTAGAAATCGCCATATTATACAAAGCCTGTTAAAGGGGGAGTTTTTCTCTTTTGTCTTTTGGGGGGGAAAAATTAATGGGGCCTTAATTAAACTGAAAAAAAACAATGTCTTCCTAAGATACCAAAGCCATAGCTTTCATCAGATTTGTAATTATCATATGTACAATCATGGCTTGTGGTTACAGCGGTTTCACAGTTTTAGGCAATATGTCTGTGCACTTTCTATTGTGACAGCCAGAATGGATTTGTAGACTTTAAGCACTGTATCACTTTTTGATCTTGACTGTTCTGAATTTCAGTCTTTGAATCTCTTGCTGCCTTTTACAGTTTTGCTTAATGCCACTTTCTGACTGGATGCATTTATTCTTGCTATCTTTAAGATTAGTATCCAGAGGGCAGAACCCATTATCTGTTTGGGAAGAGTTTAGTTAAGGACCAAATGTATTGATCATAAATATGGATCACGTTTTTACAAGTATTTTTTTTATACTTGTATATCTAGAAGATATAAATATGTAACTGGAGAACTGTCTGTACTGCACCATCTATATGAACTGTTAATCTGCACACACCTAAATGTATTGGTCAAGTGGTTTTTGAAATGCATTTTTTTGTATCTCTGCCTAATTTAGGGTGCTCATTTCAGATGAGCTTTATTCTAATGGTTCATCCTGTGTGTATTATAAGTGCCTTTTTACTGCTGCCTGGTCATGTTCAGAATCAAGAGCTCATAAACCAGGAAAATGTTGCTGTTGCTTTACATAATAAACTATGATCAGTGCTGCAAACAGGTTTCTTTTGGGGATCCTTTGAACATGCATTCAACAAACTATTATTCTTTGCAGTTGTAGTACAAGATTTAATTATGGCATCGGGTACGAAGATATTGGGGATGACAGCAGTTTCTTTCCATTTTTACTGCAGAACATGGGTGTACTCAACAGAATTTATCTAGCTTAGGCCGGGTTCACACTGATACGACATACACTCCGACTTTGGGAGCACGACGTGTGTAAGTCAATGATTCCCTATGAGAGCCGTCTTAACTGGTCCTACACAAGTCGGTCCGACTTTGAAAAAGGTTCCTGCACTACTTTAGACCTACTTCAGCACATTGAATATCATCAGTCGGATCCTTGTCTTAACCATCTGACATGGTGTTTACAACAGCAGTAAAAGGAATTTGTCACACTGGGATCATTTCAAATAGTCTGACTTGTCCTTTGACCAATCAAGTCGGAGCAAATTCTTATGTTGTTCGTTCAAGTCGGATGGAAGTAGGACCAATGTCGCAGGGCAAAATAGGATGACAGTCGTACAACAGCCGTGTCGTACCAGTGTGAACCCAGCCTAAAATGTAATTACGCGGCCTCTGTAACAGGTGCATCAGACAATGGGAAACCCTTATCAGCTTGAGCCAGGCTCAGCATAACTTTGTGTGTGTACATACTATATTGTAAAAGGTATTAGGACACCTGCCTTTACACACACACACACACACACACACGCACACGTACACGTGAACTTTAATGGCATCCCAGTCTTGGTCTGTAGGGTTCAGTATTGAGTTGGGCCTACCCTTTGCAGCTAGAACATCTTCACTCTTTTGGTAAGGTTGTCCACAAGGTTTAGGAGTGTTTCTATGGCAAAGTTTGACCATTATTCGAGAAGCACATTTGTGAGCTCAGGCACTGATGTTGGACGAGAAGGCTTGGCTCAGTCTCCACTCTAATTCATCCCAAAGGTGTTCATTCGGGTTGAGGTCCGGACCTTACTTTGTGCACTGGTGTGCAGTCATGTTGGAACAGAAAGTGGCTGTTCCCACAAAGTTGGGAGCATGAAATTGTCCAAAATGTATGTTGATGCCTTATGAGTTCCCTTCAATGGGGCCAAGCCCAGCCCCAAAAAACAACCCCACACCATAATCCCAGGCCAGTCAAATTCCTCCACCCCAGAGTCCTGACCTCCAACCTGATGGAACATGTTTGGCCTGAATTAGAGCGGAGACTGAGCCAGGCCTTCTCGTCAATCAGTCCTGACCTCACAAATGTGCTTCTGGAAGAATGGTCAAACACTCCTAAACTTTGTGGACAGCCTACCCAGAAGATTTGAAGCTGTTATAGTTGCAAAGGGTGGGCCAACCCAATATGGAACCCTACGAACTAAGACGCCATTAAAGTTCATGTGTGTGTAAAGGCAGGTGTCCTAATACTTTTGACAATATAGTGTGTGTGCATTCAGTCAGTTGTGCTCATAAGTTTACATACCCTGTCAGAATTGATTTCTTAGCCATTTTTCAGAGATTATGAATAGCAAACGTTTCTTTCACTCGTTGATAATAAATGGCTTCAGCCAAACGCTAACCAACTGTGTTTACTCGTTTTAACCACTTCAGGCCCAGGCCAATTCTGACACTTCGTTTCTACATGTAAAAATCATCATTTTTTTGCTAGAAAATTACAAACACTATATATATATATATATATATATATATATATATATATATATATATATATATATATATAATTTTGCAGAGACCCTAGAGAATACAATGGTGGTCATTGCAACTTTTTATCTAGCACGGTATTTGCGCAGCAATTTTTCAAACACATTTTTTTGGAGAAAAATAACTCATGCTTAAAAAAAAAAAACGCCATCTTCTGGGGATAATTCTGATGCAGAACCAGGCCTGACTGTGGCTCATAGCCCGGATTCTGATGCATCAGACTGCGGACCATGACCGGTCGGACAGTGAGTGACTCCAGGTCAGCACGCAAAAAGGCTTTGGTATCTGACCTTATCACTGCAGTGCGGGATACGCTGAAATTGGAAAATGCTGCAGAGACATCAGTCCCCTTTGGGTTCCGTAAGCCGGCCCACACTGCTAAGGTGTTTCCTTGTGTGTCTTATTTTGATAAGCTTTTTATACAAGGAGTGGGAAAACCCAATGAAAGTTTTTGCAGCCCCAATTTTTATTTTTTTGGTCTGGTAGCCCTTTGAGGAGAGTTTCCTGAAAAAATGGTCCTCTCCCCCGGTAGTGGAGCCCCCTGTGTCCAGACTTAAAGTTACCACGATTCCAGTGGAATGGGCTCCTGTCTTCAAGGACTCTGTGGATAAGAAGGCTGAGGCACTCGCTCGCTACCTATACACAGTGGTGGGCTCAGCAGTGCATCCAGCATTGGCTGGGGCTTTGGTGTCTCAGACACTTACTGAGTGGGCAAAGATGCTACTCCAGGGGTTAAAGGCGTGGGAGGCTCCTCCGAATGAGGTAGCTTTGGCCGACCAGTTGATACAGGGCCTCCTAAGTTTGCAAGTCAGACATGGATATTATCGCCTTGCTGTCCAGGGCCTTGGTTTATGCGGTGGCATTACACCGCCTGATCAGCCTAAAGTGCTGGTCTGCGGACCAATCTTCCAAGAAGGCCCTACTGGATCTGCCCTTTAAGGGCGACAGGCTTTTTGGGGCCTCTCTGGATGACGACAGTAAAGATGCCACAGGAGGTAAGAGCACGTTGCTTCCACAATCCAAAAAGGTTAAGGAGCCAGGCCATAGGCAAGGGCCCTCCTTTACTACACACAAGCGTTTTTTTCTTTTTCGTACATCACGGGACACAGAGCGACTTAGTCATTACTAATGGGTTATATAGATTACCTTCAGGTGCTGGCACTGGCCACTTCCAAACCGGAAGTACCCTCCCCTATATAAGCCCCTCCCATCCGGGAGCACCTCAGTTTTTTGCCAGTGTCTAAGGTGTTGGCCAAAGAGTAACATGTGTTTTCACTGGGCTTGCGTACAGGTTCTTTTGGGCCTTAGTAAGCTGTTCCGGATCCCACCAAAAAAGCTTCATAGCTAAACGGTCGGTACCCGGGCCTTGCAGTGGAAGAGCAAGGTTTTGCCTGTAATGCCTCTCTTAGGAGGGCTGGACCCTGGGATCCAGAGCTCTGGTCCTACCCACGACCAAGATGTTGTCTGTGCAGTGTGCTATACAGGTCCAGGGGAGTGGAATCCTTGGGAACCCGGTCCCTGAAGGTTTAATTACAATGCCTGCCGTGATAGGTGAAGTTTGGGCTTCTGTGGACCAAACAGAGTCCTGCGGCGGGGATCAGGTAAGTGGGGGCCCCCAGGAACTTGGTTCTATTGGGGGACCCCCAAGCCTAATTTGTCTTTCTGTCTGTTACCTAACGGTATTCCCGCTAATATCTGTGTATGCCTGTAACTACTGAAAATGTAAAATTTTAATAGTAGTCAAGAAAAAAAAAAGAGGACCGCGGTACCTGTGTTAAACCACTAGAGGCCGCTGTGGTCCATTTTTCTTGTCATGTGGATCTTTGGTTTTCTCAAGTCAAAAGATCCAGGCAGTTGGTAAGTTTCTCTGTGGGAATCCACTTCCTCTGCCCTGTTGCTGCGCTCATCCACCGCACAGGCCCTCCGGCAAAAAGGGCCCTGGCTCCTAGTCCCTGTTTGGTTTCGAAAAGGGCGCCAATGGGGCGCGTGCACGCGCCTCCTATGAAAAAAAAGGGGCGGGTGGATGACGCTCGATGCGCGCCACGGCGCTTCTGCGCATGTGCAGGCGTCCCAGCTTGTATAAAGACACAGTACAAGTGTCAGCTGGATGCAAACAGAGCTAGCAACAAACAGTGGCACACAGAGGCGGTTGATGCAGGCATCCCCATAGAAAGGCACTTTAGTGGACACCAGCTGGTATATAGCAGCAACTTTGTTAGACTATTACCAGCAAAATTGGGTGTATGACGACGGGAATACCTCAGCTTTGTGCTTAAAGGATATGTCGTCCAGACGCTCCGGAAATAGATCTTCCAGGAAGCCAAAGGGGTCTCCATCGGGCTCTGAGGATATTGGGCATGCTTGTACTGCACCAATCTCCCCTGAGAATTCAGAGGTCAGTAGCCGTAGAAACCCCGCAGGAGTGCCTGGTGCTGCGGCTGTCCCCAGTCCACCTGCTCCTGTATATATAACAGAGGAGGTTTTATCCTCAACTCTGGGAGGATTGGAAGAGAGATTAACAGCATTGATCGCTGCTTCCCTGTCACAGGGAAAGCGTGTCCGATCTCCGTCTCCTCCTTCAGAGTGCCTGTTAGTGGAGGAACAGCCCCACACAGAGATCGACCTACCTGAAGGGGATCAGGATGAGGTTGATTCAGTTAAGGAGGAATCAACAGTGGAAGAACCTTTCTCAGCATCTCAGGCTGAAAGATTATGGGTTCAGTCTCTGACTAACATGGTCCGATCAGCATTTAAAATGCCTCTGGCGGAACCACCATCCACTACGGTTTCCTCGCTGGGGTCGCTAAAAGCTCCCCAGGCTGTCTGTTCCTTCCCAATCCACCCTTTATTAGAAGGGCTTATTTACCAGGATTGGGAGCATCCTGATAAAATATTTGCTCCCCCCAAGAGATTTCTGGTGATCTATCCCATGGAGGATAAGTTCATAAAAAAATGGAGGGTCCCTACAGTGGACGCAGCCATCTCTTCTGTGAACAAATCACTGACATGTCCAGTAGATAATGTTCAAAGACCCAATAGATAAAAAATTGGAGTCTACTAAAATCTGCTTTCTCTACAGCAAGCATGGTGACAACCTGCGGTAGCAGCGATTGGAGTCTGCCAAGCAGTGAAAGATCAGTTGAAACAAGTCTTAAGGGACTTACCAGATCAGCAGGCTCTTGCCCTAGCTGACCTGCCTAGAGCCTTTGTGTTTTGCGGTGGACGCCATAAAGGATACAATCCAACAGGCCTCCCGCTTTACGCTGTCTATAGTACATATGCGTAGGCTTCTGTGGCTCAAAAACTGGTCTGCTGAAGCTCCCTGTAAGAAACTGCTGGTTAGCTTCCCATTTCATGGAGAACGCTTATTTGGAGAAGATCTGGACAAATATATCCAGAAAATTTCTGCCGGTAAAAGTTCACTCTTACCGGTTAAGAACAAGAGTAGAAGTCCTTCTTTTAAGAGGCCTACTTCTCCAGTCCCGGGCACAATCACAGGGTAACAAGAAGCCCTGGATCAAGAGAGGTACAAAACCTCCCCCCGTCATGAAGCGTTGCCCCCACACAATCGGGTGGGGGGAAGCCTTCAGTTGTTCACAGAGACCTGGCGGGACACCATCAGAGACAGATGGGTGCTCTCCGCAGTAAGTCTGGGATACAAGCTGGAGTTAAAAGGCACTCCTGCCCAATTTATGAGGTCAAACGTGCCAAGAGATCCCCAGAAGAGAGGATCCCTCCTTCTGGCACTAGAACATCTATTGCTCCAAGGTGTAATCATGAAGGTTCCCCTGGAAGAAAGCGGATTCGGGTTTTACTCAACCTTTTCACAGTCCCCAAACCAAATGGGGACGTGAGGCCTATATTAAATCTAAAAGGGCTAAACAAGTTCCTAAATATCAGGACTTTTCGGATGGAGTCGATCCGATCGGTGGCCGCCGTCCTACAAGGGCAGGAATGGCTAGCCTCGATTGACATAAGGGATGCCTATCTGCATATTCCCATCTTTCCGGCCCACCAGAAATTTCTACGCTTTGCAGTAGAAGGGCGCCATTTTCAGTTCAGAGCCTTACCTTTCGGTCTGGCCACAGCACCACGAGTGTTCACAAAAATTCTGGCCCCATTATTGGCCAATCTAAGAACACAAGGTGTAACGATAATGGCATATCTAGACGACCTGCTACTAATAGACCACTCAGTGGAAAAGCTGGAAGTAGCTATTCACAAGACTATCAAGTATCTGGAATATCACGGTTGGATTATCAACCGGGACAAGTCAGCTCTAAGACCAGTCAAAAGTCTGGAATACTTAGGGCTAAGGCTGGATTCAAATCAGAGAAAGATTTTCTTACCTCCAGAGAAAGTGTTGTCTTTAAAAGATTTGACCCACTTAGTGGGTACAAAAAGAAAACCATCCATACGCCTCTGCATGAGGCTGCTGGGAAAAATGGTGGCTTCATTCGAAGCGGTACCCTACGGTCAATTCCATTCAAGGAATTTGCAAAGGGCCATACTGTCAGCCTGGAACAAAAACGTTCAGGCTTTAGACTTACCAATGTCCCTGTCCCCTTCCGTTCGCAAGAGCCTCCATTGGTGGTTGGTGCCCCAGAATCTGGAAAAAGGGAAACCCTTCAGTCCGGTTTCTTGGAAGGTAGTCACTACAGATGCCAGCCTTATAGGCTGGGGGGCAGTACTGGAGCAATGGTCTCTCCAGGGCAAGTGGTCAGAAGCAGAAAAGGCCCTGCCCATCAATCTCTTAGAGATACGAGCAGCCCGGTATGCCCTAGTAGCATGGACATCCAAACTCCAAGGGTCCCCTGTCAGAATTCAATCAGACAATGCCACAGCAGTGGCATATATCAATCACCAGGGTGGCACCAGGAGTCGTGCAGCCCAGAGGGAAGCAAATTGCATCCTGGAGTGGGCAGAAAAATATGTCCCAGCCATATCCGCGGTTTTCATCCCAGGAGTGGAGAATTGGAGAGCGGACTTTTTAAGTCGCCAACAATTATGCCCGGGGGAATGGTCTCTTCACCCCGAGGTTTTCCAGGCAATATGCCAGCGGTGGGGAACACCGGATGTAGATCTGCTAGCATCCAGATTCAACGCAAAGGTGGACAGATTTGTGTCTCGCACAAGGGATCCTCTAGCTTGCGGCTCGGATGCCCTAGTGTTCCCTTGGGATCAGTTCAAGCTGATATATGCATTCCCACCGCCACAATTGTTACTGCGATTACTCCGCAGAATCAGGGTAGAAAAGAAACCAGTGATTCTGGTGGCCCTGAAGGGCATGGTACGCGGAGATTGTAAAAATGTCAGTGAGGAGTCCTTGGACCCTCCCACATCGTCCGGACCTGCTGTCGCAGGGACCGATATACCACCCTTCCTTACCAGCCCTAGGTTTGACGGCCTGGCTATTGAAGCCCACATTCTGAAAAAGAGAGGGCTCTCTAATTCTGTGGTATCTACCATGATCAATGCCAGGAAGCCGGTATCCAGGCAGATCTATTATAGGATCTGCAAAGCGTACATTACGTGGTGTGAGGCCAAGAAATGGCATCCACGTAAGTACGTGATAGGGAGGATTTTGGACTTCCTACAGTGGGCTGTAGATAGGAAGCTGGCCTTGAGTACTATCAAGGGTCAGATTTCGGCCTAGTCAATATTTTTTCAAAGGCCCTTGGCTTCGCATTCACTAGTCAAAGCTTTCATACAAGGAGTGATGCGTATTAGCCCTCCGGTTAGTATTCCCATATGTCCTTGGGACTTAAACCTGGTTCTGTCGGTTCTACAGAAACAACCTTATGAACCATTGCAACACATTTCCTTGGTTCTTCTCACCAGGAAATTGATTTTCTTAGTAGCCGTTTGTTCGGCTAAAAGAGTATCGGAATTAGCCGCCTTGTCCTGTAAGGAGCCATATCTGGTTGTCCATAAGGACAGAGTAGTATTACGTCCTCATCCAGCCGTTCTTACCAAGGTGGTATCGAGGTTTCATTTGAACCAAGATGTGGTTCTTCCTTCTTTTTTCCCCAAACCTAGCTCGGTAGAGGAAAAGTTATTGCATTCTTTGGATGTAGTAAGAGCAGTTAAAGCTTATCTAAAAGCCACTGCTCAGATTCGCAGAACGGATACTTTGTTTATTCTGCCGGAAGGCCCTAGAAAGGGTCAGGCAGCATCAAAATCTACTTTAGCCAAGTGGATTCGATAGGTCATAATACAAGCCTATGGCTTGAGAAGGAGACTGCCTCCGTTCAAAGTTAGGGCGCACTCCACAAGAGCAGTTGGAACTTCATGGGCAGTGCATCACCAGGCCTCCCTGGCTCAAGTATGTAAGGCCGCAACATGGTCTTCGGTACACACGTTTACTAGATTCTACCAGGTAGACGTTAGAAGTCAGGAGGATGTCGCCTTTGGGCGCAGTGTGTTGCAGGCCGCAAAAGATCCTCATGCCTGATGGCGCCCAGCTTATGTATCCCTCCCCTCATTTGGCATTGCTTTGGGACGTCCCATTAGTAATGACTAAGTCGCTCTGTGTCCCGTGATGTACGAAAAAGGGATTTTTATAACAGCTTACCTGTAAAATCCTTTTCTTGGAGTACATCACGGGACACAGAGCTCCCACCCCTCTTTTTGGGACACTTATTGCTTGGCTACAAAACTGAGGTGCTCCTGGATGGGAGGGGCTTATATAGGGGAGGGTACTTCCGGTTTGGAAGTGGCCAGTGCCAGCACCTGAAGGTAATCTATATAACCCATTAGTAATGACTAAGTCGCTCTGTGTCCCGTGATGTACTCCAAGAAAAGGATTTTACAGGTAAGCTGTTATAAAAATCCCTTTTTTTTCATCCTCCCAGGGCGGCAGGTAAAAGATCCCAGGCCGATAAAGCTCCTGCTCAGGGACAAAAGCGTCCTTGGCTTTGCAAGCCTGCAGACAAATCTACTTCCACAAGGTCTGCCCCCACCCATCTCTTGGGTGGGGGGACGTCTTCATGGCTCGGTGGACATCTCTGATCTCCGACCGGTGGGTTTGCCAAGTCATCTCAGGCGACAAGAGATTCTCTCATCCGCCGAACAGATTTTTTTTCCCTCCAGCTGGCCTATCGGGAGGCCCTGTATGGGGCGGTCCAGGATATGCTAGTACGCGGGGTGATCCTTCCTGTCCCAGTGCAGGAACGATTTCAGGGGTTTTACGCGAATCTGTTTGTAGTGGCAAAGAAGGATGGGGTTTGTCCAATCCTGGATCTCAAGGCCCTCAATTGCTTTGTAAAAGTACAAAGATTCCAGATGGAGTCTGTTCGATCTGTAGTCACTGCTCTCCATCCAGGGGACTTTCTGGCGTCCTTGGACATCAAGGACGCATGCCTGCATGTTCCCATATGCTCCAGGCATCAGAGGTTTCTGCGCTTCGCAGTCAGGGAAGACTATCAATTTGTTTGATATCTGGCCTAAGTGGCTAGAAAGCTGCTACCTTAATATAACAAGTTTTAAAACAGAATTGCACAAAGAGGTAAATCAAATAAATATAATAAAATCTAAATATTTATAAACCCAGATAGCGCTAGTACATGCAGCAAACATACATCCACAATGATTGTTAAAGTCCACATTAATGAGTTCACATTTGTAGAATGAAAGTAATGGAAAAGAAGCAGAAACATCCAATTATCCTGTTAGATGGGAAAGCACTGCTGACACCAGAAGAGATTGGGGAGAAAACACCGTCACTTGTGTGCTGCAAACAAAGAGGGGGGGTGTATAGAAGCCCCCTCCTAGATGGACTCTTACAACAGAGCGATCAAATAACAGCCCGTACACAATCAGACAGGTGATCCCAGCAAAGGCTCTCTCACTCCTAGTCAGTGGCCACAGTGCTCATCATCCACCATAGGAAAACAAAGGAAGCGGACATAGCGTAACCCCGTTTCAGATCTTTTAATTCCAACTTAAAATTCCATATAGGTGTACACTCACATGTATATAACATAATCAGGCATTTGTAAAGCGCCAGAACCAGGCTCTATATATTGCATAGCATGTCCTACCACACTCGCCGCTGTCCGAGGGTGGAGCTAAGTTACGCAAGAGGTGACGCCATCCAGCTCTAGGAATGAAGGCAGCTATTCCCGCAGCACGGACAGCGGCGAGTGTGGTAGAACATGCTGTGCAATATATATATATAGAGCCTGGTTCTGGTGCTTTACAAATGTGAACAAATGCCTGATCAAAGCTTTGATAAAGAAGCTGTGCGCTTTGAAACGCGGCAGCCGGTAGTGCGCCCCATCACGGTTTCCTTGATCGGTCGAAGTGTGGTTTGGGTTTCACATGCTGCAGCCTCCAAGGCACTGTTTGTACAATGCAAACTTTTGTACTAGTTTTGTGAGTACCTTTTTCTATTGCTTTTTTTTAAAATAACTTCTCCTAAACGATATCCCACCAGGCTGGTGCGCCCTTGTTCTTCCTTTTTTTCATTTGCTACTAGGACACCCCTATCCACGAAGGGCAGCAAGGCCAGTGCTATCGTTATAGATTACTGAATGGTCGATGGTCATCTCGTGCGCAGGATTGTTTGTTGTTTTTTTGCAACTGATTGTTATATACATGCGAGTGTACACCTATATGGAATTTTAAGTTGGAATTAAAAGATCTGAAACGGGGTTACGCTATGTCCGCTTCCTTTTGTTTTCCTATGGTAAATGATGAGCACTGTGGCCACTGACCAGGAGTGAGAGAGCCTTTGCTGGGATCACCTGTCTGATTGTGTACGGGCTGTTATTTGATCGCTCTGTGGTAAGAGTCCATCTAGGAGGGGGCTTCCATACACACCCCCCCTCTTTTTGTTTGCAGCACACGAGTGACGGTGTTTTCTCCCTAATCTCTTCTGGAGTCAGCAGTGCTTTCCCATCTAACAGGATAATTGGACGTTTCTGCTTCTTTTCCATTACTTTCATTCTACAAATGTGAACTCATTAATGTGGACTTTAACAATCATTGTGGATGTATATGTTTGCTGCATGTACTAGCGCTATCTGGGTTTATAAATATTAATTATAAAATATAATTTGATTTACCGCTTTTTGTGCATCACACAAGTGTTGCAGAAGGAAATTCTGTCCAGATGGGACAAGTGCCCATCATCCTGGATTATCAAATCCGGGTGAGCCACCTAGTCAGGACCTCCCTGGTATGGTGACAGACATCTCAGGCACTTCTGTCCGGGAAGTCATTCCTTCCTGTTCACTGGATGGTGATCACGACGGACGCCAGCCTTACCGATTGGGGGGGGGGGAAGTCTGGGGTATTCAGTCGACGCAAGGTTGCTGGACCCTGCAGGAATCCTGTCTGCTGATCAATGTCCTGGAACGCCGGGCGATCAGGCAGTGGCTCTCCACGTGGTCTCGGAGGCTGCAAGGGCATCCCGTCAGACAACGCCACAGTGGTGGCATATGTCAATTATCAAGGAGGAACAAGAAGCTCAGCTGCAGCATCGGAGGTCGCTTGCATCCTGAGGTGGGCAGAAAGGAGCGTACCGGCACTGTCGGCCGTGTACGTCCTGGGTGTGGAGAACAGGCGGGACTACCTGAGTCGCCAAATGCTGGACCAAGGAGAGTGGTCCTTGCACCCGGATGTGTTCCAGCTCCTCTGCCAAAGATGGGGCACGCCAGATGTAGATCTCCTGGCGTCCCGACTCAATCGGAAAGTATTGAGGTTTGTGGCCCGGTCAAAGGACCCATGGGCAGACGCGACGGATGCGTAAAAGTGGCATCTTGGGGGTCAGTATTGGCTAGTCTATGCCTTCCCTCCCATGAAGCTCCTTTCTCGTCTGCTTCGCAGAGTGGAGGCAGAGGGGGTTCCAATGATCCTGTTCGCTCCAGATTGGCCTCAGCGTCCTTGGTACGCTGATCTAGTACGTCTGGTAGCATAGTGATTCAGGCTTACGCCATAAAGGGTCGGGCGCCCCCCTTTCCTGTCACGGCGCATTCGACCAGGGCAATAGGTGCCTCTTGGGCTTTCCGACATCAAGCGTCTGTTTCCCAATTATGTAAGGCCATCGACTTGGTCGTCCGCTCACACTTTCACTAGGTGCATCTTCGGCCGCAAAGTTTTTCAGGCGGCTGTTTAGAGTTGCAACTCCTCGGTGAGGAGGTTTGTTTTGGGGTGAAGTTTACTTTTATGCTGTTCCCACCCCTCGTTTTTTGACACTGCTTTGGGACGTCCCGCTTGTCAATAGGAAGCTGCGTCCGTCCATGAACGAAAGAGTAAATAGGATTTTTGTACTCGCCATAAAATCCATTACTCTTTCGTCCATGGACCGACACAGCTTCTCTATTGACAAAGTGGGTATTATCCGTTAATTAGGAGTGACTAGGCAGAAAAACTTGTAAAAAGTGTTGCATCACACCTTCTACAGTACCGCCCAGGGGGCGGACCCTCCGGGTATAACCTTTCAGTCTGCATCTTCGCAGATCAGTTTTTTTCTGTCTAGCAAGGAGTAGGACATGGCTCCCTTCGGGCCCATTGGTCCGGGGGAAAAAGATATATATTTTTTTGCTACATTTTTGTTTCCTGCGATCTTCGATCAACTGCCGACTGGGTGACAGGCTGGATCCTCGATCCTTGTAGTCTCCCCAGTTTCGGCCATCGAGCGTGTGCCGACCCTAGCTACGCGCTGGGTTTTCCACGACATGCCCGTCGCTCCACGGGTGGCCGGTGAGCCTACGCTCCAGGGCCTGCATCGGACCGCTCAGCTTCGGCTGACCTTACGGCCGAGTCGCAGCAGCCTGGCCGGTGAGCTTACGCTCCAAGGCTTGCATCGGACCGCTCAGCTTCGGCTGACCTTACGGCCGAGTCGCAGCAGCCTGTCCAGTGAGCGTCACGCTCCAGGGCATACATATGATCGTCCCTTTTGGGTCCAATCACAGCATGCCTGGCCAACAGTCACCTTCTGTGCGCGGACGATGACCTGTTTGGAATGTCTTCCAGCATAATACATGCAGGATAGGTAAGTAAAACTCCCCTGCCTCGGCTGGGTGATTTAGCTGGACATTCCTGGAGAGATCAAGTAAGTGGTTGTGGCCCCTTTCTTCCCTCTCTCCCTGCCTTTCCCTCCTCCCTGGGCTTCTAGCTAAAGGTTGCTGGGTGCTGGGGGTCACCTAGGGGGTTCCACTGGAGCAGGGCTGGCTGTAACTAACATTTAAAAGAAATGTCATTTCTGCTTACCTGTGTTTGTGTGCTTCCTTCTCCATGTTGACGGCGGCCATTTTGAGGTGGTCCATGCCGAGTTCGGCCTCTTGTGACTGCCCGGTGGCCATCTTCCTGTGGTTCGGCCACACCCACTGGCCCCTATCAGCTGATCGGCGGCCATGTTTGTCCACCCTGTATGCATATATTGCCGTTTGGCGGCCATCTTTTTGTGGGCTATGGCTGCTTGACCTCTATCTTCGGTCGGCGGCCAGTTTCTTAGAGCCCACATTATCTTCCATACAGACGTTTTTGGCAACCATTTTGCAAGAGCCTCCGGCCTCTAGGGTGCATTACACTGGTGCGAAAATTCACACAGGAAATGCTGATAAAAGAAGCAGACTGACACAGCATCACAGGCGCAGCACACGGCAGCATAGCAGTACCTATCCAGGGTGGTGAGTCCTCTGGGTGACCCAGCCTCTCTGCAGCACAGGAGGGTGGCCTATTGATATCTTGCCTGGAGCCCTGTGACTGTCAGCGTGTGGTCAGCATGGCATCTGAGCCAGATGTCTTCTCCCCTGAAACACCAGATTTAGCAGCTGGTGCCCCTGAGGTGTCTATGAACGCTATGACGGCAATCCTAGAGGTGTTTGCTGCCAGGGTGGAAGCAGCACATGGGAATACAGGGGGTAGTAAACGCCCCGTCCCCTGCAAGCTTCTGGGGATAATTCCGATGCAGAACCAGGTCCAGCTACGGCTCGGGGCCCAGATTCTGACGCATCAGAGACTGCAGACCGTGACCGGACAGTGAGGATGACTCCAAGTCCAGGTCAGTACACAAGACGGCTTTGGTATCTGACCTTATTACTGCAGTGCGGGATATGCTAAAGTTGGAAAATACTGCAGAAGCAGCAGAGACTCCGGTCCACTTGGGTTTCATAGACCTGCCCGCACTGCTAAGGTGTTCCCTTGTGTGTCTTTTGATAAACTCTTATACAAGGAATGGGAGAACCCAGTGAGGGTCTTTACAGCCCCAAAGAGGTTTGCGGTACGGTACCCCTTTGAGGAGAGTTTTCTGAAGAAATGGACCTCTCCCCCTATAGTGGACCCTCCGGTGTCCAGACTTAATAGAGCCACCACAATTCCTGTAGAAGGGGCTCCTGTTTTCAAGGACCCTGTGGATAAGAAGGCTGAAGCACTCGCTTGCTACCTATACTCAGTGGTAGGCTCGGCAGTACGCCCGGCATTGGCGGGGGGCCCTAGTGTCTCACACACTTACTGAATGGGCAAGATTGCTACTCCAGGGGTTAAGGAGCGAGATGCTCCTCCTGATGAGATAACATTGGCCGACCAGTTGGTCCAGGGCCTTAGGTTTGTCTGCGAGTCAGACATGAATACTATTCCCCTGCTGTCTAAAACTTCGGTTTATGCAGTAGCAATACGCCGCCTGATCTGGCTAAAAGGCTGGTCTGCGGACCAGACTTCCAAGAAAGCCCTGTTGGATCTGCCTTTTAAGGGCGACAGACTTTTTGGGGCTTCTCTGGATGACATCATCAAGGATGCCACAGGAAGTAAAAGCACTTTGCTTCCCCAAATTAGCAAGGGTAAGGGGCCACGCCAAGGGGCAAGTGCCCTCCTTTACTGCACGCAAGCGTTTTTTTTCGTCCCCCTAGGGCGACAGGGAAAAGACCCCAGGCCGATAAAGCGCCTGCCCAAGGACAAAAGCGTCCTTGGTCCCGCATACCCAAGAAGCCTGCGGACAAATTTGCGTCCGCATGAAGGTCCACCCCCACCCAGCTCTCGGGTGGGGGGACGTCTTCACAAATTCGCAACTCAGTGGACAGCTCTAATCTCCGACAGGTGGGTTTGCGAAGTAATCTCCTCAGGCTACAAGATAGAGTTTACAATAAAAAAGAAAAAATGGCGCAAAATGAGTTCTGGCAGAGTATAAGATCCAAGAAATCAGTGAATGTTAATGATGCAAACACCAGCGGCAGCTACCATGAGCAGAAGCAGGCTCTGTAAAACATAATGAAGAAAGGAAGGTGCGCCAAACTAAGTGCAGTAAGTGAGGCTTTTAATGGCAAATTATAAAATGACAGCCAAATGGCTACTCACAAAATTCAGGACAAATACAGGCATTTGGCTGTCATTTTATAATTTGCCATTAAAAGCCTCACTTACTGCACTTAGTTTGGCGCACCTTCCTTTCTTCTTTACAAGATAGAGTTTCTCTCTTGTCCACCGGACAGATTCAACACCTCCAATCTCCAGCTACTACCGACCCGTCGGGAGGCCCTGTATAGGGCGGTCCAGGGTCTACTGGAACGCGGGGTAGTTATTCCAGTTCCAGAACTGGAACGGGGTTTTTTTACTCAAATCTGT
This sequence comes from Rana muscosa, assembly GCA_029206835.1. NCBI lineage: Eukaryota > Metazoa > Chordata > Amphibia > Anura > Ranidae > Rana > Rana muscosa. The sequence goes on from CM055120.1 coordinate 227,663,885, forward strand.
TCTTTGTGCCGAAGAAGGAGGGGGTTCGTCCAAGCTTGGATCTCAGAGCCCTCAATTGCTTTGTGAAGGTACAAAGATTTCGGATGGAGTCGGTTTGATCTGTAGTCACGGCTCTCCATCCGGGGGACTTTCTGGCCTCCTTGGACATCAAGGACGCATACCTGCATGTCCCCATATACTCCAGACACCAGAGGTTTCTGCGATTTGCTATCGGGAAGGACCACTACCAGTTTGTGGCCCTCCCGTTTGGCCTTGCCTCAGCACCCAGGACGTTCACCAAGGTGCTCGCTCCGATTCTGGCACTTCTAAGACAGCGGGGTATCGCTATCACAGGCTACTTGGACGACCTTCTGCTGAAGCCCCCTTCAAGCTCAAAATTAGAGGTAAGCGTGTCCATTACCTGTCAGACTCTTCGAGACTGTGGTTGGATACTAAACACGCAAAAGTCAGTATTGGTGCCCACTCAACGCCTAGTGTACCTGGGGTTGATTCTGAATTCCTCAGAGGCAAAGGTATTCCTCTCTGTGGAGAAGTTGCAGACCCTCCGGGCTGCAGTACGGCAGCTGACTTCCAGGAATTGGTCGTCACTCCGTTTTTGCATGCGAGTGTTGGGCCTCATGGTAGCCTCCTTCGAGGCGGTCCCATATGTTCAATACCACACTCGAGTGTTACAGAAGGAAGTTCTGTCCAGATGGAACAGATGCCCTTCATCTCTGGATTATCAAATCCGAGTGAGCCACCTAGTCAGGAGATCCCTGGTATGGTGGCTGACAGCACCGGCTTTAATGGCCGGGAAGTCATTTCTTCCGGTTTACTGGATAGTGATCACGACGGACGCCAGCCTTACAGGTTGGGGGGGAGCCTGGGGTGTCCAGTCGGCGCAAGGTCGCTGGACCCCAGAGGAAGCCCTCCTGCCGATCAATGTCCTGGAGATCCGGGCGATCAAGCTGTGCCTCTTCAAATGGTCTCAGAGGCTGCAAGGGCGTCCAGTCAGGATCCAGTCAGACAACGCCACAGCAGTGGCATATGTCAATCATCAAGGAGGAACAAGAAGCTCAGCTGCAGCATCGGAGGTTGTTCATACTGAAGTGGGCAGAGAAGAGCATACCGGCACTATCGGCCGTGTACATTCCGGGCGTGGAAAGCTGGCAGGCGGACTACCTGAGCCGCCAGATGCTGGACCAGGGAGAATGGTCCTTACACCCGGAGGTGTTCCAACTCCTCTGCCAAAGATGGGGCACACCAGACGTAGATCTTCTGGCTTCCCGACTCAATCGGAAGGTATTGAGATTTGTGGCCCGGTCAAGAGACCCATGGGCAGACGCAACGGACGCGTTGGCAGCATCGTGGGGTCAGTATCGGCTAATCTATGCCTTCCCTCCCTTAAGGCTTCTTCCTCTTCTGCTCCGCAGAGTGGAGGCAGAGGGAATTCCAATGATCCTAATCGCTCCAGATTGGTCTCAGCGTCCTTGGTACGCCGATCTAGTACGTCTGGTAGCATCAGTACGTCTCAGCATCCGGGGTTGGCAGATCCTGTCACTGATCGCACAGGTGAGTCAGTAGAAGCACTGGAGAGGGGGGGGACAGCGTCCCCTTTCGCCGCCCGTAGGAACGATCAAGCGGCGGAACAGCCGATATGATCGTTCTTATGGTGTAGGGAATCGCCGGCTGAAAATGCAGATATTTGAATGATGCCTGTACCTGCAGGCATCATTCAGATATAGCCCATGACGTCCTCTGGGCCTCAAGTGGTTAAAGCATAACGACGACAAGCTACCCAAATGACACTGATCAAAAGTTTACATACCCTGGTGATTTTGGTCTGCTAACATGCACAGAAGTTGACACAAATATAACCACGATTGAAGCAAACTACAAGAGTATAGTACGTTGGCATTTGACCCCAGAGAGAATGAACAAAATTCACCCCAACAACTCCCCGCTATGTGGGAGGGGTTGTAACCAATTGGGAACGACAATACATATGTGGTGGGAATGCCCAATAATAAGAGTACTGGGAGGAGATCCTGGAATACATTGAGGTAGTAACTGGAGAAAAAAAATCTTACAAAATGCCTGAACATGTTTGTTCCATGGCACAAACAAAAAAAAAAGCTTTTTGGACCACTCTTCCTTTGCAAATTGCTCCAGGTCTCTTATTGGAAGGGCGCCTTTTCCCGACCAGCAATTTTAAGATCTCTACACAGGTGTTCAATGGGACTTAGATCTGGACTCATTGCTGGCCACTTTAGAACTTTCCCGCGCTTTGTTGCCATCCATGTCTGGGTGCTTTTTAACGTATGTTTGGGGTCATTGTCCTGCTGGAAGACCCAAGATCTCGGACGCAAACCCAGCTTTCTGACACTGGACTCTACAGTGCGACCCAAAATCTTTTGGTAATCCTCAGATTTCATGATGCCTTGCACACATTTAAGGCACTCAGTGCCAAAGGCAGCAAAACAACCCCAAAATATCATTAAATCTCCACCATATTTCACTGTAGGTACTGTGTTCTTTTCTTTGTAGGCCTCATTCTGTTTTCGGTAAACAGTAGAATGATGTGCTTTACCAAAAAGCTCCATCTTGGTCTCATCTGTCCACAAGACGTTTTCCCAGAAGGATTTTGGCTTACTCAAGTACATTTTGGCAAACCGTAGTCTTGCTTTTTTATGTCTCTGTCTCAGCAATGGGGTCCTCCTGGGTCTCCTGCCATAGCGTTTCATTTAAATGTCGACAGATAGTTCGCGTTGACACTGATGCTCCCTGAGCCTGCAGGACAGCTTGAATTTCTTTGGAACTTGTTTGGAGCTGCTTATCCACCATCCGGACTATCCTGCGTTGCAACCTTTCATAAATTTTTCTCTTCCGTCCACGCCCAGAGAGATTAGCTACAGTGCCATGGGTTGCAAACTTCTTGATAATGTTGCGCACTGTGGACAAAGGCAAATCTAGATCTCTGGAGATGGACTTGTAACCTTGAGATTGTTGATATTTTCTCTTGCCGTCCATGGACGGACACAGCCTCTTCAATCTTGACAAGTGGGTTTATGTCCCTACTCATAGGAGAAGACTAAGCAGAATGTTAGATGTTTTAACATACATTACCAGAGCTGAACAGCCCCGCCCAGGGGGTGGTCCCTTCGGACATAACCCTCCTTCCTGCAGCCAGCAGCCTCAGTTTTTTTCTGCCTAGCAGAGGAGAAGACGTGGCTCTCCGGAGCCAGTCTCTTTTTTTTTTATTATTTTTGAATTTTGTTTTATTTTTGAGATTCTCTATCAACAGTTGGCTGGGCAACAGGTTGGGTAGTTCGCTATCCTCGTAGTCTTCCTAGTCCGACCATCGAGCGTGCTGATCCTCGCTCTGCGTGAGATCAGTTCACGACATACCCCACGGCTCCAGGGGTGGCCAGTGAGCTTTTGCTCCGAGGTCCACATATGATTAAACAGCTCGGCTGTATCTTTCACAGTGGACCGGGCCGACAGCTACTCAGTACCGCACTGTAATGGGTCTGTCAGGAACGCACTAGTGGGTCCTTCATGGATGGGTAAGTAGTTTCTCCTGCCTCCGCAGGTGAGTACATGCTGTGTGTTCCTATGTTATGTAAGGTTTCCCTGTCTCCCCCTTATTTTTTGCTACTCTGTTACCTTCTCTGGCGATGGGCTGACTGGGGGTCGCTCTGTCTCGGTGGGGGTTCATGGGGGGTCTGCATGGAACTGTGGGATGTGTGTTGTGTAATTTTGGGCCTTGTGCGCCATGTTTTTAATGTATTTTTCTGTTGCATTGAGAACCGCATTTGCGGCCATCTTGCCGTAGCCTCGCTATGGCGCACTTGTATTGCGGCGGCCATTTTCTTGAAGCTGCGCATGCTTTTTGTGCTAGTTTGGCCTCTCTCGCTGCCTGGAACGGCGCGATTCTCCTCGGTCTCCTCTCTGTTCACTCGCGCTGGGAGCGCAGCACAGGCAGCGGAGCCGAGCGGCCCTGACTGGGTTGGTGAGTCCCCTGGGTAACCCCCCACAGTCAGCGCAGCCGGAGGGTGGGCTTTTTTTTCACTTATATTGGCAAAAGTCTCAGAGTGGTTGTGTTATGGAGTCAGTGTCACCTGCTTCCCCCTTCCTGTCAGAGGCAACAGGCAGTGCTCCTGCGGTCCCTATGGACCAGTTGTCGGCAGTCTTGGAATCGTTTGTTGCCAGGATGGAAGCGGCGTGCGAGCGAGCGCAGGGGAGCTAAAAAGCGCCCTCTCCCAACACCATCTCCAGGGGAGTGCTCTGATTCGGATATGGGCCTTGCTGAGGCACGGGACCCTAGCTCTGAATTTTTGGATATGTTTGACCAGGACATTCCTTGTGAGGAAGACTCCTTATCTGGGTCAGTGCATGACAGGTCGCTTATTAGTGAACTCATTGATGCTGTGAGGGACACTCTCAAGCTGGATGCTGCGGCTGAGGAACCTCTGGTGGAGGCTGTCTCCTTTGGTTCATTTAAAGCGCATTCTTCTAAAAAGGTTTTTCCTTACACACCTTTCTTTGACAAATTCATAGACCAGGTATAGGACAAACCACAGAAGACTTTCACGGTCTCGCAGCGTCTGTCTGTTAGGTACCCTTTTGAGGAGAGCCTGCTTAAGAAATGGACCTCTCCTCCAGTGGTCGACCCCCTGGTCGCCCGGTTGAATAAAGCCACGACTCTCCCGATTGAGGGGACTCATGCCTTTAAGGACCTCACTGATAGGAGTTCAGAAGTGGTGAGCAGAGCCATGTTCACCATGCTGGGATCCACGCTACGTCACATTGTAGCGGCGACCCTGGTGTCTCAGACAGTCACAGAATGGGCAAAGATTTTGCACCAGACTGTGCAGGAGCATAATCTTCCGCCGGAATGCATTGCACTGGCAGACCAAATGATACAGGGTCTGGTGTATGTGTGCGATGCCACTATGGATGCTTATCCTCTGCTGCAGTTGCTTCCTCGCTTGCTTCGCAGGGTGGAGGCCGAGGGGATTCCGGTGATCCTCATTGCTCCAGATTGGCCTCGGCGTCCTTGGTATGCAGATTTTGTGCACCTCGTGGCGGACGTTCCTTGGGGACTGCCAATGCGGGAGGACCTTCTGTCTCAAGGTCCCATACTTCATCCTGCTTTACAGTCGCTGGCTTTAACGGCATGGCTATTGAAAGCCAGGTGTTGAGGGACCGAGGTCTCTCGGATTCGGTCATCTCGACCATGCTGAGGGCAAGGAAATCTTCTTCCAGGAAGATATACCACCGTACCTGGAGGGCCTACATCGCCATGTGCGAAGAGCTGGATTGGCGTCCACGGACGTATTCCGTTCCCAGGATCCTGCTGTTCTTACAGCGTGGTGTGACCCAAAAGCTTGCCCTAAGCACCATCAAGGGTCAGATTTCGGCCTTGGCGGTCTTCTTTCAGCGGCCCATTCTTTGATTAGCACCTTTGTGCAGGGGGTCCGCCATGTGCTCCCCCATATTAAACCACCTCTTCCTCCTTGGGATCTGAATTTGGTGCTCTTGGTTCTTCAAGAACCTCCATTTGAAAACAGAGATATTCCTCTCTTAACTTTATCCCAGAAGGTGGCTTTTTTTAGTTGCCATTACTTCTGTCAGACGGGTGTCTGAATTGGAATGCCTGGTCTTGCAAACCGCCATACTTGATCCTTCATAAGGATAAGGCGGTGCTCCGCCCACATCCTTCTTTTCTCCCGAAGGTGGTCTCGGTCTTCCACCTTAATGTGGACATTGTTCTTCCATCCCTGTGTCCTTGTCCATCGCATCCCAGAGAGTTTGCGCTTCACACGTTAGACGTGGTACATGCTTTGCGAGTGTACCTGTCCACTACGGCTTCTTTTCGGAAGTCTGACTCACTGTGTCTGGTCCAAAACAGGGCCAGGCGGTCTCGGCTGCCACCATTTCTCGGTGGATCAGACAGACTGTCATACAGGCCTATGCCCTTAATGGGCGGGTGCCTCCCTTTCCGGTTACGGCACATTCAACCAGGGCAATTGGTGCTTCCTGGGCTTTCCGACATCAAGCGTCTGTTGCACAAGTGTGCAAGGCGGCGACCTGGTCGTCCGTTCATACTTTTTCAAAGTTTTATAAGGTTGATGTGGCTGCATCTTCTGATGCTTCCTTCGGCCGCAAGGTTTTGCAGGCGGCTGTTTAACGTTGCAACTCCTCCGTTGAGGAGCTCTGCTTGTGTGGGGTGAAGCTTGTTTTTTTTCCTTGATCCTGTTCCCACCCCTCTTCTTTGACACTGCTTTGGGACGTCCCACTTGTCAAGATTGAAGAGGCTGTGTCCGTCCATGGACGGTAAGAGAAAATAGGATTTTTGTACTCACCGTAAAATACATTTCTCTGACGTCCATGGACGGACACAGCACCCACCCCTCCTTTTTTAGGTTTGTACTGCTTTGTTACGAACTGAGGCTGCTGGCTGCAGGGAGGATGGTTATGTCCGGAGGGACCGCCCCCTGGGCGGGGCTGTTCAGCTCTGGTAATGTAATGTAGTTTAAAACATCTAACATTCTGCCTAGTCTTCTCCTATGAGCAGGGACATAAACCCACTTGTCAAGATTGAAGAGGCTGTGTCTGTCCATGGACGTCAGAGAAATGGATTTTACGGTGAGTACAAAAATCCTATTACTCTTTCGTTCTTGGACCGACTCTATTGACATAGTGGGTATTATCCGTTAATTAGGAGTGACTAGGCAGAAAACGTGTAAAAAGTGTTGCATCACACCTTCTACGGTACCGCCCAGGGGGTGGACCCTCTGGGTATATCCCCTCAGTCTGCATCTCGCAGATCAGTTTTTTTTCTGTCTAGCAAGGAGTAGGACATGGCTCCCTTCGGGCCCATTTTGGTCTGGGGAAAAAAAAATTTTTTTTACATTTTGTTTTTTTTGTTTCCTGCAATCTTTGATCAACTGCCGACTGGGTGACAGGCTGGATCCTCGATCCTTGTAGTCCCCCCAGTTTCGGCCATCGAGCGTGTGCCGACCCTAGCTACGCGCTGGGTTTTCCACAACATACCCGTCGCTCTACGGGTGGCTGGTGAGCTTACACTCCAGGGCCTGCATCGGACGGCTCCGCTTCGGCTGACCCTAGGGTCCAATCACAGCATGCCTGGCCGACAGTCACCTTCCGTGCACGGCTGATCTGTTTTGGAATGTCTTCCAGCATGAGACATGCAGGATAGGTAAGTAGATCTCCCGCTTCGGCAGGGTGACTTGGCTGGACATTCCTGGAGAGATCAAGTAAGTGGTTGTGGCCCCTTTTTGTCTTCTCTCCCTGCCTTCCCTCCTCCCTGGGCTCTGAGCTGTAACTGTAATTTAAAAGATGTCTTTTCTGCTTACCTGTGTGTGTGCTTCTTCCCCCTCCATGCTGTCGGCCGCCATTTTGCGGTGGTCCATGCCTGTTTTGGCCTCTAGTGACTGCCCGGCGGCCATTTGCTTGTAGTTTTGCGCCTATATGTATATATCGCCGCTTGGCGGACATTTTCTTGTGGTCCGCACCTGCTTGGCCTCTATCGACTGTTCGGCAGCCATGTTTCTTAGGATTCACGCTGTATGTGTTTACCGCCGCTCGGCGGCCATCTTTTTGGGGTCCGCAGCCGCTTGTGCCTCTATATTCGGCTTGGTGGCCATTTTCTTGGAGCCCACATGGTTCCATACAGCCGCTTGGCGGCCATTTTGCGATAGTCTCAGGCCTCTAGGGTGCATTACACTGGCGCAAAAATTTACACAGGAAACGCTGATAAACTATCAGACTGACACAGCAGCGGTGGCATAGCATTACAGGCGCAGCACACGGCAGCATAGCGCTACCGATCCAAGGGTGGTGAGTCCTCTGGGTGACCCAGCATCTCTGATCAGCTAGGAGGGTGGCCTTTTGATATCTTGCCTGGAGCCCTGTGGGTGTCAGCGCGTGGTCAGCATGGCGTTTGAGCCAGACGTTTTTTCCCCTGAAACACCAGATTTAGCAGCTGGTGCCCCTGATGTGTCTATGGGCTCTATGTCGGCAATCCTAGAGGCTTTTGCTGCCAGGGTGGAAGCAGCACACGGGAATACAGGGGGTAGTTAACGCCCCCGTCCCCTGCAATCTTCTGGGGATAATTCTGATGCAGAACCAGGTCCAGCTATGGCTCATGACCCGGATTATGATACATTAGAGACTGCAGACCGTGACCTGTCAGACAGTGAGAATGCTCCAAGTCCAGGTCAGCACGCAAAAAGGCTTTGGTATCTGACCTATTACTGCAGTGCGGAGTACGCTAAGAATAGAGAATGCTGCAGAAGCAGCAGAGACACCGGTCCCCTTTTTGGGTTCCCTAAAGCCAGCCCGCACTGCTAAGGTGTTCCTTGTGTGTCTTATATTAATAAGCTCTTGTGCAAGGAGTGGGAAAAGCCACTGAGGTTTTTTCCCTTTTCAGCCCTAAAAAATTTCTTTTTTTGGGCGGTCCGGTACCCCTTGAGGAGAGTTCCTGAAAAGATGAACCTCTCCCCCGATAGTGGACCCCCCTGTGTCCAGACTTAACAAGTTACCACGATTCCAGTGGAGGGGGCTCCTGTCTTCAGGGACACTCGCTACCTATACACAGTGGGGGGCTCAGAGGTACGTCCAGCATTGGCTGGGGTTTGTCTGATGTTTCAGACACTGAGTAGGCAAGGTACCTACTCCAAGGGTTAAAAGCACGGGATGCTCCTCCGTACGAGGTAGCTCTGGCCGACCAGTTGGTACAGGGCCTTGAGTCTGTCTGCAAGTCAGACATGGATACTATCCCCTTGCTGTCTTGAGCCTCAGTTTATGCGGTGGCGCTACGCCACCTGATCTGACTAAGGTGCTGGTCTGCGGACCAATCTTTCAAGAAGGCCCTGTTGGATCTGCCCTTTTAGGGCCTCACTGGATGACATCATTTAAGATGCCACAGGAGGTAAGAGCACATTGCTTCGGCAATCCAAATAAGGGTAAGGAGCCACACCATAGGCTAGGGCCCTCCTTCACCACATACAAGCGGTCCCTTCGTCAGCCTAGTGCGACAAGTAAACAACCCCAGGCCGATAAAGCGCCTGCTGAGGGACAGAAGCGTCCCTGGGTTTGCAAGCCCAACCTGGCTTGCCTACCGAACAGATATTTCCCTCTTAACCGCCAGCTTCTGCCGACTTGTCGGGAAGCCCTACATGGGGCGGTACAAAACCTGCTGATACGCAGGGTAAACCTTCCTGTCTTAGTACAGGAACGGGTTTAGGGGTTCTACTCAAATTTGTTCGTAGTACTGGAGAGGGTTTGTCCTATCTTGGATATCAGGACCCTCAACTGCTTTGTAAGAGTACAAAGATTCCGGAAAGGAGTTGGCTCGCTCTGTTGTCGCTGCCCTCCATCCAGGGGATTTTCCGGCATCCTTGATCATCAAGGACGCATGCTGCATGTCTCCAGATGCACCAGGCATCAGAGATGTCTGCGTTGGCGGCCGGGGAAGACCACTACCAATGGTGGCTCTCCCCTTTGGCCTGGCATCAGCACCAAGGTGCTTGCCACAATTCTGGCCCTACTAAGACAGCGTGGCATCGCTATCATGGGCAACTTGGACGATCTTCTTCTGAGGGTCACTTCAAACTTAAATTTAGAAGTGAGCAGGTCTATAACCTGTCAGACCCTCTGATACTTGGTTGGGTGCTGAACACTCAGAAGTCAGTATTGGTACCGTCCCAACTCCTAATATATCTAGGGTTGATTCTGGACTCCTCAGAGGCGTACGTTTTTTCCCCCTAGGGGAAAGTTGCAGACCCGTCAGGGGTTGCGGTGCGGCAGTTGACATCCCAAGGAGGGGTTGTCATGCCACCTTTGCAGGCGAGTCCTGAGCCTTATGGTAGCCTTCTTCGAGGCGGTACCATAGGCACTATTTCACATGCGAGTGTTAGAGGGTAATTCTGTCCTGAAGGGTCAAGTGCCCTTCATCCCTGGATTATCAGATCCGGATGAGCCACCTAAACAGGGCTTCCCTAGTTGGTGGCCGACTTCACCGGCATTCTGTCTGGGAAGTTGTTCCTTCCTTTTACTGGATAGTGGTCACGGTGGACGCCTGTCTTCCTGGTTGCAGAGGAGTCTGAAGAGCTCAGTCAACCTGGGTCGCTGGACTCCGGAGGAATCCCATTGCAGATCATTGGCCTGAAAGTCGGGGATCTGGCTTTGTCTCTCCACATGGTCTCAGAGGCTACAAGGGCGTCCAGTCAGAATCCAGTCGGACAAACACCACAGTTGTGGCGTATGTCAATCATCAAGGAGGAGCAAGCAACTCTGCTGCAGCATCGGAGGTCGCTCACCTCCTAAGGGGCTCCCTTACCAGAGGGGAACACGCCAGTCGTATATCTCCTGACTTCTCGATTCAATCGGAAGGTATTGAGGTTGTGGCCAGGTCAAGTGACCCATGGGCAAACACGACAGATGCGTTGATGGCACTCGGAAACTCCTTCCTCATCTGCTTCACACATTGGAAACAGAGGATTACAATGGTCCCAATTGCTCTGAATTGGCTTCGGCATCCTTGGTACGCCGATCTAGTGCGTCTGGTAGCAGACGCCCTTTGGCAGCTACCGCTAAGGAAGGACCTGTTGTTCGCAAGGTCCAGACGCCATCCTGTTTTACAGTCACTGGCTTGAGAGCCAGGTGCTAAGAGACCGGGACCTGCCAGACTCAGTGATATCTACCATGAGGAGTGCTCGGAAATCATCCCCTAGGAAGATTTACCGTTGCACTTGGAAGACCTGCACATCCATTTGTGAGGAAATGAGGTGGCATCCGCATACTTATTTGGTTCCAGAGCCCTGCTGTTCTCAGCAGGGAACGGGCCAAAAATGTTACTGTTAAGTACAATTAGGGGGCAGGTATCTGCCCTGGCTGTCCTTTCAACGACCCCTGGTGGCTCACTCTCTAGTGAGAACGTTTGTACAGTGGGTTCGGCAGGCGGCCCCTCCGGCCCACCCTCCACTACCTCCGTGGGGTTTGTGTAGCAGGTGTCCTTTTGGCATCTACCACAACGAGAGGACCTACTGGTGCAGGGTCCCATATGCCATCCTGTTTGCAGGCTATGGCCTCTAAGTGTCTCAGAAACCACTGTTTTAAAACATCAGGGAGATTCCCTTGTTGACACTTTTTTTAGAAAGCGGTCCTCTTGGTGGCTGTTACGCCAGCTAAGACGGGTTTCTCAGCGGGCAGCCTTGTCATGCAAGCCTCCCTATCTGATCTTCCACAAGGATAAGGTGGGGCTGCGTCTGCAGCCTTCTTCTTCCTAGAAGTCGTGTTCGACTTTCCATTTCAAGAAAGACATTGTACTGCCATCCTTGTGTCCTCATACATCAAATCCTAAGGAGACGACGCTGCATTCTTGGACGTGGTCCAAACTCTTAGAGAATGCTTGTCTGGTACTGCTCCGTTCCAGAATCCAGGCTTACTGTTTATTTTTCAGTGTCTGGTCCCCAGTAGGCCCCAGCAATCTCGTCGGCCACCATTCTAGGTGGATCCGACAGATTGTGATCAGGCTTACGCCATGAAGGGTCAGGCGCCCCAATTCCGGTGCATTCAACCAGGGCAATAGATGCCTCTTGGTGTTACGTCAGTAAGACGGTTTTCTGAGCCGGCAGCCTTGTCATGCAGGGCTCCTTACTTGATCTTTCACAAGGATAGGTGGTGCTGCGTCCGCAGCCTTCTTCTTAAGGTCTTTTGATCTTCCATCAAGGAAGACGCATTGTACTGCCATTCTTGTGCCATTCTAGTGTCCTCATCCGTCGAATCCTAAGGAAACTACGTTGTATATTTTGGACACTGTCCGAGCTCTGAGAGCATTAAGTGTCTGTTTTCACCAGGTGTGTAAGGCAGCGACCTGCTCGTCCGTTCACACTTGCCTTAACTTGTAAAGTTTAGTGAGTGTGCATCTTTGGATGCTTCCTTCGGCCGCAAGATATTGCAGGCGGCCATTTAGAGTTGCAACTCCTCCTTGGAGGAGCTCAGTTTGGGGTGAAGTTTTTAATGCTGTTACCACCCCTCGTTTTTTTCTCTGACACTGCTTTGGGATGTCCCACTATATCAATAGAGAAGCTGTGTCGGTCCATGAACGAAAGAGTAAATAGGATTTTTTACTCACCGTAAAATCCTTTTCTCTGAGTTTATGGACTGACACAGCACCCACCCCTCCTTTTAAGTTTGTACTGCTTTTTGACAAACTGATCTGCAAGATGCAGACTGAGGGGATATACCCAGAGGGTCCGCCCCCTGGGCGGTACTGTAGAAGGTGTGATGCAACAAACAAGTTTTCTGCCTAGTCACTCCTAATTAATGGATAATCCCCACTATGTTAATAGAGAAGCTGTGTCCGTCCATGAACTCAGAGAAAAGGATTTTACGGTAAAAAATCCACATTTTTTCCACAATTTTGGTTCTCAAGTCCTCAGACAGTTCTCTTCTCTGTCTGTTGTCCATGCTTAGTGTGGTACACACACACACAATGCAGACTAAAGGCGGCCATACACGGTGCGAAATTCGTACGAAAATTCTTTGATATGATTTTCGAAAGAAAATTCTTTCGAAATTCGAACCGTTAGTGGGCTTCAGCAACAGCCGATTTTCGTGCGGCAGTCAAATTTGAGAAATCCGACATGTTGGAAATTTTTTGAAAAACAAACGATTTTCTGATCAATGATGGGAGAATCGTGCGAGAAATGTAATAGAAAAAAAAAAATGTGCATGCGCATGAAAAGAATATTCCCGGCAACATGAAGGTTTGGTCGGCCGAATTTCGAAAATCAATGGTGGGATCATCGGATCACAAAAAAAAACGAACTTTTTTGAAAATAAAATTTGTTCGAAATTCGACCGTGTATGGCCTGCTTAAGTGAACTTCTCTCCTCTTTTATCTGCTTTCAGGTGTGCTTTTTATATTGCCCACACCTGTTACTTGCCCCAGGTGAGTTTAAAGGAGCATCACATGCTTGAAACAATCTTATTTTTTTTTTTTAAAAATCGAATTTTTTTTATTTGTTGCGCAAAAAATAAAAATCGCAATGGTGATCAAATACCACCAAAAGAAAGCTCTATTTGTGGGAACAAAATGAAAAAAAATGTGTTTGGGTACAGTGTAGCATGCCTGCGCAATTGTCATTCAAATTGCGACAGTGCTAAAACCTGAAAATTGGCTTGGGCAGGAAGGTGTATAAGTGCCTGGTATTGAAGTGGTTAAAGTGAAACAATAAAAATTACAAATTCCTTTGAATATCGTGCCTGGGGGTTGTCTATCTATAGCAGTGTTTCTCAGCTCCAGTCCTCAAGGCGCCCCAACAGGTCATGTTTTCAGGCTTTCCATTATTTTGCACAGGTGATTTGATCAGTTTCACCACCTTAGTAATTACCACAGCTGTTTCATCTGAGGGAAATCCTGAAAACATGACCTGTTGGGGCGGCTTGAGGACTGGAGTTGAGAAACACTGTTCTATAGTATGCCTGCAAAGCAGCGCACCTTTCCCGTGTTTTTTACTGTACTGCAGCAAAATGACATTTCTAAAGGAAAAATTGTCATTTAAAATTGCTTGCGGCTGTAATGAATTGCCGGTTCCCGGCAATATAGAGTAAAACTCAAATAAAAAAAACGGCGTAGGTTCCCCCCACCAGTCCATACCAGGTCATTAGAGCCTGGTATGGATATTAAGGGGAACTCCATGCCAAAATTAAAAAAAAAGTGGCATGGGCCCCCCCCCCCCCAAAATCCATACCAGATCCTTATCCGAGCACACAACCTGGCAGGCCGCAGGAAAAGAGGGGGGGGGGACAAGAGAGCGCCCCCCGCCTGAACCGTACCAGGCCACATTCCCTCAACATGGAGAGGGTGCTTTGGGGTCCCCCCAAAGCACCTTGTCCCCATGTTGATGGGGACAAGGGCCTCATTTCCACAACCCTTGCCCGGTGGTTGTGGGGGTCTGCGGGTAGGGGGCTTATTGGAATCTGGAACCCACTTTAACAAGGGGGCCCCCAGATCCCGCCCCCCCCTATGTGAATTGGTAAGGTGTACATTGTACCTCTACCATTTCACCCAAAAAAGCAGTGAAATGTGACAAAAGACAATAGCTGGTTTTTGACAATTCCTTTATTAAAAATATCGTCTTCTTCTTTCCCCCGTTTCTTCCTCCGGTCTTCCTTCTTTCTTCAAACCTTCTTCCCTCCAGCTTCTTCTTTCCCCTGCTTCTGTCTCCATCTTCCTCCGGCTTCTTCTTCCCCCGATCCGACCTCTGGTCTTTTTCCGCCGCCGCTCCCGCTGAACATTCAAAAAACGAACCTCCTCCAATGCTGCGATGGGGCGGGTGATGTCACTCTGAGACCCCGCCCCTTGTGACTAGAACCGCTCGGGGCATGATGGGTCAGTGATGTCACAAGGGGCGGGGTCTCCTTCTGACGTCATCCGGTGGCCACGCCCCATAGGTATATATGATATGTGCGCTATAGAACCGGACAGATCGGCTGGCTGCAGCGTCGGAGGAGGTTTGTTGGTTTCATGTTCAGCGGGAGCGGCGGAGGAGAAAGACCGGAGGACGGATCGGGGGAAGAAGAAGCCGGAGGAAGATGGAGACAGAAGCGGGGGAAAGAAGAAGCCGGAGGAAGAAGGTGAAAACAGAAGGAAGAAACGGAGAAAGAAGAAGACGACGACATTTTTAATAAAAGAATTGTCAAAAACCAGCTATTGTCCTTTGTCACATTTCACAGCTTTTTTGGGTGAAATGGTTGATGTACAATGTACCCCTTACCAATTCACATAGGGGGGGCGGGATCTGGGGGCCCCCATGTTAAAGGGGCCTTCCAGATTCCGATAAGCCCCCTGCCCGCAGACCCCCACAACCACCGGGCAAGCGTTGTGGGGATGAGGCCCTTGTCCCCATCAACATGGGGACAAGGTGCTTTGGGGGGGGACCCCAAAGCACCCTCCCCATGTTGAGGGCATGTGGCCTGGTACGGTTCAGGAAGGGGGGGCGCTATCTCATCCTCCCTCTTTTCCTGCGGCTTGCCAGGTTGCGTGCTCAGATAAGGGTCTGGTATGGATCTTGGGGGGGACCCCCACGCCATTTTTTTTCACATTTTGGTGCAGGGTTCCCTTTAAAATCCATACCAGACCTGAAGGGCCTGGTATGGATCCTGGGGGGAATCGCATGTAATTATTTTTTACATTTTGGCATGGAGTTCCCCTTAAAGTCCATACCAGATCCAAAGGGCCTGGTATGCACTGAGGGGGACCTTACGCCATTTTTTTCCTTGATTTTTGAATAGCTGGATTTTTGGAATTCAACACCATAATGTTATTGAATAATTACATACCATTGCATGCATTTGAAGAATTAAAATGATGGAATAAACCAAACTGATGTGCATTCGCTAATTATGCTGCTGAGTGCAATGTACATTTTCAGGAGGCGATACCATTGGTGGGAATCAAACCCATGGTATGAATCTTTGAAGGTAGCAGGGAATACCACTACGCTATGGAGCTGAGCACACTGCTACCTAGAAAATACTATTACTAATGTTTGATTCTTTTTATTCTATACGTTTTGCATTTGAGGCATTAATATTATGGTACCAACCATGTTCATGTGCCATTGGGTAGGGATGAGCCGAACACAAATTCGGTTCGCACCACAACTTGCGAACAGGTGAAAAATGTGTGCGAACACCGTTAGGCTCGATTCACACTAATGCGTTCTTTGATGCATTTTGCAGAAATGCAGAGAAATTTTCTAACATGGGTTCCTATGGAACATGTTCACATCAATGCTTTTTTGTGCCTCTGCGTTTTTGGAAAGGTTCAGGGATTTTTTTCCCGCAAAAAGCAGCGTTTTGCATGTAGTAATAGAATTCAATGGACCCGCATCCAAAACGCAAGTACCGTGATTTTGCCACGATTTGCATTTTTTTTTTATTTCTTTTTTTTACACTGTATATAGCTGGTTGCTAAAGAGGGGGCCGGAAAGCCGATCGCCGCGTCCTTAACTACTGATGAGTCATCAGTTGTCAGCGGGCTTCCCGCTGAATGAAATAAAATAAAAAAACAGCGCGAACCCCCCCCACTTGGGTCTACTATGGATCCGGAGGGGTCTCCCCACACCAAAATTAACCTTGCCCCCATGTTGATGGGGACAAGGGCCTCTTCCCGACCACCCTTGCCGGTGGTTGTCGGGGTCTGCGGACGGGGGGCTTATCGGAATCTGGAAGCCCCCTTTAACAAGGGGGCCCCCAGATCCCAGCCCCCTATCCTATGTGAATGAGTATGGGGTACATTGTACCCCTACCCATTCACCAAAAAACAAAGTAGTGTAGTGTTAAAAAAGACAGTAGACAGTTTTTGACAAGTCTTTTATTAAAATTCTTCTTCTTCCTCCGGTCTTCCTCCATCTTCTCCCGCATCTTCATCCTCCGGTCTTCTCCTTCTCCCGCTCTTCTGTCTTCTTTGTCTGTGTTCTTCCTCTGCCGCCGCTCCTCCTCCGATGCTGCTTCCCGCTGATCTGTCGGCGCCGATGTCCTGCATTACTTAAAAAACGGGGGTGTGGCTATCAGATTACATCATCCGGTTGCCACAGCCCCTTGTGGCATCATGGACCCATCATGCCCCGGGCGGTGACTTCACAAGGGGGTGTGGGCACCGGATGACGTAATCAGGTTGCCACGCCCCCGCCGTTATTTAAGTAATGCAAGATATCAGCGCCGACAAATCACCGGGACCCAGCATCAGAGGAGGAGCGGCGGCGGGAGCGGCGGCAAAGGAAGAACACCGGACAAAGAAAACAGAAGAGCGGGAGAAGGAGAAGACCGGAGGATGAAGATGCAGGAGAAGATGGAGGAAGACCAGAGGAAGAAGAAGAAGAATTTTAATAAAAGACTTGTCAAAAAACTGTCTACTGTCTTTTTTAACACTACACTACTTTGTTTTTTGGTGAATGGGTAGGGGTACAATGTACCCCATACTCATTCACATAGGGTGGGGGGCCGGGATCTGGGGGCCCCCCCTTGTTAAAGGGGGCTTCCAGATTCCGATAAGCCCCCCGCCCGCAGACCCCGACAACCACTGGGCAAGGGTTGTCGGGAAGAGGCCCTTGTCCCCCTCAACATGGGAGCAAGGTGCTTTGGGGTGGGGGGGCAGAGCCCCCCCCTGCCCCAAAGCACCCATCCCCCCATGTTGAGGGCATGCGGCCTGGTATGGTTCAGGAGGGGTGGCGCTCGCTCGCTCTCTCGCTCGTCCCCTCCCTTTCCTGACCTGCCGGGCTGCATGCTAGGATAAGGGTCTAGTATGGATTTGGGGGGCCCCCCATGCCATTTTTTTTTTACATTTTGGTGTAGGGGGTTCCCTCTGAATCCATACTAGACCCAAGGGCCTGGTATGGACCTGGGGGGGGACCCCACGCAGTTTTTTTCTAGATTTTTTTTTTTTTCGGCAATTCCTTTTTTTATATATATATGACTCATCGGTTGTCAAGGACGTGTCGGCCGGCTTCCCGGCCCCCTCCTTAGCAACCAGCTATATACAGTGTTAAAAAAAACGCAAATCGCGTCAAAATCCCGGTAAAAAACGGTGTCGAAAAATGCGGCAAGCACCGCAAAAAGGACTGCACAAACGCTCAAAAGCAACATGCATAGGTGTGAATCGAGCCTTAGCCCCCTTTCACACTTATACGACTTGTCCCACGATTTTGGACTGCAAATTCGCATCACAAGTCATTCTCCATGATTTTCAATGAGTACCATTCATATTGGCATGACTTTAAGTCGTGCCGACTTCAAAGTAGTTCCTGCACTACTTTTTTTCTGAAGTCAGATCAAAGTCGTATTCCGTATTAACAGGTCCGACTTTGGCATGCGACTTGTGCATGAAGGGGAACTCCACACCAATTGTTGGAAAAAAAAGCCCGACATGGGTTCCCCCTTCATGAGCATACCGGGCCCATCGGTCTGGTAGGGATTTTAAGGGGAACCCCCACGCCGAAAAAACGGCGTGGGGTCCCCCCTAAAATCCATACCAGACCCTTATCAGAGCACCAACCCGGCCGGTCAGGAAAGGGGCGAGCGCCCCCCCTCCTGAGCCATACCAGGCCGCATGCCCTCAACATGGGGGTGTGGGTGCTTTGGGGCAGGGGGGCCTTGCGCCCCCCCACCCCAAAGCACCTCGCCCCATGTTGATGAGGACAAGGGCCCCTTCCCGACAACCCTGGCCGTTGGTTGTCGGGGTCTGCGGGCGGGGGGCTTATCGGAATCTGGGAGCATCCTTTAATAAGGGGGCCCCCAGATCCCGGCCCCCCCACCCTATGTGAATGAGTATGGGGTACATCGTACCCCTACCCATTCACCTGATGGGGGAAAAAAGTGTCAAGAAGAAAAACACACTACAAAGGTTTTTAAAGTAATTTATTAGGCAGCTCCGGGGTCTACTTCTGACTTCAGGGGTCTCTTCCGACTCTCCGGCCTCTTCTCCCGCTCTGCGGTGCCTTCTCCGCACTCTCTGGTTCTTCTCTCACTCTCCAGTGCTTTCTGCCTTCTGCCGGGCTCCTCCGATATCTTCTTCCAGCTCTTTTACTAGCGGTGGCCCGGTCTTCTCCGTCCTCTTATTCCCTCTGCTCTCCTTCGGATGTTGACTCTATGCTCTCTCCCGCTGTAATGCTGTGTACGCGGTGCGCAACGATTTATATAGGCATGGGGCGTGGTCACCGGGTGACTGGTATGGTTCAGGAGGGAGGGGGCCGCTCGCTCGTCCCCACCCCCTTTCCTGACTGGCCGGGCTGCGTGCTCGGATAAGGGTCTGGTATGGATTTTGGGGGTACCCCCACGCCGTTTTTTCGGCGTGAGCGTTACCCTTAAAATCCATACCAGACCTGAAGTGCCTGGTACCCCCACGCAAATTTTTCAGATTTTGATGCGGAGTTCCCCTTAATATTCATACAGACCCGAAGGGTCTGGTATACGCCAGGGGGAACCCCATGCATTTTTTTGCAATGTTTTTGGATGGCAGTTTTTTTTACTTTCAGTGGGGATGCCGCTAATAGCTGATGACTCATTGGTTGCTAAGAACGTGGCAGCTGGCTTCCCGGCCCCCCGGTTAGCAACCAGCTATATACTGTTTTAAAATAACCGCAAAACACATCAAAAATCACATCACAAACGCAACAGTTGCATTTCTGGTGCGGTTCCATTGAAATATATTTTACCAGCAAATCGCGTGAAAAAAGTCCCCGACCATTACCAAAAACGCATAGATGTGAACTAGTACCATAGGAAACCATGTTAACCACTTCAGCCCCGGAGGATTTGGCTGCCCAATGACCGGGCCATTTTTTGCGATTCGGCACTGCGTCGCTTTAACTGACAATTGCGTGGTCGTGCCACGTGGCTACCAAACAAAATTGACATCCTTTTTGTCCCACAAATAGAGCTTTCTTTTGGGGGTATTTGATCACCTCTGCGGTTTTTATTTTTTGTGCTATAAACAAAAAAACAGCGACAATTTTGAAAAAAATATATTTCCTGACAGACTCCATGGCAGACTACGTGTGGGTTAACCCCGCCTCCTCTCCACTGCTATAGGACCCCCCTACCCATAAATTTGAGCTCACCTCTACAGACAGTGTTTCTTTTTTGTCCTCCTCACATGGACCTTCATCATGCGATTCTGTGCGATGTCCAGGATGTGTGGATACTTGGTACTGTCATCTGCGGTGCACCCAGGGCCCAGCTATGAGCGGGCGAGTGGTTACAGGGCTGGAAATACCCCTATGGTGGAAGGGATGTGGCCCCAGAGTACCGGATCGGACGTCGCAGGAATCTCCGGCTGGCAAGGTCTGAAGTCTCTTACTTTCTTCTGCATGGCAGACAAGTTTTTGTGTATACTCATGTCTTTGTGATCCCCTGTATATTTTTGTGATTCCCGCATGTGGAACGCTTCTGCGTTCCAGGACGCCATATCTCTTCCTGGTTCCCGGTCCGCTGTATGTCTGCACATGCGCAGAGCCGCGGTGAAACCGAGGCTTGGTTTTCGCGCATGCGCGGTGCGGCATAGGGGTCGGGCCGCACAGGCGCAGTAGGCATGGTCTCCTGGCGCATGCGCGTGGCGGAGAGCGGCCGTGACATCATTCCAGCGGGGAATTTAAACCGCTGAAGAGCCCTATACAGGTGGGATAACCTGTGGGCATATAGCGGCAGCATCCCAGAGCCTCGACACTCCTTGGGCAAAGTAGGCATTGCATATTGGCAGCTATACATTGCATGTCTCTTAAAGGGACGGTTTTAAAAAAAAAAAAAAAAAAATTTTGTGTGTGTATTTTACAATTTGTATTTTGTTATGCCTTCCTTAGCCTAAGTAGTCTGTAGCCTTGGATCTCTTTGTCTTTTCCTCATCATGGACTCATCATCACCGCCGTGTGGCCAGCCCTCCCGCACAAGGTATGTGCGGAGTGGGTAAGAGGATGGTGTCATATGTGTTTTACTGTTGGTGGTTGCTAACGGTTATTTTGCCCACCTTCCTTCCCCTCCCTCTGTCTGTACTGTTTCATTGCAGCCCGGTTAGATCAGATCATCGGTCACAGGACAGGGACCTTGCCAGGCCGCAGCATCGTCATCATTTATCCTCCAGGTCCAGACGCGGCACTACGCCTCGGACCCGTCATCACAGGGGACGTTCACGCTCCCCCTCTAAGCATAGGAGATGTTCCCATTCCTCCTCTAGTCACCGCCACCACCACCGCGATAGTCGCTCTGATCACAGAGCCTGCTGGGGATGTAAGACCAGAGTCCCGGAGGGCAAATCGCTATGCGACCCATGTTATGCCCAAGCGGTCGGTGAGAAAGAGACCGAAAAACAAAATCTTGATTCTCTTGTTAAACGTGTGGTGCAACAATCTATGAAGGAAATAGACATCCCCCACACGAGGAGCCAGTCCACCACCCTGTCTGGCTCCATGGCTGACGAGGCCCAGGAGGATCCCGGCCAATTCCAGCCTCATGATGCCTCCCATGATTCCTCGCATAGCGAGATGGAGGGAGATGAGTCTACAGTGGGCTTCGACTATGCCTTAGTCTCCCCACTAATCAAGGCAGTCAAAGAGACCCTAAAATTGGAGGATACTACTGCCCCCCCCCCCCCCAGAGAAACAAAGAAAAAGTTTTAAGCAACTGGGGAAAGAACGCTCCAACTTTCCACTTCCCTCTGAGCTGAAAGGCGTGTTTGAGGAAGAATGGAGCAAGGGGGATAAGAAAGGTTCTATGCTAAACAAAACCTCTAGATAACATCCTTGGCTTTAAAGGTATATAAAGCATTTGGAAAATGCTCCCCTCGTAGATGCAGCAGTAATGCGCCTAGCGAAGCAAGTCACCCTTCAGCTAGAAGATACAGTATCTTTTAAAGATGGTCTGGAACGTAAGATTGACCAAGACCTCAAAAGAATCTATAGCTTGACCGGAATGGCCTGCAAACCAGCCCTAGCTCTCGCAGTTACCTCCAAAGCGATGGAGGCCTGGGTGGAAAATGTTGACTCCGTTCTGAAAGGTGTTTCGGAGGATCTAGCACAAAGTTCAGCGGTGCAAGAACTTTGCAGTCGCCTTTTTGGGGAAGCATCAATTGACCTCATTCGTCTACTGGCTAGATCTATGTTATCTTTGGTCACGGCCAAACGAGCATTATGGTTGCACCCCTGGCTTGCTGATCAAGCCTCCAAGCAGGCATGGTGTAAAATTCCCTTTGTAGGGTCTTCCTTGTTTGGGAACAAACTGGATAGCGCTATTTCGAAGGCTACAGGCGGGAAGTCGGGGTTCCTCCCCCAGGACAGGCGCCCGTTTAATCAAGGAAGACCTCAGTGGAGACGCAGTACAGAGCGTTCGAGGGAGGCACACTCCTATAGACCCGGACAGGATTTTAGGAGAAATTGGAATTGGAATAGAGGACAAACATCCTTTCAAAAGTCTGCTAAGAAACAGACACCCGGTGGGCGCGAGCCAACTAAGTCCTTTTGAGATTGGGCCCGCCCAGGCGGGTCGGGTAGGGGCTCGCTTACGTCTCTTCCGGCCTGTCTGGGTGGCCTCGATCTCAGATTATTGGACCATCAAGACGGTCTCAACAGGCCACACGTGGACCTTCACCAAGATTCCTCCCTGCAGACCAATGCACACCTCACTACCTCGGTCAGAAGAAAAACGACAAGTCCTACTGTCTTATATGAACGCCCTGAAAGAACAAGGAGCAGTGGTACCTGTGCCAAAGAACGAGGAATTCCAGGGGGTATACTCCCCCCTCTTCTTAGTACAGAAAAAGAACGGATCTTGGCACCCAGTTATAGACCTCACCTCTCTGAACAAGTATATAAAGCACGAGAAATTCAAGATGGAGTCACTCTCGACCATCCAAAAAGTCGTTCAACCAGGCGACTTGTTGATCTCAATAGATTTAAAGGACGCGTACTTTCATGTTCCCGTCGCAGAAGAATTCCACAAATATCTTCGGTTTCAGGTCGAACTAGAGCACTTACAGTTTATATGTCTTCCATTCGGATTGACGACTTCTCCAAGAGTTTTTTCAAGGTGCTTTTGGCGGTAGTGTCTCTGGACGATTTGCTAGTACTGTCTCAGGACAAGCAACAGCTTCTGATCCACAAAGAACAGTCAGCTAGACCCGACCCAGCACTTAATCTATCTAGGAGCTCAGTTTGACACCATAGACACCATAGAGAATACCATCTCCCTTCCGGAAGAAAAAATCCTGGTCATTCGGGAAAGGATCTCCCTAGCCCTAGACTCTTCACACCTAAGGGCGTCACAGTGCCTAAAATTATCGGCACGATGGTGGCCACATCCCCTATGGTCAAATGGGCAATGTGGAGGCTTCGTACTTTTCAATCAGGTTTCCTCCAGCAGTGGAGGTCAGACGATCTCAATCAGTTGATCCGGATAACGCAGTCAATGAGGAACAGTCTCCTCTGGTGGCTTCATCACAAGAACCTGTTAACATGCCACTCCCTTGCTCCCATCCATTGGGTGACTGTTACATCCAATGCCAGCAATGCGGGGTGGGGGGCCCATTGTGGGGCAGAACTGGCTCAGGGCAAATGGGATGCCCGTCTCCACATTCCAGGTTCAAACATTCTGGAACTACGTGCGGCATGGTGTGCCCTTCAAGCCTTTTCCCACCTCCTGAAAGGGAAGTCGGACCTACTCAAAATGGTCAACGCCACTGCTGTGGCATATGTGAAGAGGCAAGGGGGTACTCGGAGCTCCGCCCTTCTCCAAGAGGTCGAGCCCATCATGACCTGGGCTCAGAGGAATCTACTCAATTTATAAGCAGTCTTCATTCCAGGGGAGCAGAACATTCAAGCGGACTTCCTGTCCCGCAGCAATCAGGACAACAACGAATGGTCACTGCATCCACAAACATTCAAGTGGATCCTATCGTTGGGAATCGATCCCGAGGTGGATCTGTTTGCATCCCCATGCAACTACAAAATCGACAGATACTACACTCGAGGTCGGTGCAGTCAAGCTTTTGGAGTGGATGCGTTAACGAGCCAGTGGAATTTCAACAGGGCGTATGCCCTCCCTCCACTTCCGATCATGCTCAAATTCCTACAGTGGCTTCAGTTAGAAACAGTCGAAGTGGTGACAATAGCACCATACTGGCCGAGCAGGCCGTGGTTTCCCCTCCTGAACCAGATGAGCTTCCAGGACCCGTTGCCTCTCCCTCTCAGGCCGGACCTTCTTTCTCAGGAGGCGACCCTGCACCCCTGTCCAGCCATACTGAGACAGATGGTCTGGTTCTTGAGAGGGAGAGGCTAGAGTCTCTTGGGTGTGCTTCAGTGGTAATCTCTACCCTTATGAGCTCCAGAAAGCCTAATACAAACAGAATTTCCAGTAGAATTTGGGCCAGGTTTGTCAGCTTCACTACTTCTGCAGGAAAATCATGTAGAGATCCTGGAGTTCAAGACATTCTGAGTTTTCTCCAATCGGGCTTGGATCTTCCTTTGTCGATCAGTTCCCTCAGGGTGCAAGTTTCAGCCTTATCAGCATTTTCAGGAACGTCATGGGCAACTCATCCCCTGGTACGACAGTTCTTTCGGGGGGCATCGAGAATCAGGCCTCAGAGGAAACCCAGGTTCCCCTAATGGGATCTTCCGCTCGTCCTTGACGCTCTCTCGGCAATCAACAATAAGGATATTTCCATTAAGTACTTATCAATTAAACTGGCTTTTCTAGTGGCTATTACTTCAGCCAAAAGAGTTTCAGAAATAAGCTTTCTGGGTTCTCAGGAACCCTTTTTGACTTTCTTCATGGACCGAGTGGTCCTTATTCCCATGCTTGGGTCTAAGCCAAAAGTTACTTCTGTTTTCCACGAAAACCAGGAGATAGTTCTTCCTACTTTCAAATCACCGGAGTCAGCAGATGCTCATCCCTTGGATGTGGGCAAAACTCTGAAAGAATATTTACGAGTCACTTCGTCATTTAGAAGCTCTAACCATCTGTTCTTGTTACACACTGGCAGCAACAGAGGAAAACGGGCTTCCTCCAGAACGATAGCGTCCGGGATTGTTCAATCTATCCAACAAGCTTACAGAGCAAAGGGCTTGGCTCCTACAGAGGCGGTGACGGCTCATTCCACCAGAGGCATGGCAGCCTCATGGGCAGCAGCTCGACACGTGGCCCCTGACGTGATATGCAAGGCAGCTTCGTGGTCTTTGATCAACACCTTTATGACTCATTACTCTATTGAGCCTGCTTCCCTTTCCTCTGTTAATTTTTGATCTGAGAATCTTGTCAGTTGACGGGAAAGATTAAAATATATTTTTTGTTCAGCATACCCTCCCGTGTGGATTGGCTAGTTATTTCCCACACGTAGTCTGCATGGAGTCTGCCAGGAAAACTGAAAATTTATTACCAAATACTTACCATAATTTTCCCTTCCTGATAGACTCCAGATGGAGTTCCCACCCATGAATAAGAATATGAGAGTTGGACTATCAGTCGGCTAGTTACGGAACACTGTCTGTAGAGGTGAGCTCAAAGTTATGGGTAGGGGGTCCTATAGCAGTGGAGAGGAGGCAGGGTTAACCCACACGTAGTCTGCCATGGAGTCTATCAGGAAAGGAAAATTACGGTAAGTATTTGGTAATAAATTTTCAGTTTTTTTGTTTTACTTTTTGTTCTACTTCTGCAGGAAAATCATGTAGAGATCCTGGAGTTCAAGACATTCTGAGTTTTCTCCAATCGGGCTTGGATCTTCATTTGTCGATCAGTTCCCTCAGGATGCAAGTTTCAGCCTTATCAGCATTTTCGGGAACGTCATGGGCAACTCATCCCCTGGTACGACAGTTCTTTCGGGGGGCATCGAGAATCAGGCCTCAGCGGAAACCCAGGTTCCCCAAATGGGATCTTCCGCTCGTCCTTGACCCTCTCTCAGCAATCAACAATAGAGAGCGTCTACTGTGAATGTATTTAGTGTAGTGTATAATAAATATCCCAAAAAAATATATATAAAAAAAAAAAATTTCCCTCAGTTTAGGCCGATATGTATTCTTCTACATATTTTTGGTAAAAAAAAAATCGCAATAAGCGTATATCGATTGATTTGCGCAAAAGTTAGAGTGTCTACAAAATAGGGGATAGATTTATGGCATTTTTATTAATATTTTTTATTTTATTAGTAATGGTGGGGTTCTGCGATTTTTATAGTAACTGCGACATTATGGCGTCCACATCGGACACTTTTGACGCTATTTTGGGACCATTGTCATTTATACAGCGATCAGTGCTATAAAAATTCATTGATTACTGTGTAAATGACACTGGCAGGGAAGGGGTTAAACACTAGGGGACGATCAAGGGGTTAAGTATGTCCTAGGGAGTGATTCTAACTGTGTGGGGGCTGGGCTACCAGTGACACGACATTGATCACTGCTCCCGATGACAGGGAGCAGTAGATCAGTGTCCTGTCACAAGGCAGAACAGGGAAATGCCTTGTTTCCAAAGGCATCTCCCCATTCTGCAGCTCCGTGACACGATCGCGGGACACCGGCGGACATCGAGTCCACGGGTCCTACGGAGCTCGCGGCAGGGGATGTACAGGTACGTCCCTTTGCGCAGCCGTGCCATTCTGCTGACAAAAATGTTTGTATGGCGGTCGGCAATCGGTTAAATGGACTGTAGAGTGTTTCTGCAAAACGCAATAAAAAATGCATAGGTTCAGGGCCAGTTCACACTGGAGCGATGCGGGAACCCTGAGAATCCAGTGTGGGTTCCTGCATCGCATACAACTCGAAGGCAGTTCACACTGCCATATGCAAACTGCTGTGAGTGTCAGTAGAAAGCTAATGACACCCCCAAATCAGTTCATATATCGCAGAGCGAACTGCAAATTCAGACAACACACATGCGATCCAATTCTGCTGTAGAACAAAAAAAGGGTCCTGTGCGAGCTTGGTCCAAAATGCGATGCAGAATCAAGTATACAATCTGTATGGCTGAGTTTGCATCACACAGACATCGCATGTGATTTGCAGTGCGGGGCAAATCACACCTGATGTCGGACAGCACAGCAGTGTGAACCAGCCCTAAGGCCCCTTTCACACTTGTGCGACTTTTCCTGTGACTCCTGCGTCCATAGACCTCAAGATTACACTGGCATTGCTTCAAATCACATCAAATTTGCAGGAAAAAGCGCTGCCAAATCGCTGGTCTTTTAGATCACACAAGTGTGAAAGAGGCCTTATGGACCTCAAGTTGTATGAAAAATCGGCCAAGTGTGAAAGGGACCTAATGAGATTCAAGTCGCATCAAAGTCAAAACAAAGTAGTGCAGGGATGAATTTAACCCACTTGCAGGATGTACAAGTGACAATAGTGCCTAATTCAAAGGTATTATAAATGAATCTCATTCACACTGCTGCGACCTGAAAGTCACATTATTTTGCTGCCACTTTGCTACTGCAACTTGGCCCCAAGTTCTTGGAATGCATGTGTAATATTGCGCCCTATGTACCTCAAGTCCATGAAAGTCACACCAAAGTAGTACAGGGTAGTATTTGTATGAAAGGTATTGTCGCGCTACTATGCCAATTAAGGTATCAACTGCTACAAAGCACTGAAAAGGCAAAAACCATAGCCTGGTGATATCAGTGTGTATAAAAGGTAGTCCTGAGCGGATGAATACATTTATAATCAAAGAAAGGATAAATAGAAAGCACACTTTAGTGTACTGACAGTACTAAAAAAGTATTGCACAATGTTGTGCTAAAAAAAGTGCAAGGTGCCGGGTATATGACACTCAATAAATATGAAACATAAAAAAACTTAGTGTACTGGCGGTACTAAAAAATATTATCGGTGATAACCCAAAATAGATTGCTGAAAGAACTTTAAAAATTATATAAACAATCCAACAAAAGCCTGTAAAATAGTGTCAGCAAATGCTGAAGTGATGATAAAGTGCAACTGTGCAAGAAATTGTGACAAATAATGCAAAATAAATGAAGTGATATTCTGTCAGCAACTGCTGAAGCAATACACTACAAGAAATCATGCAAATATGTGACAAACGCAAATGTAATCAAATGATTAGAACCATAATATTGTGCAAACATGCAAAATCCAAGGGAAAGGGGGGTTAATATCTAGGGGGTATGGTGATCGTGCAAAGTTTGTGGTGCGTTTTTTTCGGTCAAAACAGAAATGTGTGAAGTGATGGTTCCTTTGTGACTTCCTGTGCTGTGTATATCCCGCTATTAAAGTGGTTGGGTGGCCCCTTACCTCACTGCTGTGAGGTTACAGCATATATGTTAATCCTGTATGGATCCTGATGTCTTTGCTTGAATGGCACCTTGAAACCTGAGGGTGTGGGTTCTCGGTGTATAGACCGTCTATCCAGAGGGTGTATGGGGTCTCCGGTTTATGGAATGTGAATTGCCAGGGAAAAATAGAGGAATCCCAATAGTGTAATATCGTTTAAAATGTATAGCTTTATTTGATAAAAGTATTGGTACTCACATTTGACAAAAAAAAGACGTGCATATAATGATACGAGCGCCGAGCTCGTCCGTGTCACTTCCAGAGCTTGTTTGAGTCCCTTGCACTTTTTTTAGCACAACATTGTGCAATAATTTTTTAGTACTGTCAGTACACTAAAGTGCGCTTTCTATTTATCCTTTCTTTGATTATAAATTTATTCATCCGCTCAGCACTACCTTTTATACACAAAGTAGTACAGGGACTACTTTGAAGTTGTTGCAACCTGAAGTAGCACAGATATAAATGGTTATCATTGAGAATCATGGGGTACAAGTTGTCATGCAACTCGGAGGTCCACATTTGCTGGAAAAGTCACCCAACTGTGAAACAAGTCATATATATTTTAATAGAAAGGAGCTCTCATTTATACTTGCATAGTCCTTACTGATTTACATCAGCAGAACAAATGCAGGAAGTGATGTGTGCACATGGGCCAGAAGCAAATGTGTGGTGATGCCAAACAAATCAATGGACCCCACCCAAACCAAATCTAACTACCACATCCACCCCCACATTGAGTAAGCACAAGTATCCTTAACCGGAAAATGAGCAGCACCTCCTCTTTGCTAAAGTGGGACCTCGCCATGTCCACCTAGATGGAGATCCTGACCAGCACAGGAACTTCCAGGTGATTATCTTTGATTGCAGAAAAAAAAACTCCTGCGCACGAGTGGAACACCAGACAATCTGTATATCACTATGTTATATGTCACTAGCCTTGTTGCCCTCAGGGATAGGGGAATCCTAACGAGAAACGACAAATAAAGAGAAGGGCAAACCAGCCTAGTGCATTATCCTTAGGTGGAGTTTATTAAAAGTGAATAAAAGAATACTACTTACAAACATACGTGGAAAATATGCAATGAACAATTCCACAAAAAGCAGCAATGCGTATGAACCAAACCCACTCCAGAGAGTCACAGGGGATCGCTGCCGGCTTACGCATTTCGAAGACAAGTCTTCATCAGAGCCCAGCCCGATGAAGAAGACTCGTCTTCGAAACGCGTAAGTCGGCAGCGATCCCCGTCAATCCCTCTGTGACTCTCTGGAGTGGGTTCGGTTCAGACGCATTGCTGCTTTTTGTGGAATTGTTCATTGCATATTTTCCACGTATGTTTGTAAGTAGTATTCTTTTATTCATTTTTAATAAACTCCACCTAAGGATAGTGCACTAGGCTGGTGCGCCCTTCTCTTTATTTGTCACTTCCAGGTGATTACAATTACTAATTTCCAGGTCAGAAGGTGAAACCACGCTCTTTTGATCGCAGCTGCAAATATTTGATCGCAACCACGATTAGAAGTTTATTATTTTTGTTAATTTGCAAATATGCAAATCTGTATTTCTACATATGATATTTAAAGGTAAACTTAAGGGCGTTTGATAAGAAATGATGTCCCAGGGATAGCAGCAGGTGAATGACAAAGACAAAAGGCCCAGTTTGTGCCCTGGTTCACACTGACAGCGGGAGGAAATCGTGTGAGTTCAGTTGAACTCACAATTTCATTCCCGCATGTCAGTCCTGACTGCAGGGGGAATTTCAGAGACATCTGTGCAGGTTTCTGCACTGATATCAATACAAATCGCACACCAATTAGAACAGTGCAATTGCCACCGATTTCAGATGTCAAATCGCACCAATGTGAACAAGAGCTGACACATACAACACTGCCTATCCTCCAGCTGAATTCATTACCTGCAATTCTCCACAGCTGTTATATATAAAGACTCCACCTTTATCATTTACTTGCAGGTGTGCTGAAGCCTAGGTTTACATTGGAGTGATTTGTCATGCGATTTGAGAGATCAAATCGCATGATTATTGGCTGCAATGGCACTGTTCCAATCGATGCGACACCGATTTGCAAAAGTAGTTCCTGCACTACTTTTACCGATTACAGGTGCGACTTCAATAGACATCTGTGTATGAAGCCACACAGATGTCTATCAAGTAGCACCTGAAATCGCGCTGACCTTGCTGTTTGAAATCACGCTAATGAAGCAGCGAAATTTCAAAGTAGCATCAATGTGAACCAGGGCGAAGAGATTCTTTTATGGCTCACAAATACATATAGAAATAATAAAATATCAAAGATATTGCACTTTACCAAAACCACCACCACCCACAAAAACTAAAAAAAAAACAAAAAAAAAACACACACAACAAAGCTCAATAATGTACTTTTATTTTGCCAGCAGAAACAAAATTACGTACATTCATTTACTAGCTTCCAAACAATTTGGACAGGATATATGGTGCTACATTTAGCAATTGGATTTTAAGGGCCCTGCTCATAGGAGCTTTCAATCTAAAATTTGACAAAACCTTAGAGTGGACACAGCTTTACTTTCAGTGTATAACGGGCAACACATCACATTTTTATCTGCAAGATTATAGAAACATACTTAACAGTCATTATTCTTACAAAGCATTCCAACTTAATATTAAAAAAGACACTTATTCAAAACACCCACCACCACCCCACAATCCACACACATACATTGGTGACCATGTTCTGCTGGAAGCTGCATTTCTGTGTACACGATTAAGCAATGAGATCAAAGAGTAGAAGGTCAGCAGTTGCTCCCAAACAATGTTTGCACGGTCAGAGAGGAACAATACACACACAATTTTTGATTGAAAAAATGTACAAGAATTTCAGCAAATAACCCTAGTTGGGCGTTTGTCAATCTGCACAATATCATTCCTTCTCCCCCACAAATCACAGCAAAAAACCTGGCCTTCTCAGACCAAACAAACCGCCATACTGCAGGCCTTTATATAAGAGAGGTTGTATTGTTAGCACACTGATACACGCCCAATAGAAGTACACGCCCACCAGTATCTTTCAATCTCTCTTCGTGTATGTCTAAAGTGATTGCACCTGATGGGCAGGAACACATAATACTATTTGCAACTGTGCTAGCCCTTGGCTATGTGCATCAAATCTCCAACTACAAGGCAAAGATCCAAGTCCATTTGCATGCACATAAACAAAGCAACAGTTTTCTAAGCATATGTACCTGTGCAGTGTAAACTCTACAATTTTAAATGTCCAAGTCCCTGGGCATGATTAGTGCTAACAAACATTAACATCAGGCCCTGGCTGCAATGAGCTTCCAATCTAAAGTCCAAAACTAATTTTCCTGGTGCCTCCATGGCAGCATACCAATGGTTGGTGGCTCCGCCCTTGACCAACCCACAAGACCACGTAACTCTATAAAAGAAAGTGTTACTCCCCCCCTCAGGTATTCTTTTTTCTGTCCTCATCCCTGCAGGATCACAGATCAGCCCTGCCTCACCGTCATATGGTGTAACCATTGCAGGTTCATGCTCTCCTGCAGTATGGAGTCCCATCACTTGGACTGCTAAATGCGTCACGTAAGTATGGGAGCCCGTTTTTCTGTGGATCTTTTTGGGGCCTGTCTAAAACATCCAAGAGCATCTCCTTCTCCTCTGTGGCTTTTGGCTGGCTATTCCGGGGCAAGACAGCACAAGGTACCTTTTAGAGCCTACAATGGCGTTTTTTCCCTCACCCTCTTCATGTGCACCTGACACTGCCTCCATGTGCGTCTGACACTGCCTTCATGTGCGTCTGACACTGCCTTCATGTGCGCCTGACACGGCCTCCATGTGCGCCTGACACGGCCTCCATGTGCGCCTGACACGGCCTCCATGTGCGCCTGACACGGCCTCCATGTGCGCCTGACACGGCCTTGCATGGGCGCCTGACACTGCCTCCATGTGCACCTAACACTGCCTCCATGTGTACCTGGCGCTGCCTCCATGTTCACCTAACACTGCATACATGTGCACCTGACGCTATCCTCGTGGCGCCTGAAATGGCCTCCATGTGTACCTGGCACTGCCTCCATGTGTACCTGGCACTGCCTTCATGTGCACCTAACACTGCATACATGTGCACCTGACACTATACTCGTGTGCGCCTGGCACTGTCTCCATGTGCGTCTGGTACTATCCCATGTGCACCGGCATACCGCCCTTCTGTAGGTTCCTTCCTGGGAGCCGTTAGTGGCCTGATTTTGCCGCCGGGTGCACCGCCATTCCCCCCCCTCCTGTGTGTGTGGGTGCTTTGCGCGTCTCCTTACACAGCTTCATCATCTTGGGGGGCAGAGTCACGGCGGAACGTCACGGCGCATGCGCAGTAGCCTTCTAAGGCTGAGCGGCGGCCATTTTGGTACACCGAGATTGTCTATCTTAGTAGATTATTGGCTAATTTAAAGTCTGCCAAAGGAAAAGACATCTCCAGGTGTTTGCTTCCCCTTTCCCTCCCTCTATTATCTCTTATAGAGCCTGGCCAATAATATTGATGGTGTGTGTATGTGTGTATATATATATATATATAATTAATAGTTTTATTTATGCCATTCCTATACCTTTACGTAATTAGATTTAATCTTAGCCCTGGCCGTTCTGATATTACAATGCCGCATCAATAAAGATCCTCAATAAAGATCCTCAACATACCGCTAGGTAAGGGCTGCAACTAACAGGTAAGTTCCTTCATTTAAAGAGCTTAGGGCATATGGAAACATTCTTTGTTTGCAGCCCGCACGGAGAGCCACCCCGCAGGGGTTCTCTTGAGGGGCATACCTCCTGCAGTGACGGAGGTCACCCCTGCATACCCCAAGCAGGCATGAGTCCCAGCGCAAATCTGCACATCCAGGGGAAAAGGCCTGTTGAGTTTGTGGGGAGCAAGCCCTACTGGGAAAATTGGCGTGTGGTCCAAAGTCTGTCTATGGAGGAAAGAGCAGCAAAGACGCTATTTTTTTCTCCAGACCGGTTCAGAAGCTGATTCAGAAGCCAAAAAGAACATATCAACATTTGATGTCAGTTTAGTAAAATCGCATCACATTGTTATCATTTTATCATCGCATTAAAAGGTACGATTCAGTGGGAGGAAGATCCGGTATCCTCTGTCCAAACGGGAAAATATTTTTCCTCACCTGACAAAGAAAGCTTCAACCGTTACCTTTATGAGGTTAGGAGAACGAGTGGCGAAAAGTGGGGAAAGCACATTGCCTAAAATCAATGTCTCAAATTTTCTTTCCACTGGCAGAAGCAGATGCTCAGCTCCTTGAATCAGATCCGACTTTGGACGCGTTGGTCATGAGGCTAGCCAGGAATGCAGCCATCGATGTCCTGGGGTGCTCCCCCAGAGGCATGCTATACTTCATCATGCCCAGAAGGGCATTACGGCTAAAGCCATGGTGAGCGGACCCATCTGCAATGCAGTCCTGGTGTCGCATTCCATATGACGGAAGGCCCAGTTCAGCGATAAAGAAAAATTCCCCAAGATAGGAGAAGAGAATTCGCCCCGCGGTAAGCTACCAAACAAAGATCAAGAGAGAAGAGGCTGGGAAGGCTCACAAGCCACCTTTCCCAAATTGGACAATTCTAAGACCGCATCATCGTTGGTTGAGAGCCAGAAGTCCTTCTGACCCCCTTACCCACCGGTCTGGTAGTAGCAAGACTCAGGCCTTTCGTCTAGGTTTGGGTGGAAAACTGCACTGGTCCATGCAGCCTCCACACTCCTTCAAGGACTTTTATGGAAATTCAAAACCATCCTCCACCCCTTTCTCTCCGACCCACCAAATTCCGATCTCCAAAGACAAGAAAGAAGTTCTCTTTCAGTATATTCAAATACTTCTACACCAACAGGCAGTATTGCCAGTACCAGACTTGGAGAAACACCAGGGGCTCTACTCCCCAGTCCTTTTTTTTTTTCTCCAGGAAATCGGGGGCTGGAGACTCGTGTTGGACCTAAAGAGGTTAACAGTTTCGTTCGGGTAGAACACGTCATTCGGTATCCCTAGACACAGTAATTCTGTCAGTACAGCCAGGTATTTGGATGGTGTAACGTACCTTAGGTGTGAGCCTGACGTGCGGAGAGGGACCTCCCGTACAACCCCGGCTCAGAGACCACTGGAGTGGGGACAGTGGTGGTAAGAGCACGGTGAGGTAAGGGTGCCTGTCTGATCCTCACTGCTTGGAGTGGTGGAGCCGAGTGGAGACTGGAACGGCTGGTTCCGGAAGCAGCGGATGCAGGTCAGCAGGTGCAGCTTGCAGAGCAGAGGATGCAGGTCAGCAGGTGCCGGTTTGCAGGCAGGGATGCAGGTCAGCAGGTGCAGGTTTGCAGAGCAGGGATGCAGGTCAGCAGAGCAGGGATGCAGGTCAGCAGGTGCAGGTTTGCATTGCAAAGGATGCAGGTCAGCGTGTGCAGCTTGCAGAGCAGAGGATGCAGGTAAGCTGGTGCAGGTTTGCAGAGTCAGACAAGCCGGGTCATACACATCAAGGTAAACATCACAAGTGGCAGGCAGAGAGTAGTCAAAGTCCAGGCCGAATCTTGGCAACAGGCAGACTGGCAGATAACTGAGCAGGGTCAAACGAGCCGAGGTCAGGACTGGAGACAGAAGCGTGGTCAGGAAGCCGGGTCAAACACAGGAACAGGATACAAGCACAGAATCAGGAACTCAGGGAACAGAAGCAGATCAAACCGCAAGGGGCAACATCTCTGGAATGTCTTTTATAGGAAGTACATGGGAGGAGCAAGGGGTTCAGAGTTCAACAGTAATCAGACACCAAGCAGAGTAGTCTAATGGATCAGATAGGTTATCCAGCAGATCAGGCAGGGAACTGTCCAGCATCTCAGATAGCTCCGCTGGAAGAGTCAATGCCAGACACAGAAGAAGTCCCAGGTTCAAGCCCAGCACGTCCCTGAGAGATGGTCTTTATAGGTCTCCAGGATGTGTACCTTCACATTCCCATCCAACATCTTTCCAATCTTTTTTCCGGGCTCAAAGTAGGCGATCTGTGCCTCCACTTCCAATATCTTCCCTTTGGAATTTCATCAATTCCCAAAACCTTTACCAAGGTTTTAGTAACCATCCTAGCTTCCTTCTGGGAAAAGGAGATCAGGGTCATGCATTACTTCCAATTCGAGAGACTTATCTGCTCAAAGTCAATTGACGCCCACGGACGCATCTGGAAGCTTTATTCAGCACCCCGATGAAGGCGGTGTCACTTCCATCAGAGAGGATCCCTGAATTGGTACAGAAGGTGGATGAAGTGAACCAGTTGGCATCTATGATCTTCAGTTGGGTTTTCTGGCACAATGGAGAAAGAGGCACCGGAGACAAATGAGAGTTATCGGTGGAATCCAGCCTTGGGGGTGGGCATGGCCTCCCAACCTCCTAGTTCACCGCTCCCTTGACCCATCTCATGAACCATTCTTGCATCTGAGGCATGTCAACTGGACTGGGGGGTGACACATCACCAAAAGAACCAGTTAGTACAAGGAAGATGGCGTTTCAATTCGGAAAGGATGATTTCTGATATCCTAGAGCTAAGAGTAGCATGGATGGCGCATCTAGTCCCTCTTTGTAACGGGAGGGCCAGTGGAACCCAGAAGTTCTTAGAAAGTATGAGCCAGAAAATAATGCACATTGAGAATATGTCTTGGATTGCTTTAAAATGGGTCCGTAATATTAATCTGAACTCAACAGGTTAATTGAGAGATGCTGATGTGTTCAACTTCAACCACCTGGCTGCCTGTGTAATGTTAATGAATCCAGACTAGCTTCCAAAGACCTTTTCATTGTTGTTGTGATGATGTGGATTGGAGCTGGTAGACCATCTGGCTGCCTATTATGGGATGGTTAAGTGTCTTGCTGTGAGGAAAGGGGGGGAGAATCACTCCAGCAACCCCTCCTGCTAAGACTGTTTACTGAAGGAGAAGTTTGAACACACCTGACCTGTATCACCATTGTCATTGGACAGTTTAACCCGCCCTGTTCCCCAAGGATGGGAGGGAAGTGTTTTGAAGAGAAGTGTGTTACCATGTGCTAGGAATAAAGATTCATTCCCTGTTTTTGGAACTTCAACACAGAGCGTTGTCTCGTTTGTGCGGGGAGAAATATTTGTATGGGGTCTTATTCGGCTGGTTGGAGTTTCTGGTAGCTGTCGTGTGTTCGGGAATGGAATATATTTAAACGACGTTAACCCCTGTCGTTACATTGGTGGCAAGCAGCGGATTGATTCCCACAGCCAGAAGGACAGCTACAAGAGGACACAGGCAAATGAAGGCACAGTATGAACGGCTAAAGCGCTCTACCCTCAAGGACTTACTGGAGAACCGGGGAAGACCGGCCAACAACTGTAAGAAGAGGGACATTATCAGAGAACTAGTCGAAATGGATGGAACCGAAAGGCCCAGCGTAACAGACAGGACACCCAAACAGGCAAGTTTTGATCGGGCTGTTAACATAAGACTGGCACATTATGGCCTACATCCCAGCCCCTGAGATTCAACTAGCTGTTCGCCTTTCAAGAACTTTCAACAGCATCAACGAATGATCACTAGGCCCGCGGATTTTCCGTTGGATATACCAACAGTGGGGTACATAGTTACATAGTTAGTCAGGTTGAAAAAAGACAAAGTCCATCCAGTTCAACCATAAAAATAAAAAAAATATCGTGCAATCCCATATACCCAATTCTATACCCACAGTTGATCCAGAGGAAGGCAAAAAACCCCAGCAGAGCATGATCCAATTTGCTACAGCAGGGGAAAAAATTCCTTCCTGATCCCCCGAGAGGCAATCGGATTTACCCTGGATCAACTTTACCTAGAACTGTTAGTACTCAGTTATATTATGTACATTTAGGAAAGTATCCATGCCTTTCTTAAAGCAATCTACTGAGCTGGCCAGAACCACCTCTGCAGGGAGTCTGTTCCACATTTTCACAGCTCTTACTGTGAAGAAACCTTTCCGCATTTGGAGATGAAATCTTTTTTCTTCTAGACGTAAAGAGTGCCCCCTTGTTCTCTGTGTTGACCGTAAAGTGAATAACTCATCACCAAGATCAATATATGGACCCCTTATATATTTGTACATGTTAATCATATCCCCCCTTATTCTCCTCTTCTCAAGAGTGAATAAATTCAGCTCCTCTAATCTTTCTTCATAGCTGAGCTCCTCCATGCCTCTTATCAGTTTGGTTGCCCTTCTCTGCACTTTCTCCAGTTCCCCGATATGCTTTTTGAGAACTGGTGCCCAAAACTGAACTGCGTATTCCAGATGAGGCCTTACTAATGATTTGTACAGGGGCAAAATGATGTCTCTCTCTCTGGAGTCCATACCTCTCTTAATACAAGAAAGGACTTTGCTCGCTTTGGAAACCACAGCTTGGCATTGCATGCCATTATTTAGCTTATGATCTACCAAAACCCCCAGATCCTTTTCCACTACGGATCCCCCCAGTTGTTTTCCCCCTAGTATGTATGATGCATTCATATTCTTAGCCCCCAAGTGCATAACTTTACATTTATCAACATTAAACCTCATCTGCCACATAGTCGCCCAATTAGACAGGGCATCGAAGTCGGCTTGTAAATTGGAGACATCCTGCAAGGACGTCATTCCACTGCATAGCTTGGTGTCATCTGCAAAGACAGAAATGTTACTTTTGATCTCAGACCCAATATCATTTATAAAGATATTAAAAAGTAAGGGTCCCAGCACTGAACCTTGGGGTACACCACTGATAACCTTAGACCATTCAGAGTAAGAATCATTAACTACTACTCTCTGAATTCTGTCTTTTAGCCAGTTTTCTATCCATTTACAAACTGATATTTCCAATCCTGTAGACTTTACCTTACACATGAGCCGTGTGTGGGGAACTGTATCAAACGCTTTTGCAAAATCCAAGTATACCACGTCCACAGCCACGCCTCTGTCCAAGGTTTTACTTACCTCTTCATAAAAAGAAATCAGGTTTGTCTGACAACTTCTGTCTTTCATGAATCCATGCTGTCTGTTGCTGAAATAGTTTTTTTCCAGCAAGAACTCATCTATGTGGTCTTTTATTAATCTCTCCAGTATCTTCCCAACTATGGAAGTTAAACTAACAGGTCTATAGTTACTTGGTAAAGACTTTGTTCCCTTTTTAAATATAGGCACCACATTGGCCCTGCGCCAATCCAGTGGTACTATTCCTGTCATTAATGAGTCCCTAAAAATTAGATACAATGGCTTTGAAATTACAGAGCTCAATTCTTTTAGGATCCGTGGGTGTATGCCATCTGGTCCAGGTGCTCAATCCACCTTTACTCTGTCTAAATATTTCTGGACCATATCACTTTTGAGCCATTGTGGATTTGGGGCTGTGTC
Source organism: Rana muscosa (assembly GCA_029206835.1). Classification (NCBI taxonomy): domain Eukaryota; kingdom Metazoa; phylum Chordata; class Amphibia; order Anura; family Ranidae; genus Rana; species Rana muscosa. Next base: position 227,702,141 of record CM055120.1, read on the forward strand.
ACTACCACCCCCATTATGGACATGAACTCCCCCATGCTCCATTGTATACACAGAGCTGAAGAAAGTATTTAATAAATTAGCCTTTTCTTTGTCCCCAGTCACCCACTCTAGATTATTTTGTAAATGGCCTACATGCTCAGACTTGACCTTTTTACTATTAATATATTTGAAGAATTTTTTGGGGTTTGTCCTACTATCTTTTGCAATCTGTCGTTCGTTTTGAATTTTTGCATCCTTGATTTCCTTTTTACATATCCTGTTATATTCTTTGTAACATTTAAACGACACTAGTGTTCCTTCATTTTTATATTTTTTAAAAGCGCTTTTCTTATTGTTTATAGCTTTTTTAACTTTAACTGTGAGCCACATAGGTTTTATTTTTAGCCTTTTAAACTTATTGCCCATGGGAATATACTTTGCAGTGAGTTCACAAACAGTCTTTTTGAAGAATTCCCATTTCTGTTCTGTGCCCATTGATGCCAATTTTCCCTCCCAGTCTAAGTCCTGGAGAGCAGCCCTCATCCTTGGAAAATTTGCTTTATTGAAATTAAGTGTTTTTATCCTTCCTGCATGTATTTCTTGCTTACAGCTAACATCAAATGAAATCATGTTATGGTCACTGCTACCCAGGTGTTCCTTTATCTGAACATTAGTAATGTGCTCTGCATGGTTTGAGATTACCAGGTCCAACAGAGCATCATTCCTAGTTGGGGCCTCAATAAACTGGACCATAAAATTGTCCTGCAATAGGCTTATAAATTTTTGCCCTTTAACTGTCCCAGCAGTGCCATTACTCCAGTCAATTTCTGGGTAGTTAAAATCCCCCATTATTATCACCGTCCCAGCCCTTGCAGCCCTTTCCATCTGTGCAAGGAGCTGAGTCTCCACCTCCTCATTAACATTGGGTGGTCTATAACAAACTCCAATGATTAACTTTGAACTACGCACATCTGTATGCAGTTCCACCCATAATGCTTCAGCCTCATCACACTCTCCATCCACCAGGTCCTCTTTCACACTCGCTTTGAGATCACTTCTCACATAGAGACAGACCCCGCCACCTTTCCTTTTTGCCCTGTCTCTCCGAAAGAGTGCATAGCCAGGAATATTAATAATCCAGTCATGTGAGGATTGAAGCCACGTTTCAGCAATACCGATTACGTCATAGCTCTCCTCATGCACCAGAGCTTCCAACTCACCTATTTTGCTTGGCAGACTTCTGGCATTGGTGAACAAACACTTTAATGTATTACATTTTTCTCTGGTGTTTTTCATATAATTTTTAGTAGTACAAATGGCACTATAGTTTCCAATGGCTGTTTGCAACATGGGAACTTTCTTGTCACCTGCCATAACCCTCCCCCCATCTATCCCCATTCCACTCTCCATTAATGTCTGACCACTAACTGACCTGTGTGCCCGATGTAATTCTAGTTCACCCCATTTAGATCATAGAACTTCCAAAAGGGATATGTTTTCCCTAATGATTACTCTGATACTGCTTTTCCTCCAGCTTCTGATGTTGGTGAAGGTCACTATCCTGGCAGTTATGCCATTCTGGCAAAGAAGACAATAGTTTCCACTATTGGTCAAATGGCTCGGTACAGCTTCCACACACGGACAACCTCCTATATCAAGACGACTTCTTTCACCCACGTCTGGGGATCCTGGACTTGAAGGCCTGAAAGTTGAGCAGAACAGACTGAGTGACCTAAGGTGCTCACATGGTGTCACCCAGACATTATTACAGGCAAGAGAGTCATCCACCTATGCCAACTACTAATAGGTTTCGAAGGAGGTTCACAGAACTGGCAGAATCCAGCCATTTCAATCTGCTAGGTCCTGGGGTCCAAAAGATTCTACTCTTTCTACAAACTGGTCTGAACTTAGGCTTAGGTCTTAAAGCACTCTGAAGGTTCAGCTTGTAGCCTTGTCAGCTCTGACGGGCGCACGCTAGGCACTGAATCTCCTCGTAGAACGTTTCCTGAAAACAGTCAAAGACTACGTCCTCCCGGGAAGGCTCATACCCCATATGGGTGTCTGACAGTTGTCTTAACAAACCCTTCCTTTGCACCCACTAAAGAGTGTTCATTGGAAGACATTACCTGGGAACCTACCTTGCTGATTGCCATCATGTCAGGGCATAGAGCGTCAGAAACGCAGCCTCTAGGGGCACAGGAACTCTACGTCACCTTTTCCCAGACAGGGTAGTCCTACAGCCTATTCACCAGTATGTCCCTAAAGTACCTGCAGTCTACCATCTCAGCCAGGAATGGGTTCTCCCGACCTTCGGAGAAGATCCAATCTCCTCAAACTACACGGTTTGGATATAGCCAGATCCCTGAGGCGTTACTTAGAACTAACACAACAGTTTCGCAAGGATCAATGTTCATTCATTATTCCCAAGGGCACGAAGAAAGCAATGACGCCCTCCAAGCTAGTCCAAGGACATATCAGGCTAGTGGTCTCCCAGTCCCAAGTGCGCTGAATACGCACTCATCACAGGGAATGACCTCTTCCTCAGCAGCGTTTGGGCTAGGGTCTCTCCTGATACAATTTGCAGGACGGCTAGTTAGTCATCCTTCATCACCTTCATGTCGCACTATAGCCTAGATGCGGTAATCCTTATCTCCCGAGATTTTGGGAGGAGGTCTTTGGAACTATCAGTTCTGTAAACTCATTTTCACACTGAGGAGTCGACTGTTCATGAACTGATTCTCCTTTCTTGCGAGCACCACCCTTCTTGGCCCTGACTCCATCTTCTCCTTCTCCCGTGGCTACTTGTAACAACTCATTAAGGGGCCTAGTAATCTTGGCAAAGTTAGCCACAAACCGTCGGTAGTAAGAACAGAACCCCAAGAAAGATCTTAGCTCGGTCACAGTCCTTGGCCTGGGCCAGGTGGTAACAGCTTCCAACTTCTGTGGGTCTGTAGCAATCCCTCCTGCAGAAAAAAGGTGACCCAAGTATGTGACAGAAGTTCTGTAAAACTGACACTTTTCCAACAACAACTTCAATCCTTCTTCATGGAGGCGTGAGAAGACCTTTTCTAGTCGAGCTTCATGTTCTGCTAGCGTTCTACCGAACACAATGATGTCGTCCAGATACACCAACACCTCTACAAGATTCATATCTCCAACAGTGGCGGCCCATCCATAGGGGGCGCATGGGCACCGCCCCCTCCCCAAAGCTAGTCACAAAAAAAAGGGCCCTTTAAGAAAAATAAATAAAAGGTCCTTTAGGTGCACTGTGTTCGGGCGCTGGACACAGTGCACTATGGGAAGCATGATGCCAATGCAATCCCGTGATAACATGGCAATGTTCTGAATCAGAACATTGCCATTTATACTGTACTGATGGATCAGAACATTGCCATGTTATACTATCAGACAGGATGAGGGCTGAGTGTCTGGGCGAGGGGATCTGATGTTGCTGCTGGATGAACAGGACAACTTGGAGAAGTGACAGATCGGAGGACATGCCAGGACACACCAGACATTTAACTCCTCATCTTCATCATCCCCCACTGACCATAGGACAATGAAGAGGAAGAAAGGTAGGTGCGAGCTGTGTACAGGGGATGGAGGGTGTCTGCACTGACAGACAGGGGGGCAGGTTGTGTTGTCTGTGTGGACATTTGCTTCCCATGCTGCTGTCAAAGTGAATTCTTTGTCACTGTGTATCCCGGGACTACGATCATCAGGACCCCTCCCCCCAATAGTTCTGCTCAGACAGACTTTAACCCCCTCTGATCTGCATGCAAGCTACTTCCAGTGCCCTGTGTAGCCTGCAAAGTGCTAATTGTGACACTGAATGACTATTTGTGTCTTATGGCCGATCTGTACTTTGTGTCTGATTTATTCCTCTAATAAAAAGTTGTTGTGAGCACGCCACGGCGTGTGTTGGTGATGCGAGTGAACTGCACATAAAGGACCCCCCTTTCCCCAGAAACAGTGTATGGCTGAGCTCCTCACTTGTGGAATAAACAAACTTTCTGCTGCATGAGGGACGTCAGTGAGAGCACATGGGATCTGCTCACCCACCATCCATCCATCCCAGGCTCCATCCCTGCCTCTTCCACCTAATGTCATGTGTATGTTCCACCAGCCCACACAGCTGGGAAAGTCTTTGTTTGGGAACCAGGCTTGCATTCCTAAGGGGAATGGGGAAATAACTTTTCAGGGTGGATGTTTTGGTGATTCTGTAAAAAATCCCTCTTGTCAGACATCCTATGAGTGCACTGATCATCTCATCCAATAAGAGGACAGGCTTTCTTATTACATTTGGGAGAATTAGAAAGCAATGAATGATGGTGTACTGTATATGTTTGTCATCTGTATTGTGACAGTTCCCACAGCTGGACTGTATCTGTGGCCTGTCCATCCAATCTCATTCAATCTTCATCATTTCAAAGTTATTTCCAAAGTTCTTGTCAATCTTTTCAAATCGGCAGCTGTCATTATAATAATACCCAGCGATCCTTCTGTGAAGGTCCATGTTCAGGCACTTCCTGTTATAGTGGCAACGCACTGTCCTTCTCTGCCAATTGTTTTCCTGGGTTGTCACCTGGTTTCACATACTTCTGGTGGAGACGGATGAGGCAACATGCATTGTGCAGAAATGTCCTGCCAACCAATGACATGCAGCTGGTGCAGGGGGCATGCATATAAATGGGAAGTGACTGCTAAGAGGCTGCAGGAGATCAGAAGTGCTAAGATGAACAACTGCATGAAAAAAAAAACATTACTCTTTCGTTCATGGACGGACACAGCTTCCTATTGACAAGTGGGTATTATCCTTCATTTAGGAGTGACTAGGCAGAAAACTTGTAGAAAGTGTTAACACACCACACCTTATACAGCACCGCCCAGGGGGCGGACCCTCTGGGTATAATCCCTCTCTCTGCACCTCGCAGATCAGTTTTTTTCTGTCTAGCATAGGAGAAGGACATGGCTCCCTTCGGGCCCATTGGTCCGGGGGTTTTTTTTCTAAGTTTTCTATGTTTTTTGTTCCTGCAATCTTCGATCAACTGCCTACTGGGTGACAGGCTGGATCTCAGATCCTTGTAGTCTCCCCAGTTTCGGCCATCGAGCGTGTGCCGACCCTAGCTACGCGCTGGGTTTTCCACGACATGCCCCTCGCTCCACGGGTGGCCGGTGAGCTTCGTGCTCCAGGGCATGCGTATGATCGGTCTCTATGGCACAATCACAGCATACCGGGCCGACAGTCACCTCCTTGCGCAGATGATGATCTGTCCGGAATGTCTTCCAGCATAATCCACGCAGGAAACGTAAATAGCTCCCCTGCTTCGGCAGGAAGGCTTGGCTGGACATTCCTGGAGAGATCAAGTAAGTGGTTTTACCCTTTCTTTCCTCTCTCCCTGCCTTCCCTCCTCCCTGGGCTCTGAAGCTAAGGCTGGCTGCTGGGTGCTGGGGGGTCACCTGGGGGGCTCCATCTGGAGCGGGGCTGCGCTGTAGACTGTCATTAATATGTCAATGTGCTGCTTACCTGTGTGTGCTTTCTCCCTCCATGCTGTCGGCGGCCATTTTCTTGTGGTCCACGCCTGGTTTGGCCTCTATCTAACGCTCAGCGGCCATTTTCTTGTGGTTCGCGCCGCTCGGCTGCAATTTTCTTGTGGTCTGCGCCCGCTTTGGCCTTTGTCGACTGTTCGGCGGCCATTTTCTTGTGGTCCGCACCTGTATGGATCTACTGCTGCTCGGCAAACATTTTGTTGTGGTTCGCGGCCGCTTTGGCCTCTGTCGACTGGCGACCATTTTCTATTGGTCCACACTGTTCTTCAGCACGGCCGCTAGGGTGCCCACGTGTCCCGGATTGCCCGGGATTGTCCCTGAATAGAGATTTTTGTCCCGTGTCCCGGCAGCTTCATTCCGGGACAATACAGACGTCCCGGAATGAAAAAAAAAACAGTGACCAGACCACACCAGTCCGCTCTGCCGACTCCGCCCGTCCGCCGCCGCCACCTTATAAAATAAGTAACACTGAGTCACACATTATGATGATACATAGGCTGCCACTGCCAGTCTGGTTGCTAGGCTAGGGGCCGCTCCGCGTCTAGCAACCAGTAAAGTCAGCTCGGCCTGTCATTCAGTGTGGGCAGTGCACCCGCCCGGCACCCGCACACTACTACGGCTGACTCTGAGTCTGAGAGCAGCGCGCGCGCCTCCGCAGCCACCAGCCAGAGCCAGCACAGAGTGAGTGATGCTGTCATGCCGGTGACCAGACAGAGCCACTCTACTGAGCAGCCAGCCAGCCGCCTGAGCCTCGTCCAAGTCCTCCTCCAGGCTCCTCCCGCCCATGAGCCGAGGTCCCCAAGTTTGCCGCCTGCAGTGCAGTCAGTGCTAGTCTGCCAGAGTCCATTTACAAACTTCCAGGACAGGTTAGTGTACTGTTACTGTACTGTCTGTTACACTCACACTTTGTCCCCCTCCGTCCTGCTGCTGTCCCCCTCCATTCTGCTGCTGTCCCCCTCCAGCAGCAGAATGGAGGAGGGCAGCAGCAGAATGGAGGGGGGCAGCAGCAGAATGGAGGGGGACAGCAGCAGAATGGAGGGGGACAGCAGCAGAACAGAGGGGGACACGGAGGAAAACTGGAGGGGGACAGCAGAAGAACAGAGGGGGACAGCAGCAGAACAGAGGGGGACATGGAGGAAAACTGGAGGGGGACAGCAGCAGAATGGAGGGGGACACAGCAGAACAGAGGGGGACACGGAGGAAAACTGGAGGGGGACAGCAGCAGAACGGAGGGGGACACAGCAGAATTTCTGCTGTGTCCCCCTCCGTTCTGCTGCTGTCCCCCTCCAGTTTTCCTCCGTGTCCCCCTCCATTCTGCTGCTGTCCCCTTCTGTTCTTCCTCTGTGTCCCCCTCCGTTCTGCTGTCCCCCTCTGTTCTGCTGCTGTCCCCCTCCATTCTTCCTCCGTGTCCCCCTCCGTTCTGCTGTCCCCCTCCATGTCCCCCTCTGTTCTGCTGTTGTCCCCCTTCGTTCTTCCTCCGTGTCCCCCTCTGTTCTGCTGTCCCCCTCTGTTCTGCTGCTGTCCCCCTCCGATCTTCCTCCGTGTCCCCTCCGTTCTGCTGTCCCCCTCCGTTCTTCCTCCGTGTCCCCCTCCGTTCTGCTGTCCCCCTCTGTTCTTCCTCCGTGTCCCCCTCCGTTCTGATGTCCCCCACCGTTCTTCCTCCGTGTCCCCCTCTGTTCTGATGCTGTCCCCCTCCGTTCTTCCTCCGTGTCCCCCTCCGTTCTACTGTCCCCCTCTGTTCTGCTGTCCCCCTCCGTTCTTCCTCCGTGTCCCCCCTCCGTTCTGATATCCCCCTCCGTTCTTCCTCCGTGTCCCCCTCTGTTCTGCTGCTGTCCCCCTCCGTTCTTCCTCCGTGTCCCCCTCTGTTCTGTTGTCCCCCTCCGTTCTTCCTCCGTGTCCCCCTCTGTTCTGCTGCTGTCCCCCTCTGTTCTTCCTCCGTGTCCAACCTCCGTTCTGCTGTCCCCCTTTGTTCTGCTGTCCCCCTCCGTTCTTCCTCCGTGTCCCCCTCCGTTCTGATGTCCCCCTCCGTTTTTCCTCCGTGTCCCCCTCCGTTCTTCCTCTGTGTCCCCCTCCGTTCTGCTGTCCCCCTCTGTTCTGCTGTCCCCCTCCGTTCTTCCTCCGTGTCCCCCTCTATTCTGCTGCTGTCCCCATCCATTCTTCCTCCGTGTCCAACTCCGTTCTGCTGTCCCCCTCCGTTCTTCCTCCGTGTCCCCCTCCGTTCTGATGTCCCTCTCTGTTCTTCCTCCGTGTCCCCCTCTGTTCTGCTGCTGTCCCCCTCCGTTCTTCCTCTGTGTCCCCCTCCGTTCTGCTGGCCCCCTCTGTTCTGCTGTCCCCCTCCGTTCTTCCTCCGTGTCCCCCTCTGTTCTGCTGCTGTCCCTCTCCGTTTTTCCTCCATGTCCCCCTCCGTTCTGCTGTCCCCCTCCGTTCTGCTGTCCCCCTCTGTTCTTCCTCCGTGTCCCCCTCCATTCTGCTGTCCCCCTCCGTTTGTCCTCTGTGTCCCCCTCCATTCTGCTGCTGTCCCCCTCCTTTCTTCCTACGTATCCCCCTCCATTCTGCTGTCCCCCTCTGTTCTTCCTCCGTGTCCCCCTCAGTTCTTCCTCCGTGTCCCCCTCTGTTCTGCTGCTGTCCCCCTCCAGTTTTCCTCTGTGCCCCCCTCCGTTCTGATGTCCCCCTCCGTTCTTCCTCCGTGTCCCCCTCTGTTCTGCTGCTGTCCCCCTCTGTTCTGATGTGCCCCTCTGTTCTTCGTCCGTGTCCCCCTCTGTTCTGCTGCTGTCCCCCTCCGTTCTTCCTCCGTGTCCCCCTCTGTTCTGCTGTACCCCTCTGTCCTGCTGTCCCCCTCCGTTCTTCCTCCGTGTCCCCCTCCATTCTGATGCCCCCTCCGTTCTTCCTCCGTGTCCCCCTCTGTTCTGCTGCTGTCCCCCTCCGTTCTTCCTCTGTGTCCTCCTGTGTTCTGCTGTCCCCCTGTGTTCTGCTGTCCCCCTCAGTTCTTCCTCCGTGTCCCCCTCTGTTCTGCTGCTGTCCCCCTCCGTTTTTCCTCCGTGTCCCCCTCCGTTCTGCTGTCCCCCTCTGTTCTGCTGTCCCCCTCCGTTCTTCCTCCGTGTCCCCCTCCATTCTGCTGTCCCCCTCAGTTTTTCCTCCGTGTCCCCCTCCATTCTGCTGCTGTCCCCCTCCTTTCTTCCTACGTATCCCCCTCCATTCTGCTGTCCCCCTCTGTTCTTCCTCCGTGTCCCCCTCCATTCTGCTGTCCCCCTCAGTTCTTCCTCCGTGTCCCCCTCTGTTCTGCTGCTGTCCCCCTCCAGTTTTCCTCCGTGTCCCCCTCCGTTCTGCTGTCCCCCTCCATTCTGCTACTGTCCCCCTCCAGTTTTCCTCCATTTCCCCCAAAAATTGGCAAAAAAAGTATCAAAAACCATCTTTTTTGGGCGGGTGCGGGGGGGGATGTCCCTGAATGGCAGTTTGGAAATGTGGTCACCCTAACGGCCGGCCATTTTGTGGAAGTCTTCGGCCTCTAGGGTGCATTCTACAGGCACGAAAGTATACAGACACACGCTGACGAGATCAGACTGACCCAGGCAGCGGTGGGAGAACATCTCAGGCGGGAGCAGACGGCAGCAGTAGAGGTACCGTTCTAAGGGTGGTGAGTCCTCTGGGAGACCTCTGTAGCAGCTAGGTGGGTGGCCTATTGATACCTTGCCTGGAGTCCCTGTGGGTGTCAGGCGCGTAGGTCAGCATGACGTCAGAAGCAGACGTCTTTTGCCCTGAAACACCTGAGGGGCGCTATGTCGGCAATCCTGAAGGCTTTGTTGCCAAGGTGGAAGTGGCGCATGGGAACACTGGGGGTAGGAAACTCCTCCTTCCCCCTCCATCTTCTGGGGATAATTCTGATGCAGAACCAGGCCCGGCTGTGGCTCATGGCCCTGATTTTGATGCATCAGAGACTGCGGACCGTGACCGGTCGGACAGTGAGAATGACTCCAGGTCCGGGTCAACACGCGAAAAGGATTTGGTATCTGACCTTATCACTGCAGTGCGGGATACGCTGAAATTGGAGAATGCTGCAGAAGCAGCAAAGACGGCGGTCCCCTTTGGGTTCCATAAGCCGGCCTGCACTGCTAAGGTTTTTCCTTGTGTGTCTTATCTTGATAAGCTTTTATACATGGAGTGGGAAAACCCACTGAAGGTTTTTTTTTGCAGCCCCGGTACCCCTTTGAGGAGAGTTTCCTGGAAAAATGGTCCTCTCCCCCGATAGTGGACCCCCCTGTGTCCAGACTTAACAAGGGGGCTCCTGTGGACAAGAAGGCTGAGGCACTTGCCTGCTACCTATACACTGTGGTGGGCTCAGCGGTCCGTCCAGCATTGGCTGGAGCTTTGGCGTCTCAGACACTTGCTGAGTGGGCAAAGATGCTACTCCAGGGGTTTAAGGCACGGGAGGCTACTCCGAATGAGGTAGCTTTGGCCGACCAGTTGATACATGGCCTTAAGTTTGTCTGCGAATCAGATGTGGATACTATCCCCTTGCTGTCTAGAGCCTCAGGTTATGCAGTGGTGTAATGCCACCTGGTTTGGCTAAGTGCTGGTCTACGGACCAAAAAACTTCCAAGAAGGCCTTATTGGACCTGCCCTTTAGCGGTGACAGTCTTTTTGGAGCCTCTCTGGATGACATCATTAAAAATGCCACAGGAGGTAAGAGCTTGCCGCTCCCACAATCCAAAAAGGGGTAAGGAGCCACGCCATAGGCTAGGGCTCTCCTTCACCGCGCACAAGTGGTCTTTCGTCTGCCTAGTGCGGCAAGTAAATGACCCCAGGCCGATAAAGCGCCTGCTAAGGGACAGAAGCATCCCTGGGTTCACAAGCCCAACCTTGCTTGCCTAGCGAACAGATTTTTTCCCTCTAAACCGCCAGCTTCAGCCGACTCGTCGGGAAGTCCTATATGGGGCGGTTCAAGACCTGTTGATACGCAGGGTGGTCCTTCCTGTCTCAGTACAGGAAAGGATTCAGGGGTTCTACTCTAATCTGTTCGTAGTGCTGAAGACGCTCTGTTGTCGCTGCCCTCCATCCGGGGGATTTTCCGGCATCCTTGGTCATCAAGGACGCATGCTTGCATGTTCCCATATGCACCAGGCATCAGAGATGTCTGCGTTTGGCGGCCGGGGAAGACCACTACCAAGGCAGTTGACATCCCAAAGAGGGTTGTCACGCCACTTTTTCAGGCGAGTCCTGGGCCTCATGGTGGTCTCCTTCTAGGCAGTACCATTTGCACTATTTCACACGCAAGTGTTACAGAAGGTAATTCTGTCCAGAGGGTCAAGTGCCCTTCATCCCTGGATTGTCAAAATCCGGGTGAGCCACCTAGTCAGGACCTCCCTAGTTGGTGGCCGACATCACAGGCACTTCTGTCCGGGAAGTCGTTCCTTCCTTTTTACTGACGGTGGACGCCTGTCTTCCCGGTTGGACAGGAGTCTGGGGAGCTCAGTCAACCTGGGTCGCTGGATTCCGGAGGAATCCCACTTGCCGATCATTGTCCTGGAACTCCGGGCGATCTGGCTTTGCCTCTCCACATGGTCTCAGAGGCTACAGGGGCGTCCAGTCAGAATCCAGTCGGACAAACACCACAGTGGTGGCAAAAATATATATAAGAAAGTGAATCAGTGCAATGGAACAAATGACCCTAAACAGAGCAGCTGAACATCAGGGTCAATAATCAAAAAATCCCTGAGAGAAATATAAAACAGATGATGCAGCACTAATAAAGTCCATATACATAAAAACACTGTCTGTGAAGAACTTCATTGATCATATGCTGAGGACATACAAGTGACTCCGCCGGTGCGATTAACCTCCACCAAAGGTAAACAATGGGCGCTCACCTCATAAAGTGGACCCTTTAATTATGGAGGGTCATATAAGCATTCAACTGCAGACACTTGTGGAAATCCAAATGAATTCCGGAGCCAAAAAAACGGTCTATACCAGCGTACAGTTCGTTCCATATGCCATGTATTCATGCAATGATAAAAGGCAGGTACATAGTGCTCTTCGTTGAATCATTCAGTAATTTATTTATTTATTTATTATTGTAATTTATTAAAATAAAAGTATTATTTTATTTATTAGTTTATTTATTATTGTAATTTATTAAAATAAAAGTATAAAATTTACAAACAAGGCAACTAAGGTGCCTTGTTTGTAAGTTTTATATTTTATACTTTTATTTTATTAAATTACTGAATGATTCAACGGAAAGCACTATGTACCTGCCTTTTATCATCGCATGAATACATGGCATATGGAACGAACTGTACGCTGGTATAGACCATTTTTTTTTGCTCCGGAATTCATTTGGATTTCCACAAGTGTCTGCAGTTGAATGCTTATATGACCCTCCATAATTAAAGGGTCCACTTTATGAGGCGAGCGGCCATTGTTTACCTTTGGTGGAGGTTTATCGCACCCGCGGAATCACTTGTATGTCCTCAGCATATGATCACTGAAGTTCTTCACAGACGGTGTTTTTATGTATATGGACTTTATTAGCGCTGCATCATCTGTTTTATATACCACAGTGGTGGCGTATGTCAATCATCAAGGAGGAACAAGCAGCTCTGCTGCAGCATCGGAGGTCGCTCACCTAAGGGGTGTGGGAAACTGGTAGGCAGACTACCTGAGTTGCCAGATGCTGGACCAAGGAGAATGGTCTCTACACCCGGAAGCATTTTCAGCTCCTTTGCCAGAGGGGAGGCATGCCAGTCGTATATCGCCTGGCTTCTCAACTCAATCGGAAGGTATTGAGGTTGTGGCCAGGTCAAGAGACCCATGGGCAAACACGACAGCTGCGTTGATGGCACCGTGGAGCCAGTACCGGCTAATCTATGCCTTTCCTCCTCTGAAGCTCCTTCTTCATCTGCTTCGCAGACTGGAGGCAGAGAGGGTTCCAATGGTCCCAATTGCTCTGGACTGGCCTCGGCGTCCTTGGTACGCCGATCTAGTGCGTCTGGTAGCAGATGCCTTTTTGGCATCTACCGCTAAGGAAGGACCTGCTGTCGCAAGGTCCCATACGCCATCATGTTTTTTACAGTCATTGGCTTAACGGCATGGCTTGAGAGCCAGGTGCTAAGAGACCGGGGCCTGTCAGACTCAGTGATCTCTACCATGAGGAGTGCTCGGAAATAATCCCCTAGGAAGATTTACCATCGCACCTGGAAGACCTACATATCCATTTGTGAGGAAATGAGGTGGCATCCGCATACTTATTTGGTTCCAGAGTCTGTTCTTCAGCAGGGAGCGGGCCAAAAATTTTGCTTTAAGTACAATTAGGGGGCTGTCTTTTTCAATGACCCCTGGTGGCTTACTCTTTAGTGAGAACGTTAGTACAGTGGGTTCGGCAGGTGGCCCCTCCGGTCCACCCTTCACTACCTCCATGGGGCTTGTGTAGCAGACTTCCTTTTGGCGTCTACCACTACGAGAGGACCTGCTGTCGCAGGGTCCCATATTCCATCCTGCTTGCAGTCAATGACTTTAACGGCATGGCCTCTAAGTGCCTCAGAAACCACCGTTTGAGAACATCAGGGAGATTCCCTTGTTGACACTTTCTCAGAAAGTGGTCCTTTTGGTGGCTGTTATGCCAGTTAAGATGGGTTTCTGAGCGGGCAGCCTTGTCATGCAAGCCTCCCTATCTGATCTCCCACAAGGATAGGTGGTGCTGCGTCCGCAGGCTTCTTTTCTTCCTAAGGTCGTGTTTCGACCTTCCATCTCAAGGAAGACATTGTACTGCCATCCTTGTGTCCTCATCCGTCGTATCCTAAGGAGACGACGTTACATTTCGTGGACGTTGTCCAAACTCTGAGAGTATGCTTGTCTGGTACTGCTCCGTTCCGGGGTTCAGACTCACTGTTTGTTTCGATGGCTGGTCCCAAGAAGGGCCCAGCGGTCTCGTCGGCCACCATCTCTAGGTGGATCCGACAGATCGTGATCAGGCTTACACCATGAAGGGTCAGGCGCCTCCCTTTCCTGCTGCATTTGACCAGGGCAAGAGGTGCCTCTTGGTGTTACGTCGGTTAAGACGGGTTTCTGAGCGGGCAGCCTTGTTATGCAAGGCTCCATATCTGATCTTCCACAAGGATAGGTGGTGCTGCGTCCGCAGCCTTCTTTTCTTCCTAAGGTTGTTTTTGACCTTCCATCTCAAGGAAGACGTTGTACTGCCATCCTTGTGTCCTCATCTGTCGTATCCTAAGGGGACGACGTTCTATTTCTTGGACACTGTCCGAGCTCTGAGAGCATCAAGCGTCTGTTTCACCAGGTGTGTAAGGCGGCGACCTGCTTGTCCGTTCACACTTTCACTAAACTTTACAAGTTGATGTGTGTGCATCTTCGGATGCTTCTTTTGGCCGCAAAGTTTTGCAGGCGGCCGTTTAGAGTTGCAACTCCTCGGTGAGGAGCTCTGTTTTGTTTTGGGGTGAAAGTTTTTTTAATGCTGTTCCCACCCCTTGTTTTTGACACTGCTTTGGGACGTCCCACTTGTCAATAGGAAGCTTTGTCCATCCATGAACGAAAGAGTAAATAGGATTTTTGTACTCACCGTAAAATCCTTTTATCTGAGTTCGTGGATGGACACAGCACCCACCCCTCGTTTTTAAGTTTGTACTGCTTTTTGACGAACTGATCTGCGAGGTGCAGAGAGAGGGATTATACCCAGAGGGTCCGCCCCCTGGGCGGTGCTGTATAAGGTGTGGTGTGTTAACACTTTCTACAAGTTTTCTGCCTAGTCACTCCTAAATGAAGGATAATACCCACTTGTCAATAGGAAGCTGTGTCCGTCCATGAACTCAGAGAAAAGGATTTTACGGTGATTATAAAAATCCTATTTTTCCCCAAAAAATGAAAAAATGGCATTTGTTAAGATAAGCCGTGCTTTAGCAAGCTAAATGCCATTGTCATAGTAGTTAACATCTACCTTAGGTGTGTTTAGGTATCTAGACAGGTAAGATAAGATGAGAGTTGTCCTATATCTTATGCACATGGCCAATTGAAGCCATATATCACCCAGATCAGCATATGTCTGCAGCAGGCATGGGCAGGTGTTTGTGATCAGCCACAGATAGGAATCAATTTTTTGCTATTCAGCACTGCATCATTTTAATTGACAATTGCGCGGTCATGCAGCGCTGTACACAAATACCCTTTTTTCCCCACAAATAGAACTTTCTTTTGGTGGTATTTATTTGCGCCCCCCAAAAATTTTGAGCACCAGCCTCCACTGGTCTCCTACCATTCTTTCCATCAATCATTGAAAGGTCGCAGGGGCCCCCGAAAAGCCTTGAGGCATTTGGCTGAACTCATAGAACCCCAAAGGGCAAATTAAGGCAGTTTTTTCTCGGTCTTCCGGATGCATGGGGATCTGATAATACCCGCCCTTCAGATCGAGTACGCTGTGAGACACTGAAGGACGTCTTCAATACGAGGTGTTGTATACTGATCCAAAATGGTGCGCCGGTTTAGAGTCCGATCGTCAATACACATGCGTAGTGATCCATTCTTCTTCCGCACCACCACAATTGGGGATGCGTAGGGACTCCTGAATGACCCCTGACCTCTTCAACTCCACGAACTGTTCTCACAGGTCTTCCAAATCACTGAGGGGTATTCTTCTAGCTCGCTCTCAAAAAGGCTTATCCTCCTCCAACCGGATTTTATGTTGAGCACTCTTAGCACACCCCACATCAAAATCATCCTTCAAAAAGATCTTCGCTTATCTCATCAATTGGGACCTCATTCTTCTCTGCCAAGCAGGGGATAATACCTCAGTGCAACTCTGGATCTCCTTCTGCATCTGCTGACCATCTTCTCGACCCTTGGCCTCTTTAGGAAACACAGGGGTAGCT
Source organism: Rana muscosa (assembly GCA_029206835.1). NCBI lineage: Eukaryota > Metazoa > Chordata > Amphibia > Anura > Ranidae > Rana > Rana muscosa. The sequence goes on from CM055120.1 coordinate 227,717,545, forward strand.
GTACTCACCTGCCCCACCAACATGCGAGCCCCCAGCGTGATTGGTCGATCTGTAACATTTCAAAGGCTGATTGGCACTTTTTTCCCCAGTTCTTGACAGATCCCTGGTGGGAACCAACTCGGGAACCATCTCTAGCCCAACAGCTCTGGCTCGTTCATCCGTTTCCAACACAACAAAAGGGCCTGGTTGATCCCAGGTCAGTTTGACTGTGGCCTTCACATGGGCAACTTCTCCTGGCTGTAACACTCTTTCCTTGAACTCTAACTTCCATAAATGTCCCACCCCTCCTACAGGGGCATTCTTCTCTCTTGCCACTGGCCGACAGGCCTTCAGTAACTGGGGGTGAATCTTGTTTTGAGTGGACCCATCTTCTTCCAGTACCGCTGACAATAACCTCCTTAGCAGGTCAGTATTTGTCCCTACTAGTATTGATTTCCATCCAGCCCAGGGCGGTCTGGGGCACACAACCGCCAAGGTATCGAAGGCCTCTATTTTCCCAACATCTGCTGGCCCGAAGGATATTTGGATAGGAATGTATCCATCATATGGACACTTAGCAGTTCCAATTCCCCAGATCTCCAGTTTTTCAAGTTTGCATGGAGGAATGTGACTCAGGTGTTTGTCATAGAAGTCTCAATATAGCAGCGTGACTTGAGCCCCAGTATCTAACAAGGCCCTGGTGTAAATACCCTCTATTTGTACAGACACAATCGGGGACGGCCCCACAAACTTCTCTGGAAAGCTCTCCACATTGTTTCTGGTAGAGTTGTGTCTGCAATCCCTCTTGGATGTATTCTGTGGGGACCTAACAGTAACCCTAGGCGGTGACACTAGGTTGTCGATAGTAGAGTCGGGTTTGCAATCTTTCTTAGGTGTGTTCTGAGAGGACCTAACAGTGGCCCTGGGAGGTGGCAAAGCATTGATCCTCTGTGCCGGGGTCCCTAACCTCAGTGCCTGGTTGCTTGACTGCAAGGATGAGGAGGGTATGGGTGCCAGACCCTTCTTCTGTGGCCTTCTCCTGGCCCTTCCCCCTCTTCTGATTCTGGAGCTCTGTTACTCATCTGGATTCTCAGCTGGCTCCCTCACTGAGACCCCTGAAAGTTTCTCGCCTGCTGATCTTTTAACAATTTCTGTAATATCTTCACAAGCTCTGCCAACAGCTGGAAACTTACTTACTTCTGCGGACACTGAGCCTTGAAATGTCCTGGTTTCCTGCACTTGTAACACTTCTGGATGCCTGTCCTCTCAGCCTGTGCTTTGGCCTGAGCTTCCATAACGTGCAACAAAGCTTGCTGTACCTGCTCTTGAACTTGAACTCCATTCTCTGGCTACTTGACTGGAGTAACCTTTGGTGTGGATTGTGCCACGGGAGCCTTGGAACACTCCCCCACTCAGATTTCTTGTCACTTTCCGCCACACTGGCATCCACTTGAGCTGATTGAGCTGCCACCTTCTCAGCCTTCTGGGGTGTCTTCGTCGCAAGTCGGGCCTTCTGATTTTTCTCGTTCAATAGGGCTTCTTCCTCCCTCACTAACACAATCAACTCTGGGTAGGTAGGAGCCTCTTGTGTTCCCTTCAATAATAGCTGGAGCACAATTGGATGATTGGGCCTAGCCCCTTGCAGGATTCTTTCCAACCTGGCTCTGTCTGCGTCCCGAGGATCAATCACCTTTTTCAGGATAAATTTTATGCAGGATCCGATCCACCCAAACAACATAATCGGATAACTTCTCTCCTCTCCACTGGTAAGTATGTTCAAACTTGTACATTAAGTCTGGTAACTTCTTCACCCTTCCATAAACAGCACATAGTGCCTCAATGTAGTCCATAGCCTCGCAATCTGTTTTTCCCCTCTTTAGGCTTCTAATGACATCCGCTGCTAGACTGCGAAGACTTTCACTGATCCGTTGTCTCTTCACCATTTCTGACACATTCCACTCCTCCATCGCCTGCATGGCTTGATCCATCCAGCTGTCAAACTCTTCCTCGCCTTATGGTCTGGGGACACGGCCCAAGAAAACCTGTAACCTCCGAAACCCCTGATTGGCAGAGATGCCATGATTCTTTATCAAGCTCTCGACTAACCGACTCATGTCTGTATAGAAGGAGGCAGGGGGCATTCCGGCCTTCGGGCTTCCTACAACTGGGCCATTTGCAACCGGACTTCCTTATGGCGACTGAGGGGAATCCTCGTCCTCCTCTCCTGAAAACTGTAATGGGATCACTTGACCATCAAGGCCTTTCGGCAGGCTCACAACACTCTTCTGAAACTCCACTGGAATACTCTCCTTCCATTCCAAGAGGGCATATGTGCAGTCTTCCTGAAACTCATGTTTTAGGTCCAAAAGGTAGGACCTTTGCTTTGGGACGGCCTTCTTCATCAGCTGCCACACCTCCTTGTCAAACCACCAGACTCCTGGTAGTCTTAGGACTGTGGTTAGCTACAACCGACTCCCATGCTCCCGGCCCCAGTTAGTGGCAGTGACCGGGTCCATGTTTTCTTCTACCCTGGACATATCACCTGACTTGCTTGAGTGTCCCAGATGGGGTATCTCGGTGGGACCTCCAAATGTAGCGGTACCCCTGTAAGGGCTGCTAATAGACTCTGTACCCCATTGGTCACCTCAACTCTGCAAATCCTCTCTTACCTTGGGTTCCATTCTGTCACAGCTGTGATAGTAAATAGAGACTCACACAATATCAATGAAGCAAACCAGATGTGTTTACTGAGATGAAAAACACAAAAAATTGCATAAGTAACTCAGCTTTAGGTTAACAATGAATATGCCCCATATGCTATTATGCATGAATACTTAACATAGACCCACTAGAAAGATCTATGTGGACAGATAAACAAAGGAGTAAATACCCAACACTCTATCTCACGTGTTGGATCTCTCCCCTCTGCGTCCTCAACACACAGACCAGCAAACTGCAAAATATCAACAACAGTATAAACCCAAATAATATCTTATAGGGTGGCTCCCTGTAGTAGTTCAATGCAATTTATGCAAATGAGCAGAGGAAGTTATGCACAAAAAGAGAGGAAAAATAATTGTTCCTTCAGTTCCAGATATCTTCAGCTAGCCCATGTTCTTTGTAGTAAAGTAAATAGTATTCCAAGATGTAAAAGGCAATAAGAATGAACTAAACTGTGACTTATCCAGAGAAATTATAAATGGTGTATATTCCTCCTTTAACTGTAACAAAAGGATGTCCTCTATACTGATTATATGACACAATGGGTGTATTGACCCCAAGTGTCTAACTGTGGAACTACAAGTACCACCAGACAGTCTCTACAAGCATTACTCAACAGTACTGTTGTTATCTATCCCAAGGGCTATGCCCTCTCACCACTATGAACGTCACATTAAGGGATCAGATGAAAAGAGGGTTCCAGCCGGAATTCTCTGTCTGTATCTTTGTCCTGTAGAAATAGCGGTCGCCGGGCCACAATGCAGCTCCCTGTAGACTGGATTGCAGGTACCTACGGATGGTCCGGAACACACGCCGGTCCGCTGTACTGGAAAAGCGATGCTGTCCTCAGAGATCCTTCTGAGGCTGGCTATCCCGCTCCTTGCTGTGTAGGCCACAGATTTTCAGCACTCCCTGTCGCACAGACCTCCTGCTGGCAGGGTCAAAATGACGTCCAGAGAGAGTGATTTAGGCCGCACCAGCCCATTTTATTTCCTCTCCCAGCATTCTGTTACCTGTAGTTCAGATTAATCCTGCTAACAGTGTCACTTCCTCATCCTGCATTACATGTTCCATGATGCTTTGCTCTGGGTCTTTACACAGGAGAAAAGAACACATAGAGCCCAGCATGCACTAGAGGGAGCCAAACCCATTATGACAATAAAGAAACTGTCCCTTACTCATAAGCATAGTAGCAAACCTTGGCTACACTTGGCATAACTGCCCTAAAGGCTGCCACTCCTCTGGTCGAATGAGCTTGCACCTGTTCCGAAGCAGAAAAGCGGAGCAGAAAGACCTACTTCTTGCATGCCAATCTAATCACTATGGTATTCCAATAGTAGATGACTGTTGAGGACCTGATGGCAAAAAAGGAACGATTGTTCACTTTTTATCACATCTTTTGACTTTTGCAAGTACACGATTAGCAATTTCCCCATGTGTAAATGTTCTGTCTCAACTACAAAGCGATAAAGTTCATCTCCAGGTTTAAGTAGGCCTTACTCAAGCTGGTTTGATATTCATCCCTTGCATCGATACAGGCAGTTTAACTCAATGAATAAACTCACAGTTAGGACGACAGACGATGAATCCTTTCGAATGTTCCGTTTAATGATGGATATTCATAGGTAGAAAAACGTTGCAGTTGTAAGCCACATGTAAGATGTTTAGCATTGAAGAAATACAGGAGTAATGACCAGAATCAGGAAGTGGAGGAGATATATAAAGAACTACGGTGAGAGAGAGAGTTCAGCTAGAAAGAAGGGGACAGATCTTAAAGACAAAGAGCAAGAATAATCACATAGTGTAACACAACACTCCCCGTCTGAAATCTTTAGATTTCATAGCCTTAAACTAAAATATATATTTTCAAAAAGTCCAATGCTGACGAATGTCCTGGAACCTGTAATGAAAAACATGCAACAAGCAAATAATAAACGTAAGTTCAACAGGATGAAGAACATAAAGTCACAGTATGATGTCTTCAAATAATTCCAAAGTTCTGAGTAGAACCTGTAGATGGCAGCAATGTACTCCCCGCCGTGCAAACAGCATGACTAGTCCTTGCACAAGTCACTCACCTGGCAAAAGGAGTACTAACTCTGTAATTGGTCGACTAAAGGTTTGTGTCGATCCTCCCTTGGTTACCTTGACTTCTACCTTCCGGACTTTGTTATCGTCGCTGGGCATAACTTTAGTAATAAGACCCATAGGCCACTTATTTCGACAAACTTCCTTGTCTTTTAGAAGGATGAGGTCTCCAACCTTAAGATTCGGCTTAGATGCTTGCCATTTGTTACAACCTTGAAGGTGGTGAAGATACTTTTTCTTCCAGCGATGCCAGAACACATTGGCTAGATGCTGCACCTGCTTCCATTGATGCCTGTAACGGTGTGACCGCAGCTTCTGTTTTGTACTTACAGAAGTGTGGAGTGAGGTGTTCACAGTTCTTATTTTCTTATCATCTTCAGGGTTTACTAGCCCATAGGTGGTGTCAATAGGGAGTAAGTAAGAGTCCTCACGCAGAAACCTTGGAGGTGACAGCCATAAGCTGTCCTGAAGAGCGGCAGGTGACACGGCTCTGGTCCCACAGTCAGCTGGGTTGAGTTCAGTGGGAACGTGATGCCATTGACTTGGTAGAGAGAATCTCTTGATACGTTCAACCCTGTTGCTGACGTACACATAAAATTGTTTTGTTTGGTTGTTTATGTAACCAAGTACTACCTTACTGTCTGTATAGAAGGTGAAAGAATCAATTGTAGTGTCCATTTCACTTCGTATGACCTCTGCAATTTCTACTGCTAGCACGGCTGCACAAAGTTCAAGTCTTGGTATGGTATGTGCAGGCTTGGGAGTGAGTTTTGCCTTGCCTAGGACAAAACTACAGTGTGATTCTCCATTCAGTTCAGAGGTCTTCAAATAGGCTACTGCAGCAATAGCTTCAACTGATGCATCAGAGAAAATATGAATCTCTCTCCGGTTAGCAGTTGAAATGGAACCTGGAATATAGCAACGGGGAATCTGAAGTTTTTCTAGTGACTTCAAAGAATATCTCCACCTTTCCCACTTGTGTTGATTCTCACTAGGCAAGGGAGTATCCCAGTCTATGTTCTCAGAAGACAACTGTCTTAGTAAAATCTTACCTTGAATGGTAACTGGAGCAAGGAAACCCAGTGGGTCATAGATGCTATTCACCACGGACAGGACTCCTCTCTTAGTGAAGGGTTTGTCACAAGTTGACACTTGGAAGGTGAATTTGTCTTGCTTGATGTTCCACAACAAACCCAGACTTCGCTGTACAGGAGGCACATCTGTACCTAAGTCAAGGTTTTTTAGACTAGTGGCATAGTCCTCAGAGTGAAAGGCATTCATAAGTTCCTGGCTGTTGGATATAATCTTGTGCAGTCTAAGGTTTGCTACAGACAGCATCTCCTTTGTTCTGGTGAGAAGATCAATTGCTTCTTTAGCAGTTGGAAAGGACTTAAGTGCGTCGTCAACGTAGAAGTTTCTTTCAACAAATTGACGGGCATCAGATCCATATTCAACTTCTCCAGTCTGAGCTGTTTTCCTTAGCCCATAAGTTGCCACTGCTGGGGAAGGACTGTTACCAAAGACATGTACCTTCATGCGATAATCTATAACTTCCTTGTTGAGGTCATTGTCCTTGTGCCATAGAAACCTGAGGTAGTTTCTGTTGTCTTCTCTGACGATGAAGCAGTGAAACATCTGTTGAATGTCAGCCATTACTGCTACAGGCTCTTGTCTGAAACGAATCAAGACTCCTATTAGACTGTTGTTCAAGTTGGGTCCAGTAAGGAGCATGTTGTTAAGAGAAACACCTTTGTGCTGAGCACTGGAATCAAAGACAACTCTGATTTGGTCTGGTTTGCGTGGGTGATACACGCCAAAGGATGGAAGGTACCAGCATTCTTCTCCATCCTTTAGTGGGGGAGCAGGCTCTGCATGATCTCTGTCAAATACATTTTGCATAAAGTCCACAAAGTGCTTTTGCATCTCTGATTTCCTGCTTAAGTTTCGCTTTAAGGAGGAGAATCTACTGATGGCCTGCTGTAAGTTGTTGGGCAATCTCTCTCTTGGGAGACGAAAGGGTAGGGGTGCTACCCAGTTATTGGAGTCATCTTGAAAGAACCCATTGTCCATTACCTTGATGAATTCTTTGTCTTCCATTGAAGGAGCCAGTATGTCATCTTCACTGGTTGCTTTAAACACTGTAGAGCCGAAGTCGCCATCATGGCAGGAGAAAGGGCTTGTGTCACCTGAGATACCATGTTGCCATTCGTGGCTGGCTATCTTCTCTTTCACCCAGTAGTGATGTGGGCATGGCTCAAAGTAAGTGTTTCGGCCATTTGGCAGAACATTTGTCTTGAATGACGAAATGTTGGTAGGTCTTTTCATTTTGCCTATGCAGACATTGCCTATGATGACCCACCCTAGATCCGTGCGCTGGGCAAATGGGGCATCTGGGGGTCCACTGACTTGTCTGTGTACCTTGTGAACTCTTAGAATGTCTCTTCCTAACAGAAGAAGGATCTGAGCATCTTTGTCAAGCAGCGGTATCTCATTTGCTATTACCTTGAGGTGAGGGTGATGGAAAGCAGCAGCTGGAGTAGGGATTTCTTCCCTGTTAGCAGGTATCTGATTGCACTCAACAAGTGTAGGTAAGGGTAATTGCAAGTTACCTTTGAGAGAAGATACCATGAGTCCATGAGCCCTTCTTCCAGAAACCTCTATAGTTCCACTACAGGTACCCAAGGTGTAAGGATGAGCTTCGCCTTTTATTTCAAATAGATTGAACAATTCCGATTTTGCAAGTGATCGATTGCTCTGATCGTCTAAGATAGCATATGCCTTTAGAGACTTTTCTGGTTGATCCTTGTGGTATATGTTCACCAAGCATATCTTAGCACAGGACTTACCACAGCGGTCTTCTCCACAAACTTCAGTGCAGGATGAAGAAATTATGGTAGAATTAGGCGCTTGGTCTGTATTCTCCCCGCCATGCGTTAACCTGGGAGGAGTGTTGGCAGGTTGTGCAGAGCTGGGCTCAAGAGGATGGAGGGCTTGCACATGTTCTTCAGAGCCACACTCTATGCACTTGATGGACACATTACAGTCCCTTGCAAAATGTTCTGTAGAAGCACAGCACCTGAAACATACCCTAAATGTCTTTAAAAGCTCCTTGCGCTCTTCCAGAGGCTTTTTCCTAAAGCCGATACATTTATTGAGGGGGTGTGGCTTCTTGTGTATGGGACACTCTCTGTTAGGGTTTTCAATCTTCCTACTCTGTTTGTTCGTGGCCAGAACTGTGGTAGGAGTGGGAAGGATGTCAGTCTTTTTCACGGACACTGGGCCTCTATGGTTTCTATAGTTGCCCTGAAGACTGGTACTCTTAGGAAAGGGTGAGAAGAGGCTGTACTCACCGTAGGAAAAACTTGGATCGTTCTTGGTCTCTGCAATTTTCCTGATGAATTCACAGAAGAAAGAGAATGGAGGGAAGGAAACCTTGTTCTCTCTTTTGTATGATGACCCTAGTGCAGTCCATTTCTCTTGCAAACCATACGGGAGCTTGGAGACAATTGGGTTTACCCCTCTTGGAGTGTCAAGGTAACTGAGTCCAGGTAGTTTTGGGTCTGTCTTGGCTAGCTGAAGCTCAAGGAGAAGGTCACTCAGTCTCTGGAACTCCTTGTTGTCCTTACCAGATATCTTTGGGAAAGTTTCCAGACGCATGAACAAAGCATTTTCTATAGCTTCTGGACTGCCATTACTTTGCTCTAGTCGCTCCCATGCAGCTGTGAGGCCTGCAGTAGGATTGTCCATGAAAACCGATCTTAATGGCTTAACACGTGCAGCAGATAGAGGACCAAGCCATTTGATCAGCAGATTCAATTCTTGATCAGCTATAATGCCAATATTGCTGATTGTAGTTCTGAAGGCACATTTCCAACTTCTGTAGTTCTCAGGTTGGTCATCAAAACTTGTAAGACCAGTCTTTGTGAGCTCTCTGCGAAGCATGTACCTCACAAACTCTTCTGTCTCAGTTGTCTCCGCCTTTATGTGAGATGCTGTTGGCTGTATGGTGCTGATTGCGTTATCTTTGACATTGTTGTTAAAGGACACAGGGAAATATGGTGCAGCAGATGCATCCAGGTGAGTTGCTTGCTTGAAGTCAGTTGTTCCAATGGTACGTTGATTCAAGGCTGTACCGATGACTGGAGATTGATGACTTGCCTGAAGCTTGCGCTGATGCTCTGTGACGTATGAAGGCAGGCAAGGTAGGCAGGTAGGAAATGCAGTGGAGTGATTTTGAGTGCAGGAAGTTGCTGGAACCTCTTTAACTTGAAGCTGTGAAGGAGTCTCTATGTAGTCGGGAGCATTGGAGACAATGGAGTGTGCACTGCAGTGGCTTAGGACATAGTCTTTAGTGCGTTTGAGGGGGTCTTCCATATCTGCTATGTTTAGGTTAATGCTGTCTTTCTCACTTGCACCTTCGTCTGCACTGATAGCTTGCTGTAGGACCCTTAGCTTTGCCATAGCTGTGTCATGTTTACACTGTTCATTTAAGGTTTCCATTGTTGCTCTTTGTTGTGCTGATTGCGCTTCCAACTCTGCCCTTTGACGTGCTGACTGTGCTTCCAACTCTGCTCTTTGACGTGCTGACTGCGCTTCCAACTCTGCTCTTTTTTCTGCATATGCCACCTGCACTTTGCTGGCTTCCACTTCAGCGCAGGCATTAATAAGTCGCTCACTGAGTGTTGAGTATCTTGAACTATGGGATCTTGACGAGTTTTTAGAACGTCTGGTGGAAACAGATCTGTGAGATGCAGTGTCCAGTAACAGCTTTATTTTTGCTTCTGCCTTTAATCTGGTTTGCTGGATAAAACTGTCTCTTTCAATATTGAGAGCATTGACGCGCTTTAATTGCATCATCGCACTTTCTGACTTCATGTTTTGTAAGACATTAGTGAATTTGATGCTGGTAAGCTGATAAAGCTCATATGAGGCAGAAAGTTGTTTAATGGCGCCCTCTAGTGTCAGTAGTTCACGTTCAACAGACACTGTATTGGCTTCAGCAAGGATTTTCTCCCAGACTATTTCCAAGCTATTTGACAATTCAGTCCTTGAAGCTTCATAATTCTCCATTACTTTCCAAGTGGGTTTAACTGAGCGTTTGGGTAACTCAGTTTCTTCAGGAACTTGTGGGGAGGTAGATGTGAGTTCACATGCAGAAGCTTGGTCACTCATGATAGCAGACTGACTGTGAAAGCAGGCAGGATCTGTGTGCTGAAATATGACACTGTGCAGATTGTCTCAGGCTATAAGGCTGCCATGTGCTGCTCTGTCCCTTCTGTCTTGCTATGAGGGCAGTAAATCTTGTCTGTTTCAGTACTGACATGCAGAAATCTTGTAATTAGGCTGTGAAACTCCGTTTTTCTACTGTTCTGTCTCAACTACAAAGCGATAAAGTTCATCTCCAGGTTTAAGTAGGCCTTACTGAAGCTGGTTTGATATTCATCCCTTGCATCGATACAGGCAGTTTAACTCAATGAATAAACTCACAGTTAGGACGACATACGATGAATCCTTTCGAATGTTCCGTTTAATGATGGATATTCATAGGTAGAAAAACGTTGCAGTTGTAAGCCACATGTAAGATGTTTAGCATTGAAGAAATACAGGAGTAATGACCAGAATCAGGAAGTGGAGGAGATATATAAAGAACTACGGTGAGAGAGAGAGTTCAGCTAGAAAGAAGGTGATAGATCTTAAAGACACAGAGCAAGAATAATCACATAGTGTAACACAACAGTAAAGAACTGAAGTCTTCCTGATATGCACTCAGTGACTTCGGTGTAAAAACTCAGAAAGACTGCCTCTCAGTTTTCCTGGAAACCAGACCACTTTAGGATTGAGCTTTGGAGATGGACGTAGTATAACTATTTTCAGTAAACGACACAAAAGGGCTCTTAGCAGGAAAGTGATGCAATCCTAACACCCTTCTGTCTATAGTAGTTGCTGTCAAAAGAACTAGCTTTCCCGCGAGTAACATTAACGTAAATGACACTATTAGAGAAAAGGGTGTCTGCACCAGTGCTTTCAGAACCAAGCCTATGTCCCACTTAGGGAACAAGGATTTCCTTGGTGGCCATATATGGATTGCTGCCTACATGAAACATCTGATCAATAGCTCTTGCTCCCATCTGCAGCCTGTGAAAGAGGTTAAGGCAGAGATCTGTATGTAGCCCCCTGTTCCTAAAAATGGGGCTATAGTGTAAATCTAGTTTTTGGCTGAGTTGTAAACAGCTCAGATTGATTGTATATAGTTATTTGCCTATTCCCTAAACTTGGCTGAGTTGTGCATTTCTTACTGTTGCCAGTAGGTGTCACCACAGGCCAGTATGAGAATTACAATAAGGTTGAGTTGTAATGAATATTCTTTTTCCAGAAACAGCCCAGTAGGAGGTTCCTGGCCGCTGTGCATTCTGGGAGGGTGTATGTATGGGACAGATGCCATGTGCTCTAGTCAGTCTTCACCTCATGGCCTTCTGGGCCTGAGACTACGTTACTGCAAGCTCTGCAAGTAGGCCCAAAAGCCTGTCTGGGGCCTACTAACTCTGAGGTGGTCCTAGGCTGTCTTGCCTGTTTGGGAGAAGCCGAGCCAAGCTGAGGAGATCCAGGGGAGGACCCTTGCTGGAGAGAGCCAAGATGAAGGCTGGTCTCTCAGGAGGGACTGGTGACTCGGTTGGAGGACGCACCTTTATCTAGCCTACCCTCACAGTACTGCCAGATAGGCTTAAAGGTTCTGGTACTGTGAAGATGTTCTACAAATCAAAATCAAGGTAACTAGCTCCTGGCTGCTAAGTCTGTGAGAGAGACTTATCCGAGAGTGCTACTGGCTGCTAAGTCCTGTGAGAGAGGCTTATCCAGAAATTATACCGGTTGCTAGGTCTGTGTGAGAGACCTATCCAGGTATTCAAGATCTTCCAAAAGAAAGCTGTTTTTGTCTTTGGATTCAAGGAGTCTGTAAGTGATCTGCTAAAAGGTATCTGAAACCTCCCTGTACAGGACACCGGGAATGTGTCCTCGATGGCAGGTACATTCCCCCAATATTTTAGTCGTGGTCCCTTTAAGGGGGGCAGTTGCAGAGTCTTCAAACCCTGATTACTAGGATGTTGGTACCGAAGGGGTTAAGTCCCAGGGGAGGGAGGCTTGAATGGCAGCAGAGAGAAATCAGCACCTGTGTCAAGGTAGTGAGTGGGAGAGAGAGAGAGCTCACAAGCTGTGCAGCAAGTGTGAGCTCTTTGACCTACAGAGACACAGACTGCTGACCCCCTCTGTCTGGCCTGCCTGGCACCCTTGCTCTGGAGAAGCCTAACCCCTGTATGAGGCCAAAAACTAGCTGTGAGCCTGCTTAAATGATCAACACCAGGATTTTGGACTGTTATTTACTGTGGCTGAAGTAAGCTGTCGTTTTGTTTAGTTGTGATTGAAATAAATGAACTGTTCGCTTTCAATAAACTGGCTGGCGGTTATTACAGAGCTACCCCAGGTTACATTTGGTGGAAAATGCGGGCAGAGTATAGCCGCAAAAGCCATTTGAAAGCATTTAAAGGCCAGTACCCACATTTACATGTCCTGGGTCAGGAAAGCACATGCTTTAAAAACCTCACAAGGCGACATGGAGGAGGTAATAAGAGCTCTAGCTCAGAGCACTATAGCCAAGCAGCAGGCCACTTCAGAAGCCGCCATGAGGAGGCAATGGCCCAGCAACATGAAACCACTCGCTTGCTGGTCGCCCAGTTCACAGTCCAGCAAGAAACTACTCAAGCACAGGTAGCTGCTTTACAGGAAGCAATGCAGCGTCTTGCAGAAGGACAAGAACAAACCGTGTGTGCCTCTAGCAACCAGGTAGCCATAAAGGCCAGTCACTACCTGCAAAAGTTAACGCCTAGTGATGATGTAGAGACATTCATGGCTACTTTTGAGAGAACAGCAGAAAGAGAAGGGTGGCCCCCAGACCAGTGGGCTGGTGTTGTTGCTTCTTTCCTCACTAAGGAACCCCAGAAGGCATATTTTGATTTGCCAGCTGCTGATGCCAAGGAATACCAATGGCTGAAGGCTGAAATCCTGGCCCGCCTTGGGGTGACTACTGCTATGCGGGCCCAAAGGGTACACCATTGGAGGTACCGCCTGGACTGTCCGCCAAGGGCTCAGATGCATGACCTGAGTCAGCTGGTCAAAAAATGGCTGCAGCCCGAAAAATTACCGGTCCCCAGATGGTGGATCGGGACGTGTTAGATCGTTACCTAAGGTAGCTGCCAAATGACCTTCGGTGCTGGGTGAGTCATGGGGACCCCAAGACAGCAGATGAACTAGTGGAAATGGTTGAGAGATATGCTGTGATAGAGGATCTACTGGGACCTGTCAAACCTCAAGGATCCTTGCCAGTGAGGAGAGCCAAGCCACCGATAAACCAGGAAGTCAGCATTCATGAGAATCAAGGAGCACCCACCCCAGCGTCCCAGAGCTCTGCTCCGGCACGAAGGAATGAGGGCGTGCTGTGCAGGTGGTATCACTCCCGGGGCCATATCCAGGCCCACTGTCCCCTGCAGGAGGAACCCATGGAGTGCGGCGCTCTACGAAGGACCTGACTGAGGGGCGATTTGAATGTGACCTTTGGGTGAACCAGCTTCACGCCCGAGCACTGTTGGACTCCAGAAGTATGGTAACACTTGTGGGTACCGGGGTAGCTGGGACCAGTAGCAAGAACCCTGAGGGTGGTGTTCATACATGGGGACACCAAGGAATACCCCCTGGTATCAGTGACCCTCACCACGGCCTGTGGCACAATTGTACAGGAGGTTGGGGTGGTACCCGACCTCATCCATGATGCTATTATAGGAAGTAGGGATAAGTCGAACACCCCACGGTTTGGTTCGCACCAGAACCTGCGAAAGGACCGAAAGTTTGCGCGAACTTTAGAACCCTATTAAATAGAATGGACTTGAACGTTCAAAATCAAAAGTGCTAAATATAACGGCTAATATGCAAGTTATTGTCCTAAAAAGAGTTTGGGGACCCGGGTCCTGCCCCAGGGGACATGTATCAATGCAAAAAGAAGTTTTAAAAACTGAAGTTTTTTCGGGAGCAATGATTTTAATGATGCTTAACCACTTCCCGCCCAGTCAATAGGAGATTGACGTCCGGGAAGTGGTTGCGTTATCCACACTGGACGTCTATTGACGTCCTGCAGGATAATGCCTTGCGCGCGCCCATGGGGGCGCGCAGTGCAAAGTGATCGGGGACGGCGTGTGTCCCTCGGACACAGCGCTTCCCCGATCACGGTAAACAGACAATTTCATTGGCTGTTTACCATGTGATCGGCTGTGTCAAAGTCACAGCCGATCACATGTCACAACAAACGCGGCGGCGCGCTCCGTGCGCGCCGGGGATCGGGGAAGGCGAGTGTCCCTTGGACACAGCACGTCCCCGATCAGGGTAAACAGCCAATGAAATTGGCTGTTTACCACGTGACCGGCTGTGTCCAACCACAGCCGGTCACAAATGTAAACAAACCGCAGGAGTTACTACCTGATCCCTGCTCTCTCCTCACACCCGATCTGTGAGGAGAGAGCAGAGATCAGTAAGTGAGATCAGTGTAGTTTGTCTACATTAGTTTACTGTGCACAACACGGCCCCCCCCCCCAATAAAGAGGACCTGTCACACAGCCCAGCACATCAATCAGCCCATCTGTCAATCAGCCCAGCCAATCAGCCCATCTGTCAATCAATCAGCCCATCTGTCAATAAATCAATCAGCCCATCTGTCAATAAATCAATCAGCCCATCTGTCACAGGCCCACCTCCATCGGTACCGTCATTGGTACCACCACACAGGCTACCAGTACCGCTATCGGTACCACTACCAGTACCACTACTAGTACTGCCACCAGTACCGCCACTAGTACCGCCATCAGGCCCAGCATCTATACTTCCAGACCCCGCTACCAGTATCGCCACTAGTGCCGCCATTGTCCATGGGTCCTTTATATGGTCCTCCCACACCCGAGTAAATAGTTTGAGCCTTGCCCCCACTGTTACGGGTTGGGTGACCGATCCATCAAAAGGACTTTTGTTGTTCTCCTGTGATGGCAAGCTTGGGTTTCTGTGTCCTCAGATAGGACGATTGGGTATTTCTCCAATTACGTTTGAAGTCTTTTCCTGGTCTGTACGACCTTGCTTCTTTGTACCTTTCCGGTAAGTTTCTTCTAAAGGGAGGGAGTTTTTGCTGTTTTGGTCTTCTGTCTGATGGTATTAGACCAGACTTCCCTCCTGTGACTTTTGATATTGCTAGATCCAATTTAGGGCCGAATAAATTGGTTCTGTCGTACGGGATCTTGCACCAGTTCGATTTCGATGTTCCGTCTGCGATCCATGGTTTTAGCCAGAGTGCCCTTCTGGCCGTAACTGACGATAGCATAGACCTGGCTGATGATCTGATGATGTCAACCGAAGCTTCAGCTACGAAGTCCCCTGCCAGGCTAAGTTCCTGTAGTGCGGAGACTATTTTATCTTGGTCTGCTGTTTCTACTAGTAGCTTTTCGATGTTTGATGTCCAGCTTGTAATTGCTCTGCTGACCGCAGCTAGGGCGATGGCTGGTCTGCAGGCACCTCCGGCCGATGAATAGGCCTTTTTCATTTCAAGGTCCATTTTCCTATCTAAGACATCCCTGAAGGTTACCGCATCTTCTATGGGTAGTGTCACGTGTCTTGCCAGTCTCATTAGAGATGAGTCCACTATAGGAGCTGAAATAAGGGGGTTCACCGCCGGTTCCCTTAACGGATATAGTTTAGCTATCCTGTTGTTGATGCTCGGTTTTTTGTCAGGTTTTTCCCACTCATCTTTGATTAATTCTTCTAGTTCATCGATGAAGGGAAATGTTTACGGATCATTCTTCAGGCTGGGGAAATATTTCCTGAGTTTACGAGGTGTCTCTTTTGATTCATCCCAGCCGATGGCTTCTTTAACTGATCTTGTAAAAGGATCTATAAGGGAAAAATCGAACCCGACTGAAAAGGCTGTGTCCTCCTCCGCCACGGAATCGTCTGACCCTTGTAGGATGTACGGGGTAGAAGGCGATATTGTCTGGGTCAACCTAACTGGTTCTGAGACAGAGGCTTCCAGTATTGATTATTTTACCGAATCTCTGATGACATTTGACACCTCTATTGCGCCCGATTCTCTATCTCTCGTGGCTTCGTCCACACAAGATTGGCAGGCTAGTTTATTTGGGAGGGCCTGTGCTCCACATACCCAGCAAGCATTAGCCGCAGGACGGGTTTGATGGCTATCTCTCTTATGAGAAGATTATTTGTGATGGCGGGAGGATGTTCTTGATCTGCTTCTCCTAGAGTGTGAATGTCTTGAGGGAGAGCGCTCCCTACGTCTGGAATGGGACGATCTTGATGATCTGCCAGGGCTATCAGAAAAGTTAATATTAAAGGCCATGCACTCTTTTATCTCCTCTTCAATACTTACCCTTTTACCTTGCTGCCTCTTACCTTAGTGGCTGTGAATGGTCTACTTGGGCAGTGGCTTCCATGGGGATAGAGAGAGTGTACCTGGAGAAAGGTAGTTTTTCAGGTAACAGAAAATCTCAAAATGACAGAGTAAAGCAATAAAAAAAAAACTTTTTTTTTTTTTTTTAATGTAAAACATGATTGTGTGTGTAGTCAATAGGAAGGTACACTTACCAGACTCGTGGGCGCTGGTTCTAGCTTATCCTGGCTTGCAGCAATCATATATTGCAGAGTATAGGCGAGCGGACAGCAAAAAACATATCTGGGAATGTTTTTAGATATCCCGCCGTCGCCGCGGAAATGACGCGCTGCTGCGCATGCGCACTGGCGACTAGGACGTGCCGCCGCCATCTTTGAGACTGGCGAACGATCAAAAGACATGAGGTCACTTCCGGTCGCGGCGGTGATCAGTGCAGTATGGTAATGGGAGCAGGGAGGAAGAGCTGCTGTGACAGTGTAAGACGTATTTTAAAAAACAGAATGAAAGAAAGGTAAAGTGCAGAGTGGATAAGAATAGAAGCCATGCCCAGTATTAAAAACCTGTTTAAGGCTTGTGATATGTCCGGTGCCCCTGAGACCATCAGAGTGGGGTCCCTGTAATATGGCTCATTTAGAGACCGTACAGACAGGACTTCCAAACTAGGAGAGGCTGAACCTAGCTGGGGTGAAAGTGGTAGGAGGTCTTACGCTTCATGCTGTCAGTCCTGGTTCAATGAGGATAAAAAAAGAGAATGAGGCGGGGGGCTCCTCTTCAAACACTTATAGCTAATCAGTCCTATCAGGTTGTGGGGGCGGAGTCACAACCCAGTGTGTGTGCTGCCATGATGCGTCAGGAAAGTCATTTAAAACTGCTTTCGGCTTTAATGTAATGTTTGGTCCCGGCAATATGGATGAAAATCATTGAGAAAAATGGCATGGGTACTCCCCCAGCCCACTACCAGCCCCTTTGGGTCTTGTATGGATATTAAGGGGAACCCCGCACCCAAAATAAAAAAAGGCCCTATATACTCTGAACAGCAGTATACAGGCGGTGCAAACAAGACAGGGACTGTAGGTTTGTTCCTAAGTAGAATCTGTTTGTAATTTGGAACAGAAACATTTTTTAAGTGTAGCTCCAGCCAAAAAATCTATTTTTAAGCTTTTTGTAAAACATAGGGAAGGGTTATCACCCCTGTAACATTTGTTTTGCTGTCTGTGCACCTGTTCAGAACATTTCACCTCACATTCCGTCCCAATGACAAATGTTTTTTGAACATTTGTTTTTTTTATTGAAACAAGGATTGGTGATAAAGCATCAGTGGAGAGGAGACACCTTTTTCCCATATTTAGGCTCCATGTACACTGAAGCTGATAAACTGCAGTTAATTGGCGTTTTGGTGTTTTTTTTAAAAAGTCCATTAACTGCACTCTATGTTAGCCTATGTGTTCATGTACACATAGCGTTTTTTTAGCGTTAATGAGCAGTGGAGTTAATGGTCTTTTTTCTGACCGCAAGAAATTTGAGTTCAAAGTACCGTTTTTCGGCGGGAAAAGCGCAAAAAAATGCAAAACACTAATAAACGCTCAAAAACACTCGCCGCTGGTTGCCAGCGTTTTTTAGCATTTGATACACTGAAAAACGCTAGTTAAAAACGCTGAAAAAAGCTATATTTTAAAGCAGCTTTTTCTGCCAGAAATCTGGCGTTCAAAACGACAGTTTTTGAGCTTCGGTATACATGGAGCCTAACTGTAGTGTGTATGCTTTTACGAGGGAAAAAAAAACACGCATGCTCAGAATCAAGTATGAGACGGGAGCGCTCGTTCTGGTAAAACTAGCGTTTGTAATGGAGATAGCACATTCGTAACGCTGTAAATTATTGCATCGTTTAATGCAGCGCATTCATTTCTTCTTTATATCATGCTAAAATAATGAACTTCTTTTGCTAATGATATTCAGAGTTATGACAAACGTGTTTATTAGTAATTGTTAGTGATCTCATGAATTAAAATTTTTGTTGGTAAGCCAGATCTCCGTAATAAATTATAAAATAATTTAAAATATCTTAAATAAAATATTATTTTTTTCTTTTATATTTAGGAATGTTCTTTTTTTATTTTATATTTAGGAATGTTTTTTTATTTATTTTATATTTAGGAATCATTATTTTATTTTTTTATCTTTTGTGTGTCAAGTTACCACACCAACATTATAAATTTGTACTATTTCCCCTCAAGGAGGTTTGTGTCCCTTGTTAATTATAAAATCTTTTTTTTTTAAATGTCCCTGCCTACTCACTAGCAAACTCTCTTTTTGAATTAAAAACACATAGTCAAGTATTTGCTGTAAATCAAAAAAATCCTTTATTTTGGCACATAACAAATTAAAGGGGAAGGCAGCACTGGATACCCTGCTTGAATTTGTGCATCCTTTGGACCCCACAGCAAACATCCAAGAACATCCTAGAACACCAAACTATGTATTTACAAAATCAAAAAATTAGGAGCACAATCTTGTCTTGGACTCCCAGAGGTCAAGAACAGCAACAGGTAAGTCAGATATATGTCCCCAGTCTGTGGTACTAGAACAGTCATTATTTTTTTCTCTTCCTTGTAGCCTTCTCTCCAGCCTTCGTTAAGCGCTTCCTCGGAGGCTGTGTCTCAGGAGGAGAGCTTGTGGCAGGAGGAGGAGAAGGAGGAGGAGGAGGAGGAGGAGGGACGACCTCTGTTAGGTCAGTGAACTGGGTTAGTTCGCCCAGCAACCCCCTGTTGATTACCTTCAACATTAAGTTTTCACTGTAGAGCCGTTGCCTAATGTCTATTTGGCCAAGTTTGTGTGCCAGTACTGCGGCATAGCCCTCTTCAACGGAGGGGGCTCTCTGAGGGCCTCAGTAGCCTCTCGAATAAAGGCACGGGTTTCCTCCTCCACCTGCCTAACCCTCCTGGGTATTCTTTGTTGTATTTTCAGGGGAGGCATCTGGGCTCTTGTGCTGGGCCTGGCCTCCTCCTGTGTGCCACTGGGCCCTGCCTCCTCCTGTGTGCCACTGGGCCCTGCCTCCTCCTGGTCCCCAACATTACCCTCTTCCTGGCTCAGCTCTGGCTGTGTATAAAAAAGGGACATACTTATATTTTTTGCTTTATCAATCACACACATTTTTCACCTCATGACAATTGAAAATTGAATTCAAAAAGAAATTTAAAATACAATGATTCTGACCCCTGCATTTTTTATTCTTGTCCCCATCAATTTCGACCACTACTGTCTATTGATATTTAAAACACTTTTTTTTCAAACATTAAATAGTTAGCAATAGTAACATCTATTTTACATCATTACTTTTATTACATATAAATCTTGATATCAATACTATACCTAGCTCCATATGTCTAAATCCGGCTCCTCAAGGACCTCTGGGTGTTCCTCCGAAGAAGCCAGAGCTGGGCTGCAAGGAAGGCTGGAGGGTTGGCTGCAAGGAAGGCTGGAGGGTTGGCTGCAGGGAAGGCTGGAGGGTTGGCTGCAGGGAAGGCTGGAGGGTTGGCTGCAGGGAAGGCTGGAGGGTTGGCTGCAGGGAAGGCTGGAGAGACGTCTGGGGGGAAGGGTTGACAGAGCTTCCCTGACTTCCAGATGGTCATCCAGAAATGATAATTTGTTGTAGTACCACAGACTGGGTTTATAAACTTTATCTGCTGCAGCTCCTGACCTCTGGGACTTCAGGACCATATTCCGCTGAGTCCTATATGTGCCCCTAATGGGAGCTAGTTCGTTGCTTACTCCTTCTTCTGCACAATGAACGTAGTTACGACACATGCGTATTACCTTTATATACACTGTGCATGCGTGAAACTCCACACGTTTTCCCCGCCCCTGACGTTCGATATAGTACTTTCCCCGCCCCTTCTCGCTCGTCGTAGTGCTACACAACATGGCGGAGACTCAGGTGGCTGATATTACATCAACAGAGGATGAAATTCCTGAGCAACCGAAGACCCGATCCCGGAGTTATAAGGCATCCAACATGACATTCGAGGAAATGGTGGAGATGGTCACCATTTTGAGGAGGGAGGATTATGATGCCAAGCATGGGCCATATAAAAGGCCTAATCTTGTCAAGTCAAAAATTATGGGGAAAGTGGTTAAAACTCTTCGGCAAAAATTCGGGGTGTGCAGAACTAAGGAACAGCTCAGAAAACAGTGGTCTGATCTCAAGTTGCGGGAGCCTGACCAATACAAAAGAATCAAGAAAGTTATTAGGAAAAAGTAAGTAATTTTCATATCTTTGAACTTCAAATTATTATTACTTGCATGTTGCTGCATGTGTTTTTCTTTAATGTAGTACAGTTAAAGATAGCAACTTTCATGTTCGTGGGCACAGTAATCGGTCGTAGTAAACCTCTTTCGTACGTACTGTGACAGCAGGAAGGTGGGGTCACCTGGTTGCATCCAGGGGGGTAGGTATATTTCTCCCAGATTCAGGCTTTATGCCGACTTATACAACTAGGGAGAGAGTTGATGAAGCCCAGCTGAGGCTAGTGGGCTCATGGATGATTCATACCTCTAGGGAGAGTGCTGGGCGTCGTGCAGGCAGGGAGTTGATGAGACCAGCTGAAGCTTGTCAGCTCGTTTAAGGCCTCTATAAAAACTCCCAGCTTCATTAGGTGTTTGCTCATGCCTGGAACCAGACCTGTGTGGACTGTCTAGGGAGAGTGAACCCCTGTGCGGTGAGACAAAGCCTGTGTGGCTATTTGCTTGGACATTTAAAACCAGGGACTTAGGGACTAGGACAGCACTAGGCTGATCCCAGTTGTTAGTTAGGAAACCTGTATGTTTACTCAGAGGTCAAGTTGACCAGGATTTATTTTATTTATGTTTCTTTTGCTTTGCTGTGTTTTGTCACTGTAAATAGAAAATAAACCGCACCTTTTTGATTTTGAAAACCACAACCTCCGTTTGCTGGGCCTGTTTTTGTGTGGGGAGCCCATCCCGGGGGTCACACACACCCGCTGCCGAGCTAACCCCCTCACAGTTGGTGGAGAACCAGTGGCAGTTTTTTTTTAAGCCAGCATGGAGGAGATACTGAAACAGCTGGCTCTAGCAAATGCCAATCAACAGCAGACAAATGCAGGTTTGCAAAGGAGCCTTGCAGCCCAGCAGCAAGCTCATCAACAGAGCCTTGCAGCCCAGCAGCAAGCTCACCAACAGAGTCTGGAAGCTCAGCAACAAGCCCAGCAGCAATCTGAGGCCCGCTTCATAGACCTGTTACAGAAGCAAGAGCAGAGACTACAACAAATGGAAGCAGTAATGCAGCAACGTCCGCAGACCAGTGAGGAAAGCCGTCCCACTAATACCGCGTCCTTTGGGGTGAGTCGTTTATTGACAAAAATGACTGGAGAGGATGATCCAGAGGTATTTTTGACCACATTTGAAAGGACCGCTGAAAGAGAAAAGTGGCCTGAGGAGCAGTGGGCTGGACTGGTGGCTCCTCTGTTAACTGGTGAATCGCAGAAAGCTTACTATGACCTAGAGCCTAACCAAGCAAAAGACTATGTGATGCTAAAAGCTGAAATTTTGGCAAGGCTGGGTGTCACCCAGGCTGTCCGGGCTCAGCGTGTGCATAACTGGACTTTCCAGCTTGGAAAACCCCCCAGGTCTCAAATGTATGATCTCATTCACCTGAGCAGAAAGTGGCTACAGCCAGAGACTTTGTCCGCACCAAAGATTGTGGAACGTGTTGTAATGGATCGGTTTTTGAGAGCTCTTCCTACTGCCATCCAAAAGTGGGTAAGCCATGGAGACCCAGAGACGGCCGATGGTCTTGTGGATCGTGTGGAGAAATACTTGGCTACAGAGAACCTGACGGCCTCTTCCAGAGACACTCGGACTTTCCACCCTAAGACCAGACCATCCCCAGGGGCGGATAAGAGGATTCCAAGGGGTGAGGGTGGAGAGAGTGAGAGGGTGGGAGCTCTACCCCAAGTTTGGCGAGAACAGCCTGGGAAATCAGCGGCTCAAGAGGCGGCAAGAAGGATCGTTTGCTACCGCTGCCAGCAAGCGGGACATATTGCAGCCAATTGCCCGGTTGTGGAGGAACCCATGCAGTGTGACTTTCGGACGGGCAGACGTCAGTCGCTGTGTGTGACAGTCGCATGCACTGCCATTCGAGGAACTGAGAAACATTTATGCAAAATGTGTGTTAATGGTAGAAATGTTGTGGTATTGCTGGATTCAGGTAGCCTTGTGACCCTGATAAAGGCTGAGTTAGTTAAAACAGAGGTCTTTGGGAATAGCAAGGTAGCTGTTATTTGTGTGCATGGGGACACCCGAGAGTATCCAGTGACTACAGTGTGTTTCGAGACCCCCAAAGGTACCCTCTCTCATCCAGTGGGCTTAGTATCTCAGTTACCGCATGACGCCATTGTGGGAAGGGATTTTCCGAAGTTCTGGGAACTGTGGGATGATCCTGAGCCCCCCACTGGTGCCCCTATGTACCAGGAATGTGATAGCCAGAACTCCCCTGAGAGTGGTGAGGACTCTCCGGAATTTCCCTTATCAGTATTGGCAGGGGAGACTCAAGAAACTGGAGAGGAGCCCACCTCCTCAGACGAAAACCTACCGTCTGTGGAGTTTTCTGATCTTGAGGTTCACAGGGAAAACTTTGCCACAGAACAGTTGAAAGACCCCGCCCTAATAAAGGCACGGGAAAACGTAGTGAAAATAGATGGCGAGTTAGTGAACCCAGATAATACCTGCACTTACCCATACTTAAGCGTAGAGAAGGACCTACTGTATCGGGTGGCAAAAAGGGCAGAAGAAACCGTTGAGCAGCTTGTGGTGCCCAAACCTTACAGGAAGTTGGTGTTGGAGTTGGCCCATGGGCACATTCTTGGAGGTCATCTGGGGACAGAGAAAACCCGAGAGAGGGTATTACAGAGATTCTATTGGCCGGGGGTGATGAAGGACATAGAAAATTATTGTTCCTCCTGCCCTGTGTGTCAGAGGTCGGCCCCGATGCCACATTTCCGTAGCCCGCTGGTCCCTCTACCCATCATTGAGGTCCCGTTTGAGAGGATCGCCATGGATTTGGTAGGGCCTATAATCAAGTCCGCTAGGGGGCACCAGTACATATTAGTTATAATGGACTATGCCACCCGTTATCCAGAAGCGATCCCTCTCCGAAATACCTCGGCCAAAACCATAGCCAAAGAGCTATCTCTTGTGTTTAGCCGGGTGGGTATTTGTAAAGAACTGCTTACGGACCAAGGTACACCCTTTATGTCCCGGGTTATGAAGGAGCTGTGTAAATTGTTCAAAGTGACGCAATTACGTACATCTGTGTATCACCCCCAAACCGATGGGCTGGTTGAAAGATTCAACAAAACCCTAAAACAAATGTTGAAGAAAGTGGTGGATAGAGATGGAAAGGATTGGGACTGTCTACTTCCTTATCTGATGTTTGCTATTAGGGAGGTGCCCCAATCCTCTACGGGATTCTCCCCCTTTGAGTTACTGTATGGGAGACACCCAAGAGGGCTGTTGGATATTGCCAAGGAAACTTGGGAAAGTGAGAGTTCTCCCCACAGGAGTGTGATTGAGCATGTCGCCCTGATGCAAGACCGAATTGCACAGGTAATGCCCATCGTGAAGGAACATTTGGCCCAAGCGCAGTTAGCACAGCAGAGAGTGTACAACCGTGGAGCCAAGACCCGTACCTTTTCCCCGGGGGATAGGATACTGGTACTTGTCCCTACGGTTGAAAGTAAATTCCTTGCCAAATGGCAAGGCCCCTATGAGATAATGGAAAAAGTGAGCGAAGTGAATTACAAGGTCAGACAACCAGGAAGGCGAAAGCCCGAACAGATCTATCACGTTAATCTGTTGAAAGCCTGGAGGGATAGAGAGTCCCTAGTCGCAGACACTTGGTCACCAGCTCAAACTGGTTGCGTGATTCCTGAGGTTGGAATAGCAGCCACCTTGTCACAACCCCAACAACAGGAGGTTAAGGAGTTTGTGCTTCGCAACAAGGAGGTATTCTCTGAGCTGCCGGGACAAACATCTGGGGTAGAGCATGACATCATTACCCCGCCCGGTGAAAGGGTGAAGTTAAAACCCTATCGGATCCCAGAGGCCCGACGGGAGGCAATACAGGAGGAAGTACAGAAAATGCTGAACTTAGGGGTGATAGAGGAGTCCCAAAGTGATTGGTCTAGTCCCATTGTGTTGGTGCCTAAACCGGATGGGAGCTGGCGATTTTGTAACGATTTTCGTCAGTTGAACAAAGTTACAAAATTTGACACCTACCCCATGCCACGTATAGATGAGTTGATCGACCGGCTGGGAACAGCCCGATACATGACGACTCTTGACCTCACAAAAGGGTATTGGCAAATCCCCCTGGCCAAGTCGGCCAAAGAGAAAACCGCATTTGTAACCCCAGACGGGGCGTTCCAATATAAAAGAATGCCGTTCGGGTTACAGAATGCGCCGGCCACATTCCAGCGGAAAATGGACCAGATGCTGAGGCCCCATCGGAAGTATGCTGCGGCTTACCTGGATGACGTAATTGTCCATAGCACAGATTGGGCCTCACATCTGCCAAAAGTGCAAGCAGTCCTGGACTCTGTTCGGGAAGCGGGGTTTACGGCTAACCCCAAGAAGTGTACCATTGGGCAGGAGGAGGCCAAATATCTTGGGTACACCATTGGGAGGGGAGTAATAAAACCCCAACTCAACAAAGTCGAGGCCATCCAGAGTTGGCCACGTCCCAACAGCAAGAAGCAGGTACGAGCCTTTCTGGGAATCGCTGGGTATTATCGGCGATTCATTCCCCACTTTGCTTCTAAGGCTGTGCCCCTAACCAACCTGACGAAGGGGAAAGGGTCGGTCATGATTAAATGGACCCCCGAGGCTGAGGCAGCATTCCAATTCTTGAAACAAGCCTTATGTAGCCAGCCAGTGTTGTACTCACCCGACTTCTCTAAAGACTTTGTCGTACAAAGTGATGCGTCAGATGTGGGGTTAGGAGCAGTATTGTCCCAGGTCTGGAACGGGGAAGAGCACCCAGTCATTTACCTCAGCAGGAAGTTGAAGTCCCATGAGGTAAATTACGCCACCGTTGAAAAGGAGTGTTTAGCGGTGAAGTGGGCTCTAGATTACCTTCGGTACTACCTGCTAGGTAGGCACTTTGACATGGTTACGGATCACGCTCCGTTAAAGTGGATGGCTCAAAACAAGGAAACAAATAGAAGAGTGAATAGGTGGTTCCTGGCCCTCCAGGAATTCAACTTCACAGTAAAGCATCGCCCTGGCGTTCAAATGGGGAATGTGGATGCTTTGTCTCGAGTACATGAATGCCTGATTGCTGGTGTTCCAACCCCGAGGTTAAAACAAGAGGGGGGGGTATGTGACAGCAGGAAGGTGGGGTCACCTGGTTGCATCCAGGGGGGTAGGTATATTTCTCCCAGATTCAGGCTTTATGCTGACTTATACAACTAGGGAGAGAGTTGATGAAGCCCAGCTGAGGCTAGTGGGCTCATGGATGATTCATACCTCTAGGGAGAGTGCTGGGCGTCGTGCAGGCAGGGAGTTGATGAGACCAGCTGAAGCTTGTCAGCTCGTTTAAGGACTCTATAAAAACTCCCAGCTTCATTAGGTGTTTGCTCATGCCTGGAACCAGACCTGTGTGGACTGTCTAGGGAGAGTGAACCCCTGTGCGGTGAGACAAAGCCTGTGTGGCTATTTGCTTGGACATTTAAAACCAGGGACTTAGGGACTAGGACAGCACTAGGCTGATCCCAGTTGTTAGTTAGGAAACCTGTATGTTTACTCAGAGGTCAAGTTGACCAGGATTTATTTTATTTATGTTTCTTTTGCTTTGCTGTGTTTTGTCACTGTAAATAGAAAATAAACCGCACCTTTTTGATTTTGAAAACCACAACCTCCGTTTGCTGGGCCTGTTTTTGTGTGGGGAGCCCATCCCGGGGGTCACACACACCCGCTGCCGAGCTAACCCCCTCACAGTACACTAAGGCCCCTTTCACACTGAGGCGTTGAAAAAACGCAAAAAAATTATGAGATTTTGTACCGCGATTTTACCTCGATTTTACCGCGTTCGCGGTAAAAATAGCGCTAACGCGTATGCGTTTTTACCGCGTTCGCGCTAAAAAGAGAGTCCTGCCTAACTGTGCCAGAGAGTGAGTTGGGGTTGCCCCCCACTAAATGAACAGTGGGAGGATCAGGGTCTTCCACACTCCTCCTGGCAGTAACCACAGTGTCTTCCACACTCTTCCCCATCTGTGGGTAAGTTAACCTTCTGGGAGGATTTATGGCCCTTCGCTTCCTCTGTCTTCTTGGGCTTTCTGTTATAACAGGTTCCTCTTCTGGAACCAACTTAGGAATTTCCTCTGGTTCGGGAGCACTGGACTCCGGAGCAGGGAGGTACATGGATTCCCTTGGATCTTCTTCTGGGACTTAGTCACTGGCACTCTCCAAAGAATCTGACCAAGGACTGGATGGGATGAACTCAGTAGCTTCTGCATTCAGTGTTCTGTCTATGGTGTCTTCTTCAGGTGGAAGATCAATAGCAGAAGTTTCTGGGGCCTGGGAAGGCCAAAGCCAATCAAGTTCTTCTCCCTCATCTTCACTTATCTTCGAGGTCTCTGTATCCCCAATCTGAGGGGTCTGGGACCGAGTGTTTGGTCTAGGAGTATCCAGAATGGAAATTGGGCTTGGGGAGTCCTGTCACGTACCAAGTGTGACCAGAACTGTGCAGCTAGCAACAGAGGAACACCAAACACGTATAAGTGAAATATAAAGATTTATTAAAGATAAGTGAAATAATATATATATAACCACCTCCAATACCACACAGTGCACAACAACCAATACCAAACAGAACCCACAATTAATAACAGTAACAGACAAATATGTACAAGTAATGGGGGAACCAGAATCATAAACAGGGCCAGGCCGAGGTCATACACAGGGGGATCAGCAGATGGGGTAAGGATGGATCAGGACAGGGAGACAGGATCAAGCAGGGGGCAACCAGGCTGCAGAGCAGGGATCAGGGATTAGGACAGACACAACAGGTTCAGGATCAGGTTACAGGTTCAGGATACAGGGATCAGGATACAGGGATCAAGGTTCAAGCAGACAGGCTACAGGTCAGGGCAGGAGGACGATACCAGGGCCGTGTGTGTATACACCTGCCGGGTATTTATAGGAATGCCTGATTAGCTTCAGGTCACACCTGATCGGAGGGAGGGCAGTCTGCTCCACACTGCCAGGATCCATCCGCTGGTGGAAACCAGTACTGCGTCCAAAAGATAATACAACACCAGCAGGGAAAGATTCTCCTGACAGTCACAAACTGCCAGGAGACACCTGCTGGTGGACCACAGTACTGCAAGATAAATAATAAATGCCACCAGCGGATGGAACCTTTCCTGACAGTACCCCCCCTCAAAGGAGCGGCCTCCGGACGCTCCAACTAGCTGTTGCCGGAGAAAGTTCATGGCAATCAGCTGGGTAGTAGGCAAAGTCACATCCGGGCAGACAATCACATCAAGCTGGGCAGCAGGCAGGAACACCTCGGGCTGGGCAGCAGGCTCCGGGTCATCGAGCTGGGCAGCAGACAGGAACACTTCGGGCTGGGCAGCAGGCCCTGGGTCATCGAGCTGGGCAGCAGGCAGGAACACCTCGGGCTGGGCAGCAGGCTCCGGGTCATCGAGCTGGGCAGCAGGCAGGGACACTTCGGGCTGGGCAGCAGGCTCCGGATCATCAAGCTGGGCAGCAGACAGGAACACTTCGGGCTGGGCAGCAGGCTCCGGGTCATCGAGCTGGGCAGCAGGCTCCGGGTCATCGAGCTGGGCAGCAGACAGGAACACTTCGGGCTGGGCAGCAGGCTCCGGGTCATCGAGCTGGGCAGCAGGCTCCGGGTCATCGAGCTGGGCAGCAGACAGGAACACTTCGGGCTGGGCAGCAGGCTCCGGGTCATCGAGCTGGGCAGCAGGCTCTGGATCATCAAGCTGGGCAGCAGACAGGAACACTTCGGGCTGGGCAGCAGGCTCCGGGTCATCGAGCTGGGCAGCAGACGGGATCATCTCAGGCTGGGCAGCGGACGGGATCATCTCAGGCTGGGCAGCGGACGGGATCATCTCAGGCTGGGCAGCGGACGGGATCATCTCAGGCTGGGCAGCGGACGGGATCATCTCAGGCTGGGCAGCGGACGGGATCATCTCAGGCTGGGCAGCGGACGGGATCATCTCAGGCTGGGCAGCGGACGGGATCATCTCAGGCTGGGCAGCGGACGGGATCATCTCAGGCTGGGCAGCGGACGGGATCATCTCAGGCTGGGCAGCAGACGGGATCATCTCAGGCTGGGCAGCAGACGGGATCATCTCAGGCTGGGCAGCAGACGGGATCATCTCAGGCTGGGCAGCAGACGACATACCCTCGAGCCGGGAAAAGGGCTCCACAACCTCGGGCCGGGAAACGGGCACCACAACCTCAAGCCGGGAAACGGGCACCATAACCTTAAGCCGGGAAACGGGCACCACAACCTCAAGCCAGGGAACGGGCACCGCAGCGGGCACCACAACCTCAGGCCGGGAAACGGGCACCACAACCACAGGCTGGGAAACGGGCACCACAACCACAGGCCGGGAAACGGGCACCACAACCACAGGCCGGGAAACGGGCACCACAACCACAGGCCGGGAAACGGGCACCGGATCTTCCGACTGGGACACTGTCATCAGGGCTTCAGTTTGGAAGGCTGGCACGGGAACTCCATGTTGGCAGGCTGGCACAGGGTCTTCAGGCTGGCAGGCTGGCACAGGGTCTTCAGGCTGGCAGGCTGGCACAGGGTCTTCAGGCTGGCACAGGGTCTTCAGGCTGGCAGGCTGGCACAGGGTCTTCAGGCTGGCACAGGGTCTTCAGGCTGGCAGGCTGGTACAGGGTCTTCAGGCTGGCAGGCTAGCTCGAGAACCGCAGACTGGCTCGAAAACCGCAGGCTGGAAGGCTGGCTCGAAAACCGCAGGCTGGAAGGCTGGCTCAAGGACCGCAGGCTGGAAGGCTGGCTCAAGGACCGCAGGCTGGAAGGCTGGCTCAAGGACCGCAGGCTGGAAGGCTGGCTTGAGAACTGCAGGCTGGAAGGCTGGCTTGAGAACTGCAGGCTGGAAGGCTGGCTTGAGAACTGCAGGCTGGAAGGCTGGCTTGAAGGCTCTGGGACTGCAGGCTGGAAGGCTGGTTCTGGAACTGTAGGCTGGAAGGCGGGCTCAAGGACCGCAGGCTGGAAGGCTGGCTCAAGGACTGCAGGCTGGAAGGCTGGCTCTGAAACTGCAGGCTGGAAGGCTGGCTCTGAAACTGCAGGCTGGAAGGCTGGCTCTGGAACTGCAGGCTGGAAGGCTGGCTCTGGAACTGCAGGCTGGAAGGCGGGCTCAAGGACCGCAGGCTGGAAGGCTGGCTCAGGTTGGTGGGTGTGGAGGAAGGTGGGATTACTGGTTGGATTGTGTGGGGAGGGAAATACTTCCGCTTCTTTTTAGATTTGGTCACTGCAGGTTTGCACATAACGGGGGGAGTATATGGAAAAGATGGAATCGAGCAAATGGAAGAATATGGCAGGGATACGGGGACAGTGGCTGGAGGAGGTTCTTGTGGGCTTGCAGGCAGCTGAGAAGAGGCAGGTGGGTTGAATGCAGGATAGGTGCAGGGAGCAGAGACTGGATATTGATACCTGGTGGGAAGTAGTGTGTACTGAACTGTGACTGGGGTTGCCATGGGTGATGGAGACATAGACTCTTGGGCAGGCAGGTGTCTGGCAGCAGAGATGTTTTTTTGTGGGCTGGCTGGGGCCGATTGCAAAATATCAGACCATGCTGAGAGTAGTGGCTGCACAAACTGCAGTTTACATTCTGCCTGTCTGACAAGGGATTGTACACAATCAACACACTCTATTATTTTCTGTTGGGAACAAGCTGTGTAATGTTCAAAAAAGTATGGGGAGTCATCCTCCACAAGCCAAACCAAAGATACGACCTGATTAACATTAAAGGGGGGGGGAGAAAAATCATCATGGCCCTCTGGGATACAAGGCAAAGCCAGCTCTGTGCAGATTTTAATTAAAGGTTGAACATCCCCAAACATCATACAGCCCTGATCAACCCAGGAGTGAGCTAAACGAATAATCTCTAGCAGCTGATCACTGGTCCACTCTTTCAGTGTCTGACGGAGATATTCACCACTCTCTGACGCCAGCAGAGTATAATAAGGAATCATATCAGAGTTCATTTTAGCAGAGTAACAGAACCAAAATGGGTCCTCTGTGCCGCTACTTCTGATCATTAATGGCCCTGGTATACTGTCACATACCAAGTGTGACCAGAACTGTGCAGCTAGCAACAGAGGAACACCAAACACGTATAAGTGAAATATAAAGATTTATTAAAGATAAGTGAAATAATATATATATAACCACCTCCAATACCACACAGTGCACAACAACCAATACCAAACAGAACCCACAATTAATAACAGTAACAGACAAATATGTACAAGTAATGGGGGAACCAGAATCATAAACAGGGCCAGGCCGAGGTCATACACAGGGGGATCAGCAGATGGGGTAAGGATGGATCAGGACAGGGAGACAGGATCAAGCAGGGGGCAACCAGGCTGCAGAGCAGGGATCAGGGATTAGGACGGACACAACAGGTTCAGGATCAGGTTACAGGGATCAGGTTACAGGGATCAGGATACAGGGATCAGGATACAGCGATCAGGATACAGCGATCAGGATACAGCGATCAGGATACAGCGATCAGGATACAGCGATCAGGATACAGCGATCAGGATACAGCGATCAGGATACAGCGATCAAGGTTCAAGCAGACAGGCTACAGGTCAGGGCAGGAGGACGATACCAGGGCCGTGTGTGTATACACCTGCCGGGTATTTATAGGAATGCCTGATTAGCTTCAGGTCACACCTGATCGGAGGGAGGGCAGTCTGCTCCACACTGCCAGGATCCATCCGCTGGTGGAAACCAGTACTGCGTCCAAAAGATAATACAACACCAGCAGGGAAAGATTCTCCTGACAGTCACAAACTGCCAGGAGACACCTGCTGGTGGACCACAGTACTGCAAGATAAATAATAAATGCCACCAGCGGATGGAACCTTTCCTGACAAGTCCCTTGCAGGAGGTATCCGAACTGCTTCAGCAAGTGGGAGTAAGTGGTTTCGGTGCCAGGTCTTCAGTGGGCCCACCTTCCCTTCTGGCTTCAACCTATAGACAGGTAGGCCTGGCAGCTTCTTACAAATGACATAGGGTTCAGGTCTCCATCTGTCTGCAAGCTTGTGTTTTCCGGGGACTCCCAGGTTTCGTAGGAGAACTCGGTCTCCAGGTTGCAGGTCCTGGATCCGAACCTTTAGGTCAAAGTTCCTCTTATTGCGGGCCCCCCTTTGTTCTGAGGCCGCCTGGGCCTGTTCATAGGCTAATTTCAAATTATGCCTGAGTCTGTCGACATATCCCTTGTGGGAAGCGGCAGAACAATGGTCTATGGAAGTGCCAAAGGCCAGATCTACTGGTAGTCTTGCCTCTCTTCCGAACATCAGTCGATAGGGTGAGTACCCTGTAGCGTCACTGGTGGTGCTGTTGTATGCATGCACAACTGCCGCGATGTGGTTGCTCCAATGCTGCTTCTTTACACTGCTTAAGGTCCCCAGCATGTTGAGCAGGGTTCGGTTGAACCTCTCTGGCTGAGCATCACCTTGTGGATGGTAGGGGGTAGTTCTTGTCTTCTTGATCCCCAAAGAATCCAGGAGCTTCCGGATCAACCGACTTTCAAAATCCCTTCCCTGATCTGAATGGAGCCGTTGTGATAGCCCATAGTGTACGAAGTATTTTTCCATAAGAACCTTGGCCACAGTGGAAGCCTTCTGGTCTTTGGTTGGGAAGGCCTGGGCATACCGGGTGAAATGGTCGGTTACTACCAGAACATTTCCTAGTCCATTCAGGTCGGGTTTGAGGCAGAGAAAATCAATGCATACCAGATCAAGTGGGCTTTGACTTTGCAGATGGCCCATTGGGGCAGCTTGATGGGGTAGAGTCTTTCTCTGGATGCATCGTGCACATGAGTGGCAGTATTCTTCAACTTCAGCCCTCATGCAGGGCCAATAGAAACGGTCCCTAACAAGTTGAAAGCTCCTTTCCGCCCCTAGGTGCCCATGATTGTCGTGCAAAGCAACCATGATAGTCTCTCGGTGTTTCTCGGGCAGGAACAATTGCCTTCCAGGTCATCAGAGGGGCCCCTTCGGTAGACCACTCCCTGATGCACCTGCAACCTGTCCCACTCCTTCCTTAACAGGCGAGCTTCCTTCAAAGGGTGACGTAAGAGTCTATTCGGATCCTGGTTCTCCAGGGCCTCCAAGATCAATCTCCCCATGGACAATTTTGGCAAGTTATCTTCCCCCAGTTGGGTTACCCCACAGTACTGCTTGGGGACTCCGACTATGGTAACCCCTATCTCTTCTGCTCTTGAGCCGCCACTGGCTTGGAGTTCAGCCCCTTGACAGAGGGCCCGCACCCCGTCGGGTGCCACTTGAGTCCAGTCTCCTGTACTGCAGGTGGGGACATGAGATCTTCTAGACAAGGCGTCTGCATCTCGGATTCCAGCCCCAGGTCTGTACTTTAAGCTGAAATTGAAGGTCGACAGTGCCGCCAGCGATCTATGTCCTGTGGCATCCAACTTTGCTGTGGTGAAAAGATAGGTGAGGGGGTTGTTGTCGGTTTTCACCGTGAATTCTGCCCCATACAGATAGTCTCTGAGTTTGTCAACTACCGCCCATTTATGGGCCAGGAACTCCAACTTATGGGTGGGGTAGTTCTTTTCAGAGGGAGTCAGACTTCTGCTCACATACGCAATGGGCCTCAGTTGCTCTTCATGCTCCTGGTAGAGCACTCCTCCCAAACCATCATGACTGGCATCTACATGAAGTTCATAAGGCTTCTTAGGGTCTGCGTAGGCCAGGACAGGGGCAGTGGTTAAGGTTTTCTTCAACATATGGAAGGCATCTTCACACTTCTCATTCCACTGGTCCTTGACTGACTCCCCCGGCTTCCTGGGGCCCGAGTCATCTTCTTCCCCCTCCGTCTTTAGCAGCACATTCAGAGGCCTGGCTATCCGAGCAAACCCCTCCACGAACCTCCTGTAATAGGAACAGAACCCCAGGAAGGATCTGAGCTCTGTCACAGTGGTGGGTCTTGGCCAGGAGGTGACTGCCTCCAATTTCTCGGGGTCTGTGGCTACCCCATCTTCAGACACTATGTGCCCCAGATAGTTGACTGATGACTGATAGAATTGGCATTTTTCAGGTGAGAGCTTGAGCCCTTCCTCACTCAGTCTCTTCAAAACTTTCTCCAGCCTCTCTTCATGTTCTTCCAAGGTTCTTCCGAAGACAATGATGTCATCCAAGTATACTAGGACTTCAATGAGGTTCATGTCTCCTACAGTCTTCTCCATAAGACGTTGGAAGGTAGCTGGGGCTCCAGACAGACCTTGAGGCATCTGATCAAATTCAAAGAACCCCACTGGGGTTATGAAAGCCGTCTTCTCTTTGTCTTCTGGGTGCATCGGGATTTGATAGTACCCGCTCTTTAGGTCCATAACACTGAACCACCTGGCTCCAGACAAGCTCTGTAGGGCATCCTCTATCCTCGGAGTGGTATACTGGTCGGGTATGGTTCTCCTGTTGAGGGTCCTGTAGTCTATGCACAGCCTCAATGATCCATTCTTCTTTCTGACCACCACTATCGGGGAGGCATAGGGGCTTCTAGATTCTCGAATCACACCGGTTCGTTTTAGCTCGGCAAGCTGTTCCCTCAAGTCCTCAAGGTCTGCTAATGGAACTCGCCTGACTCTTTCCCTGAAGGGCTTGTCTTCCTGGAGGCGGATTCGATGGGTGGCACTCCTTGCACACCCCACATCGAACTCATCTTGGGAGAAGATCTTTTCCCACCTGGTCAACTGGGCCTTGGCTCTCTCTTTCCAAGCCCTGGGTAGGTTTGGGTTCTCCATGGAAAGTTTCTCCCACACAGTGCTTTCTCTATCTGTCTTCTCTACATCCGAAAAAACAACTGGGGTGGCAGGGCTCACCTGGCCCAGCAGCACCCTGGCTGGGATCTCCATGGGGCCACCTGTAGTATTCCTGACACTCACAGGTACCTTACCGTGGGCCTTCTTCAGGGCCCTCAATGGGACCACTTCTGGAACTACTTCTAAGCCCGAATGTTCTCCCCTTGGATCGGGTTCCAACATGACAAAGGGCCCAGGCTGCTCCCAAGTGAGTTTCACAGTGGCTTTTAAACAGGCCACTTCTCCGGGCTGTAGCACTATCCCTTTTCTTCCCAGCCTCCAGACCTTCCCTACCCCCTCTTCTGGGGCCTGCTGCTCTAGGACTAGTCGTTGGTAGGCCATCTTCAACATTGGGTGGATCCCAGTGGCTGTGGGGTCTTTCCCTTTTGTTAGAGGGGCCAAGAGTCTTCGGACCAGATCCGTGTTGGTCCCTATTATTAAGGAACTCTTCTTAGCTTCAGGCGGTCGGGGGCATACCACAGCTAAGGTATCAAACTCTTCAGCCTTCCCGGCTATGGACAGGTCGAAAGTCAGTTTTATAGGCAGATAGCCACCATAAGGGAAACTCTCTGTCCCAATCCCCCATATCTCCAACTCTTCAATCTTCTGGATGGGTAGGTGACCTAGATGCTTGTCATAAAAGTCCCGGTACAACAGGGTCACTTGCGCCCCAGTATCCAATAAGGCTCTTGTGTAGACTCCCTCCACTTGAACAGGTACTATCGGGGAGGGACCTACCAGCTTCTCTGGATATCGCTTCGAAGGAGTCTCCTTCCTTGGATCTTTGCATTTTCCTTTTGGACTTTCTTTCTTCCATTTCTCTTTGGACTTAAGCCTCTCTTGGGCCTGGTATGCATTGATCTCCCTCCTTTTAATGGGTGTAACTACCCGCTGAGGGACATTGCACTCTTTCTTTGGGGTGCCTTCCCTCTGAGGAACCTTGTGTTTCTTCTGAAGGGTCTTGTCCACTCTTTTCATGTGCTTCTCATTCAGTTTGGAGTTCACTGGAGATGATGGGCACCCGGTTGACTCCTTCACCGGGGCCCGCTGAAGTTTTCCGGCGGCTTGCGGTTACTCATCTTTTTTTTCTTTGGACTGGTACATGAAGCAGGTAATATCGTCACCCAGGTGTACTTCAGGTAAATGCAAGATCATTTTCAGTGACCCCCGGATCCGTGAGAAATCAAAATGACACATATGGAAACGGATAGTGTGTTCATTAGATCTCTGGCCTTTATTGAATTTTGAGTGGCTTTTATGTAAAAGAAAGATAGGAGGGGCAATGTCTTAACACATACGTTTCTAAAAATAATACAAACTCAGTATATTCTTATCTTGTATTAAACTAGATTCAGCAGTCTACAAGAGCTAAAAGATGACTTTGCTTATACAATCAGGCTGATCCATGAATATCAGTAGCAGGGTGTAACTCTATGCAAACTGCCAGTTAAGCTAAGTATGTCAAAGTTCAATAATTTCATATATTCTATTACAATCCCCTCTTTTATCACGAACGTGATAATCACAAACCCTGAAGCCCCCGACATTCACCTGGACTACTTTCAATTGTCCATGAAATACAAAGGGGGGAGGGGCGTGACAGTCCTTAAAAGCAAGTGGGAGGGGCATGAAAGCCTTTAGGCCAAATAAAAAATTGTCCCAAAGAAAAGCACAAAAAAAATCTCTTGTATGGCTTCTGAATGTCCAATAAATTCATGAAAGGGAAGGAAAAAGAAATGTTCTCCTAAACTTTTCCCAAAACTCTTGGTTCGATTCTGTGTTTACACATATTTTACAGAGATCCTTCTACCCCAAAACCCTGCCTCTTTGTAAGGATAGAACTCGATATCCACAGACAGATGGGAACTGATGCATTGGGCTAGACTTGGGTCTTCGGGCTGGCATATCTGGATCACTCCCTTGTGATGCTCACTGGAATTTCGTAGACCTTGGGCGTGCGTCTAACCCTCAAGGTGTCATTCCAGGAATATTTTTCAGCAGGTGTCCGCCTTTCTCAGCATCTCCCATGGCATTTGAACAACAAACATGAACAACAAAGATGAACAACGAAGATTTCCATGTAAAAGCTGTAGTCATCTCTTCATCCGGATAGGGTATAAGGCAGGGTATAAATGGGGTATAGGGTAGGAATGGGATGGGCATTTCTTCTGGCTGGCTGGGGCAGATATTCCTCATCCAACATGAATAATCACAGAATCTATCTGATCAATTAAGGCTTTAACCATTGGAGGTATTAAACATAATATTCCTCATTAACTCAAACATAAGTAAAGCATGCAGTCTTCATTATGTAGATTCAATATGTTTAAACTAAACATTTTTTCAAATCCAGTATTACAGCAGGACTTCAATAAAACTTAAACAACTTTAGTTTCTTCTATCCTCGGGACCCAAGTGGACCCGAGGAACTCAGAACAGAACATTTTACCCAAGCACATATTCTGACTCAGAAGTCAGCCTCCTAACTTTGCAAATATATCTGATCATCAGCAACAAACAAAACATTGATGGATAAACTTCATTACATCATTAACACTTCATGATTGAAACTCTGGGAATTCAAAAGGTAAATATATCCAGAATAGTCACTCTGACTGTTATTCAAACAAACTTTCCCATCATATTTTAGTACCTCATGGATTCAATATATGCAGCAATTTATTTCGTATATCCTGGTTACTTAACCCAAAGTTTTAGAGAAATATATATTATCAGGAACATGGGCCTAATAACTTCTACTCCCTGAACAAGAAAACACAATATGAGACAACCATCTCTTTGTGTATATTTTAAACAAACACTTAAGATACTTTACTAATCAAATAATACCTTGTGCATTCATTAAACACAATACAACCACTTTCTCCTTTTATTCACATCCATTTGGCCACTCCATTCATTCTTCATTTAGAAATGTTTTCCATATTTGCCCTTTGAACATCTTTTAAGCATCTTTTACCATTACTTTTTTTTTTCTCTCGTATTTTTCCCTAGTGCATAGGATTATACAAACCTTAAGTTACTTCCTTTTTCTTTACCAACCACAATTCCTCTGGCGTAGCGCCTGGAATACATAACTTCCTTGGATGAGGCTGGCTCACACACCTGCGGTGCATTCGCACTCCGCACTGCCCAAAAAGGTGTGCGTTTTCTAGACAGTGCGGTCCGGCTTACGTGCGAATTCAGGGCCATTGACTTCTATGGGAACGCTTCTGAATCGCACATGTCATTCAGTTGTGATCAGTATAAAATCCTGACCTGATATGCAATCCTGACCTGATCCTGATCAAAAACTGACATGAAACGCTGAACAACTACTTTGTCAATTAGCTGTGAAAACAGAACTCAAACTCGCACTGCATATGTGTGAACCCAGCCCTAAAATTGTATTTAACCCAAAAAAAGAAAATCAAAATTTTTTAAATCCCCAATCATTGTTCATACAGCCTAAACACAAATTAAAACCATTTGCACAAATATCCATTCCCTTGTCTTGTAACAGGCAATGTCCTTATACAATGCAAAAGTTTGCTTTTTTTTTTTTTCAACATCAACAAAACTATATTTGTCGAAACTGAAAAGAAAAACAACACCTTTTAACTTCAATAACGTGAGGATAGGCAATTACACAATTAAAACAGTCCCCAAAGTCAGACTCTAAGGCTCTATCTCCACTACTGTAAGTTGCTGTGCGACTTGACACATGCGAAGTCGCATGACAAGTCAAAAACCCATGTAATTCAATGATCCTTGTTTTAATTTGTGCGCCTCAAGTCGCAGCAAGGCAAAAAGGTTCTTGCACTATTTTGTTCCTACTTCGGTGCGACCTTTTCTCACACTTTTGCATGACATTGCATCAAAAATCGCATTGCAAAGTCACACTGCAAATCACGCAAATCTGGGGTTGCAATAGTGGAAACAGAACCTAACTGAAATAATCAAAATACCCCATGTATAAGTTGAAATGCTACTCTAAAAAAATTGTATCTGATCAGATTCCTCAAAAAAAAAACATTTGGTACCAGCGCATACATGTAATTTATCAGTGACGTCACATTACCCTTTTACTGTTTCCAATTAATTATGTATTTGACATGGGAATATGTGCCCAACACATTTCATGAATAGACTGACAATAGTTGCAACATTTTAACAATAAACATGTATTTTTTAATCTATATAGATAACTTTTCTGAATCAAATCCTTCTTAAACATTTTCTCCACCTCAGCAAGTCTCTCGGACTCGCTGAATATGGAATGCAAATATAGCAGTATGCTTTGCGCAAAAGCGTTGACGAAGGTATGATCGGTTGTTTGATCCCCTCTTTCACTTGAAGTGAAATAGCAGATTTATGCAAGTGGACATATACCTCTGTGTATTGTGCTAAACAATACTTTGGATAGGAGGAATCACTCAAATAAAGCACCACACACAGATGAGTACCCTACTCTGTCCCTCTCACCTGCCCACTTTACTTGGCAGGATCAAAGGGCTTATTAATTACTCAACAATCCGTTTGCATTCAGAAGAAAAAACAACTTATACTTTAAATTGGAATTCCAAGACAACAACAAACAAACACATAAAATGTAAGCATTTTTCTCTGAGCAGATGGAAGAGAATTCCCTATACTAACAACAACTTTCCCTATAGTATAGCTAAAACCCCTTTGTCCCATCTGCACCACAGCGACAACATTTATCATACATACAAAAGTACTTACCACTCTCACAATATTTGGATATAAGCAAGGGAGATTTCTAATACTGTAGACCACTTTGACTGTTTAACCTTAGGGCCAGTTCACACCACATGCAGTCCAGTGAGTTTTAAAAAAAAATAAAAAATTCTGAAGCAGGTTATATGGTCTTCAATGGCATAGTTCACACCAGTTCTTGCAGTTCCAGTGCACTTCAGTTCAAGCATCCTTCCTGCACTGGAACGCTGCAAAAATGCATAAAAAACGCACTGGAGGGGTGAAAAAAACACTGGACTGCATTAAAAATGCACAAAAAACGCACTAGAACGCATCAAAAATTTGCATGTAAAAAAACCACCTGGAACGCATCCGGACTGCATTTCTATGGTGCAAACCGCCCCCTACAGTCAGTGTATCTACACAACAAATTATCGTATTACTTCTATGCGACAGATAGAAAAGCGAAAGTAGGTTGGATCACCGAAATATAATCCTCATTTACCATTTCAGCTCCTTGCCAAAAGGACTGTCGTGTACACTTTTCTACAGCGTTCCCAAAACGCTTCTCAAAGGCGGATTTTCCCAAAAAATCCCCTATACACCAAGGTGTGGTTCGTATCCCTCTTCTACATAAATTTAGTTCTAGATGAAATTTAAATCAGAGCTAAGGTAAGAGAAAACAGTCTGTCTAAAAGACAAAAAGATTCTTCTTACCAAAGGTGATTTTTTCATCTCCACCACTGCCACCATCTGAAGCAGGTAATATCGTCACCCAGGTGTACTTCAGGTAAATGCAAGATCATTTTCAGTGACCCCCGGAACCGTGAGAAATCAAAATGACACATATGGAAACGGATAGTGTGTTCATTAGATCTCTGGCCTTTATTGAATTTTGAGTGGCTTTTATGTAAAAGAAAGATAGGAGGGGCAATGTCTTAACACATACGTTTCTAAAAATAATACAAACTCAGTATATTCTTATCTTGTATTAAACTAGATTCAGCAGTCTACAAGAGCTAAAAGATGACTTTGCTTATACAATCAGGCTGATCCATGAATATCAGTAGCAGGGTGTAACTCTATGCAAACTGCCAGTTAAGCTAAGTATGTCAAAGTTCAATAATTTCATATATTCTATTACAGTACATGCTTTGGCCGCATGGCCAACCCCTCCGCAGTTGAAACAAGTCATGTCCCCCCAATCTTGTAGGGATGCGGGCGCTGAGGTATTTGGAAACAGCTCCCTCCTCGGACTTTCCCTCTCCGGTTCCCTTGACTTCTTTTCCATCGGGGAGGTCAGTATCCCCAATACTTGGGACATCTGCGACTTCAAGGTATCCACCTCTGAGTCTCTTTCCAGGGTCATGGCCGTCCTGACCATCACCGGAGGAGGATTTACCGACTCAACTGGTTGGTTCTTCTTCTTCTCCTCCAGCATAGCTTCTTCCTCTCTGACTACTCGGATCAAGTCAGGGTACTCCAGGCTCTTCCCGTCCTGTCTGATGCGTAGCGCCAGTGCAATGGGGTCCAGGGACTGAGATCCTCTCATCACCTGCTGAACACGGGCCTCATCCACCTTCCGTGGGTCAATCCCCTTTTTAAGGATCATCTTATGCAGGATCTTATCCAGACGCCTCATAAACTCTGACAGTTTCTCTCCTGTCTTTTGGTAGCAGTGCTCCAGCTGGTAAGTGAGCTCAGTGATTTTCTCTGTTCCACCGAACACATTCTGTAGAATGTCCAGGTAGTCCTGTGCATCACAGTCTGTTTTACTCATCTTGAGGTTGCGTATGGCCTCTAGAGCAGGCCCCTTCAAGCTCTCAGCAATTCTCCGCTTCTTTCTGTGGTCTGGGACTTCCCATTCTTCTAGGGCCTGAGTGGCACTGTCTAACCACTCCTCAAACCCCTCTTCACCCGAAGGCACAGGTTTCCTTCCAGAGAATATTCTGAGTTTTCTGTATCCCGACATTTGGTAGTCTAACTTCCCTCTTACACTGGGCTACAATTTCCCCCAGGACTGCTGTCATGGAAACCCTGTCAGGAACAGACGCCCTGGACTTCCTGGTTCCCGCCCGCGCAGGTGACGCCCGAAGGGCTATTTAAACTCCTCACTTGCAGACAGTCCCTGCTGTCTGCTCTACAGCGTTTATCCCAAGTGACCTGATCTGCCTTGTTTACCTGTATCTGACC
Source organism: Rana muscosa (assembly GCA_029206835.1). Classification (NCBI taxonomy): domain Eukaryota; kingdom Metazoa; phylum Chordata; class Amphibia; order Anura; family Ranidae; genus Rana; species Rana muscosa. The sequence goes on from CM055120.1 coordinate 227,758,861, forward strand.
CGGCTTCCTGTGACCCTCCTGCTATCTGCCTGTACCTGACCATCGGCCTGTTTTCTGACTTCGGTATTGCCTGATCCTTTTGTGCCTCGCTGCCTGCCAGTTTACCCGACCCCGGCTTGTCTGACGATCCTGCCTGACCTTGGCTCTTGTTCACCTGCTGCTGCCTAGTGGTTCCAGTTTACCTGCTGTGCCTCCCGGTCCGGGTCATCTGCTGAGTTCCTGGTTCCTGTCTGCTCATCTGCTGGTTCCTGTCTGCTCATCTGCTGGTTCCTGTTCACCTGCTGCTGCCCAGTGGTTCCAGTCTACCTGCTGTGCCTCCCGGTCCGGGTCATCTGCTGAGTTCCTGGTTCCTGTCTACTCACCTGCTGCAGTTCCTGGTTCCTGTCTGCTCATCTGCTGGTTCCTGTCTGCTCATCTGCTGGTTCCTGTTCATCTGCTGCTGCCCAGTGGTTCCAGTCTACCTGCTGTGCCTCCCGGTCCGGGTCATCTTCTGAGTTCCTGGTTCCTGTCTACTCACCTGCTGTAGTTCCTGGTTCCTGTCCACTCACCTGCTGTAGTTCCTGGTTCCTGCCTCCTCACCTGCTGGTTCCTGATCACCTGCGGTAGTTCTTGATCCTGCCAGGCACTCGTACCCCTTCCACCTCCGTGCTTCCTGTTATACCACCAGGGGCCGCCGGTGGGAGCCGTGAGGGAGGCCTCCCTCTGCTAACCGGGCTCGTCACCGTCAGGTACGTGACAGTAGCAGACAGCCATGTCTGAGCCCGAGCAGGGAGCCTCACCTATGGAGGAACTATGCCGACACCTGGCGGGACTGACCGAGGCCGTTAAGAGCCTCCAGCAAGGCTACACTCACCTGGAAGGACAAGTGCGGGCCCTCACCAACCCCGATGGAGCTCAAGGGGGTCCACGTGCCTCCACTTCTTCCGCCGGGGCAGGAGCTGCGCCCACGGTGGTCATGCTTCCCCCTGAACCCAGGGTCCCTACACCCGAAAGATTCTCCGGGGACCGGAGCAAGTTCAGGGCTTTCCGGAACTCTTGTGAGCTGTACTTTGCCTTACAGCCCCGCACCTTTTCCTTAGAAGCTACCAAGGTGGGCTTTGTAATTTCGCTGCTTTCCGGAGACCCACAGAACTGGGCCCACCACCTGCTAGAACGCAAAGATGCGTCCTTGGACAGCCTTACACTTTTTTTTGACGCCATTGCCCAATTGTACGAGGACCCTCAGCTCTCGGTCACTGCAGAGAACGCCCTGCGGACCCTTCAGCAGGGACGCAGAGCAGCGGAAGACTATGTAGCTGAATTCAGGCGCTGGAGCGCAGACACCAGCTGGAATGACGCTGCCCTCCGTCACCAGTTTCGTATAGGCCTTTCTGACCCCCTGAAGGACGAACTGGCTAGGGTAGGAATACCAGAAAATTTGAACCTACTGATCGATCTGACAATTCAGATCGACCGACGCCTGAGGGAACGGAGGGTTGAGAGGGCCACGGGCTTCACCCGGCCGACCTGGATGCTTCCCCGGGTCCCCAGTCATCCGCACCCAGCTTCTGCAGCACCCTTGACCCCCTCGTACGATGCTCCTGAACCCATGCAGCTTGGGGTCCTCCGCCCTTCCCTTACTCCGGAGGAACGCCAACGCCGACGCGCGCACAACCTGTGCCTGTACTGCGGGGAGCCCGGTCACTTCGTTAGGAACTGTCCCCTGAAGTTCCGTAAGTGCTTGTCAGTATTCCCTGCTGTGATCAACCCTCAGACTAAATCCTCCTCTCACTTCGCTCTTTCTATCTCCCTGCAGCTCCCAGGAAGGACCCTGCAAGTCATCGCAATTATTGACTCTGGGGCTTGTAGTTGCTTCATGGACTCAACTTTTGCCCGTACTCAACTTATTCCTCTACTTCCCAAGACCCATGGACTACGGGTTCACCTGGCTGATGGGTCCCTTATCAAGTCGGGGCCCGTGGTCGAAGAGACGGCTCCCCTACCTGTCACTGTCTTCTCCTCTACAGGGGTGCACCGAGAATATCTACGGCTGGATATTATCTCCTCTCCACTATTCCCCATAATTCTCGGTATGCCCTGGCTACAAGCCCATAATCCTACCATTAACTGGGTCACGGGGGTGATCACGTTTCCTTCCTCCTACTGCCAACGGTCCTGTGGCTCACACAAACCCCCTGGGCCTGCCACCTTAATGTGTACCGACACTGAGGCCGGAATACATCAGGCCATCCCTGACGCTTACCTGGACTTTCTCGATGTGTTTAGTAAACAGGGGGCAGAGACACTACCACCCCACCGAGCCTACGACTGCCCCATTGATCTACTTCCCGGAGCAGCTATTCCTTTCGGTAGGATTTTCCCTTTAACGGAGGTGGAACAGGGGGCCCTGAAGGACTACATCGATGAGAACCTTTTAAAGGGGTTCATTCGCCCCTCTACGTCACCAGCAGGCGCAGGCATTTTCTTTGTAGAAAAGAAGGACCATACCCTCAGGCCATGTGTGGACTACCGTGAACTAAATAAGGTCACCATTAAAAATCGTTATCCTCTTCCTCTGGTACCAGAGTTGTTCCAAAGATTGGGAGCTGCCGTTATTTTTACTAAGCTTGACCTCCGGGGAGCCTATAACCTGGTCCGAATCAAGGAGGGCGATGAGTGGAAAACCGCCTTCCGCTCCCGGTTCGGACATTTCGAATATTTAGTGATGCCCTTCGGGCTGTGCAATGCCCCTGCCACCTTCCAGTATTTAATTAATGATGTTCTTCGGGACTTTTTAGATCTCTTTGTGATTGCTTATTTAGATGACATACTAATCTTCTCTTCCTCCCTTGACTCTCATCGCAGGCATGTCAGAAGTGTGTTAGACCGGCTTCGGCAGCATAAACTATATGCGAAGACTGAGAAATGCGAGTTTGAGCGGGAGAGCATAGCATTTCTGGGATTAATCATCTCTGGCGAAGGCATCAGGATGGACCCACAGAAGATCACCGCAATCTTGGACTGGCCAGCGCCAGTGGATAAGAAGGGAATCCAACGGTTCGTTGGATTCGCCAACTTTTATCGTAAATTCATCCGGGGGTTCTCCGCCATCATTGCACCCATTACTCAGCTAACCAAGCAAGGTACCCGCTTCCACTGGTCCCCTGAGGCCCAAAAGGCCTTTGAGGATCTCAAAGGGCTCTTCACCTCTGCATCCATCTTAAAACACCCAGATTCCTCCCTACCATTTGTACTTGAGGTAGATGCTTCTGAGGTTGCAGTAGGGGCAATATTGTCACAGAGGCAAGGAACCAAAGCTTTGCTTCATCCGGTGGCTTTCTTTTCTCGCAAATTATCTGCGGCAGAAAAGAACTATGACGTGGGAGACCGGGAACTCTTGGCGATTAAGTCCGCCCTGGAAGAATGGAGGTACTTACTTGAAGGTGCTGCTCACCCGATCTTAGTATTCACCGACCATAAGAACTTAGAGTACCTGAAAACTGCAAAAAGACTAAAACCACGACAAGCCAGATGGGCCCTGTTTTTTTCCCGGTTCTCCTTCCATGTGACATACCGCCCCGGTGCCAAGAACACTAAACCCGACGCCTTGTCCCGAATGTTTCATGGATCCAAAGAACTCTCCTCACCCGATACAATCCTCGCTCCTGGGAATTTTCTCCTACTTCAGGAGGACCTACTCTCCCGGATCAGACAAGCCACCACTGGACAGGAACCCTCTCCTGAACTGGATCTGCAAACCAAGGATGGATTACTCTGGCACCAAGACAGGATATTCATACCAGAAGAACTAAAGATAACCGTGCTAGAGCTCTGCCACGATCATGCCCTTGCTGGGCACTTTGGCGTGGCTAAGACCACTGAGTTGGTACAACGTACCTTCTGGTGGCCTCGACTACGCGAGGATTGCAGGAGGTTCGTGGAGTCCTGTACTACATGTACCCGGAATAAAGGGTCCAGATCCAAAGCCTGGGGACTACTGAAGCCCTTACCCGTTCCAGAGAGACCGTGGAAAATGCTTTCTATCGACTTCATAGTTGAACTCCCCCCGGCTGAGAATCACACCACCATCTTTGTGATTGTGGACCGTCTGTCCAAGATGGCACATTTTGTTCCTATGAGAGGGACCCCCTCGGCCCCGGAAACTGCACAAATGTTCATTAAAGAAGTCGTCAGGCTCCACGGGGTACCTGCTAATATAGTCTCCGATCGAGGGGTACAATTTACCTCCCGGTTCTGGAGGTCCCTCTGCAAGACTCTGGGAATACAGCTATCATTCTCTTCGGCTTACCACCCTCAAACCAACGGACAGACTGAGAGAACAAATCAGACCCTCGAGCAATATTTGCGTTGTTTCTCCTCCTTTGCTCAGAATGACTGTCTCTCCCTGCTTCTGCTAGCGGAGTTCTCCTACAATAACTCCATCCACTCCGCAACTAACTAGACCCCATTTTTTGCGAACTTTGGGTTTCACCCCACATTTCTGCCCAACTCTCTCCCTGAGTGCTCAGTGCCCGCAGTTCTCGAAAAAGTGAATTTCTTCTCCTCTAACAACCAGCTTCTACGCAAAGCCATGGCAAGAACTCAGGAGTATAACAAGACGGTCTACGACAGGAGGAGACGGGGTGAATTAGCGCTGGCACCGGGCGACCAAGTATGGCTTTCCACCATCAATCTAAGATTGGCTTGCCCGTCCAAGAAATTGGGCCCCAAGTTTCTAGGGCCTTTTCCTATCAAAAGGAAAATCAACGAGGTGGCCTACGAGCTGGAGCTCCCCGACTCCCTGAGGGTCCACCCTGTTTTTCATGTTTCTCTATTGAAACCGTCAGTCTCCAACCCATTCCCAGGTCGGACCCCGACTCGCCCTGATCCCGTCATCATAGACGGGGAACAGGAATTCGAGGTAGAAGCTATTTTAGACGCACAAAGAAGAAATAGCCAGAGTCAATTTTTAATAAAATGGAAGGGTTACGGACCAGAGGAGAACTCCTGGGAACCCGAAGAGAACATTCACGCCAAAGACCTGATACAAGCCTTCAGGAGGTCTCACCCCGAGAAGTTTGCTCCTAGGAGCATCCGGAGGCTGCCCCTTGGGGGGGGGGCAATGTCATGGAAACCCTGTCAGGAACAGACGCCCTGGACTTCCTGGTTCCCGCCCCCGCAGGTGACGCCCGAAGGGCTATTTAAACTCCTCACTTGCAGACAGTCCCTGCTGTCTGCTCTACAGCGTTTATCCCAAGTGACCTGATCTGCCTTGTTTACCTGTATCTGACCCGGCTTCCTGTGACCCTCCTGCTATCTGCCTGTACCTGACCATCGGCCTGTTTTCTGACTTCGGTATTGCCTGATCCTTTTGTGCCTCGCTGCCTGCCAGTTTACCCGACCCCGGCTTGTCTGACGATCCTGCCTGACCTTGGCTCTTGTTCACCTGCTGCTGCCTAGTGGTTCCAGTTTACCTGCTGTGCCTCCCGGTCCGGGTCATCTGCTGAGTTCCTGGTTCCTGTCTGCTCATCTGCTGGTTCCTGTCTGCTCATCTGCTGGTTCCTGTCTGCTCATCTGCTGGTTCCTGTTCACCTGCTGCTGCCCAGTGGTTCCAGTCTACCTGCTGTGCCTCCCGGTCCGGGTCATCTGCTGAGTTCCTGGTTCCTGTCTACTCACCTGCTGCAGTTCCTGGTTCCTGTCTGCTCATCTGCTGGTTCCTGTCTGCTCATCTGCTGGTTCCTGTTCATCTGCTGCTGCCCAGTGGTTCCAGTCTACCTGCTGTGCCTCCCGGTCCGGGTCATCTTCTGAGTTCCTGGTTCCTGTCTACTCACCTGCTGTAGTTCCTGGTTCCTGTCCACTCACCTGCTGTAGTTCCTGGTTCCTGCCTCCTCACCTGCTGGTTCCTGATCACCTGCGGTAGTTCTTGATCCTGCCAGGCACTCGTACCCCTTCCACCTCCGTGCTTCCTGTTATACCACCAGGGGCCGCCGGTGGGAGCCGTAAGGGAGGCCTCCCTCTGCTAACCGGGCTCGTCACCGTCAGGTACGTGACAACTGCGCATAATTCTGCGCTGAGGGTGGCAGGTGGCGATCCGGGACTTTCCTTTTTCTCCCGTTTTTCTGCTTTTGGGGTGGGTGATGGAGATAGTTTCGGTGTCTGAAACCGTCCTCCTGGCTTGAGCGGCAGCGCGTGTATTAGGCTATAAGTCTGATCATCTATTGCTTCTACACTTGGATTCTTGAAATGCTCTGGGACTCTGTTCTTCCACTCTATTAGTGCGTGGGTCAGTGAAGAATTCGACCTGAGATCCACCACCCATACCTTCTGGTGCGGGAACAGTGATATCACTAGCTGCTTCACCGCTTCTTCTTGCCAGATCCCTGGTAGTTCTATGACTACTACCCCGGCTGGATCTGTGCCAACCGCTCTGCACCACTGTCCTACTTCTAGTGGGTCCATGCTGGTGCTTTTGGCGCGTTAGTTGCTGCAACAGGATCCCGGACTCGAGAGCCCCCACGTGTAGCGCTACCCCCAGTTAAGAGAGCCGCTGGATTTTTGTTTCGGGCCCTGTTTACAGCACCACCAACCCCCGGCAATCTTACTCGACCCACTCTGGCACAGTTAGTCTAGGGATTATATTTGTATCACAATCAAACAGTATTGCAAGGGTTACCTCTTTGCAATAAGACAACACACTGAGGTGAGAGATCAAGTATAACGGTTTTACTTTAGTTTTAAAAGGGCATAGGCAGAACATAACACATACAACTCGCTTACAGAGCCCTGCAGCAATAGATATAGCACGCAATAACGGCGCAGCGCGGTAATCCACCACGCGCAGCTATTATTGTATACGCGCCCTATGGCGCACTAAAACAATAGTCTATCTCCCCTCCCTGGTCAGGCCTGACACAGAAGAAATCTCAGTCTTTTCATTAAGGATTTCTTCGCATGCAAACTTTCGGTGGTGCACTTGATGAAACAGTATTTTTGTAATCCACAAAGTAGGCAGTCACAAAGAACACTATACTGGAGACCCTTTAAACTCTGTCCTGCTACTGGTCTCCAGTGAAGTAACAAACAAACGATCGGTGGGCCAAGGCAGTCTATAGGCCTAAACACGGTACAGTCTATTGGATTTGAGCAAGTGCTCGCTCACCACTCCGGACGCGATCCCAGTCTGGGACTTCCACCTGCTGTGTCTCTGCACACAGCGTCTGCCACGATCGGGTCCCCGATCCGACTGATGTCCTCACTCGACAAGTCATTATTTAGGAACTAAACTATACCTTTTATTGCAATCTCAATAGGGCTTCAAAAAGGTTCGAGACATGAGCCTAGAAATCTCACACCTCCAACAAGACACCCAGAACCACATGATGTAGATTGTAGAGGAACGTGAAGTGGAAAGTGGCACCACAACAGGTCAGTGTCAAACACCACATATTCAGGTTAATAGATGTAGGCCTACATATTTATACTACATGTTGTTTTTGAAATTTTTAGGTGCTGTTCTGCCTGAAGACCAAGATAATTTTACAAGTCACAGTGCACAGATCCTGATACAATACCTAATGGTCTGCTGTCGTGACCTTGAAAAAATAACGGGAGACTTGATACAGATCAGGTAAAATACCAAGCGGGTGGAGCAAAGGCTACAAAATATCATGGCTGTGCTTGGGCGGGTTTAATTTTTTGCCACAAAAGAACTTTGAACTTGCTTTGTTTTCGAGGGTTATTTTTTGGTTTAATGTTTAATTAATACTACATGTAGAAATTTAGATAAAACATTTTTTGTACATTTTTTAAGCATGCCTGTTCATGCGTTTTACCCCAAAAAATATTTTAGAACACTCCAAATTTAAAACATACTTTTGTTAAAATAAAACAAAAATTTTATGTGCAAAGATTAAAAAGATTTTAAAAACAAAAATGTGTGGCTTATTATCTAAATGTTGCCCAAAGTAAGCAAAATGATGTTTTGTGTTTACACTGACAATGATGGGTATTTAATAATGCAAAATACACATGGCACTACAAGTGCACTAGGAGAACCAAGAAGAAAGATAAAAGAAACACAGCCAAAAAGACAATCCAAACAAAATTCAGCAGAAAGATTTTATTTTTTAACACAATCAAATTAAGATTCAACAGGCATATCAATGGCCCCCCTACCCACAAAATATTATTAAACGGCCAGCTTCCAGGGCCACTAAATTATTACCGTCCTGTATTGAGGCCTCAGGCCCACCAAAAAAAAGATAATTAGGGGAATGTACCCGTAAGAAATTGTGTAGGACACAACAGGTCATTACCACATGGTTCCATTTGTATGGGGCAAGATGGATGGAGGTCAGGAACAAGCGGAATCAGCTGGCCATGATGCCAAAGGCATTTTCCACCACCCTTCTGGCTCTGGCCAGCCGATAATTAAACACCCTCCTCTCAGGGGTGAGGGTTCTTTGAGGAAATGGCCTCATTAAATGGCGATCCAGGCCAAACGCCTCATCCGCAAAAAAGACGAACGGGAGTCCCTCCACATTCTGGTCCGCTGGTGGCAAGGCCAGCTCATCTGATAGGAGCCGTTGGCCAAACTCAGTCTGAGCAAAGACTCCTCCATCGGACATCCGTCCATTTTTACCAACATCCACGTAAAGAAATTCGTAGGTGGCCGACACCACTGCCATCATGATGATGCTGTGGAACCCCTTATAATTGAAGTAATAGGAATATCGAATGGGGTGGTGGTACGGCCCATACATGCTTGCCGTCGATGGCCCCTCCACAGTCTGGAAAGTTCCATCACTGGGCAAACTGAGATGCCACATTCTGCCATTCATGTGGCGTAGAGGGGAACTGTGGAGTTAAACAAAAAAAAATATTAATACTTTCATACATAAACATTGCAAGCAGATTTGACACAATCATTCCTGGCCAACATCAGGATAAACTTATATAGATTTTTAAATGATTTGTAACCAAAAAAAAACAAACAATTACACAGTCACTTATCAGATTCAACACCCCCTCTGATGAGCCATTTAAGAAATTTTATTGGGGGGGGTTTGAAGATGAGTTGGGGACCTCCCAAATCAAGGCTGTAGCACTCTGTATTAATTGAAAGAAAATATAACATTCCTAAGAAAGCTTTAGGGGGCATTTAGCGTAAAGCACTACAATGGAACAGACAGCAAAAAAAAGGGAAGTGACTAGGCTAGGTAGGTATGGCGCCAGGATAGCATGCTGGAGAGGTTAGTAAGGGGAAATATGCATGTAGACCAAAAAAGGAGCATAAAAAACTATACAACATGCATGGGGAGAAAGGGGACATTCACAGCATATTACAATCATGGTAATTAGGGACTGATGAAATAAATATTAAACATTATTAAGCAATAAATACATAAAATTTGATGTTAAAGGAGAAAACTTACCTTAATATAGTCCTCCTGCAAAACTTGAAGGATGGCAGAACAAGTCCCTGGTATAATGATCCCCAGAGCCTGGGGGGAGATGCCTGTTGAGAACTTGAGGTCCTGCAGGCTTCTCCCAGTCGCCAGGTATCGCAACGTGGCGATGAGCCTCTGCTCAGCAGTGATGGCTTCCCGCATAACGGTGTCCTGCCTGGTAATATAGGGGGACACCAAAGCCAACAGATGCTGAAATACGGGGTCAGACATCCTGAGAAAATTCCTGTAGTCCTCAGGAATATTCTCCCTGATCTCCCGCAACAAAAGGCATGTGACAGAATTGGTGCCGCTGGAGCAACCAATTCTTGGTCCATGAACTCCTCCTCACCCTGTTCATGGACTGGAGTCGGGATACAGAAAGAACCCCTGCTCCAACTACAGCACGAACTCTACGACAAGTACGTACCCGCAACATGGCTAGATAACGGTCGGCTGGTCAGAACAAACTAAAAGAACGCACGGAAGAACAGCAAGGCCTATGAAGAACGAGCTGAAAAACAGTAACGAGCGGCCAAGAACGCACTGAATAAACAGATACGACCTGACTACAAGCACTGAAAGACAGATACGAACCCACAAGCACAAACTGAACTGTTGTGTTACACTATGTGATTTTTCTTGCTCTGTGTCTTTAAGATCTGTCCCCTTCTTTCTAGCTGAACTCTCGCTCTCACCGTAGTTCTTTATATATCTCCTCCACTTCCTGATTCTGGTCATTACTCCTGTATATCTTCCATGCTAAACATCTTACATGTGGCTTACAACTGCAACGTTTTTCTACCTATGAATATCCATCATTAAACGGAACATTCGAAAGGATTCATCGTCTGTCGTCCTAACTGTGAGTTTATTCATTGAGTTAAACTGCCTGTATCGATGCAAGGGATGAATATCAAACCAGCTTGAGTAAGGCCTACTTAAACCTGGAGATGAACTTTATCGCTTTGTAGTTGAGACAGAACAGTAGAAAAACGGAGTTTCACAGCCTAATTACAAGATTTCTGCATGTAAGTACTGAAACAGACAAGATTTACTGCCCTCATAGCAAGACAGAAGGGACAGAGCAGCACATGGCAGCCTTATAGCCTGAGACAATCTGCACAGTGTCATATTTCAGCACACAGATCCTGCCTGCTTTCACAGTCAGTCTGCTATCATGAGTGACCAAGCTTCTGCATGTGAACTCACATCTACCTCCCCACAAGTTCCTGAAGAAACTGAGTTACCCAAACGCTCAGTTAAACCCACTTGGAAAGTAATGGAGAATTATGAAGCTTCAAGGACTGAATTGTCAAATAGCTTGGAATTAGTCTGGGAGAAAATCCTTGCTGAAGCCAATACAGTGTCTGTTGAACGTGAACCACTGACACTAGAGGGCGCCATTAAACAACTTTCTGCCTCATATGAGCTTTATCAGCTTACCAGCAGCAAATTCACTAATGTCTTGCAAAACATGAATACAGAAAGTGCGATGACACAATTAAAGCGCGTCAATGCTCTCAATATTGAAAGAGACAGTTTTATCCAGCAAACCAGATTAAAGGCAGAAGCAAAAATAAAGCTGTTACAGGACACTGCATCTCACAGATCTGTTTCCACCAGACGTTCTAAAAACTCGTCAAGATCCCATAGTTCAAGATACTCAACACTCAGTGAGCGACTTATTAATGCCCGCGCTGAAGTGGAAGCCAGCAAAGTGCAGGTGGCATATGCAGAAAAAAGAGCAGAGTTGGAAGCTCAAAGGGCAGAGTTGGAAGCGCAGTCAGCACTTCAAAGAGCAGAGTTGGAAGCGCAGTCAGCACGACAAAGAGCAACAATGGAAACCTTAAATGAACAGTGTAAACATGACGCAGCTATGGCAAAGCTAACGGTCCTACAGCAAGCTATCAGTGCAGACGAAGGTGCAAGTGAGAAAGACAGCATTAACCTAAACATAGCAGATATGGAAGACCCCCTCAAACGCACTAAAGACTATGTCCTAAGCCACTGCAGTGCACACTCCATTGTCTCCAATGCTCCCGGCTACATAGAGACTCCTTCACAGCTTCAAGTTAAAGAGGTTCCAGCAACTTCCTGCACTCAAAATCACTCCACTGCATTTCCTACCTGCCTACCTTGCCTGCCTTCATACGTCACAGAGCATCAGCGCAAGCTTCAAGCAAGTCATCAATCTCCAGTCATCGGTACAGCCTTGAATCAACGTACCATTGGAACAACTGACTTCAAGCAAGCAACTCACCTGGATGCATCTGCTGCACCATATTTCCCTGTGTCCTTTAACAACAATGTCAAAGATAACGCAATCAGCACCATACAGCCAACAGCATCTCACATAAAGGCGGAGACAACTGAGACAGAAGAGTTTGTGAGGTACATGCTTCGCAGAGAGCTCACAAAGACTGGTCTTACAAGTTTTGATGACCAACCTGAGAACTACAGAAGTTGGAAATGTGCCTTCAGAACTACAATCAGCAATATTGGCATTACAGCTGATCAAGAATTGAATCTGCTGATCAAATGGCTTGGTCCTCTATCTGCTGCACGTGTTAAGCCATTAAGATCGGTTTTCATGGACAATCCTACTGCAGGCCTCACAGCTGCATGGGAGCGACTAGAGCAAAGTAATGGCAGTCCAGAAGCTATAGAAAATCCTTTGTTCATGCGTCTGGAAACTTTCCCAAAGATATCCGGTAAGGACAACAAGGAGTTCCAGAGACTGAGTGACCTTCTCCTTGAGCTTCAGCTAGCCAAGACAGACCCAAAACTACCTGGACTCAGTTACCTTGACACTCCAAGAGGGGTAAACCCAATTGTCTCCAAGCTCCTGTATGGTTTGCAAGAGAAATGGACTGCACTAGGGTCATCATACAAAAGAGAGAACAAGGTTTCCTTCCCTCCATTCTCTTTCTTCTGTGAATTCATCAGGGAAATTGCAGAGACCAAGAACGATCCAAGTTTTTCCTACGGTGAGTACAGTCTCTTCTCACCCTTTCCTAAGAGTACCAGTCTTCAGGGCAACTACAGAAACCATAGAGGCCCAGTGTCCGTGAAAAAGACTGACATCCTTCCCACTCCTACCACAGTTCTGGCCACGAACAAACAGAGTAGGAAGATTGAAAACCCTAACAGAGAGTGTCCCATACACAAGAAGCCACACCCCCTCAATAAATGTATCGGCTTTAGGAAAAAGCCTCTGGAAGAGCGCAAGGAGCTTTTAAAGACATTTAGGGTATGTTTCAGGTGCTGTGCTTCTACAGAACATTTTGCAAGGGACTGTAATGTGTCCATCAAGTGCATAGAGTGTGGCTCTGAAGAACATGTGCAAGCCCTCCATCCTCTTGAGCCCAGCTCTGCACAACCTGCCAACACTCCTCCCAGGTTAACGCATGGCGGGGAGAATACAGACCAAGTGCCTAATTCTACCATCATTTCTTCATCCTGCACTGAAGTTTGTGGAGAAGACCGCTGTGGTAAGTCCTGTGCTAAGATATGCTTGGTGAACATATACCACAAGGATCAACCAGAAAAGTCTCTAAAGGCATATGCTATCTTAGACGATCAGAGCAATCGATCACTTGCAAAATCGGAATTGTTCAATCTATTTGAAATAAAAGGCGAAGCTCATCCTTACACCTTGGGTACCTGCAGTGGAACTATAGAGGTTTCTGGAAGAAGGGCTCATGGACTCATGGTATCTTCTCTCAAAGGTAACTTGCAATTACCCTTACCTACACTTGTTGAGTGCAATCAGATACCTGCCAACAGGGAAGAAATCCCTACTCCAGCTGCTGCTTTCCATCACCCTCACCTCAAGGTAATAGCAAATGAGATACCGCCGCTTGACAAAGATGCTCAGATCCTTCTTCTGTTAGGAAGAGACATTCTAAGAGTTCACAAGGTACACAGACAAGTCAGTGGACCCCCAGATGCCCCATTTGCCCAGCGCACAGATCTAGGGTGGGTCATCATAGGCAATGTCTGCATAGGCAAAATGAAAAGACCTACCAACATTTCGTCATTCAAGACAAATGTTCTGCCAAATGGCCGAAACACTTACTTTGAGCCATGCCCACACCACTACTGGGTGAAAGAGAAGATAGCCAGCCACGAATGGCAACATGGTATCTCAGGTGACACAAGCCCTTTCTCCTGCCATGATGGCGACTTCGGCTCTACAGTGTTTACTGCAACCAGTGAAGATGACATACTGGCTCCTTCAATGGAAGACAAAGAATTCATCAAGGTAATGGACAAGGAGTTCTTTCAAGATGACTCCAATAACTGGGTAGCACCCCTACCCTTTCATCTCCCAAGAGAGAGATTGCCCAACAACTTACAGCAGGCCATCAGTAGATTCTCCTCCTTAAAGCGAAACTTAAGCAGGAAACCAGAGATGCAAAAGCACTTTGTGGACTTTATGCAAAATGTATTTGACAGAGATCATGCAGAGCCTGCTGCCCCACTAAAGGAGGGAGAAGAATGCTGGTACCTTCCATCCTTTGGCGTGTATCACCCACGCAAACCAGACCAAATCAGAGTTGTCTTTGATTCCAGTGCTCAGCACGAAGGTGTTTCTCTTAACAACATGCTCCTTACGGGACCCAACTTGAACAACAGTCTAACAGGAGTCTTGATTCGTTTCAGACAAGAGCCTGTAGCAGTAATGGCCGACATTCAACAGATGTTTCACTGCTTCATCGTCAGAGAAGACAACAGAAACTACCTCAGGTTTCTATGGCACAAGGACAATGACCTCAACAAGGAAGTTATAGATTATCGCATGAAGGTACATGTCTTCAGTAACAGTCCTTCCCCAGCAGTGGCAACTTATGGGCTAAGGAGAACAGCTCAGACTGGAGAAGTTGAATATGGATCTGATGCCCGTCAATTTGTTGAAAGAAACTTCTACGTTGACGACGCACTTAAGTCCTTTCCAACTGCTAAAGAAGCAATTGATCTTCTCACCAGAACAAAGGAGATGCTGTCTGTAGCAAACCTTAGACTGCACAAGATTATATCCAACAGCCAGGAACTTATGAATGCCTTTCACTCTGAGGACTATGCCACTAGTCTAAAAAACCTTGACTTAGGTACAGATGTGCCTCCTGTACAGCGAAGTCTGGGTTTGTTGTGGAACATCAAGCAAGACAAATTCACCTTCCAAGTGTCAACTTGTGACAAACCCTTCACTAAGAGAAGAGTCCTGTCCGTGGTGAATAGCATCTATGACCCACTGGGTTTCCTTGCTCCAGTTACCATTCAAGGTAAGATTTTACTAAGACAGTTGTCTACTGAGAACATAGACTGGGATACTCCCTTGCCTAGTGAGAATCAACACAAGTGGGAAAGGTGGAGATACTCTTTAAAGTCACTAGAAAAACTTCAGATTCCCCGTTGCTATGTTCCAGGTTCCACTTCAACTGCTAACCGGAGAGAGATTCATATTTTCTCTGATGCATCAGTTGAAGCTATTGCTGCAGTAGCCTATTTGAAGACCTCTGAACTGAATGGAGAATCACACTGTAGTTTTGTCCTAGGCAAGGTAAAACTCACTCCCAAGCCTGCACATACCATACCAAGACTTGAACTTTGTGCAGCCGTGCTAGCAGTAGAAATTGCAGAGGTCATACGAAGTGAAATGGACACTAAAATTGATTCTTTCACCTTCTATACAGACAGTAAGGTAGTACTTGGTTACATAAACAACCAAACAAAACAATTTTATGTGTACGTCAGCAACAGGGTTGAACGTATCAAGAGATTCTCTCTACCAAGTCAATGGCATCACGTTCCCACTGAACTCAACCCAGCTGACTGTGGGACCAGAGCCGTGTCACCTGCCGCTCTTCAGGAGAGCTTATGGCTGTCACCTCCAAGGTTTCTGTGTGAGGACTCTTACTTACTCCCTATTGACACCACCTATGGGCTAGTAAACCCTGAAGATAAGGAAATAAGAACTGTGAACACCTCACTCCACACTTCTGTAAGTACAAAACAGAAGCTGCGGTCACACCGTTATGAGCATCAATGGAAGCAGGTGCAGCATTTAGCCAATGTGTTCTGGCATCGCTGGAAGAAAAAGTATCTTCACCACCTTCAAGGTCGCAACAAATGGCAAGCATCTAAGCCGAATCTTAAGGTTGGAGACCTCATCCTTCTAAAAGACAAGGAAGTTTGTCGGAATGAGTGGCCTATGGGTCTTATTACTAAAGTTATGCCCAGCGACGATAACAAAGTCCGGAAGGTAGAAGTCAAGGTAACCAAGGGAGGATCGACACAAACCTTTAGTCGAGCAATTACAGAGTTAATACTCCTTTTGCCAGGTGAGTGACTTGTGCAAGGACTAGCCATGCTGTTGGCAGGGCGGGGAGTACATTGCTGCCATCTACAGGTTCTACTCAGAACTTTGGAATTATTTGAAGACATCATACTATGACTTTATGTTCTTCATCCTGTTGAACTTACGTTTATTATTTGCTTGTTGCATGTTTTTCATTACAGGTTCCAGGACATTCGTCAGTATTGGACTTTTTGAAAATATATATTTTAGTTTAAGGTTATGAAATCTAAAGATTTCAGACGGGGAGTGTTGTGTTACACTATGTGATTTTTCTTGCTCTGTGTCTTTAAGATCTGTCCCCTTCTTTCTAGCTGAACTCTCGCTCTCACCGTAGTTCTTTATATATCTCCTCCACTTCCTGATTCTGGTCATTACTCCTGTATATCTTCCATGCTAAACATCTTACATGTGGCTTACAACTGCAACGTTTTTCTACCTATGAATATCCATCATTAAACGGAACATTCGAAAGGATTCATCGTCTGTCGTCCTAACTGTGAGTTTATTCATTGAGTTAAACTGCCTGTATCGATGCAAGGGATGAATATCAAACCAGCTTGAGTAAGGCCTACTTAAACCTGGAGATGAACTTTATCGCTTTGTAGTTGAGACAGAACATGAACTCCACAAAACGATCTTAAAAGAACGAAGACTGAAAAGCGCGAATCGTCTCTCACCAAACTTTTACTAACACGCGGTAACACGAAATTAGCAAAAGCTTCCCAAAGGGTGGCGCCATTCGAAAGGAACTTCCCCTTTATAGTGCCGTCGTACGTGTTGTACGCCACTGCGCTTTGCTAGAGCGTTTTTTTTCATGAACGTGTGTATGCAAGACAGGCTTGAGAGGAAACAAGAAAAATCACGTCGAGAAAAACTTCGTTATAACAGGCATAACAGGAGAGAATTTCCCTTCCTAGGGGTAGATTTCCTCTCACTTCCTGTTGTCTCCCTCCATTTGCAAGTAGAAAGAAAAGGGAAAGATCTGGTGTCCCCAGTAACACACTTTCATCCCTGTAACATATAATAAAATGAAGAATTCGCCCTGGGACTTTAAATGAAGTGTGTAACGTTTCCGCCAGTAAACATAACAGTAGTAAATACAGTATATGGTTTATTCAAGTAAAATAGTTTACATGCATAGATAACACCAACAGTTGCCAATTAAAAAAGATACATAAACAAGGAATATTGGTATTGGTACATAAATGTATGTACCGATATTCCTTGTTTGTGTATCTTTTTTAATTGGCAACTGTTGGTGTTGTCTATGCATGTAAAACAATTTTACTTGAATAAATCATATACTGTATTTACTACTGTTATGTTTACTGGCGGAAACGTAACCCACTTCATTTAAAGTCCCAGGGCGAATTCTTTGTTTTATTATTCCATTTGCAAGTAGGAGTCGTTTGAAAGTCGGATGTTTGAAAGTAGGGGCCTGCCGTATATACTCTGCAGAAATTTGGCCCTTAGGTGTTGGTGTTGCCACAACACTGTAAGCCCTCACAGTTACTCTTGGTGGGCGCTGGAACGCCTTGCTGTGAACTATTATATCAAGAATTGTAATTACATGCCATTGTTGAACAGTGGTAAGAAAAATTGGGCCTTTGGTGGTGGTGCTGGTGCCACAACACTGTAAGTCCCCACAGTTACTCTTGGTGGGCTGAGGAATGGGCCCAGCTGTAAAATATAAGATCAATAATTGTAATTACATGCCCCTGTTGAACAGGGGCAGAAAAATTGGGCCTTTGGTGGTGGTGGTGGTAGTCACTCAGCATAACAGGATAGTCACTCAGCATCAGCATAGACAGTCTTGAAGGGATCTGACATTTCAAAAAAAAATATTCGGTTACATCAGCATCAGGTGGTTGGTAGCTGGTGTTGATCCAAGACTGATTCATTTTTATGAAGGTCAGCCGATCGACCGAGTCGGCAGACAGGTGCACCCTGTGATCGGTTACAAAGCCTCCAGCCAAACTGAATGTGCGTTCCGAATGAACGCTGGATGCAGGACAGGCCAGTACCTCAATTGCATACTGAACAAGCTCTGGCCAGTGATCCATTCTCAATACCCATTAACCCAGAGGATTTTCGGTGGGAAAGGTGTCCAAGTCTGATCTTGCCCCTAGGTATTCCTGCACCATGTAAACCAGATGCTGGCGATGGTTGCTGGAACCGCTCATACCTTGGGGATGCGGACTAAAAAATTGTCTGAACGCATCGGTCAGACGGCCACCTTCTCCACCGCTCTTTCTTTGACTGACCGAAGCCTCAGCAACACGTTGTTTAGGACCAGGAATTTGTGCAAGGCCTCCCGAAGATGCTTCATCCTCTGCTCCCTCTGCGACGGCAAGATAAGGTCCGCAACCTTACCCTTGTAATGTGGATCAAGGAGGGTTGCCAGCCAGTAATGATCCCTCTCCTTGATCGCACGAATACGAGGATCCATCCGCAGGCTTTGCAGGATCAGGGAGGCCATGCAGCGTAGGTTTGCTGAGGCATTCGGTGCGGAGTCCTCTGGGTCACTGAAGACGACATGATCCGCAGCCACCTCCTCCTAGCCACGTACAAGTCCATGGGTGTCTTTGGACTGTAATTGATCCCTTGAAGACTGCTGCTGATGCTGAGTGCTAGGCTCCACCTGCATGCTGACACAATAATCCTCCTCCTCCGCCTCGTCCTCTTCCTGTGTGATAGCTGGGCCAGCAGGAACACTGTCTGGATAAAGGGGGCCTTGAGAAGTAAGGAAGTCCTCCTCTTTCTGCCTCTGTTCTGCCTCAAGTGCCCTGTCCATTATTCCACACAGCGTGTGCTCCAACAGGTGGACAAGAGGGACAGTGTCACTGATGCCTGCACTGTCACTGCTCACCATCCTCGTGGCTTCCTCAAATGGGGCCAGGACAGTGCATGCATCCCTGATCATGGCCCACTGGCGTGGGGGAAAAATCCAAGCTCCCCTGACCCTGTCCTGATGCCATATTGCAACAGATACTCATTGATGGCCCTCTGCTGCGTGTGCAGCCGCTGCAGTATGGCTAACGTAGAGTTCCACCAGGTGGGCATGTCACAGATTAAGCGGTTCTTGGGCAGGTTGTAATCCTTTTGCAGGTCAGCCAGCATTATATGACCGGCGGAAATGCCCACAGAGTTTCCTGGTCTGCTTCAGGACCTCCTGTAAGCCCGGGTACCTGCCCAAGAACCGCTGCACCACCAAGTTAAGGACGTGAGCCAAACAGGGAACATGGGTCAGTTGTCCTTGTTGGAGGGCGGAGAGGAGGTTGGTGCCATTGTCGGAAACCACCTTTCCTGGCTTAAGCTTGCGTGGCATCAACCACTTCTGAGCCTGCCCCTGCAGAGCTGACAAAATTTCTGCCCCAGTGTGGCTCCTGTCCCCCAAGCACACCAAGCACACCAGCTCAAGCACCGCATGGCATCTTTTTGCCTGCGTACTTGCGTAGCCCCTTGAACGCCTACGGAGCACCGCTGGTTCTGAGGACAAAGCACAGGTAGAGGCCATGGAGGAGGAAGAAGAAGAAGAGGAGGGGGTGGAGGAGGGAGGTGTGTCAGAATCACCAGTAGTAACATTTTGGAGGCGTGGTGGCAGAACAACCTCCAACACTACTGCACCTTGTCCTGCATCCTTCCCAGCTGCCAGCAGAGTCACCCAATGCACCGTGAAAGATAGGTAACGTCCCTGTCCATGCTTGCTGGACCATGAGTCAGCGGTAATATGCACCTTACCGCTGACCGCCCTGTCCAGCGAGGCCAAGACATTGCCTTCCACATGCCGGTAGAGAGCCGGAATCGCCTTCCGTGAGAAAAAGTGGCGTTTGGGAACCTGCCACTGAGGAACTGCACATTTCACAAACTCGCGGAAGGGGGCAGAGTCTACCAACTGAAAAGGCAGCAGTTGAAGTGCTAGCAATTTAGCTAAGCTAGCATTTAACCGCTGGGCATGTGGATGGCTGGGAGCGAACTTCTTTCAGTGGTGCAGCAGCTGGGGCAGGGAAATTTGCCTGGTACAATCGGACTTCGGTGTACTGATTGCCCGCAAGTACTTGGCTGTGACACACCTAATTCTACACCTTCATTCCTCTCAGTGCAGGTTTTGGAGAGAACTGAAGGTATAGTGGGGTTGGAGATCCCAGCTGATGAGGTGCAAGGAGAGGTCCACTTTGTTCTTTGGTGTGGGGCTGTTTAGGTAAGCTTGCCAATGAACTGCATGGCAGGTCGACATATGTCTGGTCAAGCAAGTGGTGCCCAAGCGGCTGATGTTTTGGCCACGTGAGATATGCTTTAGACATATGTTGCAAATGGCAATAGTGCGATCTGCTGCACACGTCTGAAAAAAGGCCCACACCAAAGAACTTTTGGCATAACGCGCAGAGACAGCAGCGCCCTGCACATGCAGAGCTCTGCGGTGTGATGCAGTCGGTGTGCTGCCCTTAAGCTGGCCCCTGGAGGGCATCCTGTCTTGTTGGAGATGTGCCTCCTCCTCCTCTCTCCTATCAGGCACCCACGTGGAGTCAGTGACCTCATCACCCCCTCCCTCCTCATCACTGGAGCAAATCTGGCAGTATGCTGCAGCTGGGGAAACATGTCTGCCAGATAGCTGTCCTTGTTGGGCACCCCCTCTCTCTGGGCTCACGTTACTGCCTTCCTCCACCTGGGTTCCATCATCGGAGCCTTCAAAACGCTGGGCATTCTCCTGGAGCATGTACCCAACACTGTGGTCAAACAGTTCGGGGGACTTCTCAGGAGGACATGGTGGGGCTAGGGAAGGAGTAACTGATGCCATTGAGCCGAGGGAAGAGGCCGCTTTGGCAGCTGCTTTGCCAAAGTACCCTGAGCCTGGGTGAGAGAGGAGGAGGAGGAGGAGGAGGAGGACGGCTTGGTCATCCACTCTACCAAGTCTTGGGCATGTTGTGGCTCAACATGGTCAGCTACTGAAAAGAAGGACAAGCGGCCACATGCTGATAAGGATGCACCGTGTCCACGACCAGCACTGTTGCCTCTAGTCACAGAGCCTGCTTGCCCTCTTTTATTGCCTTGTGACTGTCTGCCTCTCCTTGTTTGCCTTCCAGACATACTAATGGCCTGCAGTGAGATGTAGCTTCACAAAGGTGGGATGTGTGTGTATATGTATATATATATATATATATATATATATATATATATTAGGGCTGTGGAAATTAACTATTAATTCCTCGATTAATCGATTAATCTTTTTGAGCGATCAAAATTATTTTGATCGATTAAAATTCTTATGATCGGTACTCACCTCTCCGCCGGCTTCCGGGTCTTCAGGGAGTTCCGTCGGAGATCCGGTGACGTCACGGACACCCGCGGGGCTTGCCGTGTCCATCTGAAGGGCTCCTTTGCTGTGCCTTCATATCTGCATGCCGGCGGGACCTTACTATCTGCCACACGCAAGGGCTGTTACACTTCCCTCTATCAACCTGGGATTCTACAGCCATCCACTGGAAGTTGTGATTGTTCCCTTCACGGGACATCTACATGCCGACGGACTGATGTTAACCCCTCCTCATCTGGATTCAGCAGTGGTATCGTTGTACACATTTTTATACCAGTATCATACTTAGCTACAAGTTTTTATGACTGCTTTTGCTACCGTTTGGTATTACTCGCACCATTTTTACAGTTTATGTAGCTACATCGATTTTATTTCCAGTGCAATATTTATTTTGTTACCTACTTGAAGACTATAAAAGTTTTAATGCTTTTCCCATCGAGTGCTGCCTTTGTGTGTTTTGTATCCTGCTATCGATTTTTCCAGTGGTTGGTAGCTGCACTGGGAATGCAAGTAGATCAGCTAAAAGTAGTTGGATCTGTATGTGCGTTATAATTAATCAAAATTAGTCGATTAATAAAAAAAAAACGATTAATCGAACACGAAAATTGTAATCAGTAACAGCCCTAATATATATATATATATATATATATATATATATTGTGACAGCAGGAAGGTAAAGTCACCTGGTTGCATCCAGGGGGGTAGATATATTTCGCCCAGATTCAGGCTTTACGCCGATTTGTACAACTAGGTGGAGAGTTGTATAAGGCTAGTGTGCTCATGGATGACTCATACCTCTAGGGAGAGGGCTGGGCGTCGTGCAGACAGGGAGTTGATGAGACCAGCTGAACCTTGTCAGCTCATTTAGGCCTCTATAAGAAACTCCCAGATTCATTAGATATTAGCTCATGCCTGGAACCAGACCTGTGTGGACTGTCTAGGGAGAGTGAACCCCTGTGCGGTGAGGCAAAGCCTGTGTGGCTATTTGTTTGGACTTTTACTAAACCAGGGACTTAGGGACTAGGACAGCACTAGGCTGATCCCAGTTGTTAGTTTAGGAAACCTGCATGTTTAGTCAGAGGTCAAACTGACCAGGATTTATTTTGTTTGTTTCTTTTTGGCTTTGCTGTGTTTTTGTCACTGTACATAGAGAAATAAACCGCACCTTTTGATTTTGAAAACCACAACCTCCGTCTGCTGGCCCTGTTTTTGTGTGGGGAGCCCAACCAGGGGGTCACACACACCCGCTACCGAGTTAACCCCCTCACAGTTGGTGGAGAACCAGTGGCAGTTTTTTTAAGCCAGCATGGAGGAGATACTGAAACAGCTGGCTCTAGCAAATGCCAATCAACAGCAGACAAATGCAGGTTTGCAAAGGAGCCTTGCAGCCCAGCAGCAAGCTCATCAACAAGCCCAGCAGCAATCTGAGGCCCGCTTCATAGACCTGTTACAGAAGCAAGAGCAGAGACTACAACAAATGGAAGCAGTAATGCAGCAACGTCCGCAGACCAGTGAGGAAAGCCGTCCCACTAATACCGCGTCCTTTGGGGTGAGTCGTTTATTGACAAAAATGACTGGAGAGGATGATCCAGAGGTATTTTTGACCACATTTGAAAGGACTGCTGAAAGAGAAAAGTGGCCTGAGGAGCAGTGGGCTGGACTGGTGGCTCCTCTGTTAACTGGTGAATCGCAGAAGGCTTACTATGACCTAGAGCCTGACCAAGCAAAAGACTATGTGATGCTAAAAGCTGAAATATTGGCAAGGCTGGGTGTCACCCTGGCTGTCCGGGCTCAGCGTGTGCATAACTGGACTTTCCAGCTTGGAAAACCCCCCAGGTCTCAAATGTATGATCTCATTCACCTGAGCAGGAAGTGGCTACAGCCAGAGACTTTGTCCGCACCGGAGATTGTGGAACGTGTTGTGATGGATCGTTTCTTGAGAGCTCTTCCTACCGCCATTCAAAAGTGGGTAAGCCACGGAGACCCAGAAACGGCCGGTAAACTTGTGGATCGTGTAGAGAGATACTTGGCTACAGAGAACCTGACGGCCTCTTCCAGAGACTCTCGGACTTTCCACCCTAAGACCAGACCATCCCCAGGGGCGGATAAGAGGATTCCAAGGGGTGAGGGTGGAGAGAGTGAGAGGGTGGGAGCTCTACCCCAAGTTTGGCGAGAACAGCCTGGGAAATCAGCGGCTCAAGAGGCCGCAAGAAGGATCGTTTGCTACCGCTGCCGGCAAGCGGGACATATTGCAGCCAATTGCCCGGTTGTGGAGGAACCCATGCAGTGTGACTTTCTGACGGGCAGACGTCAGTCGCTGTGTGCGACAGTCGCATGCACTGCCATTCGGGGAACTGAGAAACATTTATGCAAAATGTGTATTAATGGTAGAAATGTTGTGGTATTGCTGGATTCAGGTAGCCTTGTGACCCTGATAAAGGCTGAGTTAGTTAAAACAGAGGTCTCTGGGAATAGCAAGGTAGCTGTTATTTGTGTGCATGGGGACACCCGAGAGTATCCAGTGACTACAGTGTGTTTCGAGACCCCCAAAGGTACCCTCTCTCATCCAGTGGGCTTAGTATCTCAGTTACCGCATGACGCCATTGTGGGAAGGGATTTTCCGAAGTTCTGGGAACTGTGGGATGATCCTGAGCCCCCCACTGGTGCCCCTATGTACCAGGAATGTGATAGCCAGAACTCCTCTGAGAGTGGTGAGGACTCTCCAGAATTTCCCTTGTCAGTATTGGCAGGGGAGACTCAAGAAACTGGAGAGGAGCCCACCTCCTCAGACGAAAACCTACCGTCTGTGGAGTTTTCTGATCTGGAGGTTCACAGGGAAAATTTTGCCACAGAACAGTTAAAAGACCCCGCCCTAATAAAGGCACGGGAAAACGTAGTGGAAATAGATGGCGAGTTAGTGAACCCAGATAATACCTGCACTTACCCATACTTCAGCGTAGAGAAGGACCTACTGTATCGGGTGGCAAAAAGGGCAGAAGAAACCGTTGAGCAGCTGGTGGTGCCCAAACCTTACAGGAAGTTGGTGTTGGAGTTGGCCCATGGGCACATTCTTGGAGGTCATCTGGGGACAGAGAAAACCCGAGAGAGGGTATTACAGAGATTCTATTGGCCTGGGGTGATGAAGGACATAGAAAATTATTGTTCCTCCTGCCCTGTGTGTCAGAGGTCGGCCCCGATGCCACATTTCCGTAGCCCGCTGGTCCCTCTACCCATCATTGAGGTCCCGTTTGAGAGAATCGCAATGGATTTGGTAGGTCCTATAATCAAGTCCGCTAGGGGGCACCAGTACATATTGGTTATAATGGACTATGCCACCCGTTATCCAGAAGCGATCCCTCTCAGAAATACCTCGGCCAAAACCATAGCCAAAGAGCTATCTCTTGTTTTTAGCCGGGTGGGTATTTGTAAAGAACTGCTTACGGACCAAGGTACACCCTTTATGTCCCGGGTTATGAAAGAGCTGTGTAAATTGTTCAAAGTGACGCAATTGCGTACATCTGTGTATCACCCCCAAACCGATGGGCTGGTTGAAAGATTCAACAAAACCCTAAAACAAATGTTGAAGAAAGTGGTGGATAGAGATGGAAAGGATTGGGACTGTCTACTTCCTTATTTGATGTTTGCTATTAGGGAGGTGCCCCAATCCTCTACGGGATTCTCCCCCTTTGAGTTACTGTATGGGAGACACCCAAGAGGGCTGTTGGATATTGCCAAGGAAACTTGGGAAAGTGAGAGTTCTCCCCACAGGAGTGTGATTGAGCATGTCGCCCTGATGCAAGATCGAATTGCACAGGTAATGCCCATCGTGAAGGAACATTTGGCCCAAGCGCAGTTGGCACAGCAGAGAGTGTACAACCGTGGAGCAAAGACCCGTACCTTTTCCCCGGGGGATAGGATATTGGTACTTGTCCCTACGGTTGAAAGTAAATTCCTTGCCAAATGGCAAGGCCCCTACGAGATAATGGAAAAAGTGAGCGAAGTGAATTACAAGGTCAGACAACCAGGAAGGCGAAAGCCCGAACAGATATATCACGTTAATCTGTTGAAAGCCTGGAGGGATAGAGAGTCCCTAGTCGCAGAAACTTGGTCACCAGCTCAAACTGGTTGCGTGATTCCGGAGGTTGGAATAGCAGCCACCTTGTCACAACCCCAACAACAGGAGGTTAAGGAGTTTGTGCTTCGCAACAAGGAGGTGTTCTCTGAGCTGCCGGGACAAACATCTGGGGTAGAGCATGATATTATTACCCCGCCCGGTGAAAGGGTGAAGTTAAAACCCTATCGGATCCCAGAGGCCCGACGGGAGGCAATACGGGAGGAAGTACAGAAAATGCTGAACTTAGGGGTGATAGAGGAGTCCCAAAGTGATTGGTCTAGTCCTATTGTGTTGGTGCCTAAACCGGATGGGAGCTGGCGATTTTGTAACGATTTTCGTCAGTTGAACAAAGTTACAAAATTTGACACCTACCCCATGCCACGTATAGATGAGTTGATCGACCGGCTGGGAACAGCCCGATACATGACGACTCTTGACCTCACAAAAGGGTATTGGCAAATTCCCCTGGCCAAGTCGGCCAAAGAGAAAACCGCATTTGTAACCCCAGACGGGGCGTTCCAATATAAGAGAATGCCGTTCGGGTTACAGAATGCGCCGGCCACATTCCAGCGGAAAATGGACCAGATGCTGAGGCCCCATCGGAAGTATGCTGCGGCTTACCTGGATGACGTAATTGTCCATAGCACAGATTGGGCCTCACATCTGCCAAAAGTGCAAGCAGTCCTGGACTCTGTTCGGGAAGCGGGGTTTACGGCTAACCCCAAGAAGTGTACCATTGGGCAGGAGGAGGCCAAATATCTTGGGTACACCATTGGCAGGGGAGTAATAAAACCCCAACTCAACAAAGTCGAGGCCATCCAGAGTTGGCCACGTCCCAACAGCAAGAAGCAGGTACGAGCCTTTCTGGGAATCGCGGGTTATTATCGGCGCTTCATTCCCCACTTTGCTTCTAAGGCTGTGCCCCTAACCAACCTGACGAAAGGGAAAGGGTCGGTCATGATTAAATGGACCCCCGAGGCTGAGGCAGCATTCCAATTCTTGAAACAAGCCTTATGTAGCCAGCCAGTGTTGTACTCACCCGACTTCTCTAAAGACTTTGTCGTACAAAGTGATGCGTCAGATGTGGGGTTAGGAGCAGTATTGTCCCAGGTCTGGAACGGGGAAGAGCACCCAGTCATTTACCTCAGCAGGAAGTTGAAGTCCCATGAGGTAAATTACGCCACGGTTGAAAAGGAGTGTTTAGCGGTGAAGTGGGCTCTAGATTCCCTTCGGTACTATCTGCTAGGTAGGCACTTTGACATGGTTACGGATCACGCTCCGTTAAAGTGGATGGCTCAAAACAAGGAAACAAATAGAAGAGTGAATAGGTGGTTCCTGGCCCTCCAGGAATTCAACTTCACAGTAAAGCATCGCCCTGGCGTTCAAATGGGGAATGTGGATGCTTTGTCTCGAGTACATGAATGCCTGATTGCTGGTGTTCCAACCCCGAGGTTAAAACAAGAGGGGGGGGTATGTGACAGCAGGAAGGTAAAGTCACCTGGTTGCATCCAGGGGGGTAGATATATTTCGCCCAGATTCAGGCTTTACGCCGATTTGTACAACTAGGTGGAGAGTTGTATAAGGCTAGTGTGCTCATGGATGACTCATACCTCTAGGGAGAGGGCTGGGCGTCGTGCAGACAGGGAGTTGATGAGACCAGCTGAACCTTGTCAGCTCATTTAGGCCTCTATAAGAAACTCCCAGATTCATTAGATATTAGCTCATGCCTGGAACCAGACCTGTGTGGACTGTCTAGGGAGAGTGAACCCCTGTGCGGTGAGGCAAAGCCTGTGTGGCTATTTGTTTGGACTTTTACTAAACCAGGGACTTAGGGACTAGGACAGCACTAGGCTGATCCCAGTTGTTAGTTTAGGAAACCTGCATGTTTAGTCAGAGGTCAAACTGACCAGGATTTATTTTGTTTGTTTCTTTTTGGCTTTGCTGTGTTTTTGTCACTGTACATAGAGAAATAAACCGCACCTTTTGATTTTGAAAACCACAACCTCCGTCTGCTGGCCCTGTTTTTGTGTGGGGAGCCCAACCAGGGGGTCACACACACCCGCTACCGAGTTAACCCCCTCACAATATATATATATACACACACACACACACGCACACACATGCATGCATACATACATACATA
Source organism: Rana muscosa (assembly GCA_029206835.1). Taxonomy (NCBI): domain Eukaryota; kingdom Metazoa; phylum Chordata; class Amphibia; order Anura; family Ranidae; genus Rana; species Rana muscosa. Next base: position 227,786,221 of record CM055120.1, read on the forward strand.
CACATATATATATATATATATATATATATATATATATATATATCTGTACTGATAATGCAGCTATCAGAATCAACTGCCTGCTGTGGGATTAGTATGGGAAAAGCAGCAATTGTTTTCAGTTAGTTTTAGGTGAAAACTGTGCAGAGGACAAAGTACACTGAAAATACTTGCAGCTCTCTGCCTGTGGTTTTATTACACTAACTGTATTCAGGTAAGCTTTAGGTGAAGGCTATACAAAGCACACAGTACTCTAAGTGAAACACTGACTGCAGCTAGCACAATCACCTGCTTGCCTGTCACAGTATAGAGAATAACAGGAACGGATCTAGCTAAACTGAATACAGTGTATAAATATATATACAACACCTAGGATAAATATATCTCCTCTACACATTGTAACTGCAGCTAACTGACTCGCCTGCCTGCTCTATCTAATTCAATATAAATGACACTGTCTCTCTCTGATATCTCTCTCTTTTAACAACTCCAACACACTACGCCAAGCCGGCAGCCTTATATAATGCGAGGCGTGTACTAAACCCCCTGAGCCATAATTGGCCAAAGCCACCCTGGCTTTTGCCAATTACGTCTCTCCGTTTTTTCTGCGCCGTGAGTGGCCAAGCATGCGGGTCATAGTGCATGTTTAGCCAATCATCAGCCAGCAATGCACTGCCGCAGTGAATTATGGGCCGTGACGCGCCACTCGAATTTGGCGCGAACGGCCCATAATGTTCGCAATTCGACGAACAGCCGATGTTCGAGTCAAACATGGGTTTGACTCGAACACGAAGCTCATCCCTAATAGGAAGGGACTGCCCTTTTATTTGTTGAACTTTGGAACTATGTGAGCCAAGAACTATCGGGACAGCTGAACTGCTCGTTTCCCTCTAAGGGGTTGGACACCAACACTTCGGTGGGGGGTGGATGGAGCCAGGTGGGTCGGAGAGAGGGTGCAGCCAGGTGGAGGGTGGATTGAGCCAGGTCGACCGGAGAGGGTGTGCAGCCAGGTGGAGGGATGGAGCCAGGTGGACACGAGAGGGGGGTGCAGCCAGGTGGATGGATGGGGCAAGGTGGATGGATGGAGCCAGGTGGACAGGAGAAGGGGGTGCAGCCAGATGGGGGGAGGATAAAGCCAAGTAGACAGGAAAGGGGATGTAGGCAGCAAGGTGGAGGGATAGAGCCAGGTGGATGGATGGAGCTAGGTGGACAGTAGGGGGGGTGCAGCCAGGTGGATGGATGGAGCCAGGTGGACAGGAGAGGGGGTACAGGCAGCCAGGTGGAGGGATGGAGCCAGGTGGATGGATGGAGCCAGGTGGACAGGAGGGGGGGTTCAGGCTGCCAGGTGGAGGGATGGAGCCAGGTGGACAGGAGGGGGTCTGCAGGCAGCCAGGTGTACGGATGGAGCCAGGTGGACAGGAGAGGGGGTGCAGGCAGCCAGGTGGAGGTATTGAGCCAGGTGGATGGATGGAGCCAGGTGGACAGGAGTGGGGGTGCAGGCTGACAGGTGTAGGGATGGAGGAGCCAGGTGGACAGGAGAGGGGGGGCAGGCAGCCAGGTGGATAGATGGAGCCAGGTGGACAGGAGGGGGGTGCAGGCAGCCAGGTTTATAGATGGAGCCAGGTGGACAGGAGGAGGTGCAGGCAGCCAGGTGGAGGGATGGAGCCAGGTGGACAGGAGAGGAGTGCAGACAGCCAGGTGGAGGGATGGAGCCAGGTGGAGGGGTGGAGCCAAGTGTACAGGAGAGTTGGTGCAGACAGCCAGGTGGAGGGATGGAGCCAGGTGGATAGGTGGAGCCAGGTGGACAGGAGGGGGTGCAGGCATCCAGGTGGAGGGATAGAACCAGGTGGACAGAAGGGGGGTACAGGCAGCCAGGTGGACAGGAGGGGGGTGCAGCCAGGTGGACATGAGAGGCGGTGCAGCCAGGTGGACATGAGAGGGGGTGCAGCCAGGTGGGGGGAGGATGGAGCCAAGTGGACCGGAGAGGGGGTGCAGCCAGGTGGGGGGTGGATGGAGCCAGGTGGACCGAAAAGGGGGTGCAGCCAGGTGGGGGTGGATGGAGTCAGGTGGACTGGAAAGGGTGTGCAGCCAGGTGGGGGGAGAATAGAGCCAGGTGGACAGGAGAGGGGGTGTAGCCAGGTGGGGGGAGGATGGAGCCAAGTGGACCGGAGAGGGGGTGCAGCCAGGTGGGGGGTGGATGGAGCCAAGTGGACCGGAGAGGGGGTGCAGCCAGGTGGGGGGTGGATGGAGCCAGGTGGACAGGAGAGGGGGTGCAGCCAGGTGGAGGGATGGAGCCATGTGGACACGAGAGGGGGTGCAGCCAGGTGGATGGATGGGGCAAGGTGGATGGATGGAGCCAGGTGGACAGGAGAGGGGGGTGCAGCCAGATGGGGGGAGGATAAAGCCAAGTGGACAAGAAAAGGGGTGCAGGCAGCCAGGTGGAGGGATGGAGCTAGGTGGACAGTAGGGGGGGGTGCAGTCAAGTGAAGGGATGGAGCCAGGTAGATGAATGGAGCCAGGTGGACAGGAGGGGGGTGCAGGCAGCCAGGTGGAGGGGTGGAGCCAGGTGGACAGGAGAGGGGGTGCAGAAAGCCAGGTGGAGGGATGGAGCCAGGTGGATAGGTGGGGCCAGGTGGACAGGAGGGGGTGCAGGCAGCCAGGTGGAGGGATGGAGCCAGGTGGACAGGAGAGGGGTTGCATGCAGCCAGGTGGAGGGATGGAGCCAGGTGGATGGATGGAGCCAGGTGGACAGGAGGGGAAGCGCAGGCTGCCAGGTGGAGGGATGGAGCCAGGTGGACAGGAGGGGGGTGCAGGCTGCCAGGTGGAGGGATGGAGCCAGGTGGACAGGAGGTGGGTGCAGGCAGCCAGGTGTAGGGATGAAGCCAGGTGGACAGGAGATATGGTGCAGGCAGCCAGGTGGAGAGATGGAGCCAGGTGGACAGGAGAGGGGGTGCAGACAGCCAGATGGATAGATGAAATGGAGCCAGGTGGACAGGAGGGGGTGCAGGCAGCCAGGTGGAGGGGTGGAGCCAGATGGACAGGAGAGGGGGTGCAGCCAGGTGGAGGGATGGAACCAGGTGGACAGGAGAGGGGTTGCAGCCAGGTGGGTGGAGGATGGAGCAATTGGACTGGAGAGGGGGTGCAGCCAGGTGGGGGGTGGATGGAGCCAGGTGGACCGGAGACGGGGTGCAGCCAGGTGGGGGGTGGATGGAGCCAAGTGGACCGGAGAGGGTGTGTAGCCAGATGGGGGGGGAGGATGGAGCCAGGTGGACAGGAGAGGGGGGTGCAGCCAGGTGGAGGGATGGAGCCAGGTGGACACGAGAGGGGGTGCAGCCAGGTGGGGGGTGGATGGAGCCAGGCGGACCGGAGAGGGGGTGCAGCCAGGTGGGGTGTGGATGGAGCCAGGTGGACTGGAGAGGGTGTGCAGCCAGGTGGGGGGAGGATGGAGCCAGGTGGACAGGAGAGGGGGTGCAGCCAGGTGGAGGGATGGAGCCAGGTGGACAGGAGAGAGGGGTGTAGCCAATTGGGGGGAGGATAAAGCCAAGTGGACAGGAAAGGGGGTGCAGGCAGCCAGGTGGAGGGATAGAGCTAGGTGGACAGTAGGGGGTGCAGCCAGGTGGAGTGATGGAGCCAGGTGGACAGGAGGGGGGTGCAGGCAGCCAGGTGGAGGGATGGAGCCAGGTGGACAGGAGGGGGTGCAGGCAGCCAGGTGAACAGGAGAGGGGGTGCAGGCAGCCAGGTGGGGGAATGGAGCCAGGTGGATAGGAGGGGGTGCAGGCTGCCAGGTGGAGGGATGGAGCCAGGTGGACAGAGGGGGGGTGCAGGCTGCCAAGTGGAGGGATGGAGCCAGGTGGACAGGAGGGGGTGCAGGCAGCCAGGTGGAAGGATGGAGCCATGTGGACAGGAGAGGGGAGTGCAGTCAGTTGGGGGGAGTATAAAGCCAAGTGATCAGGAAAGGGGTTGCAGGCAGCCCGGTGGAGGGATAGAGCCAGGTGGATGGATGAAGCTAGGTGGACAGTAGAGGGGGTGCAGCCAGGTAGATAAATGGAGCCAGGTGGACAGGAGGGGGTGCAGGCAGCCAGGTGGAGCCAGGTGGACAGAAGAGGGGGGTGCAGCCAGGTGGAGTGATGGAGCCAGGTGGACACGAGAGGGGGGGGGGTGCAGCCAGGTGTGGGAGGATGGAGCCAGGTGGACCGGAGAGGGGGTGAAGCCAGGTGGGGGGTGGATGGAGCCAGGTGGACCGGAGAGGGGGTGCAGCCAGGTGGAGGGATGGAGCCAGGTGGACAGAGGGGGGGTGCAGGCTGCCAGGTGGAGGGATGGAGCCAGGTGGACATGAGGGGGGTGCAGGCAGCCAGGTGGAAGGATGGAGCCAGGTGGACAGGAGAGGGGAGTGCAGCCAGTTGGGGGGAGAATAAAGCCAAGTGGACAGGAAAGGGGGTGCAGGCAGCCAGGTGGAGGGATAGAGCCAGGTGGATGGATGAAGCTAGGTGGAAAGTAGGGGGGATGCAGCCAGGTGGAGGGATGGAGCCAGGTAGATGAATAGAGCCAGGTGGACAGGAGGGGGTGCAGGCAGCCAGGTGGAGGGGTGGAGCCAGGTGGACAGGAGATGGGGTGCAGACAGCCAGGTGGAGTGATGGAGCCAGGTGGATAGATGGAGCAGGCAGCCAGGTGGAGGGATGGAGCCAGGTGGACAGGAGAGGGTGTGCAGGGAACCAGGTGGACAGGAGGGGGGTGCAGGGAACCAGGTGGAGGGATGGAGCCAGGTGGACAGGAGAGGGGGTGCAGGGAACCAGGTGGAGGGATGGAGCCAGATGGACAGGAGGGGGTGCAGGCAGCCAGGTGGAGGGATGGAGCCAGGTGGACAGGAGGGGGGTGCAGGGAACCAGGTGGAGGGATGGAGCCAGGTGTACAGGAGAGGGGATGTAGGGAACCAGGTGGAGGGATGGAGCCAGGTGGACAGGAGGGGGGTGCAGGCAGCCAGGTGGAGGGATGAAGCTAGGTGGACAGTAGGGGGGGTGCAGCCAGGTGGAGGGATGGAGCCAGGTAGATGAATGGAGCCAGCTGGACAGGAGGGGGTTCAGGCAGCCAGGTGGAGGGGTGGAGCCAGGTGGACAGGAGAGGGGGTGCAGACAGCCAGGTGGATAGATGGAGCCAGGTGGACAGGAGGGGGTGCAGGCAGCCAGGTGGAGGGATGGAGCCAGGTGGACAGGAGGGGGTCCAGGCAGCCAGGTGGAGGGATGGAGCCAGGTGGACAGGAGGGGGTCCAGGCAGCCAGGTGGAGGGATGGAGCCAGGTGGACAGGAGGGGGTGCAGGTAGCCAGGTGGACAGGAGAGGGGGTGCAGGCAGCCAGGTGGAGGGATGGAGCCAGGTGGACAGAAGGGGGGTGCAGGCAGCCAGGTGGAGGGATGGAGCCAGGTGGACAGGAGGGGGTGCAGGCAGCCAGGTGGAGGGGTGGAGCCAAGTGGACAGGAGAGGGGGTGCAGACAGCCAGGTGGATAGATGGAGCCAGATGGACAGGAGGGGGTGCAGGCAGCCAGGTGGAGGGATGGAGCCAGGTGGACAGGTAGAGGGGGTGCAGGGAACCAGGTGGAGAGATGGAGCCAGGTGGACAGGAGAGGGGGTGCAGGCAGCCAGGTGGAAGGATGGAGCCAGGTGGACAGGAGAGGGGGTGCAGGGAACCAGGTGGAGGGATGGAGCCAGGTGGACAGGAGAGGGGGTGCAGGGAACCAGGTGGAGGGATGGAGCCAGGTGGACAGGAGAGGGGGTGCAGGCAGCCAGGTGGAGGGATGGAGCCAGGTGGACAGGAGAGGGGGGTGCAGGGAACCAGGTGCAGGGATAGAGCCAGGTGGACAGGAGAGGGGGTGCAGGCAGCCAGGTGGAGGGATGGATCCAGGTGGACAGGAGAGGGGGTACAGGGAACCAGGTGGAGGGATGGAGCCAGGTGGACAGGAGAGGGGGTGCAGGCAGCCAGGTGGAGGGATGGAGCCAGGTGGACAGGAGGGGGGTGCAGGCAGCCAGGTGGAGGGATGGAGCCAGGTGGACAGGAGAGGGGGTGCAGGGAACCAGGTGGAGGGATGGAGCCAGGTGGACAGGAGAGGGGGTGCAGGCAGCCAGGTGGAGGGATGGAGCCAGGTGGACAGAAGGGGGGTGCAGGGAACCAGGTGGAGGGATGGAGCCAGGTGGACAGGAGAGGGGGTGCAGGCAGCCAGGTGGAGGGATGGAGCCAGGTGGACAGGAGGGGGGTGCAGGGAACCAGGTGGAGGGATGGAGCCAGGTGGACAGGAGTGGGGTGCAGGCAGCCAGGTGGAGGGATGGAGCCAGGTGGACAGGAGGGGGGTGCAGGGAACCAGGTGGAGGGATGGAGCCAGGTGGACAGGAGGGGGGTGCAGGGAACCAGGTGGAGGGATGGAGCCAGGTGGACAGGAGGGGGGTGCAGGGAACCAGGTGGAGGGATGGAGCCAGGTGGACAGGAGGGGGGTGCAGGCAGCCAGGTGGAGGGATGGAGCCAGGTGGACAGGAGGGGGGGTGCAGACAGCCAGGTGGACAGGAGGGGGGGTGCAGGCAGCCAGGTGGAGGGATGGAGCCAAGTGGACAGGAGGGGGGTGCAGGCAGCCAGGTGGAGGGATGGAGCCAGGTGGACAGGAGGGGGGGGTGCAGGCAGCCAGGTGGAGGGACGGAGCCAGGTGGACAGGAGGGGGGTGCAGGCAGCCAGGTGGAGGGATGGAGCCAGGTGGACAGGAGGGGGGTGCAGGGAACCATGTGGAGGGATGGAGCCAGGTGGACAGGAGGGGGGTGCAGGGAACCAGGTGGAGGGATGGAGCCAGGTGGACAGGAGGTGGGTGCAGGCAGCCAGGTGGAGGGATGGAGCCAGGTGGACAGGAGGGGGGGTGCAGACAGCCAGGTGGAGGGATGGAGCCAGGTGGACAGGAGGGGGGGTGCAGACAGCCAGGTGGACAGGAGGGGGGGTGCAGGCAGCCAGGTGGAGGGATGGAGCCAGGTGGACAGGAGGGGGGTGCAGGCAGCCAGGTGGAGGGATGGAGCCAGGTGGACAGGAGGGGGGGGGGTGCAGGCAGCCAGGTGGAGGGATGGAGCCAGGTGGACAGGAGGGGGGTGCAGGCAGCCAGGTGGAGGGATGGAGCCAGGTGGACAGGAGGGGGGTGCAGGCAGCCAGGTGGAGGGATGGAGCCAGGTGGACAGGAGGGGGGTGCAGGGAACCAGGTGGAGGGATGGAGCCAGGTGGACAGGAGGGGGGTGCAGGCAGCCAGGTGGAGGGATGGAGCCAGGTGGACAGGAGGGGGGGGTGCAGACAGCCAGGTGGAGGGATGGAGCCAGGTGGACAGGAGGGGGGGTGCAGACAGCCAGGTGGACAGGAGGGGGGGTGCAGGCAGCCAGGTGGAGGGATGGAGCCAGGTGGACAGGAGGGGGGTGCAGGCAGCCAGGTGGAGGGATGGAGCCAGGTGGACAGGAGGGGGGGGTGCAGGCAGCCAGGTGGAGGGATGGAGCCAGGTGGACAGGAGGGGGGTGCAGGCAGCCAGGTGGAGGGATGGAGCCAGGTGGACAGGAGGGGGTGCAGGCAGCCAGGTGGAGGGATGGAGCCAGGTGGACAGGAGGGGGGTGCAGGGAACCAGGTGGAGGGATGGAGCCAGGTGGACAGGAGGGGGGTGCAGGCAGCCAGGTGGACAGGAGGGGGGTGCAGGCAGCCAGGTGGAGGGATGGAGCCAGGTGGACAGGAGGGGGGTGCAGGCAGCCAGGTGGAGGGATGGAGCCAGGTGGACAGGAGGGGGGGGGGGTGCAGGCAGCCAGGTGGAGGGATGGAGCCAGGTGGACAGGAGGGGGGTGCAGGCAGCCAGGTGGAGGGATGGAGCCAGGTGGACAGGAGGGGGGTGCAGGGAACCATGTGGAGGGATGGAGCCAGGTGGACAGGAGGGGGGTGCAGGGAACCAGGTGGAGGGATGGAGCCAGGTGGACAGGAGGGGGGTGCAGGCAGCCAGGTGGAGGGATGGAGCCAGGTGGACAGGAGGGGGGTGCAGGGAACCATGTGGAGGGATGGAGCCAGGTGGACAGGAGGGGGGTGCAGGGAACCAGGTGGAGGGATGGAGCCAGGTGGACAGGAGGGGGGTGCAGGCAGCCAGGTGGAGGGATGGAGCCAGGTGGACAGGAGGGGGGGTGCAGACAGCCAGGTGGAGGGATGGAGCCAGGTGGACAGGAGGGGGGGGTGCAGACAGCCAGGTGGACAGGAGGGGGGGTGCAGGCAGCCAGGTGGAGGGATGGAGCCAGGTGGACAGGAGGGGGGTGCAGGCAGCCAGGTGGAGGGATGGAGCCAGGTGGACAGGAGGGGGGGGGGTGCAGGCAGCCAGGTGGAGGGATGGAGCCAGGTGGACAGGAGGGGGGTGCAGGCAGCCAGGTGGAGGGATGGAGCCAGGTGAACATTCTAACAGTGATACGATTTTTATTTTTTTTTCAAAGCCAGTTCGTCTCGCTGGCTTTCAATGAACCTCGCTCATGCGCTATACAAGGCACCCGACCTCCGCCCTGTTATCTATGACAAGCACACTGTTATCTATGACAGCTCTCCTCCTGAGGAGCGGAGTCATGTGTTCTAGTGACGAGCCCGCCATGACAGTCATGTGACTATGATGTCACGAAGGTCCTTTAGCAGGAAAGTGATGCGGATAGTAGTTTCTGTGGAGGAGCGGTGTGATGGGTACACAAGTTTGTGATTATGTGTAATGCTGCAGTGATGGCGGGAGAGCCGCTGGCCTCTGGGAATCGCCTGAGCTCCCTGTCCCAGATACACCCCGTTATTAAAGCTTTCCTGTGCGGGTCGTTGAGTGGTACCTGCTCCACACTTCTCTTCCAGCCTCTAGACCTGGTGAAAACCCGGCTGCAGACCCAGCAGATCTCCTCCCCGGGGTAAATATATCCGATGAGTACTGGGGAGACTTCCTGATTTATGTATACAATACGAGTATGAGTGGACAGTACAGAGGTCACCGCTCTGGGGAATGGAAGGTATAACACAGCAGGTTGTAGTATATGGTCTTCTCTCTTACAAATGAGATCAGTGGAAGGTGCATTGTTATGTATGGAGAATCACATTTGTACAGTGGTGCCCTGTGAGGACACACTGAGCGGCTTGCAGGGTAGCACACCATTGTGCCAGGTGTCTGTGGGGAAGCGTTTGGTGGCAAAGGATGTTGTTGTGGTGATGGCAGTCTGTGGTAGGGTGACCAGGTGCAGGTCTGTCCCGGGCACATTCATTCCAGGACAATACAGTGTCCCGGAATGAAACGGACACAGCCACCCACCCGGGCCAATCTGATGCCCCCAAAAAAGGCCGCCACATCACCGCTTTACTCACTGACCGTACTTGTCCTGGCCGGGATTGCCTAGACTAGAGGAGCACAATCCCCGCCCCCTGCTTGTGATTGGAGAAATCATAAATCCCGCCTCTTGTGTCCAATCACTGTGCTATGATTCGTTACAGCACAAGATGATTTTTGGGAAGGGAGGGTGTCCCTGAATGATAGTTTGGAAATGTGGTCACCCTAGTCTGTGGGGAAGCGTTTGGTGGCAAAGGATGTTGTTGTGGTGATGGCAGTCTGTGGGGAAGGATATCATTGCTGTGCCAGCAGTTTGTGGGGGTAGCACGTCATTGTGGCGACTGTAGAGAAGCACATCGCTGTGACAGTGGTCTATGGCAGTAGTTCTCAACCTCAATCCTTAAAGCGGAGTTCCACCCAAATTTGGATCTTCCGCTTAATCCACTCCTCGCCCCCTTACATGCCACATTTGGCATGTAATTTTTTTTTGGGGGGGGGGGGGAAGTGGGGGCTTCAGTAGGAGTGGGACTTCCTGTCCCACTTCCTCCTTCCGCCCTTGGGCCGCCTAGGCGAATTGTCACATCGCCTTTTGGCGGCCCCTCCCTGTAGGCAATCACCTGGGACGTGACAGGTCCCAGGCGATCGCCTGTCCACTCAGAGAGCGCTGTGCCGTTCGCGCATGCGCAGTGAGTGCTCGGCCATGAAGCCGAAAGCTGTCACGGTCGGGTGCCCACACTATGAATGGAGGCGGAGAAGGGGGGGAGAAGAGCGGAGCGTCGCTGGACAGTGGAACAGGTAAGTGTATGTTTATTAAAAGCCAGCAGCTACACTTTTTGTAGTTGCTGACTTTTAATAAACATAAAAAAAAGTCTGGAACTCCCCTTTAAGTACCCCCAACAGGCCATGTTTTGGGAATTTCTCTTAGATAAAATAGCTGTCCAAAATGTCAAGTCATTGGCTCTGATTTAAAGCACCTGTGCATGATAAGGGAAAACCTGCAAATATGGCCTGTTGGGGGTACTTGAGGACTGAGGTGGGAAAGTGCATAGTTGGGCTGAGAGCGGCCTGCATATATCTTTCCTGTATAAGAAAAAATGTGCATTTGTTGTGTTTTTTTTTTCTGGAGCCCGCTGAGCATTGCTCCCATAATCGGCAGATTCTGCAGGAGCCTGAGCCTAGTTCTTCACCAGTCTTCAGGTCATCGGCATCTTTGGTGTGAAAAGCAGGCTTCCCACTGCGCATGTGTGAGCCGCGCTGCTTTTTGTGAATGGTCCCACAGCCTTCTAAGACTTGTGATGTATCCTAGAAGGCTGCGGGCAAAAGGGGGAGGGCGGCGGCGGCAAACTTCTGCTCAGATTGCTTAGGCGATTAGAGTGGGTACTTGTCAAAACAGCTTCCAAAGGTGATAGAGGAGGAGGAAGCTGATTGGGTGAGTCCGCTTTTAAATTGAGTGGCAAAAGAATTTAATGATTGGGAAAACAATTTTTTTAAGAGCTTAAAGGGTAACTTTACTTTTGGGAAAAAAAAAAAAAAAATCTAGTATAGGGCAATTTTCAGCACTGTTGCTGTTTAAATGACAATTGCGCGGTCATGCTACACTGTACCCAAACAGAATTGTTATCATTTTGTTCCCACAAATAGAGCTTTCTTTTGGTGGTATTTGATCACCTCTGCGGTTTTTATTTTTTGCTAAACAAATAAAAAAAGATTGAACATTTTGGAAAAAAAAGTTTTTTCCTTTTGTTTCTGTTATAAAATTTTGTAAATAAGTATGTTTTCTCCTTCGCTGATGGGCACCGATGAGGTGACACTGACGATGGGCACTGATAGGTGGCAATGATGGGCGGCACTGATAAGAGGCATTGCTAGGCACCCCTGGTGGCACTGGCAGGCATTTTGGATGGGAACTGATTGGCAGCTGCCTGGGCACTGATTGGCATTTTCCTGGTGATCTAGGGTGGCATACCTGGTGGTCCAGTGTTGTGGCCTTCCCTGGCGGCATCCTGGGTGGGCATCCGAGGGGGGGCTGCACTGGTAAACAATCAGCACAGACCCCCCCCCTGTCAGGAGAGCAGCCGATCAGCTCTCCTCTACTCGCGCCTGTCAGACGCGAGTGAGGAAAAGCCGATCAACGGCTCTTCCTGTTTACATTGTGATCAGCCGTGATTGGACACAGCTGATAACGTGGTAAAGAGCCTCCATCGGAGGCTCTTTACAGAGATCAGTGTGTCAGACTGACACGCCGCACCACCGATCGCCGCGATGCTGGCCCCCACGGGTGCAGCTGTTATCCTGCTGGACATCATATGACGTCCAGTCAGGATAACTGAACCACCGCCCGGCCGTCATTCTGCTATAGGCCGGGCGGGAAGTGGTTAATGTTATTAAAAATTACCTTTCCTTTTTAATCTGCAGTGCTGTCATTTTCTGTAAATGTTAATGCAATATGGCAACCTGGAAGCATCTGTACACAGCTGGTGTACAGAACGCCCCTAGAAATGTAATTTCCTACTTTGGTGCAGAACTTTGCACTATGGTACAAGTTTTAAAGTGTCACCAAACCCACATCAATAAAAAAAACTATCAATAAATGCTGTTCATGCTCACTCAGTCATTCTGAGATTTGTTTTCTGTATTCTGCAAAAAACCTGGTTCATCCTGCTGCTCTCTATCTCCACCTTCTGTCCATGTTCCCAGTTCAGCTAGGGATTTTGCAGCTGTGGTGGCAACTCTGCACATTCTCTGTGTTCCGTGAGTTTCTATGATGAGCATTTCCTCCCTATCACATCTAAGCATCCCATGTGACTAAAGAGTCAGAGGTGTGTACACAGTGGTAAATAACAGCCCCCTCCCTCCTTTTCCATGCCCACTAACCAGATAAACACAAACAATATCAGATATATATTTGTATGAAAATTTTAAAACTGTTTATTTATCTTTAATTATTTTTACTCTGTATTCCAAAACGATGGTGGTGTGTGGATTTTTATTTTTTTATTTATTCTGCCACAACCCCAAAATGCCCAGGTGTGTATGGAGCCTTAGGGATGCAGACGCTACAGTTTTTTTCATTAGAACACAGAAAGTCCTCCAGTTGATTAAACTCTCTTATTTAGAATTGCTCTGTTCAGGGCAGGTGTTTGTTTTTGTTTTTTTTAAAACATGCAGAGCTGCACCAGACCCTGCACTCCCCAGTCCCAGCAAATCAACACCAGTGATACCACAGTAATCATTAAGAAGAGCTCAGGTGGATGCCATAAAAAAGGAAAATACCTACAGACAATGATCACATAAGCATCCAGCATGCATGAGAAGGGAACACCACCATGTATTGCCTTAAATGCATTTGAAACTGGCTCCCCTGGCCATCAGTGATGATATTGGTGCCCAAGCATGCTCAGATCGCATCCTCCAGCACCGTTTTGAAACGGGGCAAGCCAGGACAAACTGCCCACAGTGTCAACATTACTTTGTGCCGTCCATGCAGTGCACTTGCACTGCTACAGCCATCTTGGAAATGAAAAACGCCCACAAACAGGTAAGGGAAACACACTGACAAACAGGGAAAAGCAAATGGAAAATGGCACTTACTCCAAAGCTTGTTTAAAGCTTTCTTTGACAGACCTGCACCACCAGCATGGGACTCCAACCATATCATTTGGAGGCTGTACATGAAGGACTTCCACCCAGGAGAGGCTGAACCTGGCTGGGGTGACAAGTGATAAGGGATACCTTGTAACTCCAGTCCTGATCAGTTGAGGATAAAAAGGAGGGAACCCCCGAATGGTTATATGAGTGATTTGCAGTGGCCGGATGTCACTTCCAGTTTAGGTGTCTTCTGATATTTGCAACAAGGTACAAAGGGGAAGACTCAGTGATACAAGATGGCTTCACAGTGCTATGGGATTTTCCATTAGTCTTTGTCTTCCTCCAGTGTCCTTGATTATGACGGTGCTTGTGTTACAATTGAGTACTGTCCGTGATCCTTTTTTTTTTTTTTTTTTTTTCCTTATTTGCACTAACAGACAATTTTTCAGGACAAGCTTTCAGGGTATGCCCCCAGCTTCAAGGTCCAAGTAGTACTGCTTGGACCTTGAAAAAGGGACATACCCCAAAAGCTTGTCCTGAAAAATTGTAGGTTAGTGCAAATAAAGTATCACGGACAGTACTCAATTGTTTCTCTCGCAAGTGCACTTAATCATGTACCCCTCCCAGCTGCCATTTTCGCCTGCTCTCTGAATCCTTTTGGGATATGCACATCAAATATCCCAGGGTGCTTTAGGTTCCATACAGCAGTTTGAAGATGGCAGACTCAGCAGCGTGTCATCATGGGTCTGTGCTGCCTGGAAAAGAAAAGCAGCCGGCTGCTGACAATGTTGGCACAGGACCCAGTGTGTGTGACCTTAGCATGGTGAATCCCAGCAGAACAATGCTAGCTTTGCTGGTCAGGTGAGTGTGTTGATTGTGCATAACAAGAAATAAGGTAAGAGGGGGGGGGGGGGAACATATTGAATAAAGTTCCTCTTTAAACTTCAGTTCTCTGTACTTTTTTTTTATTTTTTTTTATTATATCAGTGGCTTACCTGGTGCACCTCTTTGCAACCATTAAAAAAAAAGCAAATTAACATTTTATACATGCAAAATAAGCATTTACTCTTTAGCTACAAACACCGTATTGAAACTAAAGTGTTCCATAACATTTGTATTCTTTGTATTCAGATTCACAATATATTGAAGCTGATGATTTGCTTCTCTTTAGGAACCGTGTTGGAATGTTCCAACTCTTTCTCAAAGTAATTCGTAAGGAAAACCTATTTGGACTATGGAAAGGAGTCTCTCCGGTAAATAACAGCTATTATGCTACTGTACTATACACACAATGGGATCAGTTTAGAATTTATTTCCAGACTTTGCACCGCTGATCACATGTATGTATTAAAGTGTATGTTCAGACACAACCTTTTATTGGTTCTTGGATTACAACCCCTGTTGTGTGTGTTTTTATTTATTTATTTATTTTCAGCTCTCCAGGCTCCATTAAAGCAAATTTCCCTCATCGGTGATGACATTTTAGCCAGACAAGAAGTGCGGAAATAATCTTGAACAGGGACAGAAGAGGGCAATAAAAACTTGGCAGTGGTTCTAGCCTTTTACTAGTCTTCTCTAGGAGATTTTCCCTCCGTTTTTTTTCAGGTGAAACTGCTTGTCATCAGGACACTAAGTAAGGGAAATTCTCTTTGAGGCTGGATTCACACTGGTCCGACAAACGCTCCGACATTGGGAGCTCATGTCGCATGACATGTGAAAATCAATGTTTCCCTATGAGAGCCGTCTTAACTGGTCCGACACAAGTCGGTCCGACTTTGAAAATGCTCCCTGTACTACTTTGGTCCGACTTTGATCTTACTTCAGCTCATTGAATATCATTGAAGTCGGATCAAAGTAGGATCCTTGTCCTAACCATCCGACTTTTGACATCCGACATGTGATTACAGCAGCAGTAAAAGGAATTTATCTCACACTGGGATTGTTTTGATTGGTCAAAGGACAAGTCAGACTATCACAAAGTCGGATCAAAGTAGTATCCTGTTCATGAAAGTCGGATGGATGTCGGACCAATGTAGGACTGATGTAGCAGAGCAAAGTAGGATGAAAGTTGTATGACTGTCGTGTCGTACCAGTGTGAACCCAGCCTCAGTCTAGGTTCACATCTATGCGGCTGCGCTTGATGCGTTTTTTCAGGCACATTTTTTTTTTTTTTTTTTTTTCTCTTTAAACACTCTGTATATAGCTGGTTGCTAAGGAGGGAGCTGGGAAGCCTTCTGATTTGTCCTTACCAACCGATGAATCAACAGCTAAATGCAAAAAAAAAAAAAAAAATCACAAAAGGTGTTGGCCCCCCCCCCCAGGTCCATACCAGGCTTTGGGTCTATTATTGGATCCACGCCAATTTTTCTTTTTCAAAATCCATACCAGACCCTTATCTGCGCATGCAGATCAGTAAAGGGAGGAGACGAGCGAATGCCCCCCTCCTGAACCATACCACACTGCATGCCCTCAACATGGGGGGGGGGGGGGGGGCTCTGCTCGACCCTTTTCAAAAAACGCAATGGCTGCAAATCGCATAGATGTGAACATGTTCCTTAGGAAACTTAAATGGGCTGTAGTGTGTTTCTGCAAACTACAAAAAGGCACAGATGTGCACCTAGGGTCACTTAGTGCTATATAAAGTATAAACCTGACAGGGATTCTAATCCTCCCACTCTAAAACAAAGTATTACACTTTTAACTACTTCAATATAGGGCACTTCCCCCCCCCCCCCCTTCCTGCCCAGGCCAATTTTCAGCTTTCAGCGCTGTCACACTTTGAGTGACAATTGCGTGGTCATGCAACACTACTCAAACTAACTTTTTTTATTATTTTCTTCCCGCAAATAGAGCTTTCTTTTAGTGGTATTTGATCACTGGGGTTTTTATATTTTTTTGCTAAACAAACTAAAAAAGACTGGAATTTTTGAAGAAAAAATTTAAATTATTTTCTATTTCTCCTTCACTGATGAGCACTAATCAGACAGCACTAATAATGCAGCACTGATAGGTGGCATTGATAGGCAGAACTGATGAGTCCTTTACTGAACCGAGGAAAGACGTTTACCGGCACTTCCTGGTTACATGCTGTGATTGGTCACAGCTGATCACGTGGTAAAGAGCCTCCTTTAGAGGCTCTTTACCTAGATCGGAGTTGCGGTGTGTCAGAGTGACACACCACACCATCGATTGCTGTGCTGCGCGCCCCCGTGGCGTTTCCTGCTGGACGTCATATGACATCCAGTCAGGATAACGCAACCGGCTGTCATTCTGCTATAGGCCGGGCGGGAAGTGGCTAACCACCTCCCGCCTGCCATATAGACAAATGATGGCGGGTGGGGTGCTCTCTTGTGCTGGGATCACATCATATTGTGCGGGGCACGCTGTGTCCCTGGGACACGGTGCGACCTTGATCTCGGTAAAGAGCCGATGACGCGGCTCTTTACCTATGAGATCAGCTGTGTCTAATCAAACAAGGAAATGCTGGTTATCGACTCTCTTCGCCTCACACTGACAGATTGTGAGGAGAGGAGAGACGATCAGTGTCATTTACTCACAGGGGAGACCTGTACAGATAATCAGGGCACTGATCATCAGTGATGCAAGTCAGTGCCAGTGTACCAGTGCCCATCGGCGCATATCAGTGAAGGAGAAAAAAATCTCCTGAGGTGAGTCTGTTAGACCCATTCGAATTACCTAAAAACTATAAAACGAATTCATTCTATACTGTTTTATGCAAGGAGATGTATTCATTGAAAGAGCATGGCATGATCCCTTTGCAGTTTATCCAATACAGAGGCTCATTGATGTAAATAATATACAATAGTAGGGCCCTGGATCGATGCACTTGGTAACTAACCCATCTTGGCAAACTGATATTGGGAGTGTCACCCCCCCCCCTCCTTTTCAGGGGTCAGTTATTTTACCTTACTCTGTGAAATATGCAAATCTTATGCTTTCTTTGACAATGGTATATGTGCAGAATGTGTGTACATGTGTTAAATTGGTAAATTGCCCACGTGCTGGTGTGGGAATATAAACACTTGGCATCCATGTAAGTTGAAAATATATAAACACCTTTTAACCACTTCCCGCCCGGCCTATAGTCATTTGACGGCCGCAGGAACACTTCGTCCCTCCGGGCGGCCGTCATATGACGTCCTGGGAGTCCCCGCAGTGTGGAGCGTGTGCACTCGCCGCATCACTGGAGACCTGATGCGCGTGCCCGGCGGCCGCGATGTCCGCCAGGCACCCGCGATTGCTCGTCACAGAGCCAGGGACGTGGATCTCTGTGTGTAAACACAGAGATCCACGTCCTGTCAGGGAGAGGAGACCGATGGTGTGTCCCTTGTACATAGGGACACCGATCGGTCTCCTCCCCCTACAGTTAGAATCACTCCCTAGGGAACACATTTAACCCCTTCTTCGCCCCCTAGTGTTAACCCCTTCCCTGCCAGTCACATTTATACAGTAATCAGTGCATATTTATAGCCTTGTTTGCTGTATAAATGTGAATGGTCCCAAAATAGTGTCAAAAGTGTCCGATCTGTCTGCCGCAATATCGCAGTCCTGACAAAAATCGCAGATAACCGCCATTACTAGTACAAAAAAATTTTTTTTTTCATAAATCTATCCGCCATTTCGTAGGCGCTATAACTTTTGCGCAAACCAATCAATATACGCTTTATTGCGATTTTTTTTTTTTTTTTTTTTTTTTTTTTACCAAAAATATGTAGAAGAATATGTATCGGCCTAAACTGAGAAAAAAAATGTTTTTTTAAAAAAAATTGGGATATTTATTATAGCAAAAAGTAAAAAATATTGTCTTTTTTTTTTCAAAATTGTCAGTCTTTTTTTGTTTATAGCACAAAAAATAAAAACCGCAGAGATGATCTAATACCACCAAAAATAAAGCTCTATTTGTGGGGAAAAAAAGGACGTCAATTTTGTTTAGGAGCCACGTCGCACGACCGTGCAATTGTCATTCAAAGCGTGACAGTGCTGAAAGCTAAAAATTGGCCTGGGCAGGAAGGGGGTGAAAATGCCCCGTATTGAAGTGGTTAAAGATGTACTGCTACTATAATGCATTTTTCAATTCATGTATCATAAAAACACATTTCTGATCAACATTTCTGTTGTAACATTAAATCTTTTAGGGGAATTAATATGAGGGGAAGCGTTAGTATACTAAATTATTTTTATTTTGGGGATTGAGTTTACCTTCAAAGTAGAAGTCTAATCAAAAGTAAACAAAATTTAATATCCTATTAAAAATAAAATAGAAAAGGAGCTTTTGCTGTTCCAGTATTTTCAAACTGGAGCTGTTCTACACAGTACTTTTCTACCGCTAGGTGTCCCCAGTGTAAAGTTATTGACAGCCAGCCTCATTCAGCTGATTGACTCTGAGCCTAGGCTAACATACCAACCCCCTAATCTGTGAATGGACAGTGGAGGAGAAACAGCACAGTGTTCAGCTCATCTTTCTGTCACTCTTTCTCCTCCTGTCACCATGTGTTGGCATCTTGTGCTGCTTCATCTGCTCCCATTCTGAGCTATGCTGTACAGAACTTATACTGACTACAATTTATGATGTATTAATAAACCGCTACATTAATTTGTGCCTTTAAATCTATCTGGAGTTTAACTTTAAAAGCAACTGTACCCTTTGGACCAATTTCTCCTTTAATCAACTCAACCAACCCATGAGGGCAAGCTCTAAACCGTCCCCGCGAACTCTTCAAACTAGTGGCTCAGACCATGAATCCCACTTGCCTGGAGTCTTCAGCAAACGAAACACAGGAATTCTGCAATGAACTTTCATCCCCACTCGGCCAAAGGAAAAAAAAAACCATAGCAATAATCTGCAAACAAAGAAATTTACTCTGGTCCCAATTACAATCGACACCACCAAAAACATCATCAGAAGCCTCTGAGATAGCACCTCACCGAACGACATAATTCCGGCAAAACTACTGAAAGAATGTACCGACATCTTGGCACCCTCCATAATACACTTCATAAATCAGTCATTAAAGAAGGTATTGTGCCGACTTCCCTCAAGCAAGGAATAATCAAACCCCTCCTAAAGAAACCCAACCTCAACCCGAAAGACCCAAACTTTAGAAGACCGGTAACAAGCCTGAACACCATCTCCAAGATCATCGAGAAAGTAGTAACACAACAGCTACAACTCCATGTGGATACCCACAAACTCCTGGAACCACTACAATTGGGGTTCCGCCCAGGCCATGGGGCGGAAACGGCACTTCTCTAAATGTGGGACGACATACTCGAAGCAGCAGATGACGGCGAATCGTGTCTCCTGGTGCTGCTGGACCTCAGTGCAGCCTTTGACACAGTAGATCACAAAATTCTGCTCACGCGCCTCACAGAAGTAGCAGGAGTCGCAGACACGGACCTACTATGGTTCGCATCCTTCCTAGAAAATCGTTCCCAGACAGTGAAACTGGGATCCTTCACCTCGGCACCACGCACAAATACATGCGAAGTCCCTCAAGGATCACCCCTGTCACCGGTACTCTTCAACATCTACCTCCGGCCACTCCTCAAAATCCTCTGCGAACAGGACCTGCGCTATCACTCCTATGCAGATGACGTGCAACATTACCTTTGCATCAACAACAAAAAAGATCAATATTACAGACTGGAAAAATGCTTACATTGATCGACAACTGGATGACAGGGAGCTCCCTCAAGCTTAATGGATTCAAAACAGAACTGCTCATTTTCAACGCTAACCAAAAGAAAAACTTTAGGACCACATGGACACCACCCACCATCCTTGGACAAAACATTACCCCAAGCAGCAAAGTTAAAAGCCTTGGAGTCATCTTTGACTCAGACATGACTATGGACGCCCAAATAGGATCAGTAGTCAGCGGATCGCACCGCCTGCTACGAAGACTTATCCCCTTCATCTTGGAAAAAGACAGAGCAGTAGTAGTCGGAACCATCATCAATTCCCGGCTGGACTACGCTAACTCCCTTTACCTAGGACTACCTAAATACCAGATTGCACTTCTACAAGTCATCCAAAACACAGCGGCCAGACTGGTAACGGGGGAAAAAAAACCTGGGAATCAATTGCACCGTCCCTGAGAAGCCTCCATTGGCTAGCCGTAAAGGATCGGGTCACATTCAAGACCCTCTGCCTCACACACAAATGTGCACAAGGAAACGCACCTCAATACTTATGCGAGAAAATAAAACACTACACCACTACTCACAACCTCCGATCAACCAACCAAAACCTCCTCCACATCCCCAAGACTCGCTACAAAACAAAGGGAGAACAAAGGTTTTCTGTCCAAGGACCGAGGCTATGGGATGCACTACCCACGAACATCTGCATGTAAGAAAACCATCGGGCCTTCAGGAAAAAACGAAAGACCCACCTCTTCTGAAGGATCTCAACGATACTGGATGCAAAGCGCCTTGTGTCGATTTAGTTTACATTTGCAGTGCTATACAAGTTGCTCACTCACACTCACTCAACCTACCAGCTCAAATATTTACCTTTCTCTTCAATCCAGTAATCGTGTGTACCTGTCCATCTTTGCACAGTGTGCATACATGGCGCCCCCCCCCCCCCCTTCCATCCTACTTATTCCTATGGCTAAACCATACCTGTAAATGCCATCAGGAGTACCTTTTACTAATAGGAATGAATAGGGTTGCTGCACGCATTTGAACCAAGAGTAAGACTCGGCGGGGACACTTTTGTTGTAAAGACTATGCAGCAGTCAGTAGGGCCACAAAGTGAATATTGCTGGATCGAGGGATAAGGCATTTGAGCATGTGGACTGCAGTCAAAGTGGTGGGGGGAATTGATTAAAGGACAATTGTATCAAAGGTACAATTATTCCAAAATCCTTATTTGAATGTGTAATACATTAATGAGTTTGAAGATGTTTTAATATTTTTTCTTTGTTTGTTCCTGCAGTCAGTTCTACGATGTGTTCCTGGAATTGGTATTTACTTTAGTACCCTCTATTTGATGAAACAACAGCTTTTCTCTGGCAAGGAGATCAGCCCTCTGGAATCAGTTTTTATGGGAGCAGGATCAAGAACTGTGGCAGGAGTTTGCACGTTACCCTTCACAGTCATAAAGACACGTTATGAGGTGAGTTGCAAGTTGCACTAATTGATTTTAGTGTAACTGATAGCCCAGGCTATAGAGTTTCAGGGGACCTTGCTAAGACACAAGAGTCTTGTGTAGACACTTTGCTTTACCTGTGAGGATGCATTACATAATTAGATTAAAAAGACACATATTCATTGAGTCAAAGCTATAGTTTGTCAGAAGATACTGTATCTTGACATAAAGAATTTGTGGATAGCCTCATACAGGTGGTGATTGAGACTCTTCAGGTTGAAGACTCCAATGCTTTTGCCAAAAGTGCAGAGACTATTCTGTGTTCTTAAAGTGGTTGTAAACCCTCTTGAACAACATTGCCTAAATATATTGTACCTAACACAGGCAGCTGATCGCTGCCTGTCTCACTGTACTCACCGCTGTACTTTCTTTGAAAATCATATTTTTCGTTTGCGATGACGTCACCGCGCATGCGCAGATGACAGCGTGAAAACCGGCTAGTAATGCTAGCTGGATTTCATTCACTTCAATTCTGGAAATTAGTATGCGAGAACTTCCCCTCTGTCAGACACAGAGGAGAAGTCTTGCGCTATTAAAAAACCCCCACACTTCCTTGACTGTCATTCATTTACGTTTACTACTATACTGGTTGCCGCGGTAATCGAGATCGAGGCTTGGTTACGGCGCTACGGCGCATGCGCAAGATTTCTGCAAGGGACCTAGAAAGGGTGAAAGTGAAGTCAGAATGAGCTTCGCAGAACAGGAGTAACAATGGGGATTTGGATACCCGGAAATAAAGAGAGAAGACAACTAACAATAAAGGTATTTCTTTATCGTACACCACGGGACACAGAGCCAGTCATTACATAATGGGTTAAGGGTCACCAGCGGTGATTGGACACTGGCACAACCAATTGAAGGCAGTTCCCCTCCATATAACCCCTCCTATCAGGGGAGTACCTCAGTTTTTCGCCAGTGTCTAAAGGTGTTGGACGCGATAGGATGTGCTAAAGGAAAGCTCTGCCAAGGAGACCCTCTGGGGGTAAAAGAGCTATGCTTTCGGACCCATCCAAGACGCCTAAAGACTAAGCCTAAACTCGGTGGGATCCAGGCCTCATGCACGAGGTGTCGCCTGTAATGTCTCTCTTCGGAGGACTGGGCTCTAAGATCCAGCACTTTCGCTACTTCGCTAAAAGTCCTGGTAAGAGTCTTTTACAAGGCCCAGGGGAGAGGTATCCTTTAAATAGGAACCCATATCCCTGAAGGTTGGCACACATAGCCCGCCGTGATGGGTGAAGTTTGGTATCTGTCTGAAAATTTCAGCAGAAAAAACCTGCGGCGAGGATAAAGGTAAGAGGTTAGAGTCCTAAACTAAGTTCAAGGACCTTTCCAAAAATATACAGTGGATGTCTTCTCTTATGCCGCCACTGGGGGGAGTAAAGAGCTGAGTGTTTACTCACCTCGCTCTGGTCAGTGTCTGTTTCCTGGACAAGTACACTGTGTGTCCCTCTGCTGCAGAGTCTTGCTTGGGCACCTCCCTCCTCTCGAATGGCCGACCAGACACCTGCAGAAGCAGGTAAAGTTGGATATGAGGGCTGGTGAGAGGGAGCTTCCCTTTCACCATAGCCGCCGCCATTTAGCTTTAGAGCCGTGCGCGCTCGCGGGGGGGGGGGGCAGGAGGTCGCAAATAGGCACGTGCGCGGGCACGCACGTGAAAACGACACGAAAGTTAAAAGACAAAGATGTCTGCAGTGACCAGCAAGCGCTCTCTCTCTCTCTCTGTTGGGAACAGCAGCATTACAGGGACGTAAGACTCCATGTGGTTAGGCTGGGTACTTCCTAGACAGACACCCACTTTGTGCATGAATCTGTGGGTTTTAAAGTTGCATACTTGATGTAAATTGCTAAACTTAGCACAGTAATAGATGCTTTTTTGTACCTTGGTTTTTTTCTTAGCATTATGCCTTCCAGGGGAAGAAATTCTGACAAAAAAGATAAAAAAGCACCGCAGCCTGAGACAGGAGGCCCTAGCCGTGCTAACTCGGTACCTTCCTCTCCTGTATTACCTGACGCAGCTATACAGGATGAGCCATTACCACTAGCAGGTATGGCGGCTTCCCCAGTGAAGCCTGGGCCTGCGTATGTCACTGAAGACACTTTGTCGGCAGCCCTAAATAACCTAGAGGAGAGAATTGCTACTTTAATCGCTAAGTCTTCTAGAAAGGACAATAAGCTAAGCAGATCTCCTTCGGTTGTTGACCTCCCTGCAGAAGGATCTGAGGTTGAGGAGGATGAGGATGATGCTACACCAGCAGAGGATGAGGAGCCAGACGGATCAGGGATATCAGATGAGCCTTTCTCTGCATCCCAGATTTTGAAGTCGCAAGTGCAATGTTATGCTGGAACAGTGCGTTCTGCATTTAAGTTACCCTCTTCGGAGGTAACTGAATCACCTGTCTCCTCCCTAGGTTCATTAAGATCCCTGTAGGGTGCATGCTCTTTCCCGGTTCATCCATTACTAGTGGATCTAATGTACGCAGACTGGCAACACCCAGATAAGCGTTTCTCACCTCCAAAGAAGTTTGACATTCTTTATCCTAAGAAGGAGAAGTTTTCAAAGAAATGGAGCCTGCCTTCTGTAGATGCAGCTATTTCTTGTGTAAATAAGAACCTGACGTTTCAGGTGGACAATGTACAAGTGTTTAAAGATCCTTCTGAGAAGAAGTTGGAATCCTTACTTAAATCTTCTTTTCTTTTGGCCGGCTCAGTTACCCAACCTGCTGTAGCAGCAGTCGGTATGTGTCAGGTCATCAAACAACAGGTAAAACAGGGGCTGAAGGAGCTGCCTCCGGAACAAGCCAAATTTTGGGAGAATTTGCCTAAAGCCTTATGTTTTACAGTGGATGCCATGAGAGATTCTATTCTACAAGCATCACGCCTTACACTCCAGCTGGTGCATATGCGCAGAGTTCTTTGGTTAAAGCATTGGTCAGCAAAAGCCCCATGCAAAAGACTTTTGGCCAGTTTTCCCTTCCATGGCGAACGCCTATTCGGGGAGGATCTAGAAAAATATATCCAAAAGATATCAAGCGGTAAAACCACTCTTTTACCTGAGAGAAAGAAAAACAAGAGGCCTTGTTTTAAACTCTCTCTTTCCCCAGCTCCAGGGAAACCTGCCTCCAGCCAGTGGCGACGGCATTTTCAGCCACCCACAAAGGCCAAAGGAAATCGGGCTCAGAAGAACAAGAAGCCGTGGGGTGCAAGAGCTAATAAACAAGACCCCAAAGCCTCTCAGTGAAGGGGCGCCCCCGCCCGGCCGAGTGGGGGGAAGGCTTCGTCAGTTTTCAGCGACTTGGCGGACAGAAACCCAGGACAAGTGGGTTGTATCCACAATATCTTCAGGGTACAGACTGGAATTTCGAGAGATCCCATCTTCTCGGTTCCGAAGTTCAAGACTCTCCAAAGATCCACAAAAAAGAGGATCCTTCTTCAAGGGTTTGGATCACTTACTGTCTCAAGGGGTGGTGACAGAAGTACCCCTAAAAGAGCAAAGTTCAGGTTTCTACTCAAACCTCTTTGTGATTCCAAAACCAAATGGAGACGTCAGACCACTCCTGGATCTAAGATCTCTAAATTTGTTTCTGAACATTCGCCATTTCCGAATGGAAACGACTCGATCTGTGGTCGCCACCCTACAAGGCGGAGAATTCATGGCGTCCATAGATATCAAGGACGCATATTTACATGTACCTATCCATCCCGCTCACCAAAGATTCCTAAGGTTTGTGGTAGAAGATCGCCACTTTCAATTCATGGCCCTGCCCTTTGGTATGGCTACCGTGCCCAGAGTATTCACAAAGGTGCTAGCTCCTCTGCTGGCAAATCTAAGGACACAGGGCATAGCGGTAACAGCCTATCTAGATGATCTACTTGTGATAGATCAGTCAAGGGAGGGATTAGATAACGCTGTGCTCACGACAGTAAAGTACCTGGAGCATTTAGGATGGATTGTAAACCTACAAAAATCCTCTCTACAAGCCCTAAGAAGGTTAGAGTATTTGGGCATGATCATAGACACAGCCCAAAGCAGGGTATTCCTGCCAGAGCCAAAGATACAGTCTCTGAAAGACCTGATCCACAAGGTCAAAGCAAAGAAAGGGCTGTCTATTCGCCTTTGCATGAGGCTATTGGGGAAGATGGTAGCCTTCTTCGAGGCTGTCCCTTACGCCCAGTTTCATTCGAGACAACTTCAAGGCAATATTTTAGCCGCCTGGAACAGGAAGAGCCAAGCTCTGGATTTACCCATGTGCCTGTCTTCACAGGTGCGCCAGAGCTTCAATTGGTGGTTAAAAGCCAAGAACTTACGGAAAGGAAGATCCTTTCTTCCGGTCTCCTGGAAGGTGGTGTCTACGGATGGCAGCCTATCGGGCTGGGGTACAGTATTCGAAGAGGCTTCTGCCCAGGGAACCTGGGCCAAGACCCAAGAGATTCTGCTAATTAACGTACTGGAGATCCGGGCGGTATATCTAGCCCTCAAAACCTGGACTTGCAGGTTACAGGGCCACCCGGTTCGGATTCAATCTGACAATGCTACTGCAGTAGCTTACATCAATCACCAAGGAGGCACCCGCAGTCGGGGTGCTCAAAAGGAAGTGAATCGGATTTTGGCATGCGCAGAGGATCATGTACCTTGCCTTTCTGCAATCTTCATCCCAGGGATAAAAAACTGGCAAGCGGACTATCTGAGTCGCCAGCAGCTAGCACCAGGAGAGTGGTCTCTCCACCCCGAGGTCTTTCAGGCCATATGTCTGAGATGGGGAAACCCGGATGTAGACCTGTTAGCTTCCAGGTCCAACAAGAAGTTGGACAACTTTGTGTCCAGGACGAGAGATCCTCTAGCCTACGGGACAGATGCTCTAATAATTCCCTGGAATCAGTTCTCACTGATCTATGCATTCCCCCCGATCCCTCTCTTACAAAGACTACTTCGCAGGATCAAAAAGGAGGGAATACCAGTAATCCTAGTGGCCCCAAATTGGCCCAGGAGGCCTTGGTTCACCGAGATCATAAAGATGGCGATAGGAAGGCCCTGGAAGCTTCCGCTTCGACACGAGCTGCTGTCGCAAGGTCCAGTATTCCATCCTTCCTTACAAAAGCTAAATTTGACGGTCTGGCTGCTGAGACCCACGTTTTGAAAAAACGAGGGGTCTCTGGCCCAGTTCTTTCTACGCTCATTAATGCAAGAAAGCCAGCCTCCAGACTTATCTACTATAGAGTCTGGAAAGCATACGTTTCCTGGTGTGATTTCAGAGAATGGAATCCTCAGATATGAAATAAGCCAGGATCTTGCTTTTTGCCAGTTAGGAGTGGATATGAAATTAGCCCTTAGTACCATCAAGGGTCAAATATCGGCTCTATCAGTCTTCTTTCAAAGACCGCTGGCATCTCATTCCTTAGTTCGGGCGTTCATTCAGGGGGTACTGCGGATAAATCCGCCAGTTAGGTCTCCCTTGTGCCCATGGGATTTGAATTTGGTATTGTCAGTGTTACAAAAGCAACCTTTTGAACCTATTCGCCATATTCCTTTAATTATTTTTAGTAGGAAATTGGCCTTTTTGATTGCTATCTCTTCTGCTAGAAGAGTATCAGAACTAGCAGCTCTTTCTTGTAAAGATCCTTATCTAATTTGTCACAAAGACAAAATTGTACTACGACCCCATCCTGCCTTTTTACCTAAGGTGGCGTCGGCTTTTCATTTGAATCAAGACATTGTTCTGCCTTCTTTTTTTTCGGCCCCGCGTACGGCGGGGGAAAAGTTATTGCACTCTCTAGATCTAGTGAGAGCGGTAAAGGTGTATCTGCAGGCAACCGCTCAGATACGTAAAACAGATGTTTTGTTTATTTTGCCAGATGGTCCCAAGAAGGGCCAAGCGGCATCAAAATCCACCATTTCCAGGTGGATTCGACAAGTAATTGTTCAAGCTTATGGTTTAAAGAACAGGACTCCTCCTTTTTCTGTTAAGGCGCACTCTACCAGGGCGATAAGTGCTTCATGGGCAGTGCATCACCAGGCTTCGATGGCTCAGATCTGTAAAGCTGCAACTTGGTCTTCAGTCCACACATTTTCCAAATTCTATCAAATAGATGTGAAAGGACATGAGGATTCCGCCTTCGGGCGAAGTGTGCTGCAGGCAGCAGTATAGGGCTTCTTGACCGCAAGCGGCCTGTTTGATCTGGGTCTCCCACCCTTCATATTGAGCATTGCTCTGGGACGTCCCATTATGTAATGACTGGCTCTGTGTCCCGTGGTGTACGATAAAGAAAATAGTATTTTTAAAACGGCTTACCTGTAAAATCCTTTTCTTGGAGTACACCACGGGACACAGAGGTCCCCCCCTTCTTATGGTAACCTTACTGCTTTGCTATAAAAACTGAGGTACTCCCCTGATGGGAGGGGTTATATGGAGGGGAACTGTCTTCAATTGGTTGTGCCAGTGTCCAATCACCGCTGGTGACCCTTAACCCATTATGTAATGACTGGCTCTGTGTCCCGTGGTGTACTCCAAGAAAAGGATTTTACAGGTAAGCTGTTTTAAAAATCCTATTTTTCTGGTATTTTCGGGCATCGTTTTTAGAAGTAATAGATTGCACAAGCATTGTAATAACATGATAACATGGAAAAGCATAAAAATTTAAAATTAGAAATTGTGTACCGGGGTTTACAACCACTTTAAAGCATAAGGAATTCCAGCTTCCCTGATCATCAAAAGTGTAATATACAATATTATAGAGTATTGGAGATATTAGAGAGTTGAAGTAGCCCAATGGGTATTTCTCTCTCCCTAAGCAGTTTTATACTTTTTATCTCCAGAGAAATTAGTTAAAAAGTATTCCACACCATCCTTGGTTGGCCTGGCAGTACCTCCACTTTTACAAGTCCTTCATTTAAGGATCTGGCGAAAAAGAAACTGAAATCCCTCTCTAGACTGCTTTTTCTGATGCTGCTGGCTCTGCTCCCAGGCTAGTAATCTCTTGCATAACCCAAGGTCTTGAGCATGTAAAAGCACCCCTTCTTTTTATCCCTTTTGAAAGCTCTGTTTGCTCTCAGGAGGCACACCCCAAGTTCTCCAAATTGACAAAGTCCAAGCCCCATTAAAGAACTAGAATTCCAAGCCCTATCCTCTGAAAGCCTTTCTTGGCAAGGCCTGCCCCCACCTGCAGACAGTGGTCAAAGGATGCTTGTTGATGTTTGCAGACATCTGGCTCTGTAATTTTATGATGGTTGGATACAGGATGTGGTATTGAGAGAATGCAAGATTTTCTGTCTCCCATCAACCCAACAGATTAAAATGCTTTAATCTCCCTCTTGCAGAGAGCCACTGCTCTTTTCCAAGCAGTACAGGAGCTTGTCAAAAAGTGGCAGTATTTCACATACCTCCGTAGAATGGTTACCAAGCTTTTAATTCACACCTGGTTACCGTACCCAGGTGGGACAGGTGTATTCACCTAGTTTTGGACCTCAATGCCTTTGTACTAGAAGGTTTTGTAAAGGGTTAACGCAGTTGTGGCTTCTATGAAACGGAGTTTTTGGCTTCTGTGGATACGCCTATCTTCATTTCCTTAGAATGGAATTTGCTTTTTCAATCAATTTACAGCAGGTAGGGGGATGTTGTGGAAAGCCAGTACTTTCCTATTTCCAGGCAAGGTATAGAAGCTGGGTAGGTGCTATATAATCAGCGGGGGTATACAGTTCCTCATGCAGTGCCCCAAGGAGATATATCAGTGTATCAAATGGAACTTGTACTGTATAGGTCTGGTCAATAACAGTAATCGCATCCTTCCAATATATTACTAGTTTAGAACACCTTCATAGCATGTGTAGCAGGTCTCCATCTTCAGTATTACAATTGGGGTGTTCCGTCTGCCCCAAGCAAAAAGTTGTACCGGCGTTCGATAAGACCGGTGCAAAATAAAAAGTTGTATTTAACGCTGTTTACTCTAATATAGAACCTACACAATTTTCTCTGCTGGCGCATGTATTTGTTTAAGCGCTGGTTCTCTTTTTTTGTTTTTTTCCAATTCCAATTTAACAAAAACTTTATGAACAAAATCTCATGCACACTGGACGTTATAATAACGTTATAAAAACACCAGTAGCTTTGGCAGTGAGTTTAAAAAAAAAATAAAAATTTTCAATGGGATCAAAAACGTTAACCGCTGGTGAGCCGCGTTTATCAGCGTTTTTTTGAAGTTAGAGTGTTTTTTACAGCTGGAAAAACTCCTCTCAGAACCCACTAGTTGTATTTTTTTTTTTTTTTCTTTACAGCCAAAACAGTTGATCACGGCCTATGTGTGCATGGACACAAAGGATAACATGCTGGAGCGTTTGACTGTAGAAAAAACGTCTGAAGCCAAAAACAGCCGCTGTAAAAAACGTCAAGTGTGCATGAGGCCTGAAAGTCTGTCCAAAGACATTCCAGATGTAAACATTCGATTTTAAACAAAATAGCTCTTTACAGTTAATCTCAGATGTTACTAGAAGCGCCACAAAACTATAAGGCTCCATGCACACTGGCTTAAAAATCGCTGCGTCTACAAGAGTTTTGTGTTTTTCCTGTACAAGCAGCTCAATGTTGTCCTATGTGTCCATGCACATTAGGACAATTGGAGGCATATTTTAAGCTCAGCGTTTAGAGTTAAGAAAAAACCCCTTCTGGTTTGCGTTTTTGATTGTAGCTTTCTGGCAGAAAAAAATGCTAAACTCGCCTAAACTGTGTACAAAAACATTTAGGCGACTGCACATTTGATGATTTCATTTAGCTGTCTGTCTGCAAAGTTTGCAATCTGCCAAAAGATTTTGCCTATAGATTGCATAACTGATCTTAAATCTGTTGTAAATGTATTGATATTTTTAAGGATTTTGATGTGTTTATTTATCATTTGTCAGTTTGGTAAGAGCCCATTCACACAGGGGCGTCTTTGGATCCGACTCCAAATCGCCCCAGGTCGCCCCTAGTCGCCTCAGGTCGCGCTGGCTGAAGAAATCAATGTAAGTTAATGGAGCCGTCCTTATGCACACTACTGCAGTCGCTCCGACTTCAAAAAAGGTCCCTGTACTACTTCAATCCGACTCCTAGGCGACCTGTAACCATTCATTAATAGGAGCAACTCTCCAGGAAGAAAACACACATTTATCAGGCAAACCTCTCCCTCCCACAGAGCTGATTCTTGTTTGATTGGCCACTGGAATGTCTCCTGTCCTGCAGGCAACTTGGAGTTGCCTTGTAAATAGCTCCAGGTCGCGCTGTGATTCATACTCAGGTCGTGTCTGAGTTGCCTCATAAAATCGCGCTGGAAGTCGTGTTGCCCCTGTGTGAATGGGCTCTTAGACTCTTTAGTTTCACAATATAATGTGAGTGTATTATTTTATTAATGCCTTAACAAGGCAAGGAAGCAGAGACAAATATTCTACATAGGTGTTTTGAGCGCTACCTGGTTACATAAAAACAAATCCGTACTTGTGATAAATACATTTGCGGTAAGCAATTCAACCAATTTTGAAATAAATAATTGAAAAAAACTGATTACCGTATATACTCGAGTATAAGCCGACTCGAGTATAAGCCGAGGTACCTACTTTTACCAAAAAAACCTGGGAAAATTTATTGACTCGAGTATAAGCCGAGGGGGGGGGGGGGGAGAGATGTGCCCATTGCCCAACCTTACTGTGCCCATTGGCATCTCACTCTGCCACCTCACTGCCCATTGTCACCTCACTGTGCCCATTGTCTCACTGTGCCCCCTTACTGTGCCCATTGCCATCTCACTGCCCACTGTCACCTCACTGTGCCCCCTTACTGTGTCGATTCCGCCTCCCTGTGCCCGAGTCAGTACCTCAAAATCTTGAATTCCGCGGCGGCGTCCATTGTTCAAATCTCGCGCCGTTCTCCCTGTCCCTTCCGTGATAGGCGTTTCCAGCAAACACTGTGTTGAGTGTTTGCGCCTATCACGGAGGTCCTCTCATTCGCTGACTCCGTTTCCCAGCAGGCACTGTGTTCAGTGCTCGGCCAATCACGGACGTCGGACAAGAGGACCTCCGTAATAGGCGCAAACACTCATCACAGTGTTTTCTGGAAACGCCTATCGCCGAAGGGACAGGGAGAACGGCGCGAGATTTGAACAATAGACACCGGCCGCGGAATTTCACGATTTTGAGGTACTGACTCGAGTATAAGCCGAGGGGTATACTTTCAGCCCTAAAAAAAGGGCTGAAAAACTCGGCTTATACTCGAGTATATACGGTATGTGAAATAAAGAATGAATAAAAACACGTGTCATTCATAAATTAGTCCATATCCTTGTATCATCATACATGCAGAATGTGAAGATCAATTGTGCAATTTTTAAAGTGCCAAGTGCTGTCTCTTTAAATAAAGTGCAAATTGTGCTCCCCTTCAGTGTCTCCACTCTCACTGACTGGGGTGAACTGGAGTCACAAGCGCTTTATATTGTTCTGGATATGCTGGAACTTGTAGTCCTCCTTGCTGGTTATTGTAACTGCACGATTCTGGCTAAGATGAGAATCACTATTTTTTTGCTAAGAATAAAGATCACGATTCTCACGGCGTAACATCATCTTTCACATCATACCAAAAAAATTGGGCTAACTTTACTGTTTTTAGTTTTTTAAATTCAATAAAGTGTATTTTTTCCAAAATAATTGCGTTTGAAAGACCGGTGTGCAAATACAGTGTGACATAAAATATTGCAACAGCCATTTTATTCTCTAGGCGGTTCTCTGCTTAAAAAAAACATATATAATGTCTGGGGGTTCTCAATAATTTTCTAGCAAAAAATACAGATTTTAAATTGTAAGCAAAAAATGTCAGAAAAAAGTTTAGTCTTTAAGTGGTTAAACTGACCTCCTTTACAGACCGAAGTTCATGCCTTTTTGATCTAAGAACAAAATGTTTGCAATGTTTCTCTTTTTCTCCCATGTTGAGATAAACTTGGCAGGCTGCCTGGATTTTTTATTTTTTTGTCAGAAGTGAGCAGAGAACTTTCTGCACTTGTTACATAGAATCGGGAAATGCTGTTTTTAAGATCGGGAGGGCTGTAGCTCTACTGGTTATGTTTTGTCAGTGGTGTACCATAATGCAGTATTTTTACTCATAGACAAACATAAAAAGGTTGGCAAAAAAGATCTATATAGCGTAATTCAGTTTTTTTTTTTTTTTAATAATTGGCAAAGTTAAGTTGTTACACTCATTTGTGCATGAATTTCTAATTGGAAGTAAAAAAAAAAGTTTGGATGTAGGAGGAGGAATTTAAAGTATATAAATACATCACACCACTCAGCATAATCTTTGATAACGTCCTGAGGGAGGAGTGAAACGCGTCAGCTGACGGCGGGTGATGACGTTATTGATGCAAACTTCCGGTTTGACATTTTGCTTGCATTCCTTCATGCACAAGTGAGTGTAACTGCGTTTAATTTTGCCAATTATTTTATAAACAGAATTACACTATTTTTGGATATTTTTTGCCATCCTTTTTTATGTCCGCTTATGAGTAGAAATACAGCATTATGGCACACAACTAAGGAATATAACCAGCAAGGAGGACTACAAGTTCCAGCATATCCAGGACAATATAAAGCGCTTGTGACTCTTATAGGAGTCCACTGAAGGAGCGCACACTTTATTTAAAGAGACAACACTTGGCGCTTTAAAAATTGCACAATTGATCATTACATTCTGGATGTATGAAGATACAATAATATGGACTAATTTACGAATGACACATGTCTGTTTTTATTCATAATTTTTTTACATAATCAGTTTTTTCAATTGCTTATTGCAAATGTTTTTATCACGGGTACGCAAGTGGGAATTTTTTTTTATGTAACTAGGTAGCGCTCAAAACGCCTATGTATGTACCTTTAACAGCAGCCAGTGATTTGGTTAATTCACATTGGTTAACATCCTAAGCGCGATAATATATACGGTAATTCGTTCAAATATGATTTCCTGCTACATAAGTATGTGGCATGTAAGACATTCACCTTTTTATCGCATGCCTAGCCAATAATATGCTTTACTCCTGCTAGACCTCCTATAGTTAAGAAAATCTTACCAGACAGAGAATTTTTATCTAGTGTTTAAGTGTTGCTGTTCTGCATTTGAACTCTGCTTTCCTTGTCCCTTGCCTATTTCCACCCAAAACCCAAGCCTTTTTTTTTTTTCTGTAGATGGGAGGAGCCTTGTTTCCAGTTGTCAAGCTGGAGGATTCCTGGGACAAGTAGTTAACCAGAAAAATCTAATTTTATTTTTGAAAGCTTGATTATGTAGTACAAGATATGTTTGGTAAGATTTTATTAGTTAAAGTGGTTCTAAAGGCAGAAGGTTTTTTATCTTAATGCATTAAGATAAAAAAAAACCTGTGTACAGCAGCCCCCCTCAGCCACCCTAATACTTACCTGAAACCCCATCTCAATCCAGTGATGTTGCACGAGAGCCATGAAGTCCGGGGACTCTCCCTCCTGGCTGGCTGAGACACCGCAGCGGGCGCCATTGGCTCCCATAGCAGTCTTTTAATGTCAGTGAGCCAATGAGGAGAGAGGGGGCGGGGCTGAGCCGAAGCTCCATGTCTAAATGGACACACAGAGCAGCGGCTCGGCTCGGATGCCCCCATAGCAAGCTGCTAGCTGTGGGGGCACTCGGCAGAAGGGAGGGACCCGAGAAGAGAAGGATCGGGGCTGCTCTGTGCATAACCACGGCACAGAGCAGGTAAGTATACCATGTTTGTTATTTTTAAACAAAAAGAAAAAAAACAAGACTTTAATATCACTTTATATACCTTACCTGTATGTTGCTTTGGTTATGCTCTCCACTTGCAGTTTAAATTTTACTTTCAAAATGCTAAAGAATTTCTGTTTAATCTCTTTCAGAGTGGTAACTACAGCTATAAAAGTGTATTTGGTGCAATGGGGAGCATATACAGGACTGAAGGTGCTCGTGGGCTGTTTAGTGGTCTCACTGCCACATTGCTCCGAGATGCTCCTTTTTCAGGCATCTATCTGATGTTTTACACTCAAGCCAAAAAAATTGCTTTTCAGAGTAAGTATTAGAAACCAGTGTTTCATTTTTCTAAAATATATATACCGTGTGTGTGTGTGTGTGTGTGTGTGTGTGTATGTCATAGAATGCTAGCAAACCAGACTGTGTGACTGCACAGAGGAGACCAAACAGGTGTAGGTGAAAGTGTAACAATTTATTAAGGAAAGTAAACAGACAAACACCTCCAACAGAACACCGTGCAGTAACCTAACCAAATAACAGTGACTTATAGAAAATATAAACAATAAGGGGGAATACCGGAATCGTAGTGAATGCCAGGCCAAGGTCATACACAAGGGGATCGAAGCAGATGGGTATGGATGGAAATCAAACAGGAACAGTGAGGGGACGGTTGGATTGGCTGCAGAGCAGGGATCCAAGTAACAGGAGGGACAGATGCAGGATGGGCTCACGGTAGGGATCAGGTCGGATCGGGTCAAGCAGGATGCAGGTCACAGGTCCTAGAGCAGGGAGAGAGATACCAGGGCAAGGAGTGTTTGTATTTGCCGGGTATTTATAGGAAGTCTTGTAATCAGGCTTCAGGTCACAGCTGAGCGCAGGAAGTGCTGCCTGTCCCACACTGCCGGAATACACCCGCTGGTGGATGCCGGTACTACAGTTCATGGATCATGCATTACCACCAGCAGGTGAGATCCACCAACAAAGATAATGGCTGCAAGAGGACACCTGCTGGCGGACACTAGTACTGCAGTCCATAGGACCAACAGCACCACCAGCGGGTGAAGCCTTTCCTGACAGTACCCCCCTCAAAGGAGCGGCCTCCGGACGCTCCAACTAACTGTTGCTGGGGAAAGTTCATGGCAACAAGCTGGGCAACAGGCAAGGTCACATCCGGGCAGACAGCGGGCACATCCGGGCAAACAGTAGGCACATCCAACTGGGAAGCAGGCACATCTGGGCAGGAGACAGTCACATCAAGCTGGGCAGCAGACAGGGGCACACCAGGCAGGGCAGCAGTCAGGAACATCTCAGGCTTGGCAGCAGGCTCCTCAGGCCGGGAAACGGGCACCACAACCTCAAGCCGTGAAACGGGCACCACAACCTCAAGCCGCGAAACGGGCACCACAACCTCAGGCCGGGAAACGGGCACCACAACCTCAGGCCGGGAAACGGGCACCACAACCTCAGGCCGGGAAACGGGCACCACAACCTCAGGCCGGGAAACGGGCACCACAACCTCAGGCCGGGAAACGGGCACCACAACCTCAGGCCGGGAAACGGGCACCACAACCTCAGGCCGGGAAACGGGCACCGGATCTTTAGGCGGGGACACCGGATCTTCAGACTGGGACACTGGCATCAGGACTTCTGGTTGGAAGGCAGGCACTGGAACATCAGGCTGGAACACTGGCTCTGGCACTTCAGGCTGGAAGACTGGCTCAGGAACTTCAGGCTGGCAAACTGGCACAGGAACCTTAGGCCAGCAGATTGGCACAGGGACTTCAGGCTGGCACAGGAACTTCAGGCTAGCAGGCTGGCACAGGATCTTCAGGCTGGTACAGGAACTTCAGGCTGGCACAGGAACTTCAGGCTGGCACAGGAACTTTAGGCTAGCAGGCTGGCACAGGAACCTCAGACTGGCACAGGAACTTCAGGCTGGCACAGGAACTTCAGGCTGGTACAGGAACTTCAGGCTGGTACAGGAACTTCAGGCTGGCACAGGAACTTTAGGCTAGCAGGCTGGCACAGGAACCTGGGGCTGGCAGGCTGGCACAGGAACCTCAGAATGGCACAGGAACTTCAGGCTGGTACAGGAACTTCAGGCTGTCAGGCTGGTACAGGAACTTCAGGCTGGCACAGGAACCTCAGGCTGGCACAGGAACCTCAGGCTGGTACAGGAACTTCAGGCTGGCAAGCTGGTACAGGAACTTCAGGCTGGTACAGGAACTTCAGGCTGGTACAGGAACTTCAGGCTGGCAGGCTGGTACGGGAGCTTCAGGCTGGTACAGGAGCTTCAGGCTGGCACAGAAACTTCAGGCTGGTACAGGAACTTCAGGCTGGCAGGCTGTTACAGGAACTTCAGGCTGTTACAGGAACTTCAGGCTGTTACAGGAACTTCAGGCTGGCACAGGAACTTCAGGCTGGCACAGGAACTTCAGGCTGGCGCAGGAACCTCAGGCTGTCAGGCTGGCACAGGAACTTCAGGCTGGTACAGGAACTTCAGGCTGGCAAGCTGATACAGGAACTTCAGGCTGGTACAGGAACTTCAGGCTGGCACAGGAACCTCAGGCCGGCAGACCGGCACGGGAACCTCAGGCTGGCACGGGAACCTCAGGCCGGCACGGGAACCTCAGGCCGGCAGACTGGCATGGGAACTTCAGACTGGGTAAAGGGCACTGGGACGTCAGACTAGGTAAAAGGCACAGGGATGTCAGATTTAGGTGGGTCGTCAAGTTCTACTGGCATGAACGCAGGCTGGAGCAGGTTGGTGGGTGTTGAGGTAGGTTGGGTTACTGGTTGGATTGTGTGGGTCGGAAAGTACTTCCGCTTCTTCTTAGACTTAGTCACTGCAGGCTTGCAAATAAAGGGGGGAATGTATGAAAAGGATGGAATTCAGTAAGTGGAAGGACTAGAATGCGGCAGAGATACAGGGATTGGCTACAGGTAGAAGGGAAGAAGCAGGTGGATTGAAGGCAGGGTAGGTGCAACAGGTAGAGACTGGGTAGTAATATTTGGCAGGGGGGCTGAGCAAACTGGGCTGTAGCTGGGGTTGCCATAGGCGATGAGCGGATACATTCTTCGGGAGGCAGGTGATTAATGGCAGGGCTGGAATGTTGTGGCTTGGCTAAGTTCAGGAGATCTGACCATGCCTGTAGCACATGTTGAGCAAAAACTGTATTACACACAGCCTGTCCGAACAGGGATTGCACTGAATGGATGCAATCGGACAACACCTGCTGGGAACAGGAGGAATAATGTTCCCAAAAATAGGCTGGATCATCCTCTAACAACCACACTAAGGATTCAACCTGGTCAAAACTGAAAGGGGGTGAAAAATCGTCACTCCCATCGGGAATAGATGACAGGGCTGGCTTTTCACATAACCGAACTAACGGATGAATATCCTCAAAAGATATATAACCCTGCCCCACTAGGGAATAAGCTGATCAGATGGTTTCTATCAGCTGGTCACTGGTCCAATCTTTTAGAATTTGACGACAATATTCGTTATCCTCTGCTGCCAGCAGAGAATAATAAATGATTTCGTTATTATCCATCTCAACCGAGTTTAACAAACCAGGATGGTCCCTCAATGCAGCCATGTCTGGTTTAGGGATGGACCTAGTATACTGTCATAGAATGCTAGCAAACCAGACTGTGTGATTGCACAGAGGAGACCAAACAGGTGTAGATGAAAGTGTAATAATTTATTAAGGAAAGTAAACGGACAAATAAACACCTCCAACAGAACACAGTGCAGTAACCTAACCAAATAACAGTGACTTATAGAAAATATATACAATAAGGGGGAATACCGGAATCGTAGTGAAAGCCAGGCCAAGGTCATACACAAGGGGATCGAAGCTGATGGGTATGGATGGGAATCAAACAGGAACAGGGAGGGGACGGAAGGATTGGCTGCAGAGCAGGGATCCAGGTAACAGGAGGGACAGATGCAGGATGGGCTCAAGGTAGGGATCGGGTCAAGCAGGATGCAGGTTCAAGTCCAGGTCACAGGTCCTAGATCAGTGAGAGATGCCAGGACAAGAAGTGTTTTGTATTTGCCGGGTATTTATAGGAAGTCTTGTAATCAGGCTTCAGGTCACAGCTGAGCGCAGGAGGTGTTGCCTGTCCCACACTGCCAGAATACACCCACTGGTGGACGTCGGTACTACAGTCCATGGATCATGCATTACCACCAGCAGGTGAGATCCTCCAACAAAGATATTGGCTGCAAGAGGACACCTGCTGGCGGACACTAGTACTGTAGTCCATAGAACCAACAGCACCACCAGCGGGTGAAGCCTTTCCTGACAGTATATATGTTGTAGGGGATCAGACTCAATGCAGGGAAAAATTCAGTTTCTTTAAGAAAACATGTTTAATCCACAGGATATTGCCAAATGGAAGAAAAAGGCATCTTGCCATCAAACAAAAATAAAAATAAACTTCTGCTCTACTGAGCCTGATACTGTGTCCGTTGTCCTGATCAGTCCCTGGTTTTTAAGCCTCGTACACACGATCCAATTGTTGGCAGGGGATTGTCTGACAGACCGTTGTCCCAAAATCTGACCGTTAGTATGCTCATTTTGACAATTGTTGTCCAACTTTCTGCCAACAAATGTTGGATGACATGCTAGTAAATTTTCGGCGGACAACGGTTGGTTGTCAGATTGGTTGTCTGATTGTCAGATTTTCTGATGGTCAGTACACAAGTCTGTGACACAAAAGTTGAAAGTACAAACACGCATGCTCGGAATCAATGCTCACGAAATTAGCAGAAGGGGCCCAAAGGGGGAAGGAGCCCAAATTTCAAGAGCTGAAATTCCTCATAGTACGTCACTACGTTCGTGTTTGTTGGCCGACAATTGTGTGCCGTTGGTATGCAAGACAAGATCCAGGCACATGCCCATAGGACAAAAATCTGACGCTCGGTTGGCCAACAATTGGATCGCGTGTACGAGGCTAAAGTAAGTGTCCTTACAAACGCAAATACTTGTATCCAAAGTCAGGGTTAAGCAGCCATGCTCGTCGTTGCCTCACATGGAGACACAGACTCTCTCCATGAGAGCTAGGACCAGCTGCCTTGATCAGGACTTGAAAAGAAAACATTAAACTGTGGTCCACGAACTTGGAGAGTCTGTCCCACTCAGAGCTCTATCAGACTCCCAATAAAATCAGCCCTGTAATGGACTTTACCAATACAGGGTAAAGAACTATCCTTCTTTACTCTGAAGTTTTTGTTTTGCTGGTATTACCTTAGATTGCAAATCTAAGATTCCATGGAGTAACATATGTCCCATCAATCACTTTTCCTGTAATATTAAACCCATTTCTCAGGCATATCGCAACATATCCCCCCCCCCCTGCTCAAACTCGGGGGGGGGGGAATGAGTACCTTGGGCAAACAGACTTTAAACTCTAGAGAGGGCATCAGCGTTAGCTTGTTTGCTACCTGGTCTATGTTCTACTAAAAATGTAAAATTTTGTAGAGCCAAGAACCATCTGGTAACTTGCATTTTTCTCCTTATTTTGGGCCATCCATTTGAGAGGGGCATGGTCAGTTAGGAGCCTAAACTGACGCCCTAACAGATAATATTTTAAACTTTCAAGAGCCCATTTGATGGCTAGACATTCCCGTTTTACAATGGCTTATCTTTTTTCAGCCGGGGTCAATTTTCTGCTTAAAAACGCTATGGGGTGTTCCTCCCCATTCACCACTCGGGACAACACTGCACCTAATCCCACTTCTGAAGCATCCGTCTGCACTACAAATTCCGGGGTGATTAAGACAGGGCTATTACACAGGGCTGTCTTTAGGTTCTGGAAAGCTTTCTCAGCTTCTGGGCACCAAGTAACCACTGAGTACTCCCCCCCCCCCCCATCCTCCTTTCTTCTCTTTCGTACATTCTGTAAGTGGTATTTGCTAATACCCCTTCGTAAGGTCCAGAGTGGTGATATATCGAGCATGTCCTAGACGCTCAATTAGCTCATCTGCCCTGGGCATTGGATAAGCGTAAAATTTTGACACCTCATCTAACTTTTAGAAATCATTACAAAATCGGATGCTTCCATCCAGGTTGGGAATAAGGATGCGATTAAGGTTTTAAGTTAACTTTCACCCCTGGCTCAATCACAATATCATGCTTTATTACTGAAGTTACCCCTGGAAGATCAGAGAAGAGCTCCCGATTTCTTAGTAGAAATTCCTTGGTCTCTTGTTTTTGGCTTACAGACAGGGCCTCTGCGATCTCTACCCCAGGCACGGTAGAAGGACCTGTGGTAGTCATTGCTAAGGGTGCTTGGACCATAAGGGATTCTCTGTCTTTCCAGGGCTTCAATAGATTGACATGGTAGATTTGGTAGGGCTTCCTTTTGCCAGGCTGATGTACTCAATAGTTAACTTCCCCACCTGTTCTACAACCTCGTATGGCCCTTGCCATTTCCCCAGAAATTGACTCTCCACCGTAGGTACCAGCACAAGAACTCTGTCACCAGGGTTAAAGGTTCGGATCTTGGCTGAATGGTTAGACTCCAGCCTGAGCCTGCTAAGCCTGTTGCAAGTGGGATTTAACAATGGGCATGACTTTTCCAATCCAGTCTTGCATTTGAGCAATATGTTCCACTACACTTTTTTAAATGGGCTTGCCTCTTGTTCCCAGGTCTCTTTTGCTATACCTAATAGGCCCCTCGGATGTTGGCCATACAGCAACTCGAAATCGAAAGGGGAAAAGCCGGTGGAGGCTTGAGGTACCTCCCGTACAGCAAACATGAGATAGGGCAAGAGGCAGTCCCAGTCTCTACCATCTGCAGCTACCACTCGCTTTAACATTCCTTTCAGTGTTTTGTTGAATCTTTCCACTAGACCATCCGTTTGTGGGTGGTACACAGAAGTGCATAAGTGATTTATTTTAAACAATTTACACAACTCTTTAGTAACCTTTGACATGAAGGGCGTGCCCTGGTCAGTTAACAGCTCCCGAGGAATACCCACACATTAAAATATAAAAGAAAGCTCTTTAGCAATACTCTTAGCTGAGGGGTTCCTTAATGGGATTGCATCTGGGTACCGGGTGGCATAGTCCAAGATAACCAGGATATACTGGTGCCTCCTAGTGGACTTAACCAAGGGACCTACGATACCCATGGCAATCCTGTCAAAGGGCACCTCAATGATGGTTAA
Source organism: Rana muscosa (assembly GCA_029206835.1). Lineage (NCBI taxonomy): Eukaryota > Metazoa > Chordata > Amphibia > Anura > Ranidae > Rana > Rana muscosa. Next base: position 227,827,229 of record CM055120.1, read on the forward strand.
AGCTACCAATGGACTCCGGAAATGTGAGACTGGAGCAGTGAGCTGACAAACTGGGCAAGATTCACAGTACAATTTTATCTCTTTGTGTAAGCCTGGCCAATAAAACTGTTGCAATACCCTCTCCTTAGTTTTTTCCAACCCCAGATGTCCCCCAAGTACATGAGAATGTGCCAGGTCTAGTACCATGCATCTATGAGGTTGAGGTACTAGCAACTGTTTTCAGTCTCTCCCCTAGAATTTCATTGACTCTGTATAGCAGGTAATTTTCCATAGCAAAATGTGGGAATATAGCCTCCTCCCCTGGCTCTTGGGGTATCCCATTTACCACTTTTACCCGTTCCCTAGCTAAAGTGGGGTCCCTAAGCTGGGCCGTGCCAAACTTTTCCCGGGTCGTTGGCAGGTTTAACTCTGGAGGGTGGTTCTCTGTGTCACCTGCAAGGATCTCCAAGGGAAAATGTGCAGACTCTTTCTCTTCATTCTGCTCCTCCAGCGTTCCGGACAGTAAGAATCCTATCCAGCTGGGGGTCCTGCTCCCTTGGCGTTTCCCCATAAGTCCCCAAAAAAAGGGAAGTCTTGTCAAAGGACAGTGTTCTACATGAGATTTGGGACTACTCCAACCTCATGGTGCCACAGGGAGATTCAATAAATACAATGGCCGTGGGGTAGCACTTGGTATCCTCATTAATACAAACAACGCCTATTGGCTGTCGCTACAACTTTTGGGGGATGCACTAGAGTTACTAGACAGCCAGGATACAGCAAGGCAGTCATCTGGCAACCGTCCACTTTAATGACACAAATCTGTTTCTCAGTGCCGCCTGGCTGTTGTGTGGTGCCACCTGGTATAGCAACAAAAGAGCTTTGCTGGGTCATACTGTAATCCATAGGTTCCTGGTATAGTGGACAACTGGCGGCCAGGTTCTTGGCAATGCCAGTACACTATAGGACCCTGGTCCTGGCGGGTCTCCCTTTGGTGATGTAGCCTCTTCGCGCCTTGCGCCTCAGGAACCTCAATCACAATTACCTCCTTTTTCCCCACTTTAGGGTGGGATCGCTTTTTCCCAGGTTGGTGGGCTTCTGTCTCTTGAGAAGGATTCTTTGGGTACTACACCCGGAAGAAAATCCTCAGTACACAAGTACCGCTCCACGAGGGCCACCAACTTATTGGCATCTTTAGGATCAGCTCTCCTGGCAAACCCCTGTATAGGGGTTGGAAGGGCTCTCGCAAAGTGGTCCACTATGACTCTGTCCACAAATTGGGCTGGGGTGGCGACCTCTAGCTGTAACCACAACCGTGTGAGGTGAATGAGGTCATACATCTGGACCTTGCAGGTTGGTCCACCTTAAATTGCCAAGCATGGACGTGCTGAGCTCTCAAAGCCATTGTTACGCCAAGGCGGCCAGAATCTCAGTTTTCAAAGTTCTACATTGCCGGGCCTCAGCAGCATTCAGATCAAAATAGGCCTTCTGTGGGTCCCCGGTCAAAAAAGGGGCAAGGACCTCAGCCCACTGGTCCGGGGAAGCCCTTCACACTCTGCCACCCTCTCAAAAACCGTGAGAAAAGCTTCAACGTCATCCTCGGCTGTTATTTTCTGTAGTGCAGCCTGCACTCGCTTGTGTAAATCTGCTACATTGGTCCACACGTAGAATCTGGTCAGTCAGGAACTGTATCTGACTCTGTATGAGCTTATTGAACTCCTTCTGCTCCTGCATGGTCACTTGGGTAGCAGTCACCAACAAGTGGTTCGTTTCTTGTTCTGTGCGTGCTTGTACCAGCTGTTTAATTCGTTCCTCCATTCTCTTGGAAAAGAAAAAAAGAAACTGCGCTAAGATCAAACAAACAATTCCGTGTGGCCACAGAACTGGTAAATATTAAATTCTAGTGAAAAGCAGCAACTCTTGTAAAACATCAAACAGTGCTAATAAGAAAAATAGAGTTGCGCTAAAATTTTATATCCAGATGAAAAATTAATAACTGAATATTCAAGTGAACATACACAAGTGAAAATTCCATTCTCTTAACAGTTTACTGATACCAGTGAATTAAAAAAATATCTTTTTAGCGTACTGTCCCTTTTTAGGAGCGCTGGCTTTTTTTTTTTTTTTTTTTGCTGCAAGAGGTACAGTCTCTGGGTCTTATGCCCGCTTCAATCCACCACTTTGTAGGAGATCAGACTCAATGCAGGGACAAACTCAGTTTCTTTAGAAAAACATCATGTTTAAGCCACAGGATATTCCCAAACAGAAGAAAAATGCATCTTGCCATCAATCAAACAAAAATAAACTTCTGCTCTACCGAGCCTTACTGTGTTTGTAGTCTGACGTGTCCTTACAAACGCAAATACTTGTATCCAAAGTCAGGAAAAAGCAGCCATGCTCGTCGTTGCCTCCTCACATGGAGACACACACACTCTCCCTGAGATCTAGGACCAGCTGCCTTAATCAAGACCTGAAAAGAAAACATTAAACTGCGGTCCACAGACTTGAGTCTGTCCCACCCAGAGCTCTATCAGACTCCCAATAAAACCAGCCCAGAACGGACTTGCCAATACAGGGTAAAGAACTATCCTTTACCCTAAAGTCTTTGCTGGTATTACCTTAGATTGTAAATCTAGGAATCCGTGGTGGAACATATATCCCATTAATCCACTTTTCCTGTCATTTTAACCTGTTTTACAGGCACCCCGCTACAATGTGTGTACATACGGTATCTCACAAAAGTGAATACACCCCTCCACATTTTTGAAAATATTTTATTATATCTTTTCATGTGACAACATTGAAGAAATTACTTTGTTACAATGTAAAGTAGTGAGTGTACAGATTGTATAATAGTGTAAATTTGCTGTGCCCTCAAAATAACTCAACACACAGCCATTGATGTCCAAACTGCTGGTAACAAAAGTGAGCACACCCCTAAGTGAAAATGTCCAAATGGGGCCCAATTAGCCATTTTCCTTCCCCGTCATGTGACTCATTAGTGTTACAAGGTCTCAGGTGTGAATGGGGAGCAGGTGTGTTAAATTTCCCGCATCAGTCGTTACATCGACTTCTATCTTCAACCATTAGTAAAGTTAACTCCGTCTTATTTGAAAGACACCACTTCCACTATTAAACTATTGCAGAGTGTCAATATAAAAGGTGATTATTTACTTGCTACTGCTGACGTAGCATCATTATACACGCGCATCCCACACAATTTAGGAATTTAAGCCGTCACTCATTTCCTGGATCGTGACCCCTCCCTTACGGATAGGCAGAGACAATATATTATTGAACTATTACAGTTTGCTACAACCATAATTATTTTTGGTTTGATCAAAAAAAATCTTTGCAACAGAGGTGTGGCAATGGGGGCTAAATTTGCCCAAAGTCTCGCCAATCTGTTCATGGCCAAGTGGGAGGAAGATGTCGTCTATTTTGAACACAGACCATCATTGGTTCTGTGGGCCAGATATATAGACGACATCCTCCTCCTATGGGACGGCCCCCGTGAGTCTCTGAGGGAATTTTTCACCCTTCTCAATAACAATGACAGAGGGATTGCCTTAACGTTTGAGTGTAGTGCAACTAAGGTACATTTTCTTGACCTTGAGATCGAGATTAAATCCCGACAATTTAAATTCCAAACACACTTCAAGTCAACTGATCGTAATAGCTTTATACCTATTGACAGTTGTCACCACAGGTCATGGCTTAAGTCAGTTCCTCGTAGCCAATTTTTGCGGCTACCTAAGAACTGTACTAGTGTTGACACCTATTTCACCCAGGCCTCGTCATTAAAACAGATATTTATTGAGAAGGGGTGCGATCAATCCACAGTTGATCTTGAATTACAAAATGTTGCATAGGTTGATCGGGGGTCTTTATTGATCAACAAACCTCCACGTTAGCCTGATGAATCTTTTAAGTATTCTATGCTTACATCATTCTCAGTTTAACATAGGGAATTGAGGGCTATCATCAACCGCCATTGGAACGTACTGAGAAATGATCGAATTCTTGGCTCAATTCTACCAGAACGAGCTAAGGTTGTCGAATGGGACAATGATGCGTTCATTAATCAATCTTAAAGTGGTTGTAAACCCACTTAGACAACTTGCACCTACAGGTAAGCCTAGATTAAGGCTTACCTGTAGGTGCAAGAAATATCTCCTTAACCTACACGGTTTAGGAGATATTTACTATTAAATGCATCGCCGATGACGTCACACGCATGCGCAATAGCGGGCAGGCGTCATTGCCAGTTTTCTGAATGGGAGCTTGCCGGCCCGAGCGTGCATGCGTGTGACGTCATCGCCGCTCCGGCCAATCACAGAGCCGGAGCGGCGATATACTAACAGGAGGGAGGGGACATCGAGGCAAGATGGCGGCGGAGGTGACCGAGGACCGCTGCGGGGGCTTCGATCTCAGGTAAGTCATTCATAATGAGCTAGTATGCTATGCATACTAGCTCATTATGCCTTTCTTTTGTAGGGTTTTTTTTTGGACTTTACTTCCTCTTTAATGTCGCGGTTGATTCTGGGCTCAGTTTGCACCGTATGTTCACTTTTCTGTTTTAATTTTTTTGTTTTTCAATTGTATTTTGTTTAATGTTCAAAATATTTTAATTACTTAATAGTTTCATGTATATTATAATATGCAGGAGGTCCCATATTCAGTTGTGGCTTTTTAGCAGGGTCTCACTATTTGAATAATGGCGTTATTGACCATATGCATTCAGCCGTCTAAATTTTGACTGGATGATTAATCTATTGCCTTAATTATTTTAATAGAAACAAAAAGGTGAATGGCAAATAATGCTGTGCCACATCCAATATTTGAGGGGAAAAAAAAAAGAAATTCCCCTAGGTGGACTTTTAAGGCACTGATAATATTAGTATCAAGTATAGAGAGTATTTTATTCATAATTATACATAGTTAAAATAACAGAAAATTAAATATTGGATTAAAATATACAGTTTCACAAAAACCCTGGCTACAATGAAAACATAATGTGACTTAAATGCAATGTGGGCTATATTAATAACCAACCCATAACAAAATGGATGATACTGACTATACATATTATGTGACATGAAAACCTATGTATAAAATTATATATTAAAATAATTAGAAAAAATAAAATAAATTCCCCTAGGTGGACTTTTAAGGCACTGATAATATTAGTATCAAGTATAGAGAGTTTTGAAATAGAAAAAAGTTTTATTCATAATTATACATAGTTAAAATAACAGAGAAAAATGAAATATTGGATTAAAATATACAGTTTCAACAGGTATCACCGTGCAGGGAGAAGCATGAAGAACCTCCTTACACCTGACGCGTTTCAAATTATATTTCTTCAGGGGTGTGTAAAAAGGGGAGGGGTTGTTTTGGTTCATCTAAGTATATAAAGACACATATAGAATCAATTACACATATTTAAATAGTAGATAAAAAATAATATATGTATGTATATACCAGGTGGTCATTTTTTATATAAAAAAGAAGGCTTACGTAGTGCACGAATAGCAAGATAACTGTCAATATTTAATTAAATGCGATTTTAAAATTTTGTGAATATACAGCAGGCTGGGTTATGTCAAAGAGGTTGCCAGTCAAAGGCGCAAAAACATCAAGATGAGCACATAGGATAAGGTTCTGTATAAGACACTTTATAGGGTGATTGAACATCCTATGAAGCAAGAATTATCTCAAGATCCAGGAGGTATGCAGGTCGAGCGGAGGGATATACTGAGACTAAAGGTGAGGATCCCTACAAATAAATAAATAATAATGATAATAGAGAAAGATGATGTATATATATTTTAACCCATATTCTAACTCTACATATAACTGAAAATATGAAGAAAATATAATACCTGAGTATATTGTACCCATAGGAGACCCAGTAATGACTACTGTTGATGGGAAATACACTGCAATAATTAAGAGAATTATAAAGAGTAATAAATAGGGCTAATTTTTATACATTTAATTTATTTTACCATTATTTTATCAAATTATATAACTTAATTGAGTGCAAAAACATAACTGAGAATTACAATTTAATATAAATTCTTAAATTTATAGGAACCAAAATGCCCCATGAAATATATATATGGAGACATTTTATTTGGATGGATTTCATAAGTATGAAATTAATATTCAAAACCTTGATAAATGAATATGCTTATGTAGGGAGTAATATACATATGGGGTATATTATGGCATAAATAATAATACTTGTGTCATGGTTATGCAGTAATGTTTGTCTCTCTGCTTACCCCTTCTCCATGTGTTCACCTTAGAGGCCAGCCACTCTCACCTGGCTGCTTAAATAATCTCTCCTCCAAGCATGGCTCCACCCCAGGCCCTATCAGGGAACACTATATTAACCTGTGCACTGCAAGCCAGCCATGCTGATCAATGTTGTTTGTTAAGCTATTGTGTGTTTGGGTTCCTGCTTGCCGTGTGCTACGTCTGTCTCTGTTTTACCGATCTTGGCTTGTTCTCGACTATCCCTGTCTGCTTGTGACCTTGACCTTTGGCGTGTCCTTGTTTAGCCTTGTCTGCTAGTAGCCCCGACATTTGGCTTATCCCCTCACTATCTCTTGTATCCTGAGCTGCTGCTTCTCCTCTATCCTGTATAGCCTACTGTGAGCGTGAGCTGGGGGACTCTGGTGGCCGCGACCTGGATCCAGTTGCAGCTCTGGTGAACACCTGCTGGATCTTAGACTCTGCGCCTGGGGAATCTTGGGCTCTAGCTCCCTGTGGGATCCCTGTTAGTGCTCCTGTGGACCTGCCTTCCTTAATCACCCAGTGTTCCATCCGCAGCAGTCAGCTATAGGGTTCACTACCTTAGCGGTACACTCCTGACCCCAACGGTGTACATCTGTCACCTGGCTTCAGGTGACCTGACAACTTGGTAATATAAGGTGAGATATTATATCAGTATAAATTGATAATCCAATATCAAGCAAGGCAAACCATGAGATTTTACCTTTGTGATATTCTACATGTCATGGAAAAATTCTTAAAGTATATCAAAAGTACTCAGTAAATACCTGTAGATCACTAGTGCTTGAAAGAGCCAGCCCCCAACGGTGTACATCTGTCACCTGGCTTCAGGTGACCTGACAACTTGGTAATATAAGGTGAGATATTATATCAGTATAAATTGATAATCCAATATCAAGCAAGGCAAACCATGAGATTTTACCTTTGTGATATTCTACATGTCATGGAAAAATTCTTAAAGTATATTAAAAGTACTCAGTAAATACCTGTAGATCACTAGTGCTTGAAAGAGCCAGCCGCATACCTTGACATCCAGCAAAGAAGTGCTGGTGGAGAGGCATGAGGGCTCTGTTTTATGTGAGATCCCTCCTATCAGCCGCCGCAATTGATTGCGGACAGCTGACAGGGAGAAACTCAGGGATTCCTCTAATAAGTCCCCTGAATGGAGTGTGCGCGGCACGGCCCCCACCGCTCATGCGCGAACGTCACCGCTTCGGGACAACGCCACGCACGCCCCATCAACCGACACATTAAGCCTCACCCGCAGACTGAGCATGTCTGCAGGAGTGGCAAGATGGGGAATGTGGGCGGAGATGGTAAGTCAGCCCACAAACTCCAGAGCGCCGCCCAGGTTCAGAGAACCGGCGGCTTTGTGTGCCGGACAATCCCACCAGGCGACCAGTGCACACAAAACCCGGATAACAGAGAGAAATAAAAGTTTTAAAAGAACATTATAGAAGTCAAATAATGACATTGTACTAGTAAGTGGACATTTAGATCATTCTTAAAACCAATATAGGGGCAAATTGTGCCTGTGTGGAATCGACTGGCAATCTTCACAGATGTTTTTAACCCAGGAGAGGTGATGGAAATTTCAAAGTTAACAAGCAAACAAGCAAAACAAATTAATATAGCATGTATGATTTCAAAATGCGTATCTGAAATTCAAGGCAAAACAAAAACAGCAATAAATAGACATAAGTCATTACATTTCATACAGCAGAGATATACATGGAGGTGTTGTTTATCCAATTCATTTTAACCAACTGTTCTTAGATTTTTATATATATATATATAACAGTAAGTTTCACTGTATACAATATACATATGGTGCAGAGGGGCACCCATATAATAGACCTGTCAGTCAAGGTAGGAAGGCAAGGAGAGGGAATTGTCAACATTATTAGATAAACAAACAAAAGTAGAAACAAAAGAAGGAGCATAGTTTTTCCATTCCACCTGAGGAAAAACCCTCCAAGGATGGTTTAAAACAGATGGCCTCGTTGAGGCCAGGGGGCAATGTAGCATTTAACTGGAAAATCCATTCTAATTCCATCTGTAGGAGAGTTTTATTCCAATCACCGCCCCCCCGGGATTGGGGTGTATTCGATCCAGGATCAGGAATTCGACACTGGGGAACACTCCACTATGTACCAAGCTGACATGGCATCCCAAGGGAAGGTCAGGGTCACAAACCTGCATACTGCGAATATGCCTGTATGCCCTCCTCCAGAATTCCAGTTTGGTCTTTCCAATATAGAAACACCCACAGCTGCATTGCAACAAATAAATAACTCCAAAGGTCCTGCAATTTCCAAAGTGTTTTGGGAAGAAAGTTTTACCATTCGGAAAAGTAGGATTTTTTTGTACAAGCATATACTTGCAATAGTTGCATTTGCCGCACATGAATGTGCCTTTGTATTTGCAATGTATGGGTTAATTTTTGAACTCACTACTAACAATTCTATCGCTAATGGAGGTAGCTCTTCTAAAGGTGAAGAGGGGCTTTTCCGGAACAAGATGTCCTAGTGTTAACATATGCCAATATTTTTCGATAATTTTTTTCACTTAATGTTGTTGTTATATCTGGTGATAATTTTTTAGAATATTATCTTTTTGTGGCTTTTTATTGTATAATAGTTAATTTCTCGATTTCCTTGTTACTTGCTTAAAAGATCTTTTCAAAGAAGTGTGTGAATAGCCCCTAAGAAGGAGTCTATCACGTAATTTCGCTGCTTCTTTTACAAAGGTTTCATCATCAGTGCAGTTACGCTTTATTATTAAATATTGACTATAAGGAATAGAGTCAATTAAAGGTTGTGGGTGAAAGCTTTCAGCATGGAGTATTGTTTCCCGCTGTGGGTTTCCTGTAAAGTTTGCTACATAATTTTCCCTCTCTACCCTTATAAATTTCCACATCCAAGAAAATAATAGTCTTTATCAAAAGACATAGTAAAATTAAAATTAAAGTTATTTTTATTCATCCTTAGAAAACACTGCTGGAGCAAATCCCGGGATCCATCCCATACGATCAAGATATCGTCTAGATAACGATACCATCCCAAAATATGGTCAGTATAGATGGCCAGATTTTCATATGCCAAAAACATGGATTCCCACTCCCCCAGGTACAGGCTGGCATACGATGGGGCACAACAAGTCCTCATCGCAACCCCCTGCACCTGGAGGTAGTGGGAGCCATTGAAGGTAAAGACCAAGGATATGCTCCAGCAGTGAAAGGATGAATTAATCGACTAATTTACTTGCATTGTCACTAATCGAGCCAATTCCCGAAATAATGGGTCTGCCTGGGGGATTTTTGTGGATCTTAGGTAGTATGTAAAATGTAGGTACTTTTGGGAAATTATTTCGAATGAAACTCGTGTTTTTTTTATTAATTACATTATTCAGATGGGCGGTATCAATAAGTGCATAGCATTCTTGATTATATTTCTCAACAATCGCGGCCGGGACCCGACGGTACCAGCCGGGATTGTCGAGAATTTTTTTACAAATATTAATGTAGTCTTCATTATCAAGAAGAACCACATTTCCGCCTTTATCCGACGGTTTTATAGTAATTTGATTATTCTCAGCAAGCAATCTCAATGCCTCGGTCTCCTTTATACTTAGATTTGTAGGTCCTTAAGTTTTTATTCTTAATTTTTCCAGATCATCATTTATCAGCTTTAAAAATGCTGCAGCATTAGGGCTAGTGCTTGGAGGGGGGCAGAGATCAGATTTTTTCTTTAATAATGATTTAGAGGGGTTAGTTTTAGAGTAACAAGTCTCCTCCTCTATGGACTGCAAAATTTATCCAAGTTTTGGCTGGGACAGAAATGTACCGTATATACTCGAGTATAAGCCGACCCGAATATAAGCCGAGGCACCTAATTTTACCACAAAAAACTGGGAAAACTTATTGACTCGAGTATAAGCCTAGGGTGTCCATTTGCATGCCTCACTGTGTCCATTTGCATGCCTCACTGTGCCCATGCCTCACTGTGCCCATGCCTCACTGTGCTCTTGCCTCACTGTGTCCATGACTAGACTGACGTTTAACATGGGAGTCTATGGAAGGGGTGCATGGCTTTAAAAAAAAATCGGTGCTCCCCGGTTGTAGGTCTCCTAGACAAAAAACTTTGCGCACTTGTAGAGGAGAAATGGGACTACATGTGTGCCAAGTTTTGGGTCCAGGGGACCTACGACAGGCCGATACCGGGTCCCCAAAGTAACCAGAGAAATTACCGTTTAACATGGGAGTCTATGGAAGGGGTGCCCGGCTTTGAAAAATCGGTGCTCCCCGGCTGTAGGTCCGCCGGACAACAAACTTTGTACACTTGTAGAGGAAGAGTGGGGCTACATGTCTGCCAAGTTTGGGGTCCAGGGGACCTACGGACGGCCGGTACCGGGTCCCCAAAAATCCGGAAAAATAGGCGCAAAAAGGTGACTCGAGTATAAGCCGAGGGGGGCATATTCAGCACAAAAAAATGTGCTGAAAAATTTGGCTTATACTCGAGTATATACGGTAATCCCTTTTGTAAAACTGAAATGTCTTCTTTTGATAGAGTATGCGAGGATAAGTTAATTATGCTTAAATCCGTATCAACGACTAATTTTGGCTCTTCTGAGGGGTTGATAGTGCTGCTTGTGTATAAGTGTTTAGATTGGGTTGTGTTGGCTTGACGCCTGCTAAAATCCGTTCTAAAAAAGACGGATCAATAAGGCCTAGTTCAAGCGATTTAGAAAGTGCATTAATAGTTGGGAGTGCTGTATCCTGTGATAGTGAGTTTGATGTGGATTGTGTAGTTGGTGTTTCTAATGTTGAGGTGGCTAGGTGAAACTTACTGTTATATATATAAAAATCTAAGAACAGTTGGTTAAAATTAATTGGATAAACAACACCTCCATGTATATCTCTGCTGTATGAAATGTAATGACTTATGTCTATTTATTGCTATCTATTGCTGGTTTTGTTTTGCCTTGAATTTCAGATACACATTATGAAATCATACATGCTATATTAATTTGTTTTGCTTGTTAACTTTGAAATTTCCATCACCTCTCCTGGGTTAAAAACATCTATGAAGATTGCCAGTCGATTCCACACAGGCACAATGTGCCCCTGTATTGGTTTTAAGAATGATCTAAATGTCCACTTACTAGTACAATGTCATTATTTGACTTCTATAATGTTCTTTCAAAACTTTTATTTCTCTCTCTGTTATCCGGGTTTTGTGTGCACTGGTCGCCTGGTGGGATTGCCCGGCACACAAAGCCGCCAGTTCTCTGAACCTGGGCGGCGCTCAAGAGTTTGTGGGCTGAATTACTATCTCCACCCACATTCCCCATCTTGCCACTCCTGCGGACATGCTCAGTCCGCGGGTGAGGCTTAATGTGTCAGTGGATGGGGTGTGTGTGGTGTCCCGACGCGGTGACGTTCGCGCATGCGCGGTGGGGGCCCGTGCCACGCACACTTTATTCAGGGGACTTATTAGAGGAATCCCTGTGAGTTTATCCCTGTCAGCTGTCCGCATTCAATTGCGATGGCTGATAGGAGGCATCTCACATAAAACAGAGCCCTCATGCCTCTCCACCAGCACTTCTTTGCTTGATGTCGAGGTATGCGGCTGGCTCTTTCAAGCACTAGTGATCTACAGGTATTTACTGAGTACTTTTGATCTACTTTAATAATTTTCCATGACATGTAGAATATCACAAAGGTAAAATCTCCTGGTTTGCCTTGCTCGATATTGGATCATCAATTTATACTGATACAATATCTCACCTTATATTACCAAGTATTATTATTTATGCCATAATATACCCCATATGTACACTACTCCCTACATAAGCATATTCATTTATCAAGGTTTTGAATATTAATTTTATACTTATGAAATCCATCCAAATAAAATGTCTCCATTGTGGCGGTGGGACCCTGTGCGACCTTTAAAGAGTGTTGGTTTACGCCAGATTTTATAGAGAAAGACACGTTAATTAAACAGCTGTGTGTTGGGCTATTTAGTTCTGACCTGATTATGGCTCAGGGCCCCACCCAACAGACAGGAAGTCTGTGCATGGGAGTCAGGTGGACTCCCATCCCTCTGACTGGAGTCAGAGGCTATCTATGCTGCATGGGTGCAGCCAAAGTGTGTGTGTCTGCAAGAGGCAGATGTCATTAATGTTTGAACAGCAAAGCGCTGACCAGGAGTAAGCGAGGAGTGAGCTTATTTCTAGGAAACTCTGTTTGTTCTGAGGAGCAGACTTTAGGCCTAGGCTAAAGGCCTGAGACAGCCGGATCGCTAGAATGAAAGCCAGGAGACTAAACGGTTGAGCATGCAAGATACAGTAATGGTGGAAACCCCTGTGAGGGCTACTAATGTATTTGTGAACTTTTTGTGCTTTTAAATAAAAGTGGGCTACCATGCCCATAAAAATAGTTCCTGACTGGCTTAAATCACTGGAAAAATGCATCTACCACGAGAGCTAACAACCCCCAATCTCACACTATATATATATATATATATATATATATATATATATATACATACACACACACAAAAAAAGAAAATATAAAACTGCTGCAACTGATACCTATTTTTCTTTTATCCCAGCGCTATGGTGTTCAATTTTGTTAAGACAGAAATCTAGATCATATAAAAGTAGCAATGATGATAAACCTCATTCATTGCAACATAATCAACGTCAGCAGCCACATTCACAAATAAACGTATATTCAAAAAATGCCAAAATAGAAAATGACACCATACAGTGTTATAAAAATTATCATATGCGGCGCTCCTATCAATAATTAAATTGATACGGTTCCCTATTGTCCCAAAGACAACGGTGTTGAAGGTACACCAGGTGTATGAGATAAATCCTCAGGGCGAAGTTCGAATTATCATGTTAAAGTATTTTATTGAATGAGATATAACAGAAATGTACAGAACATACATTTATAATGGTTGTAGAACAATGACTACATATTTCTATTATAAAGAATAAGTAGTAAATTCATGGTCTACAATGTGCATATTGCTGTATAGTTTCTAAGGGCTAAGCAGAGAAAATTAAGTACTGTCCGTGATACTTTTTTTATTTGCACTAACATAGAATTTTTCAGGACAAGCTTTCGGGGTATGTCCCCTTCTTCAAGGTCCAAGCAGTACTGATTCACAATTTTTTTAGCAGATACGTCAAGTATAAGGGCTAAGCAGAAATCAACGGTGGATACATCCACGCACTAGATGTATGTTACAGTAGATAGTAAGATAACGAACAAACAAATATTATTTGGTTTAGTACAATTAAGAACTAATTACATAGTGCAATATTATAATGCCGCTTAGATAATGCTTTTCAAATAAAAATAAAGATCTAAGTGAACTTTAAATGGACGTAAAAGATAGCGTAAAAATGACATGAAAATAGAAATGGATAAGTAGGTATCCTAAAAATAAGTAGAATAGGATAGTAGGAAAGTAGAGGGAGGGGGGGGGGGGGGGTATAGGAGTCCACTCGGATGGCTCGAGTTCATTGGTCTTTGACCTGTGTATTACAACAGGATAATAGAGTGTTCACGATATGATCCACCTGCTACCATGGCATGAGAATCAAGTCTTCGCGGAATGAAGATAGGTGATATTTAATCCATGGGTTCCATAACTTTTCAAAGATTGGAATTTGATCTCTTTCTATGGCTAGCATTTTGGCGTGAGCCATAAATCCATTGACTCTACGTATAGTCTCGGCTATTTCCAGTTTAGGGGTCTTCCATGCTTTTGCAATTGTTTGTTTGGCTGCCGTAAACAATTGAGTGAGAAGTTTAAATTGTTTATATGTGATGTAATCTGGTTTTAAATTGAGCAAGGCCGTGGCTGGGTCAGGATGTATAGTGAAGCCAAATATTCTGGAGGCAGTTTCAAATATCTGTTCCCAGTATAATTGTATCAACGGGCAAGACCACCAAATGTGTAGGTGGGTGCCCGGGTCGGGACAGCCCCGGAAGCATTGGCCTGTTTGGTTTGGCGTAAATTTCGCCAATCTATAGGGAACGAGGTACCAACGGGTTAGAACTTTATAGTTGGTTTCTACCGCCAAAACATTTGGTGAAGAAGATTTTGTTATAGACCATATTTTGGACCAATCAGCCACATCGAATTCTCTTTCCAGGTCCTCCTCCCATTTACGTGCATAAGGTGGTTTGTCTAAACCTGGGTAAATTGTAATGTGGGTGTATATTGACGATATTAGTCCTCTTGAATGGGGGTCTTTTAAACATGCAGATTCAAATATTGTAAGTTGGGATAAAGGGGTGTCAGTAATTAACAAAGGTGCGTAAAAGTTTTTAATTTGGAGATATCTGAAAAGTTCAGAGTTCGGCAAGTTATAGGTGTTGCAAAGGGTAGGAAACGTATGAAAAGATGATGTAGAGGTTAGGTAATTAAGCCGAGTAATATTCAATGTATTCCATACCCTAAATGACTTGGGTGAGACCCATGCTGGGTAAAAAGCAGGGTTTTTAAGGAATGATAAGAGAGGGTTGTGAGGTGATTGTAGCTGATGTTTAAATCTAAGGTTATCCCATACGGCTAAAAAGTGTTTTATAATAGGGTTACTTAGGGTTTTTCTTTCTTTAGGGAGGAGCCATAGTACATTGGATATAGATAGAGGGTCACATTCTGCTGCTTCTATTATTACCCATATAGGTATATCGTCATTAGTGTGATATTTAGTGAGGCTGGCAATATGTGCCGCTCTATAATAATTAGCAAAATTAGGGAACCCAAGGCCTCCCTTAAGTTTCGGTAAATAAAGTGTATGTAACGATACACAGGGTTTTTTGGAGCCCCAGACATAGTTTGATGTTTTTCTTTGGAGTATTCTAAGATAATAAGATGGGATAGGGATTGGTAAGACTCTAAATAAGTAGAGTATTTTAGGGAGAATTGTCATTTTGACTGCATTAATTTTACCTATCCATGAAATTGGGAGATGTGTCCATTGTTGTAAAAGAGTTGTTATTTGTTTGAGGAGTGGGGGATAGTTTGCTGCAAAGAGATCTAAGTTTGAGGCTGTTAGGTGAATCCCTAAATAGGGGATTGACCTCTCAGTCCATATGAAAGGAAGTGCAGTTTTGGCCGAGTCTGATTCTATTTTAGTGAGGGATATATCTAGGGCCATGGATTTTTTGGGGTTTATTGTAAGTCCCGAAATCACTGCAAATTTATCTAAAACGGATAGAAGATTAGGTCCAGAGACTTGTGGGGATGATAGAAATAGGAGTATGTCATCCGCAAATAGGCATAATTTATGATGGTATCCAGCTAATTCGATGCCTGTGATTGTCGGATCTGTGCGGATTCGTTGAGCTAGGGGTTCTATTAGGAGGGCGAATAGGAGGGGGGAGAGTGGACATCCCTGGCGCGTTCCTCTTTCTATATTAAAGTAATTAGATTTATAGCCTGCGTATTTTATATATGCAATTGGTTTGTTATAGAGTGCTTCTATCCATGTTAGGAAGTGAGGGCCAAAACCCCATTTTTGTAATGTGTAATTAAGGTACGGCCAGGCTATGGAGTCAAAGGCCTTTTTTATATCTAGGGACAGAAAACAGGAGGGTATACGTCGTTTTTTGGCTATGTGGGCTAGCAATACGGCCCGACGGACATTGTCTCCCGCCTGCCGCTTTGGCATGAATCCTACTTGATCCTTATGGATGAGCTTGCCTATTATTCTATTTAGTCTTTTGGCCAATATTTTGGCTAAGATTTTGATATCTAGGTTCAGAAGGGAAATTGGGCGAAAGTTTGTACATAGGGTATCATCCGTGAGAGGTTTTGGGATCATACAAATAATGGCGGTCAGGGTTTCCTGTCTAAAGGATTCTCCTTTCAATAGTACATTGAAGGCGTCTGCTAAGATTGGTGATAATATGTCTGTATAGGTTCTGTAATATAAAGCTGAGTAGCCATCTGGGCCTGGTCTCTTGTTTATTTTTAATTCTTTAATAGCCTTGGCGACATCTTCTGGTGAAATAATTTCTTCTAGGATTTTATTTTGGTCAGGGGAAAGTCCTGGCAAATGTAAGTCGGAGAAAAATGTATCTGCAGCTAGCGGGTCAAAGTTATTAGATGAAGCATATAATGAGGATAGGTGGGAATTAAATTTTTTGACTATTTTGTGAGGGTTGCTTGTGTATACTTCCTTTGCTAGTTTTAGCCGAATTGGTTTAAAGGGTTTGTTTAGGGAATTGAGTGTTCTTGCAAGGTATGTCCCGGGCTTATTAGCTTTCATGAAGCGGTTAAATCTTGAGCGTTTATAGGATTTTTCTATGGCTTCTGTGAGAAATAAGTTGTATGCAGTACGGGTCTTGTCTAATCGGGATTTAGTTAATGTGGATGGATTTTCTTGATGGGATATAAAGGCCGTGTTAAAATCCATTTCCAGTTTACGGGCAAGGGTTTTCCGTTCTCGTTTAAATATAGCTGATTGTTTCTGGATTGTGTTGCGTATCACAGGTTTATGGGCTTCCCATAGAGTTAGCATACTAATTTCTGGGTTAGAGTTAAGGGTAATGTATTCTTTTATGTCTTGTTCAATAGTTTGGCGATAAGCTGGGTGTTTAAGTAGAATGTCTGGGAGATTCCAAGTACGATCATGGCCTTTGGGTAATAATGATTTAATGGAGGTGAGTACAGCATTATGGTCGGACCATGGAATGGGGACTATGTCTGCAGCAATGATTTCAGGGAGCATGCCTATAGTTAGAAATATATGGTCAATCCTTGAAAATGTTTTGTGGGGATGGGAATAGTATGTGTATTTCCGTGTAGTGGGGTTGGCTTCTCTCCATGAATCTACTAAATTATGTTTGGATAGGATTTGTGAGAAGGACTTCTTGACATTTGTTTGTGATGGTGTGTACGGGGATTTATCCAGAAATGGGAGGAGGACCTGGTTGGAGTCACCACAGAGCATAACTGTTCCTATTTTATGATCATTCACTACTTGTAATAAATGTGACATAAATGGATTGGGTTGTTTATTTGGTGCATAATAAGAAACTACAGTTATTGCGGTATCCACTATGTGACCCGTAAGAATTAAGTATCGTCCTTCAGGATCTTTTATTTGTGATTGGAGTATAAATGGGGTAGAACGATGGAAGGCTATGAGAGTACCCCGTTGCTTGGAGGCAGCCGAGGCCGTGTAGGTTTGTGGATAGAAATGGGATATAAATTTGGGTGTGGTGGTTTTTGTGGAGTGAGTTTCTTGTAAACAAACTATGTGTGCCTTTTTGGCATGAAATACGCGGAAGGCCTTGGTTCGTTTTTGAGGAATGTTCAGTCCCTGAACATTCAGGGACAAAATGTTTAATGGTGCCATGGTAGTAGGGTGGATAAGGAGGACTTACCTGTTGCCAAGTAATTCGTGTTATTCAATGCGATCCGAGTGGACTCAAAGAGGGGGAAGGAAAGCAGATAGAAGATGAATACTAGAGTGATAGAATGGAATAAAATTTGACTGTTTAGACAAAATAATACATATACTAACATAAAGACACATTTAAGTGTTTTCCGCAAGTGGGGGCAAAAATCCCCCACTGGGGAAATAGCGCCTCCGTCAGACTTACAGATGTTTTATGTGGTCGAATGAGGGAGGCAAAGTAGGGCGCACGGATCTCCCGTTCAAAAGGGGGGGAGAGCCATCTGAAAAGAATAATACGATAAAGAATAATTCGTTAACCTAATAATGCATATGAAAACTGTTAAGATTATAGGTAAATACTCCAGGGGAGGGACTATAGGGGTGACAAAAATTTAAGAAAATCTGCTGATTGCTCCAGGATCTCCTGGTGAGAAAGCTACCTAAACTAGAGGGGTGGTAATAAAGGGTGAGGATAGAGCAGGAATTGGGGGTCCTCCTTTACACACTAGGAGTAATAACTAAACTGTCGGCTAGGGGAATTAATAAAAAAGATCCCCAGAGGTAAATAATACTGTTGTTCTAGTAGTTCCCATTCAGTAATATAAGATCAATCATTTGACTTACAAAGAGGGGGGGACTGGTAAAATAAGTATGACCTATGTTCTTCAATAGTCTAGTGAACGTCAGGAGAAACTATATAATGTTCTTCTTCAAGAACCAGAAAATCTAGGATAGCAGGACTTTTGCTTACCCTAAGTCATGCTAAAAAAAAAAAAAAAAAAAAAAAACTAGATCAAAAAAGACAAAAAAAGATAGAAAAAACTTCAACCGTATGCTGGTTAGCATTTTTAGTATTTAAGCTTAGTATTTAAGCTTAACTGGAAAACTATGAGCAATCAGTATAAGTGAAAAGGGACTGCATCTGGGGCAACACATTATTGTGCATTAGTTTGTAAATGAGTGCTATGTGTTGCACAATATGTCTTCAAAAGGTCCATAGCAGGGTAAAAGCGAACAGGTTGATTTCTTTGAGGTTTCTGTCAGTCCATTGAATCTTCTCTTTCCTGAGGAGGAGATGTATGACGACTTCTCTTGTGGGATGGATGATTTCCATTTTCCAAATTGGGTTGGGAGTGATGCCCTTTGGATGGAAGGGGCATTGCTCTACTCCGCAGAGATGTATTTCTTGGATCTGGATCCATTAAATGTAGATCTATGAGTGTTTGTTGAAGTTCTTCATAGGTTCTGCAAGTGTATCTTTTCCCTTTATAGGTGAATCGTAAAGAGAATGGGAATCCCCATTGATATGGGATATCATGGCTTTGGAGTTCCTGAAGAAGGGGTTTTAATGCTCTTCTCTTAGAAATTGTAGTTTGGGACAAATCAGCAAACAGTTGGTATTCATGTCCTTGAAAATGTAACTGTTTTTTATCTCTGGCTAATGACAGAAGCATTTCTTTTGTGCGGTAGTAGTGTAGTTTCACTATGATGTCCCGTGGAGGACCGTCAGGTTTTTTAGCAGCAAGTGCTCGATGAATTCTGTCAAATTCCATTCTTTCAATGGGAATGGCTGGTTGCAATTCCTGGAACAGTGCAGTAATTGTAGATTGCAGGTCAAGAATTGCCTCAGGGATACCCCTGATTCGCAAATTGGACCTCCTGTCCCTATTCTCATGGTCTTCTAGCTTGTTGTGAAGCAAGATATTTTCCTCTTTGAGATTTTCAAGTTCCATTGAATGTTCCAGAGAAATATTTTCTAAGTCCTCAGTTTTTATCTCTAAGGAAGCTGTACGCTTACCAATTTCCCTTATCTCTCTTGTGAGGTGTGAGGTAATTTGATCAGATGTCTGCTTTAGTGCTTTATGGAGCATATTTTCAAATTGTTTAAATATGGCTGGAGTTATTTGTGAGGTCTGAGGAGAGTCTTGTATGGTAAATAAATCATTGTCAGAGTCAGCTGAGAATAGTAGGATTTTTAAAACAGCTTACCTGTAAAATCCTTTTCTTGGAGTACATCACGGGACACAGAGCGGCATAGTCATTACTATGTGGGTTATATAGAATTACCTTCAGGTGCTGGCACTGGCAACTTCCAAAACAGGAAGTACCCTCCCCTATATAAGCCCCTCCCATCCGGGAGCACCTCAGTTTTGTAGCAAAGCAATACGTGTCCCCAAAAGAGGGGTGGGAGCTCTGTGTCCCGTGATGTACTCCAAGAAAAGGATTTTACAGGTAAGCTGTTTTAAAAATCCTACTTTCTTGTTCATACATCACGGGACACAGAGCGGCATAGTCATTACTATGTGGGACGTCCCAAAGCAATGCCAAATGAGGGGGGGGATATACCATACATAAGCTGGGCGCCATCAGGCATGAGGATCTTTTGCGGCCTGCAACACACTGCGCCCAAAGGCGACATCCTCCTGACTTCTAACGTCCACCTGGTAGAACCTAGTAAACGTGTGTACTGAAGACCATGTTGCGGCCTTACAAATTTGAGCCAGGGAGGCCTGGTGATGCACTGCCCATGAAGTTCCAACTGCTCTCGTGGAGTGCGCCCTAACTTTGAACGGAGGCGGTCTACTTCTCAAGCCATAGGCTTGTATTATGACCTGTCAAATCCACTTGGCTAAAGTAGATTTTGATGCTGCCTGACCCTTTCTGGGGCCTTCCGGCAGAACAAACAAAGAATCCGTTCTACGAATCTGAGCAGTGGCTTTTAGATAAGCTTTAACTGCTCTTACTACATTCAAAGAATGCAATAACTTTTCCTCTACCGAGCTCGGCTTGGGGAAAAGAAGGAAGAACCACATCCTGGTTCAAGTGAAACCTCGATACCACCTTAGGAAGAAAGGCTGGGTGAGGACGTAATACTACTCTGTCCTCATGAATAACCAGATATGGCTCTTTACAGGACATGGCGGCTACTTCCGACACTCTTCTAGCCAAGCATATGGCTACTAAAAATATCAATTTTCTGGTGAGTAGAACCAAGGAAATGTGCCACAAAGGTTCAAATGGCTGCTTCTGCAGAACCGACAGAACCAAATTTAGATCCCATGGACATATGGGAGCTTTAATCGGTGGAATAATACGAGTCACCCCTTGCATAAAGGATTTGACAAGTGAATGCATAGCCAGGGGCCTTTGAAATAGTATTGATAAGGCCGAAACCTGACCCCTGATAGTACTTAAGGCAAACTTCCTGTCTACAGCCCACTGTAGGAAGTCCAGAATTCTGCCTATAACGTACTTACGTGGATGCCACTTTCTGGCCTTGCACCAAGTGATGTACGCCTTCCAAACTCTATAGTAGATCTGCCTGGATACAGGCTTCCTGGCATTGATTATAGTTGATACCACAGAGTTAGAGAGACCTCTCTTCTTTAGGATGTGGGATTCAATAGCCAGGCCGTTAAACTTAGAGTTAGTAAGGAAGGGTGGTATATCGGTCCTTGCGAAAGCAGGTCCGGACGACGTTGAAGGGTCCAAGGACTCCCCACAGACATTTTGATGATCTCCGCGTACCAGGCCCTTCGGGGCCACGCTGGAGCCACCAGGATCACCGGCTTCTTTTCCAACCTGACTCTGCGAAGGAGTCGAGGCAACAATTGTAGCGGAGGGAATGCATATATCAGTCTGAACTGATTCCAAGGGAACACCAGAGCATCCGAGCCGCAAGCGAGGGGATCCCTTGTCCGGGAGACAAATCTGTCCACCTTTGCGTTGAATCTGGATGCTAGCAGATCTACATCCGGTGTTCCCCACCGCTGACATATTGCTCGGAAGACCTCGGGATGAAGGGACCATTCCCCTGGGCATAACTGTTGGCGACTTAGAAAGTCCGCCTTCCAATTCTCCACCCCTGGAATGAAGACAGCTGACATACATGGGACATGCTTTTCTGCCCATTCCAGGATGTGACTTACTTCCCTCTGGACTGCACGACTCCTGGTGCCTCCCTGATGATTGATATATGCCACTGCTGTGGC
Organism: Rana muscosa; assembly: GCA_029206835.1. Classification (NCBI taxonomy): domain Eukaryota; kingdom Metazoa; phylum Chordata; class Amphibia; order Anura; family Ranidae; genus Rana; species Rana muscosa. The sequence goes on from CM055120.1 coordinate 227,848,939, forward strand.
ATTGTCTGATTGAATTCTGACAGGGGACCCTTGGAGTCTGGATGCCCAGGCTACTAGGGCATACCGGGCTGCTCGTATCTCTAAGAGATTGATGGGCAGGGTTTTTACTACATTTGACCATCTGCCCTGGAGAGACCATTGCTCCAGTACTGCCCCCAGCCTATAAGGCTGGCATCTGTAGTGACCACCTTCCAGGATATCGGACTGAAGGGTTTTCCCTTCTGGAGATTCTGGGGGATCAACCACCAGCAGAGACTCTTCAGAACGGAAGGGGACAAAGCCATCGGGAAGTCTAGAGCCTGAATTTTTCCGTTCCAGGCTGACAATATGGCCCTCTGTAAATTCCTTGAGTGGAATTGGGCGTATGGCACAGCTTCGAATGATGCTACCATCTTTCCTAGCAGCCTCATGCACAGGCGTATGGACGGCTGTCTTTTTGCACAAAGCAGACGGACCAAGCCCCTCAAAGAGGATACCTTGTCTAGAGGTAAGAAAATCTTCCTCTGGTCTGAATCCAGCCGTAGCCCTAGATATACCAGGTTTTTCACTGGCTGTAGGGCTGACTTGTCCAGGTTGATGACCCAACCGTGAGATTCTAGATACTTGATTGTATCGACAATTACCACTTCTAGCTTGGCAACTGAGTGGTCCATCAACAACAGGTCGTGTAGGTATGCCATTATCGTTACACCTCGTGTTCTTAGATCGGCCAACAGTGGGGCCAGAATTTTTGTGAACACTCGTGGTGCTGTGGCCAGACCGAATGGTAAGGCTCTGAACTGAAAATGGCGCCCTTCTACTGCAAAGCGTAGAAATTTTTGATGACCTGGAAAGATGGGAACATGCAAGTAAGCATCTTTGATGTCGATCGAGGCTAACCATTCCTCCCCCTGTAGGGCAGCGGTGACCGATCGGATCGACTCCATCCGGAAGGACCGGACGTTTAGAAATTTGTTTAGACTCTTTAGGTCCAATATGGGTCTTATGTCCCCGTTTGGTTTCGGGACTGTGAAAAGGTTTGAGTAGAAACTCAACCCCCACTCTTCCATAGGAACCTCCATAATTACTCCTTGGAGCAATAGTTGTTCTAACGCCACTAGGAGACACCTTCTTTTCAGAGGGTCTTTTGGCATGCCTGACCACATAAAATGGGAAGGAGGAGACTCTTTTAACTCCAACTTGTATCCCCGAGTTACTGCGGAGAGCACCCATCTGTCTTTGATCGTCTCCCGCCAGGTCTCTGTGAACAACTGAAGTCTTCCCCCCACCCGTTTGAGTGGGGGCAGCCCTTCATAGGCTTGACTTGGAGGCTGGTTTAGTACCTCTTCGGATCCAGGGCTTTTTATTACCCTGTGACTGTCCCTGATTTTTACCTCCTGAGTTTGACCGAGGAGGCCGTCGGAACTGCTTAGTAGCAGACGTCCCAGGGATAGGAGAGGTAGTCCTCTTAAAAGACGGACCCCTAGACCTCTTTTTAATTGGTAAGAGAGTACTTTTACCACTGGAAATCTTCTGGATATATTTATCCAGGTCTTCGCCAAAAAGGCGTTCTCCATGAAATGGGAAGCTAACTAAGAGCTTCTTACAGGGAGCCTCAGCAGACCAGTTCTTGAGCCACAGAAGCCTACGCATATGTACCAAAGACAGCGTGAGGCGGGAGGCCTGATGGATAGAATCCTTGATGGCGTCAACCGCAAAGCATAACGCTCTAGGCAGATCAGCCAGAGCCTGGGCCTGCTGGTCTGGCAAATCCCTCAGGACCATTTTCATTTGATCCTTTAAAGCTTGGCAGACCCCAATAGCTGCCACTGCTGGCTGTGTAACAGCCCCTGCTGTGGAAAAAGCAGATTTTAATAAAGATTCCAATTTTTTATCTACTGGATCTTTGAACATTTGAACATTATCTACTGGACATGTCAGTGATTTGTTCACAGAAGAAATGGCTGCGTCCACCGTAGGAACATTCCATCTCTGGGTGAATTTTTCCTCCATGGGATAGATCACCTGAAATTTCTTAGGTGGAACAAATAGTTTATCAGGATGTTCCCAGTCCTGGTATATAAGTCCTTCCAATAATGGATGAATTGGAAAGGAGCAATTAATCTGGGGAGCTTTTAGCGACCCCAACGAGGAGACAGCAGTAGTTGATGGTTCAACAAGAGGCATTTTAAATGCAGATCGAACCATGTCAGTTAGGGTCTGGACCCACAATCTTTCAGTCTGTGATGCTGAAAATGGTTCATCTACTGTCGATTCCTCAAAAACAGAGTTAACCTCCTCCTGATCCCCTTCAGGAAGGTCAGTCCCTTCCTGGGACTGTTGCTCTGCCAACAGGCACTCTAATGGAGGGGATGGAGATCTGGCGCGCTTTCTTTCCTGTAGAGAAGAAGTGATCAATGCTGCCAATCTCTGCTCCAATCCCTCCAGAGTTGAGGCAAAAACCTCCTCTGTTATATATGCAGGAGCAGGTGGACTGAGGACAGCCGCAGTACCTGGCACTCCCGGGGGTTCCTTATGGGTATTAACCTCTGATTTCTCAGGGGAGGAAGGTGCAGATGACTGCTCCAGATCCTCAGAGCCCGATGGAGACCCCCTACACTTCCTGAGAGGTATATCTCGGAGTTTTTTAGGCGGCATATTCCTTAGTTCAAAGCTGAGGTATTCCAGCCGCAATACACCCCTTTACTGAAATAGTCTAATGCAATTTGCTGCTATGTACATCAGTGGGTGTCTACTAATGCGTCTTTCTGGGGATGCCTGTATCAACCGCCCGCTGTAAGCCCCTATACCATGCTACCAGCTCCTTTTCATGCTCTGTGTCCATAGCAAGCAGCGTGGACTGAGTCCTTTTATCTTGCTGGGACGCCCGCACATGCGCATAAGCGCTGGGCGCACAGAGCGCGTCATCCGCCCCCTTTTTTGAAGCTAAATCTTATAAAAAGAAAGCGTGTGTGCGCGCGCGCGTGTGCGCTCTTGGCGCCATGTAGGGAGAGGAGCCAGTGTCCCTGTTTCACCAGGACTCTGGGATGGAAGGAAACTACTTGGCAGCATGACAGAGGAATGCAGCTTCCCTGATAGAGAGCTCACTCATCTGCCTGGACTTTCACCATGGAAGGAATAGTCCCAAGAAAAAAAAGACGTTCCACAGCGGCCTCTAGTGGACAAACACAGGTACCGCACTTGTCTTTTTTTTTTTTTTTTTTTTAAAACCTCCTTTATGAAAAACATTTCTAGGTTTACAGTTTTTAAAACTTCCTTTATGAAAAGACATTTCTAGGATTTCTTAGGCATATACAGCTATTAGCGGGAATACCTTTAGGTAACAGGCAGAAAGACATATTAGGCTTGGGGGTCCCCTCAATAGAACCAAGTTCCTGAGGGGCCCCCACTTACCTTTTCCCCGCCGCAGGACTTTGTTTGGTCCACAGAAGCCCAAACTTCACCTCTCACGGCAGGCATTGTACTAGACCTTCAGGGACCGGGTTCCCAAGGATTCCACTCCCCTGGACCTGTATAGCACCCTGCACAGATAGCCTCTTGGTTTTGGGTATGACCAGAGCTCTGGATCCCAGGGTCCAGCCCTCCTAAGAGAGGCATTACAGGCAAAACCCTGCTCTTCTCTGCAAGGCCCGGGTACCGACCGTTTAGCTATGAAGCTTTTTTGGTCGAATCCGGAATAGCTTGCTAAGGCCCAGAGAACCTGTACACAAGCCCAGATGAATACATGTTAACCTTGGCCAACACCTTAGACACTGGCAAAAAACTGAGGTGCTCCCGGATGGGAGGGGCTTATATAGGGGAGGGTACTTCCTGTTTTGGAAGTTGCCAGTGCCAGCACCTGAAGGTAATTCTATATAACCCACATAGTAATGACTATGCCGCTCTGTGTCCCGTGATGTATGAACAAGAAATAGGCTGTGACAGGTTTAACTGGTGTGAGCGCATAGATGCTGTGAATGAGGCAGAGGATTGTGCCCCTTTAGTCACGGTTCTCCCCTTAGGAGCTTTCATGACAGGATTTTTTAACTTGGTACCGCTCCCTCTCTGAGCCATAATTCTGCCCACAAAATGGACTACAGGGTCTCTGGTACTTGTTCTACCCCTCTGGTATGTAATTATACTTGCGGGTTAACGCTGGATACCGGCTCTCCCCACGAACGGTACGGAGCTCTAGCTCTGCATTACCGCACCGCTAGACTCCGCGCATGCGCCCAAAAGTTCGAATTATCACATGCAAAATGATCACAATGTTGTCTGTGGAATGTGCACCTTCCTCCAGATCACTTCAAACAGGTGTTTCAAAACTCCCCATAGGGATTACACTCACCAGAAATCAGAAGGTAACAGGCCTCATACGAAATCCAAGAGAGAGATGCCTCCTGCGGGTGTCCTTTTGATAGAGATATTCAGGCTTTCTCCAAAGATGGAAGTATGAGGAGAGAGAGAACACTCCACATAGTATAGTCCAGTTTCAAAAAAGCTTTATTTAAAAAAAAAGTCAATGTATATCTCTTTTCTCAGCTTATTTTCATAAAAAGACAATCACAAACGTCTTTAGCCAACAACAGCTTCGGTTCTTGCTAATCTGATAACTTGATGTTCCAAAGCTAAGATCAGTAGGTTACTGGGGAGAAGATGGTTTGTCCCATGATGTATCTACTCAAGCTCACCGCTCTTCAGTTCGCCAGGTGATACTTACGGTTTCTCAACATAACCCAGCCTGCTGTATATTCACAAAATTTTAAATCGCATTTAATGAAATATTGACAGTTATCTTGCTATCCGTGCACTACGTAAGTCTTCTTTTTTATCTAAAAAATTACCACCTGGTATATACATACATATATTATTTTGTGGAGGAGAGGTGTGTTTAAACTAGGCCAGGGATATGCAATTAGCGGACCTCCAGCTGTTGCAGAACTACAAATCCCATGAGGCATAGCAAGACTGGCAGCCACGAGCATGACACCAAGAGGCAGAGGCATGATGGGACTTATAGTTTTGCAACAGCTGGAGGTCCGCTAATTGCTTATCCCTGAACTAGGCCCAATGTAACACACACTTAGCGCCAGTTCAAACCAACAATGTTTAGCAGTAGCACATGTGAATATAATAAAATAAAATATTTTTCACAAAATATTCTAAAATCCTAAGCTGCTGTTTAAAAAGGAATAAAATGAAAATGAGGTAAAATACTAAAACATAGCAAAATGCTGAGATAATAATTTACACCAAACAGCGCTAAAATTAATGACTAAAATAAGACTCATGGACAAGCCACTGAAAAAAGTCCAATACGTAGTAATGTGACAAAGCCAGTCCAGAAAGAAACAGTGAGTATCAACAATAGTCCATGTGAGCACCTTCCACCACCAAAGACATCAATTGCAATCCACTGCGTGATGAAACTCTCCCCTTAGGGGTTCACACTCGCCAGAAACATAATATATATGTGCCTTAAAATAAGTGGGTACATCCGCTACTCTGTTGTGGCTCGTCGCTTCTTAACAGGGTCCACCAGTGAAATGGGCTCCACAGCAGGTCATATAATAACAGAAAAATGACAGCACAATAGCGTAATCCTGTTTATTAAAAGAACTGTTTCCCATACATAAGGAGACCCCTTTATCTAACTACGTACATCATTGCAGTAAAAAATAAGCATTGAATGGCCCCAGAGGGCGCTATCACCGTATTCGGCCGTCACTCGGAGCGTGTGTAGATCCTGCAGACACTGGAGCGCAACGTTGGAGCGCACTCGTCACTTCCGGGTCGCGTGTTGTCCTAGTTACGCCTGACGCGTTTCGTCATCTGACTTCGACAGGGCGTCTATATTATTTTGTATCTACTATTTAAGTATGTGTAATTGATTCTATATGTGTCTTTATATACTTAGATGAACCAAAATAACCCCTCCCCTTTTTACACACCCCTGAAAAAATATAATTTGAAATGCGTCGGGTGTAAGGAGGTTCTTCATGCTTCTCTCTGCACGGTGATACCTGTTAAAACTATATTTTAATCCAATATTTCATTTTTCTCTGTTATTTTAACTATGTATAGTTATGAATAAAACTTTTTTCTATTTCAAAACTCTCTATACTTGATACTAATATTATCAGTGCCTTAAAAGTCCACCTAGGGGAATTTATTTTATTTTTTCTCATTATTTTATTATATTATTTTATACATAGGTTTTCATGTTACATAATATGTTCAGTCAGTATCATCCATTTTGTTATGGGTTGGTTATTAATATAGCCCACATTGCATTTAAGTCACATTGTTTTCATTGTAGCCAGGGTTTTTGTGATTGCACGTTATTTTTCGGCTGCAGAAGGTTTTATTCTGAACGAGGCGTGGATTATGTGGCTGCGGTAAATAAGCGGAGGTCTTGACGTCATTAGCCGACCATTCCCGCTGTCCCGCTCTTGTTTAAGAGGCTCTTGCATGCTATCTATTGGCTAATGTCTGACATGTGACATGAAGACATATGACGCGCCTCCATCCTTTGAATTTCATTCAGGACGAGGCTTGAATCGCAAGCCCTTCCGATTTCCTGGTGAGGCTTGAACCGCATACCTTTCTGGTTTCCGGTTTTCGGTCAGAATGAGGTCTGAACCGCACACCATATACGCCATTTTGGCTAACCCGGAAGGAGGAACAATTGATTGCAGAACTTTCATTGGAGCCACAGCTCCATATGTTTTTTTTTAAATTCTATATAAGGGCAGTAATTACAGTGGGTCAGTACCCAAGATGATGTTCCATTGAACGAAACGCGTCGGGATGGACTACTGATGCCACTGTTACTGCCATTTTAAGCGCTTGTATATCACCTCAAATGTGAGTGTTACTCTTTTCTTAAATAAAATTGCTGTGAGATATCTTACAGAATTACGCTATGTGCCCTCCTGTCTTCCTCTTTTTCTATACCATTGCAACCTACCTGTTTGGGCGTCGTAACCTGTAAAACACCATTGGAAGTTCCTCCGCTGAGTCCTTGAAATCTGTGTCTGTGGAGACATCTTTCCCCTTGGTCCATTGACCATACAATTGTATGTGGAAAATCCGCGCTATCTCCCTAGGCGGTATCAATACCCAAGTGTTAACACACTACGCCAAAAAAATTAATAATATAATTGTGCAATGAAGTAAAAAAGTGATGGTGCTGCAAATACAAAAAAAGCTGGAATATGCAGCTAGAAAAATGTGCAAAAATAAATAATAAATGCGCAACCGTATAAGTGGCGACCAACGTGCCAAAAAGTGGTATATGTATGAACTAACACACAAAAATTTTTTTTTTATATATATATATATATAAAAAATATTAAACAAAAAAAATAATTAAACAAAAAAATATTCCCTACTGAGTGAGTATATAAACACACCAAGGAAGTCCATAAGCTTCAACTGCCTGACTCTCACGGCAGTAGGAGAAGCAATAAAACCATAAACAAACAAACAAAGGAAAAGTCCATAGATGATGCAGAGCCAGCCAGCATGTATCAAAGTGATGACAGATCTTCAAAAGTTGGAATATACTTCAATCAAGATGTATAGACAGGAGGCTTACCAGACCAGGTGGGTCCCTATTACAGGGACCAAAAGGGCTCAGCAACTACACCGAATAAGATGTCAGCGATGCAGTCCTCTGTGTCCTCACTCCACTCGTTGAAACTCCGACTCCTGGTTTGCCTTGTGACTGCAGGCACGCTCATACGATGTAAAGGATACCAATTTAGAAGAGAAAATAAGAAGACTTCATGGTGCAGCATGTAAAAAACGAAGTACCCTTTATCCTTAAAACGGGTAAACTGACATCCATATGGAGAAAAAACAACATTTTCAAAAGAGCACTGAAACCCCGCTGTGGCGGCAGCCAGTCAGCTGGGGGCGTGGTGACGTCAGGGTCCTGAGCTCCACCCTACGCGGCGTTTCCCCGTAAGAGGCGTCGTCTGGGAAAGGAGGATTAGACCAGGACGTCACTCACCACACTTATATTGCGAAGAGCAGGAGAGTGACACCGGAAGTCCCGATGTATTTCATCGGTTCCACGGCGCACAAAACTAACTACATGGCAGGCGCACAGAGAATATTAGATACCTACTGTGCCCCTACCATGCAAATTTTATCCACATGACATATATACATATGCGGGAATCTTCCCATGTTATCCTAAAAAATTAGTAAACATAAAAACATAAAGAATATATATATATATATATATATATATATATATATATATATATATATATATAATAAAAATGTGTTTTTAAGAAAACATATATTAATAGAGCAGCGGTGGCAACTAAATACCTTATAGAAAAAATGCCACTAAACATTGCTAGCAACCCTGCTCAAAAATATCTATACCCGCATCATTAATTCATACATTAAGAATAACTAATACTTTTCTGCTCACCCACAAAATGTCCGTAACGCAAAACGGGCACTGAGAGGGTTAAACAAAAAGTATATACATATAAACCAAAAACATAATACTTGATATAAAAATCAAACATTACTACATACATATATCCCCATATGTCAAACTAAAACTTAGAGATTAAAAAACTGAATTTATAAAATTAAGTTATGAAGAATAATTTCTTACTTTTCATATTTTTCTATATTGAAAAAAGAGCCCCCAGACCATGTTCCCTGTCTCCTATAAATTTCCTTGTAAAAGAGACAAAAACCCCTATCGCAAGCCCAGTGCATATCTGAGTGCACCAAAACCAGGAAGGGGGAAAGGAAAAAGGGATGGCCGCATAGGAAGGAACTACAGAACTGCGGGGAAGAACACATATAAATATATATATATATGCACACAAAAATATATGTGGGCACACATATACATACGTAGATGCACATAAAGGGTCATAGGAATAAGATGAAAAAAGGGACACTATAAGTGAGACGGGTGATTATAATGAGACCCATCAACTGTTATTAATATAACAATTGATGTCCCATTTGATGTTAAGGCCCCAGGGGCTATAACACCGCATATCAAAAATCCACCTAGTCTCTCTACGTGAGATCTGACGTTTCAGGTTGTCACCTCTCCAGTGTGGCACATACTTCTCAATGCCCACTACTTCCAGTACTGAGGGATCTCTGTTGTGGTACTGACGAAAATGCCATGATACACTGTGTTTTCTGAAACCCCTACGTATATTGGACAGGTGTTCCCCTATCCTTATTTTAAGGGCACGGGTGGTCCTTCCAATATACTGAAAACCACAAGGACACCGTAAGAGGTAAATAACCCCTATAGTGCCGCAGGTTATGAAGTCAGATATATTGTATTCTTGGGAGGTAGTATGCGAGGTAAAGGTGGAGGTTTTCAAAGTTTTGGATGTTCTGCACATCTTGCATCTCTTACACGGAAAGAAACCCTTTAGATGACCAAACATAAGAACCCTGGGTGGAGGATCAACCACACTTGGTGCCACAAGGTCTTTTAAATTTTGGTTTCTTCTGTACAAGATCTTTGGACAGTCAGGGAGCGTGGGACCCAAAATCTTATCGCTTTTCAAAACTGGCCAGTGCTTCTTAATTATTTTGTTGACCCACCAAAAATGGGAAGAAAAAGTGGTCAAAAAGGACCATTGGAAATCATTTGGCATAGAATTTTTTTCTTTTGTTTTAGGAATCAGAAGGGCTTGTCTATCCATGGACATAACCTCTCGGAGATCTTTATCCAATACGGATGGCTGATACCCTTTTTCCAAAAAACGATCCTTGAGTATTGTAGCCTGTGATTCAAAGTCCTCGAGACGTGAACAGTTTCGCCTGATTCGTTGAAACTGTCCCCTTGGTATGGCCTTGAGCCAATTGGGGTGATGTCCACTATCTGTTGGAATATACCCATTGCGATCAGTACCCTTAAAGAAGGTTTTGGTCAACAGAGCACCATTTTCTTTAAATATCACCAGGTCCAAGAAATTAACAAAAGTGGAACTGTATTCATATGTAAATTTAATCCCCCAATTATTTGAATTTAAAGTGGTCATAAATTCACTCAGTGATCCTACATCTCCTTTCCACAGAAAAAAGGCGTCGTCAATGTAACGACGCCAAAAAAGGAGGCGGGGCTCCTCTAGTGGAAACAGTTGATCATTTTCCCACAAGGCCATAAATAGGCCAGCGAGGCTGGGGGCAAACTTGGCCCCCATAGCAACTCCCGTACTTTGTAGGAAAAACTGGCCACTATAATAAAAATAATTGTGTTCCATTGCAAAGCTCAGCAGTTTCATAACAAATTCCAAAGTAGATGTTTTCACTGAAAGTTCCTTTCTAAGAAAAAATTCCGCTGCTTTATACCCCAATTCGTGAGGTATTATCGTGTACAGGGAGGCTACGTCTGCTGTAACCAGCAAGACATCCTCTTCCACTGTACATTCCGACAGCTCTCTGATCACTTGCATGGAATCCTTCAGAAAGGCCGGTGTTTTAGTTACCACAGGTTGTAAAAAAACATCTACGAATTTTCCCACTCTCGATGTAAGGGAATCAATTCCGCTTACAATTGGGCGGCCAGGGGGTTGTACTGGATTTTTATGGACTTTGGGGATATAATATATAATGGGGGTGTCAGGGTCACCTGTGGCCAGGTGACAGATGCACACCGTAGGGGGACAGGAGTGCACCGCGGGGTAGTGAACCCTATGGCTGGCTTCTGCGGATAGGAAACTGGGTGGTTGTGGAAAGCGGGACCAGAGGAGCACAACCGGGATCCTAACGGAAGCGAGAGCCAAGATTCCCCAGGGCGCGGAGTCTAAGACCCAGCTGGTCTTCTCCAGGGCCTCTAGTGGTGAGGATGTTACGCTGCAGGCTGGGACCAGGTCGCGGCCCCTGGAGTTTCCTAGCTCACGCCCCGTAGGATAAGGGGAAAAGAGGGGAAGCAGCAGCACACGATAGAGAGAACCGAATAACAAGCTGAAGGTCAGGGGCCACAAGCAGACAAGGATAACGAAGAACGAGCCGAAGGTCAAGGGTCACGAGCAGACAGGGATAGTCGGGGACAAGCCAATAACGTAACAGAGAGACAGACGTAGCACACGGCAGGCAGGAACCCAAACACACAATGCCTAACAAACACGTTGATCAGCAAAGCAGGCTTGCAGTGCACAGGTTAATATAGTGTTCTGTGATAGGGCCTGGGGTGGAGTCAGGCTGGGAGGAGATTATAAAGGAAGCCAGGTGAAGGAGGTCTGGTCTCTAGATGAACACATGAGGAGGAAGGTAAGATGGCAGACAGACATTAATGCATATCCATGACAGTACCCTCCCTCTTACGAGGCCTCCCCCTTCCCCGCCTGGGCCCAGGTTTAGAGGGAAACTTCAGAAGAAACTCCTTTAACAGACGAGGTGCAAAGACCTCAGATGCAGTGATCCAAGACCTCTCCTCAGGACCAAACCCTTTCCAATGAACGAGGTACTGAAGAACGCCTTTACAGAGTCGGGAGTCCAGAATTTGACTGATCTCGTACTCCTGATTATCCTCAGAGACAGGCGCCACGGTAGGGAGAGGACGAGAGAATTTATTGAGGACTAAAGGCTTTAGAAGAGCAACATGAAAGGAGTTAGTGATTTTAAGGCTCTTAGGAATCTGGAGTTTGAAACAAACCGGATTCAGTTTAGCAGTTACCGTGTATGGACCGATGAATCGTGGAGCAAACTTCAGAGAAGGAACTCGGAGCTTGATGTTCCTGGTAGAGAGCCAGACTTTGTCCCCTGGCTGAAGAGAAGGCGGTTTACGCCTGCGGCGGTCGGCAAAGCCTTTGAATTTTTCAGCAGCTGCCCGGAGGGAATCATGAACGTGACCCCAAACGGAATTGAGAGACTCCTGAACCGAAGCCAAAGCTGGAATGTCTGGAGAACAGATCATGGGAAGAGGAAGTTGAGGGTGTTTTCCATAAACTGTGAAAAAGGGTGTCTTCTGCGAACTGGTATTCACATGATTGTTATGGGAGAATTCTGCCCACGGGAGTAGAGAGGACCAATCGTCATGGTGAGAAGACACAAAGGTGCGAAGAAAGACCTCTAACTCCTGATTAACCCTCTCAGTCTGTCCATTGGATTGGGGATGGTAAGAGGAAGAAAAATCCAAGACAATATTGAGGGATTTGCAAAAGGCTCTCCAAAAACGAGACGTGAATTGGACTCCCCTGTCGGAAACAATATGAGAAGGGACCCCATGTAGGCGGAGAATTTCCCGAATGAAAATGGGAACCAAGGCAGGGGCAGAAGGAAGACCAGGAAGAGGAACAAAATGAGCCATCTTGGAGAATCGATCTATTACCACCCAAATGACTGTATTATTCTCAGACAGTGGGAGATCGGTGATAAAATCCATGGCAATATGGGCCCAGGGTTCCTTAGGAATGGGCAAGGGCATGAGGAGACCAGCAGGAGCTTGTGTGGAGGATTTGGACTGAGCACAGACATGACAAGCTTTAACGTAGTCTTTGACGTCTGAGCGGAGATTAGGCCACCAGTAGTGACGACTGATGAGTAGGAAGGATCGGAGGAATCCAGAATGCCCTGCCACCTTGGAATCATGTCCCCAACGAAGGATCTTAGCTCTTAGCTCAGTGGGGACAAAGGTCTTACCAGGCGGAATTTTAGACTTCAGGGTGGTAGAGTGGGCAACAATGCATGAGGTGGGAATGATCGGCTCAGGTTCAGGGGCGGACTCCTCGTCCAAAGTGTCAAATGACCTAGAGAGCGCATCAGCCCGACCGTTGCAGGAACCAGGTTTGTAGGTAATCGTGAAATTAAAACGGGCAAAGAAGAGACTCCACCTGGCCTGTCTAGGATTCAGACGTTTAGCATTCTGTAGATACTGTAAATTCTTGTGATCGGTAAAGATCGTTATGGAGTGAGGGGAACCCTCCAAGAGATGACACCACTCCTCTAACGCCAATTTAATTGCGAGAAGTTCCCGATCACCGATGGCATAATTCCTCTCTGCCTGAGAATTTTTTTTGGAGAAGAACGCACATGGTTGGCGTCTCTTCTCAAAGATTTGAAGAAGCACAGCTCCCACCCCCATTGAGGAAGCGTCCACTTCAATAAAAAATGCATTCCCAGGATTTGGTCTCCTCAAGAGGGGGCCAGAAACAAAGGCCTGTTTCAGGTTGTGAAATGCAGAGACAGCTTCGGGAGGCCAGTCTCTGGCATTCACACCCTTCTTGGTCAAAGCGATAATAGGCGCGGCAATGGAAGAGTAATTCCTTATGAACTGCCTATAATAATTAGTGAAGCCAAGAAAGCGCTGTGTGGCCTTGAGGCTAGCAGGAAGAGGCCAGTTGGTGATAGCCAAGACCTTCCCAGGGTCCATACGAAGCCCCGAACATGAGACGAAGCACCCCAAAAACAGGACCTCAGAACATTCAAAGGAACATTTCTCCAGCTTGGCATAGAGATTGTTCTCTCTAAGACGTTGAAGTACAGTGCGGACATGGTTTCTGTGGACGAGCAGATTTTCAGAAAAGATCAGAATGTCATCCAGATAGATGACAACAAACTGGTACAGCAGATCTCTGAAGATTTCATTGACAAAGTTTTGAAACACGGCTGGAGCATTACACAGACCAAAAGGCATCACCAGATATTCGTAATGCCCGTCTCTAGTGTTGAATGCAGTCTTCCATTCGTCACCCTCCCGTATTCGAATGAGATTGTACGCGCCTCTGAGATCCAACTTGGTGAAAATGGAGGCACCCTTCAACCTATCGAATAGCTCAGATATTAAGGGTAAGGGGTATCGATTTTTAATAGTAACCGCATTTAAACCCCGATAATCGATGCAGGGTCTTAAGGTACCATCCTTTTTGGCAACAAAAAAGAACCCTGCCCCTGCAGGCGATGAGGATTTCCGGATGAAACCTCTCTCCAGATTCTCTGCGACATACTCCGACATGGCCTGGGTCTCTGGGATGGACAGAGGGTAGGTACGACCCCTGGGTAGAGTTGCTCCGGGGACAAGATCAATAGCACAGTCAAAAGACCTGTGGGGAGGAAGCACCTCAGCTGATTTTTTACAGAACACATCCCGGTAATCGCTGTATGCAGCAGGAAGATCAGAAGAAACAGAAGTGGCAGCAACCGGAAGACTCTCCTTGGGGGTCACCTTGAGAAGACACGACGAGAAACATGAGGAACCCCAGGCCAGGATCTGCCCAGAGACCCAGTCCACATGTGGAGAGTGGAGCTGTAGCCAAGGGAGGCCCAATACAACTGGGGTAGAGGCCTTGGGTAGAATAAGAAAGGATATCCACTCCTGGTGGAGAATCCCTACCGACATCCTAATGGGTAGCGTCTGGAAGCGAATAGGGCCCCCTGGGAGAACAGTGCCATCAATTGCCGAGACTACCAATGGGGTAGTGAGAGGTGAAAGGGTAAGCTTCATAGAAGAAGCAGTTCTCCAATCCATAAAATTGCCGGCAGCCCCGAAATCCAGGTATGCAAGGGTTGAATGAGTAGAAGTGCCTACATGAAGGAACACCGGCAAGAGCAGGCGAGAAGGTGATGTTTCTGGGTCCAATACTCCACCTTCCAAATGTATTACGCCCGAACGTTCTCCGGACAGAAGCGAGCAAAAGTCACGAAAATGACCCTTGCCCCCACAATAGAGGCACAAGCCCAGAGTTCTGCGCCTAGCACGTTCTTCGGGGGTTAGTCTGGTCCGGCCCAGCTGCATAGGTTCTTCAGCAGGTAGAGGATGCTCCATGGAATGAAGGGAGGGGAGCTCAGACTGGCTAGGACCCAGAGAGTGCTGGCGTCTTTTTTCTAAGGACCTCTCTTGAAAACGAATGTCGATCTGGTTGCATAATGAAATGACATCGTCCAGACCGACGGGAATGGCTCTTCCCGCTAATTCGTCTTTCACTCGGTCAGAGAGGCCATGTAAAAAGGTAGCGACCAGGGCCTCATTATTCCAGCTCAATTCAGCTGTGTGGATACGGAACTGAAGAGCATATTGCCCCACTGAACTAGATTCTTGGCGAAGACGTAAGACAGCACTAGCCGCTGAAGAAGCCCGAGCCGGCTCTTCGAAGATATTACGAAAGAGCTTCAAGAAATCGGACAGACTGGAAACCACCGGATCGTTCCTCTCCCACAGGGGGGCAGCCCAGGCCAAAGCTTCACTGGAGAGGAGGGAAATGATATAGGCTACCTTAGCCCGGTCAGACAGGAAGCTTTGAGGCTGAAGCTCAAAATGAATTGTGCATTGGCTGAGAAACCCCCTGCAGGCCTTGGAGTCCCCAGAGAAACGGGACGGAGCTGGCAATCTTATTGAGTGTGAGGCTAAGACTGGTGCGATAGGTACAGCCGCTGGTTGTACCTGGGGTTGCGGATTCGGGGTTCCCAAAGAGACCTGAAGCTGCTCGAATCGAGAAGCCAGATCCTGGAGGAATCGCATCACCTGGGTCTGATTTGATTCCTGGGACTCAAGTCTGCGAACTATGCCCTGCAATGGATCATCCGCGGGAAGCGGGATGTCAGCCGGGTTCATGGCTGATCAAACTGTCAGGGTCACCTGTGGCCAGGTGACAGGGGGTGCGGGGGGCCAGGGGGACAAGAAATTCAAGTTCTTTCTCATTAATCACTCCCTTTCGGTGGCCTGCCTGTACAATAATACTGAGAGATTTTTTATATTTTTCAGTAGGATCTTTGTCTAGGACTTTTTAGGTATCTCGGTCTGACAATAGGACCTCCATTTCTTTTGTGTAGTCCTCTTTTTTCAGTACTACAATCCCCCCCCCCCTTATCCGCCGGTCTTATCACGAGATTTTTTCTTTTGCATAGAGACGCAATTCCTTCTTCTGAGCTTTTTTTGTTTTCCTTTTTAAATTTAACTTGGGACAGATCCTGTAACACTAAGTCTTTAAACACTGTGATACTAGGAGCCGGTTTCCCTGGGGGATTGAACAAGGATGCATTCCTCAATCCTGTTCCTTCTCTGTTTTGCCCTTCTCCAGAAGTATCATTTCTAACAATGGGGTTAGACAGAAAATGACGTTTTATACTCAATTTTCTAGCGTACTTTTGCACGTCTAGGAACATTTGGAATTTGTTTAAAGGTTTCCTTGGTGCATATTTAAGTCCTTGGTTGAGCGTTATCTTTTCCTCCCTGGTGAGTTCCTCTCCACTTAGATTGAACACCCCCCGACACACTACCTCCTCCTTAGTTTTTTGGGAGTGGCACCGCTGCCCTCCTCTACATCCTCTCTTAGTCTTCCCTTTTTTCCCCGACCTCTTCCTAAAAAATTATCTGTTTTGTTTCTTAGGGGAGCTGCCACAGGGGGACCATCATAGGCATGGGTTTGTAAATTTCCTGCATTCCGTGGTCCCATGTTGGCAAAATCCTCCATCTCTTTCTGGTCTTCATATCCCTGGAGGGGTCCATATTGATTCCTTACAGGGACATCCTGTCTCCAGGGTGCCTGTGGAGAAGAGGGACCTCCCCCCCTATAGCCATCATTGGGATGAGTCATATACATGGGATCATCATAATGATTATACTGACCCCCATCGTTGGGTCTGTTCTGGGGATAGGTATAAGAATTTGGTGGATATTGATTATATCCTTGTGGGTGTCTATTACCCCTGTTCCCTCCAACATTCGGTCCAGAACTAGGGAACCTACCCTGATTCCTAGAATGTTGATAAGGAGGTGGATAATAATTATTAGCTCCACTCAATGGAGGTCTTCCAGGGTTCTGATTACCCTTTTTTCCTTTTTGTTGGGGGGTCCGGTTCCCCCCTGTGGTCGTCGTTCCATATCCCCAATATCCTGGGTTTGGAGGAGGAGGACCCAGCGAGGGTCTCGAGTACTCTATACTGGGAAGTAAAGATGTGGGTACATCTGCTTCTCCCTCCTCCATGTTGACACTTTCACCCGGTTTTTCAAACATATCACGATAGTTCTCCTGCCACTTAAAGACGTTGTGAGATTTATAATCCTCAACGTCTCTAAGATATTTATTTTTTTAATCCGTTGTTCTTCCTCTTCTTCTATTAAAATTTCTCTTAATTCCTTGGTATACACTTGATATAAACCCTCCTTACTCATAGGGATCAATTTCTCTTTGATGTCATTAATCTGAGTGTTCAATCTAAGTGGAGAGGAACTCACCAGGGAGGAAAAGATAACGCTCAACCAAGGACTTAAATATGCACCAAGGAAACCTTTAAACAAATTCCAAATGTTCCTAGACGTGCAAAAGTACGCTAGAAAATTGAGTATAAAACGTAATTTTCTGTCTAACCCCATTGTTAGAAATGATACTTCTGGAGAAGGGCAAAACAGAGAAGGAACAGGATTGAGGAATGCATCCTTGTTCAATCCCCCAGGGAAACCGGCTCCTAGTATCACAGTGTTTAAAGACTTAGGCCTCGTACACACGGCCGAGATTCTCGTCGAAAAAAACATGTCGTTTTTTTCGACGAGATTCTTGGACAAGAAACTTGTCCCGGCCGAGTGTACACACGCTCGATTCAAAGAACCCGCGGTTCTTTGAATGGAGCGCACGCGGTGACGTCATCGACTACGACGAGCATGCGCTCGTCACATTCGATGCCGTCGCCGCCATCTTGGCATACCCTACGTATGCCTAGGAAGCTACCGCGCATGCATCAAATTCATTTCGAACATGCGCGGGCTTCCCGGCGGACAGGTAAGTGTACACACACTCACAGAAACAGGCTG
Source organism: Rana muscosa (assembly GCA_029206835.1). Classification (NCBI taxonomy): domain Eukaryota; kingdom Metazoa; phylum Chordata; class Amphibia; order Anura; family Ranidae; genus Rana; species Rana muscosa. The sequence continues at coordinate 227,866,670 of CM055120.1, forward strand.
ACGAGAATCTCGACGAGAAAATAGAGAGCAGGTTCTCTATTTTCTCGTCAAGGTTACTTGTCGGTTTTCTCGACGAGAAACCCGATAGCCGCGTACACACGACCGATTTACTCGTCAAGACATCTCTGCCAGCAAGTTTCTTGCTGGTTCTTGCCGAGAAAATCGGTCGTGTGTACGAGGCCTGAGTGTTAAAGGATCTGTCCCAAGTTAAATTTAAAAAGGAAAACAAAAAAAGCTCAGAAGAAGGAATTGCGTCTCTATGCAAAAGAAAAAATCTCACGATAAGACCGGCGGATAAGGGGGGGGGGATTGTAGTACTGAAAAAAGAGGACTACACAAAAGAAATGGAGGTCCTATTGTCAGACCGAGATACCTATAAAGTCCTAGACAAAGATCCTACTGAAAAATATAAAAAATCTCTCAGTATTATTGTACAGGCAGGCCACCGAAAGGGAGTGATTAATGAGAAAGAACTTGAATTTCTTGTCCCCCTGGCCCCCGCACCCCCATTATATATTATATCCCCAAAGTCCATAAAAATCCAGTACAACCCCCTGGCCGCCCAATTGTAAGCGGAATTGATTCCCTTACATCGAGAGTGGGAAAATTCGTAGATGTTTTTTTACAACCTGTGGTAACTAAAACACCGGCCTTTCTGAAGGATTCCATGCAAGTGATCAGAGAGCTGTCGGAATGTACAGTGGAGGGGGATGTCTTGCTGGTTACAGCAGACGTAGCCTCCCTGTACACGATAATACCTCACGAATTGGGGTATAAAGCAGCGTAATTTTTTCTTAGAAAGGAACTTTCAGTGAAAACATCTACTTTGGAATTTGTTATGAAACTGCTGAGCTTTGCAATGGAACACAATTATTTTTATTATAGTGGCCAGTTTTTCCTACAAAGTACGGGAGTTGCTATGGGGGCCAAGTTTGCCCCCAGCCTCGCTGGCCTATTTATGGCCTTGTGGGAAAATGATCAACTGTTTCCACTAGAGGAGCCCCGCCTCCTTTTTTGGCGTCGTTACATTGACGACGCCTTTTTTCTGTGGAAAGGAGATGTAGGATCACTGAGTGAATTTATGACCACTTTAAATTCAAATAATTGGGGGATTAAATTTACATATGAATACAGTTCCACTTTTGTTAATTTCTTGGACCTGGTGATATTTAAAGAAAATGGTGCTCTGTTGACCAAAACCTTCTTTAAGGGTACTGATCGCAATGGGTATATTCCAACAGATAGTGGACATCACCCCAATTGGCTCAAGGCCATACCAAGGGGACAGTTTCAACGAATCAGGCGAAACTGTTCACGTCTCGAGGACTTTGAATCACAGGCTACAATACTCAAGGATCGTTTTTTGGAAAAAGTGTATCAGCCATCCGTATTGGATAAAGATCTCCGAGAGGTTATGTCCATGGATAGACAAGCCCTTCTGATTCCTAAAACAAAAGAAAAAAATTCTATGCCGAATGATTTCCAATGGTCCTTTTTGACCACTTTTTCTTCCCATTTTTGGTGGGTCAACAAAATAATTAAGAAGCACTGGCCAGTTTTGAAAAGCGATAAGATTTTGGGTCCCACGCTCCCTGACTGTCCAAAGATCTTGTACAGAAGAAACCAAAATTTAAAAGACCTTGTGGCACCAAGTGTGGTTGATCCTCCACCCAGGGTTCTTATGTTTGGTCATCTAAAGGGTTTCTTTCCGTGTAAGAGATGCAAGATGTGCAGAACATCCAAAACTTTGAAAACCTCCACCTTTACCTCGCATACTACCTCCCAAGAATACAATATATCTGACTTCATAACCTGCGGCACTATAGGGGTTATTTACCTCTTACGGTGTCCTTGTGGTTTTCAGTATATTGGAAGGACCACCCGTGCCCTTAAAATAAGGATAGGGGAACACCTGTCCAATATACGTAGGGGTTTCAGAAAACACAGTGTATCGTGGCATTTTCGTCAGTACCACAACAGAGATCCCTCAGTACTGGAAGTAGTGGGCATTGAGAAGTATGTGCCACACTGGAGAGGTGACAACCTGAAACGTCAGATCTCACGTAGAGAGACTAGGTGGATTTTTGATATGCGGTGTTATAGCCCCTGGGGCCTTAACATAGAATGGGACATCAATTGTTATATTAATAACAGTTGATGGGTCTCATTATAATCACCCGTCTCACTTATAGTGTCCCTTTTTTCATCTTATTCCTATGACCCTTTATGTGCATCTACGTATGTATATGTGTGCCCACATATATTTTTGTGTGCATATATATATATATATATATTTATATGTGTTCTTCCCCGCAGTTCTGTAGTTCCTTCCTATGCGGCCATCCCTTTTTCCTTTCCCCCTTCCTGGTTTTGGTGCACTCAGATATGCACTGGGCTTGTGATAGGGGTTTTTGTCTCTTTTTTTACAAGGAAATTTATAGGAGACAGGGAACATGGTCTGGGGGCTCTTTTTTCAATATAGAAAAATATGAAAAGTAAGAAATTATTCTTCATAACTTAATTTTATAAATTCAGTTTTTTAATCTCTGAGTTTTAGTTTGACATATGGGGATATATGTATGTAGTAATGTTTGATTTTTATATCAAGTATTATGTTTTTGGTTTATATGTATATACTTTTTGTTTAACCCTCTCAGTGCCCGTTTTGTGTTACGGACATTTTGTGGGTGAGCAGAAAAGTATTAGTTATTCTTAATGTATGAATTAATGATGCGGGTATAGATATTTTTGAGCAGGGTTGCTAGCAATGTTTAGTGGCATTTTTTCTATAAGGTATTTAGTTGCCACCGCTGCTCTATTAATATATGTTTTCTTAAAAACACATTTTTATTATATATATATATATATATATATATATATATATATATATTCTTTATGTTTTTATGTTTACAAATTTTTTAGGATAACATGGGAAGATTCCCGCATATGTATATATGTCATGTGGATAAAATTTGCATGGTAGGGGCACAGTAGGTATCTAATATTCTCTGTGCGCCTGCCATGTAGTTAGTTTTGTGCGCCGTGGAACCGATGAAATACATCAGGACTTCCGGTGTCACTCTCCTGCTCTTCGCAATATAAGTGTGGTGAGTGACGTCCTGGTCTAAGCCTCCTTTCCCAGACGACGCCGCTTACGGGGAAACGCCGCGTAGGGTGGAGCTCAGGACCCTGACGTCACCACGCCCCCAGCTGACTGGCTGCCGCCACAGCGGGGTTTCAGTGCTCTTTTGAAAATTTTGTTTTTTCTCCATATGGATGTCAGTTTACCCGTTTTAAGGATAAAGGGTACTTCGTTTTTTACATGCTGCACCATGAAGTCTTCTTATTTTCTCTTCTAAATTGGTATCCTTTACATCGCATGAGCGTGCCTGCAGTCACAAGGCAAACCAGGAGTCGGAGTTTCAACGAGTGGAGTGAGGACACAGAGGACTGCATCGCTGACATCTTATTCGGTGTAGTTGCTGAGCCCTTTTGGTCCCTGTAATAGGGACCCACCTGGTCTGGTAAGCCTCCTGTCTATACATCTTGATTGAAGTATATTCCAACTTTTGAAGATCTGTCATCACTTTGATACATGCTGGCTGGCTCTGCATCATCTATGGACTTTTCCTTTGTTTGTTTGTTTATGGTTTTATTGCTTCTCCTACTGCCGTGAGAGTCAGGCAGTTGAAGCTTATGGACTTCCTTGGTGTGTTTATATACTCACTCAGTAGGGAATATTTTTTTGTTTAATTATTTTTTTTGTTTAATATTTTTTATATATATCTAAAAAAAATTTTTTTGTGTGTTAGTTCATACATATACCACTTTTTGGCACGTTGGTCGCCACTTATACGGTTGCGCATTTATTATTTATTTTTGCACATTGACCATACAAGCCTGATTGACCTAATGAGTGTATACTTACCTGGGTTCAATCTTTTCGGTAAGCCTTATCACATACGGTGGTGGACCTTCTTTCAATTTTACTACTAGTCACGATGAGACTGCATATATCTATTCACTATCTGGAACATTGTCACTTATTATTGAATATTATCACCAGGATTTTTGAAGTATATTGAATTTTCCATCAAAGGACTGTTTCGTCACTTTTTGTTACCTGATTTTCTTCATGTCACAGTTCACTCTGGTGTACATGTGTTTTTGTTTTTATGTACTCTGGTTCAATCTTGATGTACTAATATCAATAGTCATCGGAGACTATTTTGATTTTATCGCTGCACTTTTGTTTTATTTGGTGTTATCGCTCTCACTCTCTCATACTGGTCACTGGAAGTTCAACATGGCACCTCATGGCAAAGAACTCTCTGAGGATCTGAAAAAAAGAATTGTTGCTCTACATAAAGATGGCCTAGGCTATAAGAAGATTGCCAAGACCCTGAAACTGAGCTGCAACACAGTGGCCAAGACCATACAGCAGTTTAACAGGACAAGTTCCACTCAGAACAGGCCTCGCCATGGTCGACCAAAGAAGTTGAGTGCACATGCTCAGCGTCATATCCAGAGGTTGTCTTTGGGAAACAGATGCATGAGTGCTGCCAGCATTGCTGCAGAGGTTGAAGGGGTGGGGGATCAGTCTGTCAGGGCTCAGACCATACGCTACACACTGCATCAAAATGGTCTGCATAGATGTCGTCCCAGAAGGACGCCTCTTAAGATGATGCACAAGAAAGCCCGCAAACCGTTTGCTGAAGACAAGCAGACTAACGACATGGATTACTGGAACCCTGTGATCTGATGAGACCAAGATAAACGTATTTGGTTCAGATGTTGTCAAGCTTGTGTGGCGACCAGGTGAGGAGTACAAAGTGTGAGTGTCATGGTCTGGGGCTGCATGAGGGCTGCCAGCACTGGGGAGCTCCAGTCCATTGAGGGAACCATAAATGCCAACATGTACTGTGACATATTGAAGCAGAGAATGATCCCCTCCCTTTGGAGACTGGGCTGCAGGGCAGTAGTTCAACATAAGGACCCCAAGCACACCTCCAAGATGACCAATGCCTTGCTAAAGAAGCTTTAAAGGTAATGGACTGGCCAAGCATGTCTCCAGGCCTAAATCCAATTGAGCATCTGTGGGACATCCTCAAACGGAAGGTGGAGGTGCGCAAGGTCTCTAACATTCACCAGCTCCATGTCGTTATGGAGGAGTGGAAAAGGACTCCAGTGGCAACCTGTGAAGCTCTGGTGAACTTCATGCCCAAGAGGGTTAAGGCAGTGCTGGAAAATAATGGTGGCCACACAAAATATTGACACTTTGGGCCCAATTTAGAAATTTTCACTTAGGGGTGTACTCACTTCTGTTGCCAACGGTTTAGACATTAATGGCTGTGTGATGAGTTATTTTGAGGGGACAGCAAATTTACATTGTTATACAAGCTGTACACTCACTACTTTACATTGTAGTAAAGTGTAATTTATTCAGTGTTGTCACATAAAAGGATATAATAAAATATTTACAAAAATGTGAGGGGTGTACTAATACTGTGTGTGTGTGTGTGTGTGTGTGTATATATATATATATATAATATATATATATATATATAATGTGTATATATACCGTATATACTCGAGTATAAGCCGACCCGAATATAAGCCGAGGCACCTAATTTTACCACAAAAAACTGGGAAAACCTATTGACTCGAGTATAAGCCTAGAGTGTCCATCTGCATGCCTCACTGTGCCCATGCCTCACTGTGCCCATGACTAGACTGACGTTTAACATGGGAGTCTATGGAAGGGGTGCCAGGCTTTGAAAAATCGTTGCTCCCTGACCATAGGTCCCCCAGACAACAAACTTTGCACACATGTAGAGGAGAAATTGGGCTAAATGTGTGCCAAGTTTCGGGTCCAGGGGACCTACAACCGGCCAGTACGGGGTCCCCAAAATCACCGGAGAAATTACCGTTTAACATGGGAGCATAGAGAAGAGAAGGGGTGCCTAGTTTTGAAAAATCGGTGCTCCCGGCTGTAGGTTCCCCGGACAAAAAACTTTGCACACTTGTAGAGGAAGAGTGGGGCTACATGTGTGCCAAGTTTGGGGTCCAGGGGGCCTACGGCCGGCCGGACCTGGGTCCCAAAGTCCGGGAGATCAGGAGCAAAAAGGTGACTCGAGTATAAGCCGAGGGGGTCATTTTCAGCACAAAAAAATGTGCTTAAAAACTCGGCTTATACTCGAGTATATACGGTATGTGTGTGTATGTATATATGTGTGTGTGTGTATGTATATGTGTGTATATATATATATATATATATATATATATATGTGTGTGTATATATATATAATATATATATATATATATATATATATATTCACACTATATTGCCAAAAGTATTGGGATACCTGCCTTTACACACACACATGAACTTTAATGGCATCCGTGTCTTGGACTGTAGGGTTTAGTATTGCGTTGGCCCACTCTTTGCAGCTATAACAGCTTCAAATTTTCTGGGAAGGCTGTCCACAAGGTTTAGGAGTGTGTCTATGGGAATGTTTGACCATTCTTCCAGAAGGGCATTTGTGAGGTCAGGCACTGATGTTGGATGAGAAGGCCTGGCTTGCAGTATCCGCTCTAATTCATCTCAAAGGTGTTCTATCGGGTTGAGGTCAGGACTCTGTGCAAGCCAGTCAAGTTCCTCTACACCCAAACTCGCTCATCCACACTATATTGCCAAAAGTTTTGGGCCAACCCTCCAAATCATTTGATGGAGGGGGAATTATGGTGTGTGTTTGTTTTTCAGGGGTTCGGCTTGGCCCCTCAGTTCCAGTGAGGAGAACTTTTAAAGTGAATGTAAACCCTCACATATACCCAGTGAAGTGAACAGCCTCAGATGATACACAGAGATAAAACAAATCTCCCTACATAATTTTTACATGTATATCTGCTGTCTTTAGCTTTATATACTGTTTAGAAAGTGAACGTCCTGTTAGAATTTTCTCTTCCTGGTTCCGCTGGGGATTCGTGTTAGACACTGTGAGACATCTGATTGGGGGACAGGCACACACCACCTCCCCACACATGCAGAGGTTGCCTGTGAATAGTTTAGCAGTCTGCTAATCTATTTATAGCAACCTCCCTTGACACACAGTTCTATCTCCCGTCTCGGAGAGCTTGTCAAAAGTTATCAGGCTGATAACAGTGGAACAGAGCAGGACAAAGCTACGGTACTTAGTGCTTTGAAGAGAGATTACAAAACACTGCAGATATATGTGCCCAGCTCAAATTTTGGTATGCTGACGCCACGTTAAGGCGTCAGCATACCAAGACGTTTTGGACAATCTTATGCTCCCAACTTTGTGGGAACAATTTGGGGATGGCCCCTTCCTGTGCCAACATGACTGTGCTCCAGTGCTCAGAACAGAGACTGCAAGCCAGGCCTTCTCATTCAACATCAGTGCCTGACCTCACAAATGCGCTTCTGGAAGAATTGTCAAACAATCCCATAGACACACTCCTAAACCTTGTGGACAGCCTTCCCAGAAAAGTTGAAGCTGTAAGGGCCCTTCTGATTTTAGATGTAATTTTCCCTGGCTGCTTTGGCCAGGAAAGAAGCTAATGGAGCATGATCTGTGTTCCATTATCTTCAGTAGAGGGCAGGTGAGACATCAGGGGTCTGTCTCATTAACGAGATCCTGTTGCAAAGAAATTGTATCACGTAGGGGACCTTTTAAAAGTTTGGTGGAAAAAAAAAGAAATGTTAAAAAATAAAGTTACACCCAAGCACTTAAACCCCCAGCTATGCTCCCACGTACATGCACATATGAACGTAAATGTCACTTGCACTGCATGTTTCATATCGATGTGCATGCTGGCCTAAGGGCAATTCTTCTAGGGCCTTTATTCACGGTTAACTCTAAATGATTGCGTGCAGTGCTAAAAGATTAACGTGCATATATTTTAGTGCTGCACTTTTGTATGTCTATCTGGGGTACTGTGTATTGGAATATAGTGCTTGCTGTTTTAATTTTAAATTTTTGGGCCCTAGCGCATTTTTTTTTCCTTTTAACTCTGACCTGTAGAGACTTGACTCTTGACCTGTTGGGTATCTATTTGATCGGCACAACCTCATCTTTTAATAATCTACCAAACATTGGGTAATATATTGCGTTTGTGTGCACTTTAACTACTTAAGGACAGGAAGGATTTGCCCCCTTGATGACCAGGCCATTTTTTTTGCGATATGGCACTGCGTCGCTTTAACTGACAATTGCATGGTCGTGCGAGACGCTGTACCCAAAATAGGGGATAGATTTATGGCAGCTTTATTATTATTATTATTATTATATATATTTATTTTTTTTACTAGTAATGCCGGTACTCAGCGATTTTTAGCAGGACTGTGACATTGCAGCAGACAGATCGGACACTTTTGAATATTTTTTTGGACCAATGACATTTATACAGCAATCGTGCTAAAAATAGCCACTGATTACTGTATAAAAGTCACTGGCAGGGAAGGGGTTAACACTAGGGTGCGATCAAGGGGTTAAGTGTTCTCTAGGGAGGTGTTTCTAACTGGGGGGGGGGTGTAGTGACTGGAGGAGGAGACAGATCCCTGTTCCTAATCACTAGGAACAGCAGATCTGTCTATCCTCCCCTGACAGAATGGGGATCTGTCTCAGGAGCGATCGCGGCCGCCGGCCACGCACATCGGCTCCGGCACCGCGGGCGCAGCGCGGCTCTCAAGTGCCGGGTGGACGTCCCTGGACATCCTGCTGCTTTCATTCCCCCTGCGCGCCAACGAGGGCGCGCAGCGAGGAACAGTTGTGCCCGCCATGTCACGTGTTGCCGATGCGCGTGCCTGGCGGCCGCGATGTCCGCAAGGGACAAGCGATCGGCTGTTACAGAGGCAGGACGTGGATCTCTGCGTTTAAACACAGAGATCCACATCCTGTCCGGGAGAGAGAAGACCGATGCTGTGTCCCTTGTACATAGGGACACAGATCGGTCCCCTCCCCCACACAGTTAGGATCACTCACAGGGAACATATTTAACCCCTTGATCGCCACCTAGTGTTAACCCCTTCCCTGCCAGTCACATTTATACAGTAATCAATGCATATTTATAGCACTGTTCGCTGTATAAAATGTGAATGGTCCCAAAATAGTGTCAAAAGTGTCCGATGTGTCTGCCGCAATATCGCAGGCCTGACAAAAATCGCAGATAACCGCCATTACTAGTATAAAAAAATTATATATAATAAAAATGTCATAAAACTATCCACTATTTTGCGCAAACCAATCACTATACGCTTATTGCAATTTTTTTTACCAAAAATATGTAGAAGAATTACGTCGGCCTTAACTGAGAAAAAAAAATGTTTTTTAAAAAAACAATTGGGAAATTATTATAGCAAAAAGTTAAAAAAAATTGTGTTTTTTCAAAATTTTCTGTCTTTTTTTGTTTATAGATCAAAAAATAAAAACCGCATGATTTGATTAAATACCACCAAAAAGAAAGCTCTATTTGTGGGAAAAAAAATGATAAAAATATCATTTGGGTACATCGTTGTATGACCGCGTAATTGTCATTCAAAGTGCGTCAGCGCTGAAAATTGGTCTGGGTACGAAGGTGGTTTAAGTGCCCAGTAAGCAAGCGGTTAAAGGGGTTGTAAACCCTCGTGTGTGTTTTTTTATTTAAAAACAAAACAAAAAAAACATGTCGTACATACCTCCACTGCGCAGTTCGTTTTGCACAGAGTGGCCCCAATCTGCCTATTCTGGGGTGCCCCGGCAGCACTGGTGGCTATTCCCAGCATCGAGTGCCCATGTTGGAGAAGGCTCTACTAAGGTGGACACCCATGCGGACGCACTCCCGAGTCCTGTTTCTGTGTCCATTCACACAGAATGCAGTACTCAGCCCTGCCCCCGGGCGTCCACGTCATTGGTTTTGATTGTTAGAAGCGGGAGCCAATGGCTGCGCTGCTATAAATCTATCCAATCAGGACAGCTAGAGCATTCATTCCCGGCCAAAGAAAGATCAGGGTCAGGTAAGTAAAACGGGGGCTCGGGGGGGCTGCAGCACCACAGAAGGTTTTTCACCTTAATGCATAGAATGAAGGTCTGGAATTCTGGTAGGGTAGCACTATGAACATTTTATAAATTATTTTAATTAGAATAATAAATATAGTAATTTGTTACATTTTAATATTACAAAAAATATAAGTATTAACACAATATTGTAGAGAGATATAAATTGATATTTTGATTTCTAGATCAGACTATATAGCATGTCTTTTTCTGCAGGCGATATTGACCAAACCTTCACCCCTCTAATGAACTTCAGTTGTGGTATCATGGCTGGTATCCTTGCATCCGTAAGCACCCAGCCAGCTGATGTCATTAAAACTCGTATACAGCTTTCGCCAGAGAAGTACAGCTGGACTGGTCATGCTGCCTACTCTATCTACAAGGTATGATGTACTACTTTCTACTGTGCCCCTGTTATGCCCCCCCCCCCCGAATGTATTTATGAATAATGGACAGTTGGGTGTTTTAGAGTACTTGGTTAAAACGTGATGGTGACCAGCTTCCACGTTTTTTTATTTTTTTTTATTTCCTTTTTTCTTTTAAATTGCCTAAACTATGAATATTAAACTATATGTTGTCAACAAACCATAAAATAACTTTAAAATTAGCTCTTACCACTCTAGCTGCTTTTAAAAAGTGTGTTTTCCTTTGTACAAGATCACAACAGACTTTAAGGGCCCATTAACACTTGTGCAACTTGTCATACGACATTGGACATGACAAGTCGCAGCCCATTATTTGCAATGGCACCCTTTCAGATTGGTGCAACTCAGTCGCAGCAGTTTGAAAAAGTGTCTGTGATACTTTGGTGCGAACTTTGATGCGACTTTGGTCCAGAGAATCTAAAGTCGCATCAAAGTCGCACTGGAAATCAGAGACGCGCTAATGTGAATGGAGCACAAATTCTGCTTTCAGTTGGTTTCTAACAAATTGGAAACACGTGCTGATTGTTTACATTGGCGGGGCTGGCAGGCTACCAAGATCTGCTATCATAAAACTTTAAGCCTAGGTTCAGACATATGCGGTGCAGGAAACACAGCCACCCCTGCATTGCAATCACACTGTTTGTGATCTGCTGTGGATGTCAATACAAAGTGAACGACACCCCAAACGCATCACAAACACAGTGCGGCTTATCTGCACTGGATTGCATGGTACAAATAGACCATGTGATCCGGTTCTGGTGTGGCTCCAAAAAAGATGATGCGATGCGATTTGAGACCATTCAAAATTACACCGAATCTCATGTGAATTGCACAGAAATGTGGCAAATTATGCACACTAAGTAAGGCTTAGGTAATCATTCATTTTGAAAAAGGTCTTTGACTTGATTGATATATGGATCAGTAGCTATGCCGGTAAACTCATTAAGAAGCATTCCTTAACCCCTTCACGCCGACGTAACACAAACATGCGGTCTTCAGCTTGAAGGAGTTGTACCGGGGTGATTCATGCAGCTGCACGCATCTCCCCAGTACCGTTTTTTAGAGCGGATGGAAGCAGCAGGAGGGGCCGGAGACCAGAGCAATGCTGGAATCAGCTTTGAATGGGTCTCAGATGTAGTAACCCGGAAGTGATGTCATGAAATCGCTTCCAGTTTACTAAAGACTTAAAGGCGCCAGATTTTTAAAAAAAATACAGCATTCAAAACGGCCAAACTTGGCATTTTGAATGCTTTTAAGTGCAAAGGAGGGATTTTGGGGTCTTATAGACTCCAGATCCCTTCATAAAGAGTACCTGTCACTGCCTATTACTGTCACAAAGGATGTTTACATTCTTTGTGACAACAATAAAAGTGATAAAAAAATTTTTATTATAGGGACAGTGTAAAAGTAAATTAAATAAGACATTATTTTTTTTAATCACCCTATTCCTCTGTGCTCGCGCGCAGAAGCGAACACCTATGTAAGTCACACCCGCAAATGTAAACGGTGTTTAAACCACACATGTGAGGTATCTCTGCTATCGTTAGAGCGAGAGCAATAATTCTAATTCAAGACCCCCTCTGTTACTCTAAACAGGTAACCTATGGAAATTTTTAAAGCGTCACCTATGGAGATTTTTAAGTACCATAGCTTCTCGCCATTCCACAAATGTGCGAAATTTTAAAGCATGACATGTTGGATATCTATTAACTCTGCGTAACCTCATCTTTCACATTATACAAAGAAATTGGGCTAGCTTTACTGTTTTTTTATTCACGAAAGTCTCTCGCTCGCTCGCTCGCTCTCTCTCTCTCTCGAAATCACCAACCCAGCATGCACTGGTCCGTGACGGCGGGAGCATTTTTGTTTTTTCCTTTTTCGGGTGCGGCAGGCGGTGTGATTGACAGTGGATTTACATTGTGGGGCATTTTTTATTAAAACAATTGTCAAAAACTGTGTGTTTGTATTACCTTGTTACACTTTTTTGGTGAATGGGTAAAGGTACATTCATTCACATGGGGGGGTGCCTTCTTAAAGGGGTCTTCCAGATTCCGATTGGCCCCCTGCCATCAGACCCCCACAACCACCGACCACGGTTTTGGGATGAGGTCCTTGTCCCTATCAGCATGGGTAGAAGGTGCTTTGGGGGGGGGAGCTCCCCCCCCAAAGCACGCCCCCATGTTGAGGGCATGTGGCCTGGTATGATTCAGGAGGGGGAGGGGGGATCGCTGCCAGGCTGCATGCCCAGGTAAGGACCTGGTATGGACTGGGGGGGGGGGGGCCCACACCATTTTTTTAAATTTATTTTTTAAATTGTCGGCCTGCTCCTTAGCAATCAGACACCCCTTCAGTCTATCACTAGCATGAATGCTGCTGCTATACTTATGCACCTTTCTAACAGATCTGCAGCTGCTGCCCCTCTCTTCCAATCCTTTTACTGGCTTCCACTAGCCCAGCGTAGAAATTTCAAAATACAACATAAAAAGCCATCCATAACACTGCCCCCAGCTACATCACCAACTTCACATCGGGATATTACCCAAATCGTCCAATCCACTCCTCCCAAGACATCCTGCTCTCCAGCTCCCTCGTCGCCTCCTCCCATGCTTGACTTCAGGACTTCTCCAAAACCTCTCCCATCGTCTGTAACTCCCTAACCCAGTATGTCAGGTTATCTCCTACCCTGTCAGCAGAATAACGTTCACTATTTAGTCCTTTACCAATGCCTAAGTGCTACTATACATGTTTATTTATAATTCTGGATCGGAGTAAGCTCACCACACATACAATCTTTATATCTTCCAACAAAACAATACAAGAATCTGTGTGATTGTATACAGTTAAATTGAATATCTCATGCCGGGCCTTATATTACATGGTTTTGGTAAATCTAAAGGTAATTGTAAAAAGATTTGTACAGTCATATTTTACCTGGCTTACGTTTATTTAGGCTTTCGAGTTGGACAGACAAAGGCAACACTTTATGGTGTTCTGGCTAAAAAGATTTTGCATAGTAGCAGTCTGGACAGTTTTAGAAGCTGGTAGATAGTAGTATGTTATATTTTGAAATCTAAACAATATAAAAACAGATCCAAAAATGGTGTAGATGCCCCTGGTAAACAAACAGGATTAAACTATCATTTTGAAGCAAGGATTTTGATTCAGCTGGCTGCCGATCTTTAGCATAATTTTTTATTTATTTGATGTTTATTTTAGAATCATGGTTTGACTGGATTCTTTAATGGGGGTCTACCTCGAGCATTACGCCGAACCCTCATGGCAGCAATGGCATGGACAGTATATGAAGAAATGATGGAAAAAATGGGACTAAAGTCTTGAGCAATATTTTCATTCATTTGTTTAAGAACCTTAGACTGACAAACAGGAAGCAGCATTCTGAACTTCACTGCAGCAAACAACTCTCTGCATAGGTGATAAGTATAAACTGCCAAGTTGCTGAGCACTGTTTACAAAATAACAGTTTGATTTGCTTTGAATTTTTTTTTTTTTAAAAGAATACTAAAGTTTATTTTTTGTACATCGGTGGTTTGAATCATATCTCTTGCAGACTCCCTTTAGTGAGATTTCCTAATAGTAGCCTTTGAACAAAAAATAGAAAAGAGAGGCACCAAAATTTATCACCAGGCAAATAGATCTCGATAAAGGTAACAAAATGTTATGCAATTTGGACTTGGTCTTGCATCATTGAGGGGGGAACCTCATTTCAGAAGTCATCATCAAACAGACCCAGGTTAATTGTAAATGGTAAAAGAAAGACAGGATTATCTGTAATTGATGGCAGAATTGCTGATAGGGATGAGCTGTTTAGATCTTTTTGAAGGAATAACCACTAGAGCCCAATCTTGTTTTATAAGATACCAAACTTTCAACCCCCTGACATCAATGATAATCACTATATGAAATCATAATTTGTATTAGAACTTGAAACAGGAGGCACACCAAAAAGTTTAAATGAAACCCTTAATAAAAAATAAAAAAAACGAAAGCTGCTAAAGAATACACTTACACAAACAAAAGTATGCTTATCTGCTGCTGAGAAAAGCCTGTGTTTCCCTGTCCGGTTGTATCCTGAGAGTCCAGCTGGTGTGGGAGAGATCATCATGGGGAGAGATGCCAAAGGTTCGACAATCTTCCTGTGGCCAGCAGCAGCTGAAGATGGAGTATAAACTCTGCAGTGGATCCCCCAAGAACAGAGTAACAGACCCACCGGATGGAAACCGGTAGCATCCTCCTCCTCAAAGCTCCAACCAGGCAATAAAGCAGCACTTCTGGGTAGTGGAAGATGGTAACTATTGCAGTGCATTTTGGTGGAATAGCCTTCTTTCTCAATCCTATGTTGGAGCATGTGAATGTCCTCTATAAAATACTGTTCATAGGGTCACTCCAGCCCTATAGCATATGTACGCAAAAAGGTAGGCTGTGGGCAGGACCTGGCCTGAAGCTCTTTGGAGAAATAAAAAAAAAAGTGCATGAGTTCAAGGGCCAATTTGAATAGGCGCCCATTAACCTACCAGCATGTCTTTGGAGTGTGGGAGCAAACCGAACTACCTGGAGCAAGCAGAGGGAGAACATGCAAAGTCCATACATTTAGTTTCATGGTTGGGATTCGAACCAATGAGCTGCAAGACAGAAGTGGTAAATACTAAGCCACTGTGCTTGAAAAATCTCTGCAGACTTTAAATTTGTGCATCTATCTACAGAGTAGCCTTTGTCACGATCTCCTTACTAAAAGGTCTGGATGAGAGTCGCTGCCTGTCAGTTGAATTATTTTTCTTTTTTTATAATCATTGCAGTTGAATACATTTTTTGCTCTACTTATGCAGCACCTATTAAGGAAGGGTAGCCCTGCAATGTAGCTTGGCAATACCCACAGCAGGTAGACAAAACTGGGGAAATTGTTGTTACCAGAGTCATTGTACTAGGAAGCCTGCCAAATTAGTTAACTTGCCAGCATTCTTGCAGAGCTGAAATAGTAATTTTGGATAAAGTTGACCTTTTAAAATATGTACAGTTTTGTGATTAGTCCAAACATTGAGTGGGGGAGAATATACAAGCCCGGTTCCAAAAACGTTGGGACGCTGTATAAAATCTGTATAAGACAGAATGCAATGGTTTGCAAATATCATAAACCCATATTTTATTCACAATAGAAAAAGAAAACATATTCAATGTTTTAAACAGAAAATGTACAATTTTAAGAAAAATATTTTTTTTCTAAATTGATGGCAGCAGTACGTCTTAAAGTTGGGATAGGGTAAGAAAAAGCTGGCAAAGTAAGGTTTACTAACAAGGAATAACATTTTCCACCAAATTAAGTTAATTGGTAACAGGTCAGTAATATGATTGGATATAAAAAGAGCATCCTAGAGAGTCAGTGTCTCAAAAGTAAAGATGGGCAGAGGTTCACCAATCTGAGAAGCTAATGTCTAAAAATTGTCAAACAATTTCAAAATAATGTTTCTTAACCGTTCCCGACCGACTCCTGTACATATACGTCGGCAGAATGGCACGGCTGGGCAAAGTAACGTATATTCGATATTCAGACTCGATGTCCGCCGGTGTCCCGCGATCGGGTCTCAGAGCTGCAGAACGGGGAGAGGCAAGTGTAAACAAGCATCTCCCCGTTCTGCCTAGTGACACTGTCACTGATCGTATGCTCCCTCTCATCGGGAGCAGCAATCAGTGACGTGTCACTCGTAGCCATGCCCCCTAACAGTTAGAATCACTCCCTAGGACACACTTAACCCCTTCAGCGCCACCTAGTGGTTAACTCCTTCTCTGCTAGTGTCATTTTCACAGTAATCATTGCATATTTATAGCACTGCTCACTGTAAAAATGACAATGGTCCCAAAAATGTGTCAAAAGTGTCCGATGTGTCCGCCATAATGTCGCAGTCACGATAAAAACCGCTGATCGCCGCCATTACTAGTAAAAAAAATGCCATAAAACTATCCCCTGTTTTGTAGACGCTATAACTTTAGCAAACCAATAAATAGACGCTTATTGCTAAAAAAAAAAAATTACCAAAAATATGTAGAAGAATACGTATCGGCCTAAACTGTGGAAAAATTTAGTTTTTTTTTATAGATTTTTTGGGGATATTTATTATCGCAAAAAGTAAAAAATATTGAATTTTTTTCATAATTGTCGCTCTATTTTTGTTTATATCGCAAAAAATAAAAACCGCAGAGATGATTAAATACCACCAAAAGAAAGCTCTATTTGTAGGAAAAAAATCACGTAAATTTTGTTTGGGAGCCATGTCGCACGACTGCAATTGTCAGTTAAAGTGACGCAGTGCCAAATTGCAAAAAGTCCTCTGGTCTTGCCTGAATGGTCCGGGGCTTAAGTGGTTAATGTAAAATTGAAAAGACTTTAAATATATCCTCATCTACAGTACATAATATCATCAAACGATTTTGAGAATCTGGAGAAATCTCTGTGAGCAAGGGACAAGGCCAAAATACAATATTGGATGCCCGTGATTTTAGGGCCCCCGGATGGCACAGCATTAAAAACAGGCATGATTCTGTGATGGATATCACTGAATGGGTTTGCAGTAGGGTTGTCCCGATACCGATACTAGTATCGGTATCGGGACCGATACCGAGCATTTGGGCGAGTACTTGTACTCGCCCAAATGCTCCCGATTCCAGATCCGATACCTGGAACCGGAAGTCGGCGGACGGAGAGGGCGGAGCAGAGATCGGCCTGGCAGCTGCAGATCACGGGGGTAAGTTGGCCGGGGCAGGAGTGCAGGGCAACGCCGCATATTCCTTCCAAAACGGTGACCGGAGCAGTCACATTCGGTACAGGAAGTGACGTTCCGTGTCTCCGTCGGAAGGTAAACATCACGACGCCCATCTTGGTACACCCTGCACTCGGCTGCAGTAAGCCAGCAGCGGACATCTTGTTACACCCAGCTCATATAGTTCGGGCTGGGTGTAACAAGATGTCTGCTGCTGGCTTACTGCAGCCAAGTGCAAGGTGTACCAATATAGGTGTTGCAGTATACTTACTAGAAGTTAAATGACATGAATGATGAGAGGAAAGGAAGGATTTTGCAATGCTATATGCCATATAGTATTGCAAAGTCCTTCCTCTCCTCTCATCATTCATGTAATTTATTATGCAATTGCCAATCAGTGCTTCATTTCAGTGCCTGCCCATAAGTGCCCATAAGTGACATCAGTTCCATCTATCAGTGCCACCTTTCAGTGCCCATAAGTGCCGCCTATCAGTGTCATCTATTAGTACCCATAAGTGCCATCCATCTGTCAGTGCCCGTCAGTGGCAATTAGTCAAATTGTCACATGACATTAAAAAAAGTATCGGTAATTGGTATCGGCGAGTACTTGAAAAAAAGTATCGGTACTTGTACTCGGTCCTAAAAAAGTGGTATCGGGACAACCCTAGTTTGCAGTTTGCAGTGCCAACCAAAATGCAAGGTAAAGCTCTATCATGCAAAGAAGAATCCTTATCTGTACACAATTGAGAAACGCTGCCCATCTTCTCTGAGCCAAAGCTCATTTAAAATGGTCTGTTGCAAAGTGGAAAACTGTTCTGTGGTCAGACAAATCGAAATTTGACGTTCTTTCTGGCAACCATGGGTGGACAGGGACTTTCCAGCTTGTTATCAGTACTCGGTTTAAAAACCTGCATCTCTGATGGTATGGGGGTGCATTTGTGCATATGTATTGGGCAGCTTGGAAAGGCACCATCAATGCTGAAAGATATATCCAGCTTTTAAAGCAGCATATGCTCCCATTTAGACAATATCGTTTTGTTTTAGGCCTTGCATATCTCAGCAGGACAGTGCTAAACTGCATCTGTGACAACAGCATGGCTTCGTAGTAGAGTCTGGGTGCTTAACTGGCCTGCCTGCCGTCCAGACCTTTCACCAACTGAAAAATATTTGGAGCATCTTCAAACTAAAAATACGACAAAAGACCCAGGACTGTTGCAGTTAGAATACCATATCGGGCAAGATTGGTACAACATTCCTTTCCCAAAACCCTAGCAACTGGTCTCAGTTCCCAGACGTTAAGGCCTCATGTACACTGCTGCTGGTAAACGGACATTTAGGAGCAGTTGGGCATTTTTTTCAACTGCTCCTGAACTCTCCTCTATGTTCTCTTATCAGTACATGTACACAGTGTCTTTTACAGTCGTTTCTAGGCAGTTGCGTTTAGAGGCTTTTTTTGGAAGGTAAAAAAATGGGTTCAGAAGCTGAGTTTAGAGGCATTTCAAGCGCCAAATGCTTCTAAACGCAGTAACTCGCATTTAGCCGCGTTTCGTTTACAGGCGGTTGTAATTTTTGCCTACTTTTTTTTTTAACGCGCCTAAACACAAATGCGGCATGTAAACATGGCAAAACGGACGTTTAGAGCGTGGGTTATTATCTGTCAAGTTAAATCGTTCAGGAGCGGTTGTAAAAACGTCCCATGTACATGAAGCCTAAAGCCTCATACACACAATTGGACTTCAAACTTTTCCGTGGATTTTTGTTTGAAGGGCGTTTGTCAGGAACACCCATAGCATACACACGGCAGGAGTTTTTCTGCAAACTTTCCTAAAATCACGTGGTTTTTCTGCTCTTTACCGCCACCCTTGGGTCAACTTCTGCTATTGTTGGTTGATTTTAACATTGGTTCTGGGCATGCGTGTTTGTACTTTGGACTAAAGTCCGATGGATTTCTGTACACACGATAGGACTTTGCACCGTTGGATTTTTGTTGCTGAAAAGTTTGTCCGTTTGCAGAGCAAACTTTTGTATGATGACAACTGAAAAAGTTTGTCCGATGGAGCGTACACACAGTAGGATTTTTTTGAAAACCTGCTCATTTTGGAGTTTGTTGTCAAAAATTCCTACCCTGTGTATGGGGCTTTAGAGTGTTTTTAAAAGATGGAATGCTACGCCTTGGTAAACATGGCCCTGGCCTAACTTTTTTGAGACCTATTGTGCCATCAATTTCAAAATGCCTTATTTTTTTCCCTAACATTGTACATTTTCACAGTTTAAACATTTGAGATGCTTACTATTTTCTGTTGTGAATAAAATATAGGTTTATGAGGTTTGCAAATCATTGCATTCTGTTTTTTATGTAGATTTTACTCCGCATCCACAATTTTGTGGAATTGTGGTTGTAAGTTTTAGGCCATAATGTTTTATTATTCTTATTGAAATGCTATATGTATTGTAAAATAAAAATGTTAACTTATTTAATGTAAATAAAGTTATTGAAATACACTGTGTAAATGTGATAGCGAAGAATTGCAAACCCTATTCTTTAAATGCATACACATGACTATAGTTTTTATTTTAGCCTTTTGCATTGCAGGTCAATATAAATATTTCAGAAAATGGACTGTAAACACTATTACTCTTTCGTCCATGGACCGACACAGCTTCTCTATTGACAAAGTGGGTATTATCCGTTAATTAGGAGTGACTAGGCAGAAAAACTTGTAAAAAGTGTTGCATCACACCTTCTACAGTACCGCCCAGGGGGCGGACCCTCTGGGTATACCCTCTCAGTCTGCATCTTCGCAGATCAGTTTTTTCCTGTCTAGCAAGGAGTAGGACATGGCTCCCTTCGGGCCCATTGGTCCGGGGAAAAAAGATAGATATATATATATATATATATATATATATATATATATATATATTTTTTTTTTTTTTTTGCTACATTTGTTGTTTCCTGCGATCTTCGATCAACTGCCGACTGGGTGACAGGCTGGATCCTCGATCCTTGTAGTCTCCCCAGTTTCGGCCATCGAGCGTGTGCCGACCCTAGCTACGCGCTGGGTTTTCCACGACATGCCCGTCGCTCCACGGGTGGCCGGTGAGCCTACGCTCCAGGGCCTGCATCGGACCGCTCAGCTTCGGCTGACCTTACGGCCGAGTCGCAGCAGCCTGGCCGGTGAGCTTACGCTCCAAGGCTTGCATCGGACCGCTCAGCTTCGGCTGACCTTACGGCCGAGTCGCAGCAGCCTGTCCGGTGAGCGTCATGCTCCAGGGCATACATATGATCGTCCCTTCTGGGTCCAATCACAGCATGCCTGGCCAACAGTCACCTTCCGTGCGCGGACGATGATCTGTTTGGAATGTCTTCCAGCAGAATACATGCAGGATAGGTAAGTAAAACTCCCCTGCCTCGGCTGGGTGATTTAGCTGGACATTCCTGGAGAGATCAAGTAAGTGGTTGTGGCCCCTTTCTTCCCTCTCTCCCTGCCTTTCCCTCCTCCCTGGGCTTCTAGCTAAAGGTTGCTGGGTGCTGGGGGTCACCTAGGGGGTCCCACTGGAGCGGGGCTGGCTGTAACTAACATTTAAAAGAAATGTCATTTTTTCTTACCTGTGTTTGTGTCCTTCCTCCTCCATGCTGTCGGCGGCCATTTTGAGGTGGTCCATGCCAAGTTTGGCCTCTTGTGACTGCCCGGCGGCCATCTTCCTGTGGTTCGGCCACACCCACTGGCCCCTATCAGCTGATCCGCGGCCATGTTTGTCCACCCTGTATGCAGATATTGCCGTTCGGCGGCCATCTTTTTGTGGGCTATGGCTGCTTGACCTCTATCTTCTGTCGGCGGCCATTTTCTTAGAGCCCACATTATCTTCCATACAGACGTTTTTGGCAACCATTTTTCGAGAGCCTCCGGCCTCTAGGGTGCATCACACTGGCGCGAAAATTCACACAGGAAGTGCTGATAAAAGAAGCAGACTGACACAGCAGCAGAGGGACAGCATCACAGGCGCAGCATAGCAGTACCTATCCAGGGTGGTGAGTCCTCTGGGTGACCCGGCCTCTCTGCAGCACAGGAGGGTGGCCTATTGATATCTTGCCTGGAGCCCTGTGAGTGTCAGCGTGTGGTCAGCATGGCATCTGAGCCAGATGTCTTCTCCCCTGAAACACCAGATTTAGCAGCTGGTGCCCCTGAGGTGTCTATGAACGCTATGACTGCAATCCTAGAGGCGTTTGCTGCCAGGGTGGAAGCAGCACACGGGAATACAGGGGGTAGTAAACGCCCCATCCCCTGCAAGCTTCTGGGGATAATTCTGGTGCAGAACCAGGTCCAGCTACGGCTCAGGGCCCAGATTCTGACGCATCAGAGACTGCAGACCGTGACCGGACAGTGAGAATGACTCAAAGTCCAGGTCAGTACACGAGACGGCTTTGGTATCTGACCTTATTACTGCAGTGATATGCTGAAATTGGAAAATACTGCAGAAGCAGCAGAGACTCCGGTCCACTTGGGTTTCATAGACCTGCCCGCACTGCTAAGGTGTTCCCTTGTGTGTCTTTTGATAAACTCTTATACAAGGAATGGGAGAACCCACTGAGGGTCTTTACAGCCCCAAAGAGGTTTGCGGTACGGTACCCCCTTTGAGGAGAGTTTTCTGAAGAAATGGACCTCTCCCCCCTATAGTGGACCCTCTGGTGTCCAGACTTAATAGAGCCACCACAATTCCTGTAGAAGGGGCTCCTGTTTTCTAGGACCCTGTGGATAAGAAGGCTGAAGCACTCGCTTGCTACCTATACTCAGTGGTAGGCTCGGCAGTACACCCGGCATTGGCGGGGGCCCTAGTGTCTCACACACTTACTGAATGGGCAAGATTGCTACTCCAGGGGTTAAGGAGCGAGATGCTCCTCCTGATGAGATAACATTGGCCGACCTGTTGGTCCAGGGCCTTAAGTTTGTCTGCGAGTCAGACATGAATACTATTCCCCTGCTGTCTAAAACTTTGGTTTATGCAGTAGCAATACGCCGCCTGATCTGGCTAAAAGGCTGGTCTGCGGACCAGACTTCCAAGAAAGCCTTGTTGGATCTGCCTTTTAAGGGCGACAGACTTTTTGGGGCTTCTCTGGATGACATCATCAAGTATGCCACAGGAGGTAAAAGCACTTTGCTTCCCCAAATTAGCAAGGGTAAGGGGCCACGCCAAGGGCAAGGGCCCTCCTTTACTGCACACAAGTGTTTTTTTCGTCCCCCTAGGGCGACAGGGAAAAGACCCCAGGCCGATAAAGCGCCTGCCCAAGGACAAAAGCGTCCCTGGTCCCGCATACCCAATAAGCCTACGGACAAATTTGCGTCCGCATGAAGGTCCACCCCCACCCAGCTCTCGGGTGGGGAGACGTCTTCGCAAATTCGCGACTCAGTGGACAGCACTAATCTCCGACAGGTGGGTTTGCGAAGTAATCTCCTCAGGCTACAAGATAGAGTTTCTCTCTTGTCCACCGGACAGATTCAACACCTCCAATCTCCAGCTACTACCGACCCGTCGGGAGGCCCTGTATGGGGCGGTCCAGGGTCTACTGGAACGCGGGGTAGTTATTCCAGTTCCAGAACTGGAACGGGGTTTTTACTCAAATCTGTTCATTGTGCCGAAGAAGGAGAGGGTTCGTCCAAGCTTGGATCTCAGAGCCCTCAATTGCTTTGTGAAGGTACAAAGTTTTCGGATGGAGTCGGTTCGATCTGTAGTCACGGCTCTCCATCCAGGGGACTTTCTGGCCTCCTTGGACATCAAGGACGCATACCTGCATGTCCCCATATACTCCAGACACCAGAGGTTTCTGCGATTTGCTATCGGGAAGGACCACTACCAGTTTGTGGCCCTCCCGTTGGGCCTTGCCTCAGCAC
This sequence comes from Rana muscosa, assembly GCA_029206835.1. NCBI lineage: Eukaryota > Metazoa > Chordata > Amphibia > Anura > Ranidae > Rana > Rana muscosa. The sequence continues at coordinate 227,889,805 of CM055120.1, forward strand.
CCAGGACGTTCACCAAGGTACTCGCTCCGATTCTGGCACTTCTAAGACAGCGGGGTATCGCTATCACAGGCTACTTATACGACCTTCTGCTGAAGGCCCCTTCAAGCTCAGAATTAGAGGTAAGCGTGTCCATTACCTGTCAGACTCTTCGAGACTGTGGTTGGATACTAAACACGCAAAAGTCAGTATTGGTGCCCACTCAATGCCTAGTGTACCTGGGGTTGATTCTGGATTCCTCAGAGGCAAAGGTATTCCTCCCTGTGGAGAAGTTGCAGACCCTCCGGGCTGCAGTACGGCAGCTGACTTCCAGGAATTGGTCGTCACTCCGTTTTTGCATGCGAGTGTTGGGCCTCATGGTAGCCTCCTTCGAGGCGGTCCCATATGTTCAATACCACACTCGAGTGTTACAGAAAGAAGTTCTGTCCAGATGGAACAGAAGCCCTTCATCTCTGGATTATCAAATCCGAGTGAGCCACCTAGTCAGGAGATCCCTGGTATGGTGGCTGACAGCACCGGCTGTAATGGCCGGGAAGTCATTTCTTCCGGTTTACTGGATAGTGATCACGATGGACGCCAGCCTTACAGGTTGGGGGGGAGTCTGGGGTGTCCAGTCGGCGCAGGGTCGCTGGACCCCAGAGGAAGCCCTCCTGCCGATCAATGTCCTGGAGATTCGGGCGATCAAGCTGTGCCTCTTCAAATGGTCTCAGAGACTGCAAGGGCGTCCAGTCAGGATCCAGTCAGACAACGCCACAGCAGTGGCATATGTCAATCATCTAGGAGGAACAAGAAGCTCAGCTGCAGCATCGGAGATCGCTCGCATCCTGAAGTGGGCAGAGAGGAGCGTACCGGCACTGTCGGCCGTGTACATTCCGGGTGTGGAAAACTGGCAGGCGGACTACCTGAGCCGCCAGATGCTGGACCAGGGAGAATGGTCCTTACACCCGGAGGTGTTCCAACTCATCTGCCAAAGATGGGGCACACCAGACGTAGATCTTCTGGCTTCCCGACTCAATCGGAAGGTATTGAGATTTGTGGCCCAGTCAAGAGACCCATGGGCAGACGCAACGGACGCGTTGGTAGCATCGTGGGGTCAGTATCGGCTAATCTATGCCTTCCCTCCCTTAAGGCTTCTTCCTCTTCTGCTCCGCAGAGTGGAGGCAGAGGGAATTCCAATGATCCTAATCGCTCCAGATTGGCCTCAGCGTCCTTGGTACGACGATCTAGTACGTCTGGTAGCAGACGTCCCCTGGCGCCTACCACTACGGAAGGACCTGCTATCGCAAGGTCCCATATTCCATCCTGCTTTACAGTCATTGGCTTTAACGGCATGGCTGTTGAGAACCGGGTACTGAGAGACCGGGGCCTGTCAGACTCAGTAATCTCTACTATGAGAAGTGCTCGAAAACCGTCCTCTAGGAAGGTCTATCACCGCACTTGGAGGGCCTACATCTCCAGGTGTGAGGAAATGAAATGGCATCCGCGTACCTATTTGGTTTCCAGAATCCTGCTGTTTTTACAGCATGGGGTGGACCAAGGGCTTGCCCTAAGTACGATTTAAGGGACAGATATCTGCCCTGGCTGTCTTTTTCCAGCGACCCCTGGCGACTCACTCTCTCGTGAGTACATTTGTGCAGGGGGTCCGACAGGTGGCCCCTCCGGTCCGTCCCCCGTTACCTCCGTGGGACTTGAACCTGGTCCTCTCGGTGCTTCAGAAGGCACCGTTTGAGAATATTAGAGATATTCCCCTGTTGACACTTTCTCAGAAAGTGGTCTTTTTGGTGGCTGTTACGTCAGTTAGACGAGTCTCTGAGCTGGCAGCCTTGTCCTGCAAGACTCCCTATTTGATTTTCCACAAGGATAAGGTGGTGCTGCGGCCGCAGCCTTCCTTTCTTCCGAAAGTCGTTTCGGCTTTTCATCTCAACGAAGACATTGTACTTCCATCCTTGTGTCCTCAGCCGTCGAATCCTAAGGAGTCGGCGTTGCATTCCTTGGACGTTGTCCGAGCTTTGAGAGTATACCTATCTGCTACTTCCCTGTTCCGGAAGTCAGACTCACTGTTTGTTTCGGTGGCTGGTCCCAAGAAGGGCCAAGCAGTCTCATCGGCCACCATCTCTAGGTGGATCCGACAGATAGTAATCCAGGCTTACGCCTTAAAGGGTCAGGCGCCCCCCTTTCCTGTCACGGCGCATTCGACCAGGACAATAGGTGCCTCTTGGGCTTTCCGACATCAAGCGTCTGTTTCCCAATTATGTAAAGCGGCGACTTGGTCGTCCGCTCACACTTTCACAAAATTCTACAAAATTGATGTAGGTGCATCTTCGGGTGCCTCTGTTGGCCGCAAGGTTTTGCAAGCGGCTGTTTAGAGTTGCAACTCCTCCGTTGGAGGAGTGCTGTTTTGTGTTTGGGGTGAAGTTTATTTTTATGCTGTTACCACCCCTCGTTTTTTCTCTGACACTGCTTTGGGACGTCCCACTTTGTCAATAGAGAAGCTGTGTCGGTCCATGGACGAAAGAGTAAATAGGATTTTTTACTCACCGTAAAATCCTTTTCTCTGAGTCCATGGACCGACACAGCACCCACCCCTCCTTTTAAGTTTGTACTGCTTTTTGACGAACTGATCTGCGAAGATGCAGACTGAGAGGGTATACCCAGAGGGTCCGCCCCCTGGGCGGTACTGTAGAAGGTGTGATGCAACACTTTTTACAAGTTTTTCTGCCTAGTCACTCCTAATTAACGGATAATACCCACTTTGTCAATAGAGAAGCTGTGTCGGTCCATGGACTCAGAGAAAAGGATTGTACGGTGAGTAAAAAATCCTATTTTTCCAATATTGTAAAAGAACAAATTGTGAAGATTTTAGGTTTCCCATGTAATGTGAAATATATTTTTATAAACTACCAAATGTTTTTATCTCAGTTTGGAGCTTAAAATATTCTACTTTAGTCTTGGCCAGCGGCTCATTACATTTATTACGATATAAAATATATTTGTAAAACCACATTTTACAGTGTAGATAAAGCTGAACATCTAATTCCTATTTGTTCCCTTTTGATCTTTTAACCACTTGACCACTGGGCACTTAAACCCCCTTCCTAACCAGACCAATTTTCAGCTTTGGGTGCTCTCACATTTTGAATGACAATTACTCAGTCATACAACATTGTACCCATATGAAATTTTTGTCCTTTTTTTCACACAAATAGAGCTTTCTTTTGGTGATATTTAATCACCGTTGGGTTTTTAATTTTTTGCGCTATAAAAGAAAAAAAAGACTGAAAATTTTGTAAAAAAATGAATTTTTCTTTGTTTCTGTTCTAAAATTTAGCAAATTAGTAATTTTTCTTCATAAATTTTGGCCAAAATTTATACTGCTACATATCATTAGTAAAAATAAGTACAAATTGATGTATATTATTTGGTCTTTGTGAAAGTTATAGAGTCCACAAACTATGGTGCCAATATCTGAAAATTGATCACACTTGAAGTACTGACGGCCTATCTTAATTCCTGAGACCCTAACATGCCAGAAAAGTACAAATACCCCCCAAATGACCCCTTTTTGGAAAGAAGATATTCCAAGGTATTTAGAAAGCGGCATGGTGAGTTTTTTGAAGTTGTCATTTTTTACCACAATTCTTTGCAAAATCAAGATTATTTTTTCCTTTTTTTTTTTTTTTCCACTAAATTGCCATATTAGCAGATTATTTCTCACACACAGCATATGCATACCACAAATTACACCCCAAAACACATTCTGCTATTACTCCTGAGTATGGCGATACCACATGTGTGAGACTTTTACACAGCGTGGCCACATACAGAGGCCCAACATGCAGGGAGCACTTTCAGGCGTTCTGGAGCACCCAGGCCAATTCTGACATTTCTCTCCTACATGTAAATTTCATAATTTTTTTGCTAGAAAATTACACCGAACCCCAAAACTATATATATGTTGTTTTTAGCAAAGACCCTAGAGAATACAATGGCGGTTGTTGCAACTTTTTATCTCGCCTGGTATTTGCGCAGCAATTTTTCAAACGCGGTTTTTGGGGAAAAAAACAGTTTTGTGCTTTAAAAAAAACAAAATGGTAAGGTAAGCCGAATGTTTTTGCATAATTTGAAAGATGAAGATACGCCGAGTAAATAGATACCTAACATGTCACCCTTCAAAATTGCACACACTCGTGGAATGGCGCCAAACTTCGGTACTTAAAAATCCCCATAGGCGACGCTTTTAATTTTTTTACTGGTTACATGTTTTGAGCTACAGAGGAGGTCTAGGATGAGAATTGTTGCTCTCGCTCTAACGTTCGCAGCGATACCTCACATGTGTGGTTTGAACACTGTTTTCATATGTGGGCGGGACTTACGTATGCGTTCGCTTCTGCATGCGAGCACACAGGGGCAGGGGCGCTTTAAAAAAAAAATAAAAAAAATTATTGTTCATTTTACTTTATTTATTTTAGTTTGCCACTTTTTTCCCCAAAAATTAATTTTTTGATCCCTTTTATTCCTATTACAAGGAATGTAAACATCTCTTGTAATAGGAATATGGCATGACAGGTCCTCTTTACAGTGAGATATGGGGTCAATAAGACCCCACATCTCACCTCTAGACTGGGAAGCCTGAAATTAAAAAAATAAACGATCCTGGCTTCGATCGTAGCGGTGAGTCGGTAGAAGCACCGGAGGGCGGCGGGAGGGGGGGGACGTCCCCTCTCGCCTCCCGTAAGAACGATCAAGTGACGGAACAGCCGCTATGATTGTTCTTATGGTGTAGGGAATCGCTGGCTGAAAAAGCTGATATCTGAATGATGCCTGTAGCTGAAGGCATCATTCAGATATCCCCGCACAAAGTCAAGGACGTCATATGACGGCCGGCGGGCGGGAAGTGGTTAAAACGCTTTTTTTTGCAGGGTATTGGCAGGGTATTGCCGGGTATGGGCAGGGTATTTCAGAGTATGAGCAGGGTATTGCAGAGTATTGGCAGAGTATGGCGGGGTATTGGCAGAGTATGGGCACGGTATTGGCAGAGTATGGGCAGGGTATTGGCAGAGTATGGCAGGGTATTGGCAGAGTATGGCGGGGTATTGGCGGTGTATGGCGGGGGTATTGCAGAGTATGGCGGGGGTATTGCAGAGTATGGCGGGGGTATTGCAGAGTATGGCGGGGGTATTGCAGAGTATGGCGGGGGTATTGCAGAGTATGGCGGGGTATTGCAGAGTATGGGCAGGGTATTGCAGAGTATGGGCAGGGTATTGCAGAGTATGGGCAGGGTATTGCAGAGTATTTGAGTATGAGCAGGGATGGCTGAGCACTGGGATGGATGGATCTGTGACTTTACTTGTCACAGAGCAGAGCTGTGGGCACTATACATCCAGCCCACAGCGCTGCTGCCATCCGCTCCCTCCCCTCTCCTCTCACAATGTACCGATCGGTACAGAGAGGGGAGAGAGGAAACCGGCGTCATCACATGACGTCGGTTTGTTTACAAGTGATCGCGCCGCCATCTACCGCTATCCGTTATGCGCCGGGTCTTCCTGACCCGGCGGTCACGGATATTTCCGGGAGCGCGCCCCAGGGGGCGCGCGGGAGCAAGATTCTGGGAGAACGTCCCTGGGACGTCGTCCCAGAATAACTAGACCGCCCTGTAGCCGTCTTTCGGCTATGGCGCGGTCGGCAAGTGGTTAAATATATAATTCAAAGTCCTACTGGTATATCTTTTTTGTAAGTACAATAAAAGTTGATCTGCCGGCAATCCATTTAATCTAGCAACTTCCGGCTGTGAAATCTTTTAACGCAATATTTAAACCCAGAAGCAAACATTTATTATATTGCAGTTCAGCAATTCTTAGATGTGATGGCTTTATTCGTTTAACTGCAAGAGAGATATTCTGTTGCAAAGGGACAGGGTTGAGGCAGACCATTTAACACTGGCAGAGGTGCTTACAATGATCAGCTTTTATTTATGTAAATTGACGGCAATATATAAGTACCTGTAATAAATATGTAAAACCTTTTTATCCCTAAAGGAAATCACTGCTTACTGTGACTGACTTCTAAAGTATTAGCTGGAGTTCCACTTCAATTTTTTACTGTATTTAAATCTGCTAGGTCCAGGGTAGTCTTGTTTTGTGAGGTTTCCCTGCTGCCAGAATACAATGATCACTGCCGACAGCTATAACTAGTGGCAGTGATCAAACGAAAAAAAAACTGACATGCTTGTTAACCACTTGCTGACCGCGCTATAGCTGAATGATGGCTACAGTGTGGCCAGTTAGTTCTGGGAGCCCGTCATATGACAGTCTCCCGTGATCACGCCCGCTGCAGGGTATAGGTATCGCGCTCTGTGATCAGTGTCCGGAGGACACTGCTCATCACAGATTGATCAGCGGCTCTTTACCACGTGATCAGCTGTGTCCAATCACAGCTAATCACAGATGGCAGTTATCGGCACTCCTTTTTTCATGCTGACATGTTCTGATTATCAGTGTAGTCCCAACAGTGTCCATCAGTGCAGCCTGATCAGCGCAACACACATCAGTGAAAGAGAAAAATTACCCGTTTGCTAAATTTTATAACAAACTATGAAAGTTTTTGTTTTGTTTTTTCAACATTTTTGGTCTTTTGTTTATTTAGCAAAGTATAAAAACCCAGTGGTGATTAAATACCACCAAAAGAAAGCTCTATTTGCGTGGGGAAAAAAATGATGATAAAATTATTTGGGTACAGTGTTGCATGACCATGAAATTGTCATTCAAAGTTCGACAGCGCTGAAAGCTGAAAATTGGCCTGGGCAGGAAAGGGGTAAAAGTGCCCAATAGGCAACTGGTTAAATGGAAGTTGATCGATAGATCGACTTCAGTACAAGCAGTGTAGAGAACAGGAAAAAATGCTTGGACAGCCGCACTCCAAAAATGGTGGTTTAGCTATGATTAAGCACTGAGTCACAGTGCGAAACGCGTCAGCTCCTGTATGCTGCTTTCCATGCTGTGATATGTTTTTTACATTTTTGTTATAATAAACCACCATTTTTGGAGTGCGGCTGTCCAAGCATTTTTTCCTGTTCTCTACATTGTGATATGCACTGCCTGCACCCACGGCTCTAGGACCTTGTGAAGCATTTTTCAGCTATACCTGAGCGGTTACTCCCTTTTCAGTACAAGCAGCATGCCCATGCAGGCTGATTGTTTTCTACTGAACTGTGCTGACCCAGCCCCCATGTATGCTTTTGTGTTTTTGATGCAATGTCACTAATGAACACGTAAATAAAAATATCTAAATCTTGCACGCTACTCTAGAGCAACCTGAGACTGCAATCAGCATCAGCTATTAAGTAAGGCTGGCCATACATTATACAATTTTGGTCTATAGATTTCCTTTAGATTTACCAAAACCATATAATATGAGGTCAAATCTAAACACTTTCAATTTGTATGCAATCAGGCAGGCCTTGGTACTACACAGTGGAAGGTATATCTAAAGGAAATTGAATAAGAAAATTGTATGGTGTATGGCCAGCTTAACCTGAGGTTACAACCTAGCATCAGTTGTGGTATAACAATTCCTGTGAAACAAAGTGCAAATTCACAGCTGCTAAGCATTGATCACAATCCCATAATCTGTAAAAACATGTATACAAAGAAATGCAGCGCTGTGTGATACTGAACCTTACAAATGCATAGATAGTGCCATAAACAATGAAAATCAATATTGCTAAAAAATTTAACTATGAACATAAAAAAAAAATTGTGTAACAAGCAAGCTCACAGTGAAAGACGTTTAGTAATATTCCTTAATATCAAGTGTCCAACAAAAAAAATAAATAAAAAATTCTCCCAATTTTCATCAATCCACAGAGACAAAAGTGCAAATTGGGGTATTATATGTATTACTGTCCAAAAAGTGACTCTAGTGATGATAATCCTGATCTATAAATATATATTTCTCTTTCGTTCATGGACCGACACAGCTTCCTATTGACATAGTGGGTATTATCCGTTGTTTAGGAGTGACTAGGCAGAAAAACTTGTAAAAAGTGTTGCATCACACCTTCTACAGTACCACCCAGGGGGCGGACCCTCTGGGTATATCCCCTTCCTCTGCATCTCGCAGATCAGTTTTTTTCTGTCTAGCAAGGAGTAGGATGTGGCTCCCTTCGGGCCCATTGGTCCAGGGAAAATATATATATATTTTTTTGGTGGGCAGAAAGGAGCGTACCGGCACTGTTGGCCGTGTACATTCCGGGTGTGGAGAATTGGCAGGCGGACATCCTGAGTCGCCAAATGCTGGACCAGGGAGAATGGTCCTTACACCCGGATGTGTTCCAGCTCCTCTGCCACTGATGGCGATTGGTGGGTTTGCAAAGTGATCTCAGGCTACAAGATAGAATTTCTCTCTTGTCCACCGGACAGATTCGTTCCCTCCAACCTCCAGCTACACACGACCCGTCGGGAGGCCCTGTTCAGGGCGGTCCAGGGTCTGCTGGAACGCGGGATGGTCATTCCAGTTTTAGAACAGGAACGATTTCAGGGTTTTTACTCGAATCTGTTTATAGTGCCAAAAAAGGAGGGGGTCCATCCTATCCTGGATCTCAGGGCCCTCAATTGCTTTGTGAAGATACAAAGATTCCAGATGGAGTCGGTTCGATCTGTAGTCACTGCTCTCCATCCAGGGGATTTTCTTGCATCCTTGGACATCAAGGACGCATACCTCCATGTCCCCATATATGCCAGACACCAAAGGTTTCTGCGATTTGCAATCGGGGACAACCACTATCAGTTTGTGGCCCTCCCGTTTGGCCTGGCCTCGTCACCCAGGACGTTCACCAAGGTGCTCGCCCCAATTCTGGCCCTCCTAAGACAGCGGGGCATCGCTATTGTGGGCTACTTGGACAACCTTCTTCTGAAGGCCCCTTCAAGCTCAGAATTAGAGATAAGCGTGTCCATAACCTGTCAGACTCTTCGAGACTGTGGTTGGGTACTAAACATGCAAAAATCAGTATTGGTGCCGACTCAACGCCTAGTGTATCTGGGGTTGATATTGGATACCTCAGAGGCAAGAGTATTCCTCCCTGTGGAGAAGTTGCAGACCCTTCGGGCTGCAGTGCGGCAGCTGACATCCAAGAGTTGGTCGTCACTCCGTTTTTGCATGCAAGTTTTGGGTCTCATGGTAGCCTCTTTCGAGGCGGTCCCATATGCTCAATATCACACTCGGGTGTTACAGAAGGAGGTTCTGTCCAGATGGAACAGATGCCCATCATCTCTGGATTCTCAAATCCGGGTAAGCCACCTAGTCAGGAGATCCCTGGTATGGTGGCTGACATCACCGGCCCTGCTGGCCGGGAAATAATTTCTTCCTGTTCATTGGATAGTGATCACGACGGATGCCAGCCTTACAGGTTGGGGGGGAGTCTGGGGTGTTCAGTCAATGCAAGGGGACCTGCTATCGCAAGGTCGCATACTCCACCCTGCTTTACAGTCACTGGCTTTAACGGCATGGCTATTGAGAACCAGGTACTGAGACCGGGGCCTGTCAGATTCAGTAATCTCTACTATGAGAAGTGCTTGGAAGCCGTCCTCTAGGAGGGTTTATCATCGCACTTGGAAGGCTTACATTTCCATGTGTGAGGAAATGAAATGGCATCCGCATACTTAGTTGGTCTCCAGAATCCTACTGTTTCTACAACGTGGGGGGGACCAAAGGCTTTCCCCAGGTACGGTTAAGGGACAGATATCTGCCCTGGCTGTCTTTTTTTCGGCGACCCCTGGCGACTCACGCTCTTGTGAGTACATTTATACAGGGCGTTCAACATGTGGCTCTTCCGGTCCGTCCCCTGCTACCTTCGTGGGACTTGAACCTGGTCCACTCGGTGCTTCAGAGGTCACTGTTTGAGAATATTAGGGATATTCCCTTGTTGACACTTTCTCAAAGAGTGGTCTTTTTGGTGGCTGTTACGTCAGACGAGTTTCTGAACTGGCAGCCTTGTCATGCAAGGCTCCCTATTTGATTCTCCATAAGGACAAGGCGGTGCTGCGGCCGCAGCCTTCCTTTCTTCCGAAAGTCGTTTCGGCCTTTCATCTCAATGAAGAGATTGTATTTCCATCCTTTGTGTCCTCATCCGTCGAATCCTAAGGAGTCGGCGTTGCATTCCTTGGACGTTGTCCGAGCTTTGAGAGTATCCCTTTCTGCTACTTCCTCGTTCAGGAAGTCAGACTCACAGTTTGTTTCGGTGGCTGGTCCCAAGAAGGGCCTAGCGGTCTCGTCGGCCACCATATCTAGGTGGATCCGACAGATAGTGATCCAGGCTTGCGCCTTAAAGGGTCAAGCGCCCCCTTTCCTGTCACGGCGCATTCGACCAGGGCAATAGGTGCCTCTTGGGCTTTCCGACATCAAGCGTCTGTCTCCCAATTATGTAAAGCGGCGACTTGGTCGTCGGCTCATAATTTCACCAAATTCTACAAAGTTGATGTAGGTGCATCTTCGGACGCCTCTTTTGGACAGAAAGTTTTGCAGGCGGCTGTTTAGAGTTGCAACTCCTCCGTTTCGAAGGGTCTGATGATGATACCCAGCTAGAGAAAGGCAGTAGCGTGAGAGCAGAGAGAGGGGATGCTCAAGAAGGACACCAATCTGGCAGTCATGTTCCAGCAGCTGCAGCATACTGCCAGATTGGCTCCAGTGATGAGGAGGGAGGGGATGATGAGGTCACTGACTCCACGTGGGTGCCTAATAGGAGAGAGGAGGAGGAGGATGAGGAGGAGGCACATCTCCAACGAGGCAGGATGCCCTCGGGGGGCCAGCGTAAGGGCAGCACACTGACGGAATCACACCGCAGAGCTCCGCCTGTGCAGGGCGCTGCCTCTGCCCGTTATTCAAAAAGTTCTTTGGTGTGGGCCTTTTTTGAGTCGAGTGCATCAGATCGCACAGCTGCTGTTTGCAACATATGTCTCAAGCGTATATCGCGTGGCCAAAACATCACCCGCTTGGGCACCACATGCTTGACCAGACATATGTTGACCTGCCATGCAGCTCGTTGGCAAGCCTACCTTAAAGACCCACACTAAAGAACAAAGCGGACCTCTCCTTGCACCGCATCAGCTGGGATCTCCAACCCCACTATACCTTCAGTCCTCTCTGAAACCTGCACTGAGAGGAATGAAGGTGTAGAATTAGGTGTGTCACAGCCAAGTACTTGCGGGCACTCTGCTAGCAGTACACCGACGTCCGATTCTAGCAGGCAAATTTCCCTGCCCCAGCTGCTGGACCGTCGAAAGAAGTTCACTCCCAGCCATCCACATGCCCAGCGGTTGAATGCTAGCTTGGCTAAATTGCTAGCGCTTCAACTGCTGCCTTTTCAGTTGGTAGAATCGGCCCCCTTCCGTGAGTTTGTGCAATGTGCGGTTCCTCAGTGGCAGGTTCCCAAACGCCACTTTTTCTCACGGAAGGCGATTCCGGCTCTCTACCGGCATGTGGAAGGCAATGTCTTGGCCTCGCTGGACAGGGCGGTCAGCGGTAAGGTGCATATTACCGCTGACTCATGGTCCAGCAGGCATGGACAGGGACATTACCTTTCTTTCACGGCCCATTGGGTCACTCTTTTGGCAGCTGGGAAGGATGCAGGACAAGGTGCAGTAGTGTTGGAGGTTGTTCCGCCGCCACGCCTCCAAAATGCTACTACTGGTTGTGACACACCTCTCTCCTCCACCCCCTCCTCTTCTTCTTCCTCCATGGCCTCTTCCTGTGCTTTGTCCTCGGAACCAGCGGTGCTTCGTAGGCGTTCAAGGGGCTACGCAAGTACGCAGGCATAAAGATGCCATGCCATGCCATGCTTGCGCTGGTGTGTTTGGGGGACAGGAGCCACACTGGGGCAGAGGTTCTGTCTGCTCTGCAGGGGCAGGCCGAGAGGTGGTTGACGCCACGCCAGCTTAAGCCAGGAATGGTGGTTTGCGACAATGGCACCAACCTCCTCTCCGCCCTCTGACAGGGACAACTGACCCATGTGCCCTGTGTGGCTCACGTCCTTAACCTGGTGGTGCAGCGGTTCTTGGGCAGGTACCCGGGCTTACAGGATGTCCTGAGGCAGGCCAGGAAAGTCTGTGTGCATTTCCGCAGATCTTATAATGCCAGTGCTCGCCTGGCTGAGCTGCAAAAGGAGTTGAACCTGCCCAAGAACCGCCTTATATGTGACATGCCCACCAGGTGGAACTCAACGTTGGCCATGCTGCAACGGCTGCACACGCAGCAGAGGGCCATCAATGAGTACCTGTGCGACTACGGCACCAGGACAGGGTCAGGGGAGCTCAGGTTTTTTTCACCACGCCAGTGGGGCATGATCAGGGATGCATGCACTGTCCTGGCACCATTTAAGGAGGCCACGAGGATGGTGAGCAGTGACAGTGCATGCATCAGTGACACTGTACCTCTTGTCCACCTGTTGGAACATACGCTGCGTGGAATAATGGACAGGGCACTTGAGGCAGAACAGAGGCAGGAAGAGGAGGACTTCCTTGCCTCTCAAGGCCCCCTTTACCCAGACAGTGTTCCTTCTGTCCCACCCATCGCACAGGAGGAGGAGGATTGTGTCAGCATAGAGGTGGAGCCTGGCACTCAGCATCATCAGCAGCAGTCTTTTAGGGATGATTTACAGTCCCAAGAAACCAGTGGACTTGTACGTGGCTGGGAGGAGGTGGCTGCGGATCATGTCGTCCTTAGTGACCCAGAGGACTCCGGACCGAATGCCTCAGCTAACCTATGCTGCATGGCCTCCCTGATCCTGCAAAGTCTGCGGAAGGATCCTCGTATTCTTCGGATCAAGGAGAGGGACCATTACTGGCTGGGCTGGCCACTCTCCTTGATCTACGGTACAAGGGTAAGGTTGCGGACCTTATCTTACCGTCGCAGAGGGAGCAGAGGATGAGACAACTCCAGGAGGCCTTGCAGAAAGGTCTGTGCAACGCGTTCCCAGAGACTGGGAGGTTACAAACTCCTGGTCCTGGACAACGAGTTGCTGAGGCTTCGGTCAGTCAAAGAAGAAGCGGTGGGGAAGGTGGCCGTCTGACCGATGCGTTCAGACAATTCTTTTGTCCGCAGCCCCAAGGTATGATCGGTTCCAGCAACCATCGCCAGCGTCTGATATACATGGTGCAGGAATACCTAGGGGCAAGGTCAGTCTTGGACACCTTCCCCACCGAAAATCCTCTGGCTTACTGGGTCTTGAGGATGGATCACTGGCCAGAGCTTGCACAGTATGCAATTGAGCTACTGGCCTGTCCTGCATCCAGCGTTCTTTCAGAACGCACATTCAGTGCTGCTGGAGGATTTGTCACGGATCACAGGGTGAGCCTGTCCACCGACTCGGTTGATCGACTGACCTTCATAAAGATGGACCAGTCTTGGATCACCACCAGCTACCAAACACCTGAAGCTGATATAACAGACTAATTTATTTTCAAATGTCACATCCCTTCAAGACTGATGCTGATGCTGAGAGACTGTCCTGTTATGTTGACTGACTATCCGCCTCCTCCTCAATGATCCGATTGATGATGATGATAGCTTGGAAGAACATTTTTGTTTCTGGGTGCCGCCACCAGTGGCACTGTTTAACAGGGGCATGTAATTACAATTTTTTATGCAATGCTTTGCAGCAGGGCTCATTCCTGCACTCCAACTACAGTATCTGGGAGAGGTTGCAGTGTCGAGGCACCAGCACCAGTGGCTAAGGCCCAATTTTTCAGCCCCTGTTTAACAGGGGCATGTAATTACAATTTTTGATGCAATACTTTGCAACAGGGCTCATTGCTGTGCTCCAAGTACAGTATCTGTGAGGGGTTGCAGTGTTGTGGCACCAGTGCCTAAGGCCCAATTTTTCTGCCCCTGTTTAACAGGGGCATGTAATTACAATTCTTGATCTAATAATTCACAGCAGGGCCCATTCCTGCGCCCACCAAGAGTAACTGTGAGGCCTTACAGTGTTGTGTCAACACCACCACCAAAGGCCCAATTTTTCAGCCCCTGTTCAACAGGGGCATGCAATTACAATTCTTGATCTAATAATTCACAGCAGGGCCCATTCATGCTCCCACCAAGAGTAACTGTGAGGGCTCACAGTGTTGTGGCAACACCAACATGTAAGGGGCAAATTTCAGCTGAGTATATACGGTAGGCCCCTACTTTCAAACATCCAACTTACAAACGACTCCTCCTTGCAAACGGAAGGATACAACAGGAAGTGAGAGGAAATCTACCCCTAGGAAAGCAAATTCTCTCCTGTAAGAGTTAATATGGGAAAAAAAGTGTCTCCTCTCCACTGATGCTTTATCACCAATTCTTATTTCAATAAAAAACCCAAATTTTCAAAAAACATTTGTCATTAGGACGGAAAGTGAGGTGAACTGTTCTGAACAGGTGCACACTGCACAGACAGCAAAACAAATGTTACAGGGGTGATAACCCTTCCCTATGTTTTCCAAAAAGCTTAAAAATAGATTTTTGGGCTGGAGCTACACTTAAACAATGTACCTGTTCAAAATTACAAACAGATTCTACATAAGAACAAACCTACAGTCCCTGTCTTGTATGCACCGCCTGTATACGGCTGTTCAGAGTATATAGGGCCTTTTTTATTTTGTGTGCTGGGTTCCCCTTAATATCCATACAAGACCCAAAGGGGCTGGTAATGGGCTGGGGTAGGGGGTGTGATGGGGTAGCTATGCCATTTTTCTTAAAGATTTTCATCCATATTACAGGGACCAGACATTACATTAAAGCCGCAAGCAGTTTTAAATGGCTTTTTTTCCTTTAGAAATGTAATTTTGTGCAGGGACAGTTCTAAACACGTGGCACTTCACAGGCATACTTTAGACACCCCCCAGGTACGATATTTAAAGGAATATTTGACTTTTTTTTTTCACTTTATGCATCATTAAAATGACTGCTCCCGAAAAACGGCCGTTTTTAAAACTTCTTTTTGTATTGATACATGTCCCCTGGTGCAGAACCCGGGTTCCCAAACCCTTTTTAGGACAATAACATGCATAATAGTCGTTATAATTAGCACTTTAGATTTCGAACGTTCGCATCCATTGTATTTAATAGGGTTCTAAAGTTCGTGCGAACTTTCGGTCCGTTTGCGGGTTCTGGTGCGAACCGAACCCTTGGGTGTTCGGCTCATCACTAGTAAGGAATAAAATAGCTGTGCATCTGAGTCAGCTAGGGCATATAACTTTTGAGAATGGTTATAGGCGACCGGCATTTTTTCCACCTTCTGCCATTCCTCCGTAACTACCTCTCTTATTTCCTCCATAAGTGGGAAGGTCGGAGCTTTTTTCTTTCAATGAGGGAAGTATTTCCTGGACTTGGCAGGAGGTTCAGGAGCTTCTTCCCATTGGATCGCATCTTTTTACTGCGACTACAAATGGTTCAATTAACCCAAAATCAAAAGAGGAACAGTGTTCTTCTGTCGTGTCTTTGTCTTCATCTTAACTGAATTCTGCGTTTGTTTGCTGAGCCGGGGTTTCTGCGGAAAATTCACTTGTTGAAGGAGTTGCTAAATCCTTGGGATGAAGCTAACTCCTGAATTGAGTCCTTTATAAATCTTTTCATAGTGCCTATGGACACCTGCTTTTCCTTCTCCCCGGCTGCCTCCAGAAAACATGCCTTGCAGACCAATTTCTCCGGAAGTGCTTCCTTTCCGCAGACCCAGCAAGCAAGCCTTGTCTCTGGGGCGGGCGGAATAAAGGAAATCCTGTTTTTCCATACAAAACACCCGGATGCTCTTTTATTTGAACTTACCTGGCAGTTGCAGCAACTTACCTAGTGGTATGTTGAGGATCTTTTTGTGATACTGGACTGCGGGAAGCGCCTGTCAAAAAGGAAACCAAACAGGGTTAACCTTTTCTTTTTTCTTTTTTTTTTTTTTAAACTAATCAGAAAGAAAAAATATATATATATATATATATATATATATATATATATATATATATATATATATTTTCTCCTTTTTTATTTATTTATTTATTATTATTTATTTTATTTTTTTCCGCCCCACTTCCCTTCCCTTACCTTGGGCTGGCTCCATAATGAGAAGCACGAGTCTGTTCCTATAAGAGGGAACCTCTCCCAGCTTGTAGATGTTTCTCTGATGAGAGCTGCTGCCATAATGAAGGCACACAGCTCCTTATATACAAACAGCTAGCTCGGGTGCACCAAGATCGCCACCGACAGCTTCACAAAGCCACCGTGCATGCGCCAATGACGTCACATCCCCCACGACGTGGCTCCGCCTCTTAAATGGGGATAAACTAGTCCCGGAAGGCGCGCACGAAGCGCCGCAGATGTCACACAGCGAGGGTAGACATGCGGCCACGCTCTGCAGCATAACTACTGCCATTCCAAGCTGCTCTCCTGTGCAAAGAAGGATTAAGGAGCGGTAATGAGCTGAAGAGAGCCCAAACAGATGGGGGGTAGTCCTTACATTGGAGCAGTTTTCCCAGTAGAGAAACGTAGGAAATGCCTGAGCTCTTGACCCTAAAAAGCTCCACAGAAAAACGGGTTCCCAGACATTTTGGAGCCTTTAGCAGCCTAAGTTATGGGACTCCATATACAGGGGAGCATGAACCTGTAATGATTGTACCAACATAATGGTATAGTAAGAGCTGTATCCAGATGATCCATGATCCTGCAGATTTGAGTACAGAAAAAAGAATGGCGTATGGGGGGGGGCTGACTCTTTCTTTTATAGAGTTAAATTTGGTCCTGTGGGTTGGTTGGTTGGGGGCAGAGTAACTAACCATATGTATGCTGCCATGAAGGCACCAGGAAAACACAATTCGATTCCATTCCTCCCCACAATCACAACCCACATAAAGGTCCGGAAACACCCACAGTAACCCTTAGACTCACCCACATCAAATCCCACAGCTGCTACAAGTGACTCCTATAGCCCACCCTGAAACTACAGAGGCTCAAAGGATCATGGGACATGTAGAATCAGGACTGGAAAAGGAAAGAAACCGGAAGTCAGAGAACTTAGAAATTTAGCCAGGAGGAGGAGTGACATCACAGACACAGAAACCTGCTGATACAGCTAAAGGAGGTAAGAAACATAGAAACTTACACTGGGGTTGTGTTCATTTACATGCACAGTGCATCTGTTGATTTGGGGAGAAAAAGCTGGAGTTCTTTAAGGAATGGCCCACTCACTAGGCAAGAGCTGGTTAGAACCTTCATGAACGTTTCAGGGTACTATAGACTATTCCTTCCAAATAATTAATAACTGGGCTCCCAATGCAGAAAAGCCCTTTCTGAATCTGAGACCAGGCCTTTTGTTGAGAGATGGGACTGGTAGTACCAGACTTTGAGAAAGAGTTATGCCCCGTACACATGGTCGGATTTTCCACCAGCAAAAGTCCGATGTGAGCTTTTCATGTGTATGCTTCGTCTGACTTTTGCTGTCGGAATTTCCACCAGCAAAAGTTTGAGAGCAGGTTCTCAATTTTTCAGACGGAAAAATTGGATTTTTAATAACAGCCTACCTGTAAAATCCTGTACACCACAGGACACAGAGCCTAAGTCATTACATAGTGGGTTGTATGGGTCACCAAGAGGTGATTGGACACTGGCACAACCAATGAGAACAAGTTCCCCTCCATATAACCCCTCCCATATAGGAAGTACCTCAGTTTTTGTAGCAAAGCAGTAAGGTTCCCAAAAGAAGGGGGGACCTCTGTCCCGTGGTGTACTCCAAGAAAAGGATTTTACAGATAAGCTGTTATTTAAAATCCTATTCTCTTTATCGTACAACACGGGACACAGAGCCTAAGTCATTACATAGTGGGACGTCCCAGAGCAATGCTCAATATGAAGGGTGGGAGACACAGATCAATCAAGCCGCCAACGGACAAGAAGCCCTAGACCGCTGCCTGCAGCATACTACGCCCGAAGGCAAAATCCTCATGTCCTCCTACATCTATTTGATAGAATTTGGTAAATGTATGGACTGAAGACCAAGTAGCAGCTTTACAGATCTGAGCCATCGAAGCCTGGTGATGCACTGCCCATTAAGCACTTATTGCCCTGGTCGAGTGCGCCTTAACAGAAAAAGGAGGAACCTTGTTCCTTAAACCTTAAGCTTGAACAATTGCTTGTCGAATCCACCTAGAAATGGTGAATCTAGATGCCGCTTGGCTCTTCTTGGGACCATCTGGCACAATAAACAAAACATCTGTTTCACATATCTGAGCCGTTGCCTGCAGATAACACCTTTTACCGCTCTCACTACATCTAGAGAGTGCAATAACTTTTCCCCCGCTGTCCGCGGTTCAGGAAAAAAGGAAGGCTAAACAATGTCTTGATTTAAATGAAATGCCGACACCACATTTGGAAGAAAGGTAGGTCGGGGGCGTAGTACAATTTTGTCTTTATGACAAATTAAATAAGGCTCTTTACAAGAAAGAGCTGCCAACTCCGACACTCTTCTAGCAGAAGAGATGGCAGTAAAAAAGGCCAATTTCCTGCTCAAAAGAATCAAAGGAATATGGCGGATAGGTTCAAAAAGCTTTTGCAAGACTGATAATACTAGGATCAAATCCCAGGGACATAAGGGAGACTTGACTGGTGGATTTATCCGCAGTACTCCCTGAATGAATGCCTGGACTAGGGAATGAGATGCCAGCGGTCTCTGAAAAAAGACTGATAGAGTCGATATTTGACCCTTGATGGTACTCAGGGCTAATTTCATATCCACTCCTAATTGGCAAAAAGGTGAGGATCCTACTTATGGCATACTTTTGAGGATTCCACCCTCTGGATTCACACCAGGAAAGACTCTGTAGTAGATAATCCTGGAGGCTGGCTTTCTAGCATTAATGAGTGTCGAAAGAACTGAACCCGAGAGCCCTCATTTCTTCAAAATGTAGGTCTCAGTAGCCAGACTGTCAAATTTAACTTTTGTAAAGAAGGGTGGAACACTGGACCCTGTGACAGCAGGTCGTGACATAGTGGAAGCACCCAAGGTCTTCCTACCGCCATCTTTATGATCTCGGAGTACTAGGGCCTCCTGGGCCAATTTGGGGCCACTAGGAGTACTGGTATTCTCTCCTTCTTGATCCTGCACAGCAATCTCTGTAAGAGAGGGATCGGTGGGAATGCATAGATCAGTGAAAACTGATTCCAAGGAATTATGAGAGCATCTGTTCCGTAGGCCAGTGGATCTCTCGTCCTGGACACAGTTTTCTAACTTCCTGTTGAGCCTGAAAGCTAGCAGGTCTACATCCTGGGGTCCCCCATCTCTGGCATATTGCCTGAAAGACATTGGGGTGGAGAGACCACTCTCCTGGTGACAGCTGCTGGTGACTTAGTCCGCTTGCCAGTTCTCTACCCCTGGAATGAAGATTGCAGAAAGACAAGGAACATGCTTTTCTGCCCATGTCAGAATCCGATTCACCTCCTTCTGAGCATCCCCACTCCGGGTGCCTCCTTGGTGATTGATATAAGCTACTGCAGTAGCATTGTCGGATTGAATCCGAACAGGATGGCCCTGTAACCTGTGTGTCTAGGTTCTGAGGGCTAAGTATACTGCCCGAATCTCCAGTATGTTGATGGGCAGGCTCTCTTCGGTCTTGGCCCAGGTACCCTGGGCTGAAGCTTCTTTCGGAAATGGCGAATGTTCAGAAACTGGTTTAGAGCTTTTAGGTCCAGAATGGGTTTGACGTCTCCATTTGGTTTTGGAACCACAAAGAGGTTTGAGTAAAACCCTGCACCTTGCTCTTTTAGGGGGACTTCCTTGATTACCCATTGAGATAGCAAGTGATCCAATCCTCGGAAGAAGGATTCTCTCTTTACTGGATCTTTGGAGACTTTTGAATTTCGGAACCGATAAGGAGGGGTCTCTCAAAATTCCAGCTTGTACCCTAGGGATACAGCAG
The DNA here is from genome assembly GCA_029206835.1 of Rana muscosa. Classification (NCBI taxonomy): domain Eukaryota; kingdom Metazoa; phylum Chordata; class Amphibia; order Anura; family Ranidae; genus Rana; species Rana muscosa. The sequence continues at coordinate 227,909,730 of CM055120.1, forward strand.
AAACTACCCACTTTTCCTGGATCTCTGTCTGCCAAGCTGCTGAAAACTGCCAAAGCCGTCCCCCCACTCGGCCAAGCGGGGGCGCCTCTTCATAAAGAAGCTTTGGGGCTTTGCTTGTTAGCTCTTGGCCCCCACTGCTTCTTGTTTTTCTGGGCCTGGCCTTGGTCTTTAGCTTTTGAGGCTGGCTGAAAATGCCGTCGCCACTGCCTGGAAGCAGATGTTCCGGGAACGGGGGAGAGAGAGCGTTTAAAATAAGGGCGCTTGTTTTTCTTCTTCTCCGGCAATAGAGTAGTCTTGCCGCTTGATATCTTTTGGATATACTTTTCCAAATCATCCCCAAAGAGGCGTTCGCCATGGAAGGGGAAACTGGCCAAAAGCTTTTTGCATGGAGCTTCCGCTGACCAATGCTTTAGCCAAAGAATTCTGCGCATATGCACCAGCTGGAGCGTAAGGCGAGATACTTGTTGAATAGAATCTCTAATAGCATCTACTGTGAAACATAAGGCCCTAGGCATATTCTCCCAAAATTGTATCTGCTCCGGATGCAGATCTTTTAGCCCCTGTTTCACCTGACCCTTTAGGACCTGACACATACCAACTGCAGCCACAGCAGGTTGGGTCACTGCGCCCGCCAGGAGAAAAGAAGACTTTAGCAAATATTCCAACTTTTTCTACGAAGGATCATTAAATACCTGGGCATTGTCCACTGGACAAGTTAAGCTTTTATTTACACAAGAAATAGCCACATCCACTGAAGACAGACTCCACTTTTTGGTAAACTTCTCCTCCATGGGATAAAGAATTTCAAACTTCCTAGGAGGAGAAAAACGCTTATCTGGATGTTTCCATCCTGCGTAAAATCAGATTCTCCAATAAAGGATGAATCGGAAAGGCACATGCAGCCTGTGGGGATTTTAATGAACCTAGGGAGGAGACAGGTGATTCAGTTAACTCCAAAGAAGGTAACTTGAATGCAGAGCGTACTGTTTCAGTATAATTTAGCACCTGTAATTTAAGAACATGAGAAGCAGAAAAAGGTTCCTCTGATACCCCTGATCCATCCGACTCCTCATCCTTATCCCCCAACAGTGCTACATCCTCCTCATCCTCCTCAGACCTTTCTGAAAGGAGATCTGAAACAACAGAAGGAGCTCTGCTTCGCTTTTTGTCCTTTTGCAAGGACTTTGCAATTAACATAGCGATTCTTCCTTCTAAATTGTTCAGGGCTGCTGCTAAAGTGTCCTCAGTGACATATGCAGGCCCAGGCACCATAGGAGAGGCTGCTACTAGAGATGGAGACAATGGCTCATCCTGTACAGGTGCATCATATATTACCGGAGAGGAAGGTACTGAGCGGGCCCGGCTAGAGGCTCTCGTCTCAGGTGGCAATGCTTTTTATGTCTTTTTTAGTCAATGAATTTCTCCTCTGGGAAGACATATTACTAAGCAAAAAGCCAAGGTACAATCAAATGCATATACTTCTGTGCTAGTTAAGCAATCTACATACAGTATGCAACTAATTACACAGTTTCATGCTAAGTGGGTGTCCTCTTTTGGGAGTGCTCAACAACCAACCACATAGAGACCTTACATGCCTGTTAGCTGCTGTGTCACCGATCAGGGGAGAGCTGCAGGTTTGTGAGGCTTCATGTGCACTTCCTGCCTTCTGAGCGCCGTAGAATGACGTGCCCGCACGTACGTACATGCACACTTGCGACCCGCCCCCTCTCTGCACCATAAACCCCCGACCTAGGGGAGAATGGTGGCGACCTGAGAGGAGGAGAGGTCCTCCTGTATCATGCTTGTGAGGAAGAATCCATGGCAGAGCTCTACAGCGGAAGGTGTGCTGTCTGAAAAGACCTGACACTGTACTGGAGCCTGGTGAGTAAAAACTTGACTCTTTACTCCCTCTAGTGCCAGTAATAGAGAAGACACCCACTAAAAGGAAAGTCCTTAAGACACATACTTAGGACTTTTTCCCTGCTTACCTTATCCCCGCCGCAGGTTTGCTGAAAATCTGACAAAACCAATCTTCACCCATCACGGTGGGTATGTGTGCCAACCTTCAGGGATATGGGTTCCTACTTAAAGGATGCCTCTTCCCTGGGCTTTGTAATAGACTCTGTCAGGACTTTTAGCGTTTTTTCAAAGCGAAAGTGCTGGACCCTAGAGCCCTGTCCTCCGAAGAGAGACATTACAGACGACACCTCGTGCGCGAGGCCCGGATACCATCCAGTTATGGCGTAATAAATTAGGTGTCTTGGATGGACCCGAAGTGTAGCTCTTTTGCCCCAGGGGGCCTCTATGGTAGAGCTTCCTTTAGCACATCCTAATCGCGTCCAACACCTTAGACACTGGTGAAAAAACTGAGGTACTTCCTGTATGGGAGGGGTTATATGGAGGGGAACTTGTTCTCATTGGTTTTACCAGTGTCCAATCACCTCTGGTGACCCATACAACCCACTATGTAATGGCTCTGTGTCCCGTGGTGTACGATAAAGAAAAATTCCTATTGGAAAATCCGTTCTTCTGTATGCAATTCTGACGCGCCAAAAAACACGCATGCTCAGAATCAAGTATGAGACGGGAGCGCTCGGTCTGGTAAAACTAGCGTTCGTAATTGGAGATAGCACATTCGTCACGCTACAAATTCTGGGATCTTTTAATGCAGCGCATTCTTTTGTTCTTTATAATGCTAGAATAATGAAGTTGTTTTGCTGCTGATATTCACACTTATTTCTTTAGTATTTCTCGTGATCTCATGAATAATCTTTATTTTTTTTAAAGCCAGATCTCCATAATAATGTTTAGAATAATTTTTTATAGTCATCTATTTTTTTTTTAATCCAGATCTCCTGTTTTTTTGATTATTTTAAAATTATTTTCTAGTGATTTCCATATATATTTTTTTTTGTGTCAAGTTACCACAACAACATTATTATCTTGTATTTTTTAACCTCAAGGAGGTTGGTTGGTGTTCCTTGTTAATTTAATAGTGTATTTTTGAAATGTACCTGCCTACTCACAACCAAACTGTCCTATTTGAAGAAAAACACATAGGCAAGTATTTTCAGAAAAAAAAATATCCATTTATTCTGGGTAACAAAATAAAGAGGAAGGCAACGCTGGAGAAACTGCTGTAATTTGCGAAGCTTTTGGACCCCAGGGCAGACATCAACTCTGTGGAAAAAAAATTGGTAGCCTGAGAAGTCCATATAATAGGGAGCCCAATCTGGTCCAGGACTCCCAGAGATCAGGAACAGCAGCAGATGACATATATGTCCCCAGTCTGTGGTACTACAACAGCCTGCGTCTTCTGTCAGACCAGACTGAAGCCAGGCCATCACTTTCTTGTCTTCCCTGCAGCCTTCCTTGGAGGCTGTGGCTCTGGAGGTGGACTTGTGGCAGGAGGAGGAGGATGGTCGAATGCACATAAGTGCATGTTATCAGTCAGCTGGCCCCTCAACCCCTTATGAAGGGCCGGAAAAATAATTCCCTCACAGATGAGGCGTTGGCCCTCCTCCATTTTCTGCAATCTACCAGATATATAGCAGCCATAGGCCTCTTCAGCATCGGGGGGTTCCTGAGGGCCTCACTAGCCTTTCTAATGAGGCCCAGTGCTGTCTCCTCCATGTTATTCCCCTTCCTGGGCCTTTTTTTTGTAAGGCTGAGAGGAGGCACCTGAGATTGGGCCAGACCACTGGGCCCGGCCACCTCCTGGCTGCCACTGCCTCCTGCCTGCCACTTTCCAGACCCTCATCCTGGCTGAAGTCTTCCTGTGTATAAAAAAGGGACATAGTTTTAGTTTTTCGTTCATCAATCACACACAATTTTCAGCTCATGACTGTTGCAAATTGAATGTTAATAAATAGCGCGGCCGCACGTTGTTGTAATCTCCTTAACTTCCTTGTATACACTAGTGTGGCCGTACTGCGCATGCGCAGCCGCAGCGTGAATCACCATGATTACATTGAGCTGTTCACCATCTCTGTGCTGTCCTATCGAGGACATGGATGTTGTTATTGTGATTGTATTTAAATGGGCGTGCTTGCATCACAGGCCACGCCTCTGATGATATCCGAGTAGGATGAAACATGTCAGGCTGGCCGATGCAAGCACGCTGAGAGCCGCAGAGTTTTTTATGCCTTATGTTCCTGTTTATCCTGTAAGTAGACTACAATAAATGCTGTATGGTTTACTTTTACAGGCTTCACTATGATTGCTTCTTTTCTCATACTGGGTCTGATCTCCTGTTGATGATCGTACAATCTTTTCATCTGCCTGTTTGAGTCCTGGAATCCTTCCTTTGATGTTGATGATATCTACCATCCATCCATCAAGCCTAGAGAGTTGCCTTTGTCATTTGACCTCCTGCATCCTATGATCACATTGCTTGTTATTATATTAATTCTGGTAAGCAGATTGAGAGCACGTTGATGTGGTGTGCTTTTTCATTTTTGCACACTGAAGCTTGGTGGAGGTGTCTATACCAGTCTTTCATCTTACATTGATTCTATCACATGGACCATAACACATATGTCTTTTCACTGAAGCGCTGCATTTTGGACCTTTTTATTTGTGTTTGCTGAATCAACAAACTGTGCTGGCTGCTTTATATTATTTTGGTTTATAGTTAGCGCAGATATCCGTGCACCCCTGTTTTTAATAAATAGAAAAGACTATCATTCTGACCCCAGCAGTTTTCATTTGTGTCCCAATCATTTTTGTCCACTACTGTCTATTGATATGTCAAACACTTTTTGTTAAATCAATAATTTGTTATCAATAATAACATCTAGTTAACAACAATAATTTTAGGACAATAAATATGGTAAAAAATACTATAAAGTGGGTACGGAAAGTTTTCAGACCCCCTTAAATTTTTAACTCTTTGTTATATTGCAGCCATTTGCAAAAATCATTTAAGTTCATTTTTTTCCTCATTAATGTACACACAGCACCCCATATTGACAGAAAAACACAGAATTGTTGACATTTTTGCAGATTTATTAAAAAAGAAAAACTGAAATATCACATGGTCCTAAGTATTTTAGACCCTTCGCTGTGACATTCATATATTTAACTCAGGTGCTGTCCATTTCTTCTAATCATCCTTGAGATGGTTCTACACCTTCATTTGAGTCCAGCTGTGTTTGATTATACTGATTGGACTTGATTAGGAAAGCCACACACCTGTCTATATAAGATCTTACAGCTCACAGTGCATGTCAGAGCAAATGAGAATCATGAGGTCAAAGGAACTGCCTGAAGAGCTCAGAGACAGAATTGTGGCAAGGCACAGATCTGACCAAGGTTACAAAAAATTTCTGCTGCACTTAAGGTTCCTAAGAGCACAGTAGCCTCCATAATCCTTAAATGGAAGACGTTTAGGACGACCAGAACCCTTCCTAGAGCTGGCCGTCCGGCCAAACTGAGCTATCGGGGGAGAAGAGCTTGGTGAGAGAGGTAAAGAAGAACCCAAAGATCACTGTGGCTGAGTTTCAGAGATGCAGTCGGGAGATGGGAGAAAGTTGTAGAAAGTCCACCATCACTGCAGCCCTCCACCAGTCGGGGCTTTATGGCAGAGTGGCCCGACAGAAGCCTCTCCTCAGTGCAAGACACATGAAAGCCCGCATGGAGTTTGCTAAAAAAACACCTGAAGGACTCCAAGATGGTGAGAAATAAGATTCTCTGGTCTGATGAGACCAAGATAGAACTTTTTGGCCTTAATTCTAAGCGGCATGTGTGGAGAAAACCAGGCACTGCTCATCCCCTGTCCAATACAGTCCCAACAGTAAAGCATGGTGGTGGCAGCATCATGCTGTGGCAGTGATTTTCAGCTGCAGGGACAGGACGACTGGTTGCAATCGAGGGAAAGATGAATGCGGCCAAGTAAAGGGATATCCTGGATGAAAACCTTCTCCAGAGTGCTCAGGACCTCAGACTGGGCCAAAGGTTTACCTTCCAACAAGACAATGACCCTAAGCACACAGCTAAAATAACGAAGGAGTGGCTTCACAACAACTCCGTGACTGTTCTTGAATGGCCCAGCCAGAGCCCTGACTTAAACCCAATTGAGCTTCTCTGGAGAGACCTAAAAATGGCTGTCCACCAAACGTTTACCATCCAACCTGACAGAACTGGAGAGGATCTGCAAGGAGGAATGGCAGAGGATCCCCAAATCCAGGTGTGAAAAACTTGTTGCATCTTCCCCCAAAAGACTCATAGCTGTATTAGATCAAAAGGGTGCTTCTACTAAATACTGAGCAAAGGGTCTGAATACTTAGGACCATGTGATATTTCAGTTTTTCTTTTTTAATAAATCTGCAAAAATGTCAACAATTCTGTGATTTTCTGTCAATATGGGGTGCTGTGAGTACATTGAGGGAAAAAAATTAACTTAAATGATTTTAGCAAATGGCTGCAATATAATAAAGAGTGAAAAATTTAAGGGAGTCTGAAAACTTTCTGTACCCACTGTACCTGGCTCCAGCTGAGCTCCTCCACTTCTTCCACGATGGAAGGCCCAGGTTGGTCCTCGGAAGCCTCAGCTGGGGTGGAGGGAAGTGTGGAAAGTGATTCCCTGGCTTCAATCTGGTCTTCCAGAAACCGCATCCTGTTGTAGTACCACAGACTGGGTACATACACATCCTCTGCTGCTGCTCCTGATTTGAGGGATTTCTGGACCTTATTAAGCTTCTTCCTATACGTTCTCTTCAAGCTACCAATTTTCTTATCCACAAACGCGATGTCTGCGTCGGGGATCTGCGTCTTCACTAATTCCAGCAGTTTCTCCAGCGTTGCCTTCCTAGCTGGTTTATTATGATATAAGGGGTTTTTAACCTCCCATAAATTCCTCAGCTCCCTGTACCTGTCTATGAACCTGCCCATGAATTCAGGGTCCTTAAACTGTTTCATATTTGCTGCAAGACAAAACACAAGACGAAAACACTAATGTCAGGCTAAACTCTCATAATCTTATCCCAATATAGGCCTCAATCTAGAAGCAGTATAGGCCACTGATGCCCCAAGTTAAAATTTTACCTTCGTTAGGACGATCGACGCATTCGTTACTCCTTCCTCCGCACACAGAACGTAGGTACGACACATGCGTGTTAGCTTTATATACACTGCGCATGCGTGAAACTGCATACGTTGCCCGCCCCTGACGTTCTTTCTAGTATATTCCCCACCCCTTCTCTTTCGGCACGCAGTGGGAGAGACATGGCGGAGACACAGCAGGTGAGTAATTCCAGTAACGAGGAGGAAAGCCTAGAGCCAGAATCGTCACGATCCAGGAGGAGATATAAGGCCTCAGATATGTCCTTTGTTGAGATGGCGAAGATGGTGGACATCTTGAAGAGGACCGACTATGTTGGCAAGCATGGACCGTACACCAACCCTAATGTGAGAAAAGCCAAGATCATGTCTAAAGTTGTGAGAAGTCTGCACAGGAATTTTGGGGTACGACGATCCAAGGAGCAATTGAGGAAACGCTGGTCAGACCTGAAATTGAGGGAGCACGATCCGTACAGAAGGATCAAGAAAATGCTTCAAAAAAGTAAGTATTTCTCCTGTGTTCCTATTATTTAATTATTACTTGCATGTTGCTCCATGTGCTTTTCTTTACTGTTGGACAGTTCAAAATGGCAACTTTCATGTTCGTGGGCACAGTAATCGGTCGTAGTAAACATCGTTCGCCCACTAAATACAATGTTTTTGGCAGATACAGGTTCTATTTGTATATTTTTATTTTTTCATCAAGTATCAAAACAAAAACAAAAATTCACAATTGTCCTAAAGCACATACAGTGCTTTAGGACAATTGTTACTTTGCCTTCCCTTACTCACCCTCCCCCTCCCACCCTCCCTCCCACTCACCACACAATCCTTGTTTGTTGGTGTATTTCTGTTTAGTTGCAAAATATCAAGGGAAAGAGAGTAGGGAGGCACCCCTAAGGGTGGCTACACAGAAGAGAAGAAAGCACTCCTAGAGAGGGAAGAAAGAGAGAACTCATTCATGGATGATACTGGCAGTGGCAAGACCTCCCGGGTCACATAGAGATGAGGGGACCAAAAGCGGAGGGGGTTCCCCTTCACCCAGCACCTTCCCCTTATAGGGGGCACCCCATCTCCTCCCGCCAAGGCCTCCACATTCTCTCAAATTTTCCATAGTTGCCCTGTCTGATGAACGCCACTCTCTCACTCCACTTTCTCTATACCCATTACTTCCACCAAGTTTTTATTGTTCCATAGGGGGGTAATATCTGTTACCCCACTATACCCCAGCAATGCCTTCGTTGCCTGCCATACTTTCCTGACTAGTTTTATAGTCGGGCATCTATGGATAAATGAGTCTGCCTCCACTAGTATGTTGTGTGGGGCCCCCGTTAACATCATTCTGCCACTGGAATTCCCTGCCATTGCGGTTCCGCAACCCACTAGATGTTGTAGCTGGGAGGGCAAAAAATATGATCTCGGGTGCGGGACCGCTATTGCCCCCTCTTTTTTTTTTTGTAAAATCTTTTTATTGAAGTTTTATAAAACATACACACATTTTGCCCACACGTAGGCACAACATCTGCCCACGTAGGGGCCATTACCCTGTTTCGGCATCAGACCACCACAGGGCAACAAATAACATATACACGTAACTTAACCTATACTATAACCCCAAGCTTGGGGAGAGGGTTCATTCAAGATAAGTCATGCTCAAAGTGATATTGATAGAGGAAGGCAACCTGGAAACAGTATTTGGGTTAATAGAGCAATATTCCAACGATACAGTAGGAGTCTAGGCAGTGGTCACTGTATCACTTGCCGTGCTTCTGTCATCTAGCCAACAACTCCACACCTTTTCAAATTTGTGCAGACAACCTCTGGACAAGTACGTGGCTCTATACAGGGGCAAACTGGCATTAACTAAGCTTTTCCAGAATTTAACAGAGGGGGGAGACGATTGTTTCCAGTTCATTGTAATGGCTTTGCGCGCATAGTACAATAGCAGGGATATGAGTGTTTTTCTGGCTCTGAGCATTGGCAGTTGGTCAACCAGTCCTAGCAAACAGTATATGGGCTCACATGGGACGCAAGTCCCAGTGGCCTTAGTGATCACCCGTAGCACTTCACTCCAATACTGTACAATTGCTGGGCAAGCCCAGAAAATGTGGAAGAAACCCCCTGGCCGGTAGGAGCAGCGCCAGCACTCCGGAGAATGCTCCGGTGACATCTGGTGCAGCCTATGAGGTGTGTAGTGAGCTCTGTGCACAATTTTATATTGGACTAATTTATCCCTCGCTGAGATCAGGGGGGAGAAGGGAAAATCCCAAACCTCCCTCCAGTCGTCCGCGTCCAGCCCCGGTATGTCCTCCACCCATTTCCTGCGGAGGGAAGACAGCTCGGGGATAGCAGCAACCAGCAGGGATCCATAGATCTGAGACGCGGGTTTCTCCAGGTCCTTCACCCGGATGGTAGATTCCAGCTCTGAGTATGCCAGTTCAACTGGCCTGTCCAAAAATTGGCACCTGAAGGCATGTGCAATTTGGAGATATCTAAAGTGGGCTCGGTCGGGTACGTTAAATTTAGCGCATAAAGTGTGAAAGGGGGTGAGATCTCCGTTGGTGATGATATGTTTGAGGGTCAGTATTTTATACTTGGCCCAGGCCTGCGGATCGGGGATAGTGTGGAATTGCGTTAGGTTGGGATTCAGCCACAGGGGGGTGTGAGGAGACCAAGAGTTCGGCTGGGGTGCCCTTAGTGCCTCACCCGCCCTCCATGCCCGCATAGTGGTACGCATGGAAGGGGTGAGATTATGAGGCGTTTTAGGCCCCCTGAATAGCAGCCCCTCCAGTGCCTCCAGGGACCCCACTATGGCTGCCTCCAGCACCGTCGCGGAGTTGGTCAGGTCCGGTTGCAGCCACCAATGGGCGGTCACAAGCTGAGTGGCCAAATAATACTTGTAACAATCAGGGAGAGCCAGGCCTCCACTGTCCACAGGCCTGGTCAAGGTGGAATATTTGAATCTAGGTGGCCTGCCCCCCCAAATAAAGGAAAGGAAGAGTTGCCTGAGGGAATTAAAGAAGACTTTAGTCAGCCAGTGAGGGGAGTTCCGAAAAATGTACGTGAGTTTAGGGAGGACTTTCATTTTTATCAGGTTAATACGCCCGATGAGAGAAAGGGGGAGATTACTCCACGCCTTAAGTTTGGCTTTAATGGTCACCAGGACAGGGTCGAGATTGAGCCGCACAAAATCCCCAGTCTCTCTTGAGATAACAATTCCCAAGTAGGTGAACTGCTCAACCCATTGAAGCGGGAGAGAGGAGGGTGAGGAGGACCTGGCCCCCGCATCCACTGGAAACAATTGCGACTTGTGCCAGTTCACCCTCAGCCCCGTGAAGGCGGCGAAGGCATCCATGATACCAAGTGCGCCCCGCAGAGAGTCACCAGCGTCATTCAGGAACAGGAGCATATCGTCCGCGTAGAGAGCCACTCTCTCCTCCAGCCAGCCCACCCTAAGACCACGGACCTCGGCCGAGCTCCTAAGGGCCTCAGCAATAGGCTCCACGGCCAGGGCGAAGAGAGCCAGGGAGAGAGGGCATCCCTGTCTGGTGCCCCTCTGCAGGGGGAACGGAGGAGACAGGGAGCCATTCAGCTTAATGCGTGCCGTAGGACCAGTGTAAAGTGTGCGTATCCAACCTATAAATTTTAACGGGAACCCCATTCGTCTAAGCACCTCCCACAGATAGACCCATTCCACTGTGTCGAATGCCTTCTCTATATCCAAGGTGGCAATGGTTCTAGTACCCTGGTTAGTATGGGGGGCATGAATATTAGTGAATAATCTGCGTATGTTAATGTCTGTAGATCTACCGGGCATAAAGCCCGTTTGGTCGGAGTCAATCAGGGATTTTATTACTACGTTGAGTCTAGTGGCCAATAACTTGGTCAAAATTTTAAGGTCACAGTTGAGAAGTGCAATTGGCCTGTATGAGGCGCATAACTTAGGGTCTCTATTAGGCTTTGGAATGAGAACTACATGGGCTTCTCTCATAGAGGGCGGCAAGGAGTCTTGATTCAAGCAAGCTTGAAACATCTGAGCTAGTTTGGGGGCGAGCAATTCTGCGTGGGCCCTATAGTACTCAATGGGCAGGCCATCCGGCCCTGGGGTTTTACCTGCCGGAAAGGATTTAATGGCCAGTGTGACCTCTTCTGGGGTGATCTCCGAGACAAGGAGCTGCCTCTCCGTGTCAGAGAGCCACCCCAGGGCCAACGTGTCCAGCAGGGAGATCATAGGCGTAGGATCAAACCCGTCAGGAAGTGAAGAGACATAAAGAGAGGTGTAAAAAGTGTTGAATGCAGACAGAATATCCTCCTGAGAGGTGGCTAAAGCGCCATCTGCCGTGAGGATCTCCGATATAGCCGCTGAGGGCCTGTCCTGCTGCGCTAGCATCGCTAGCAGTTTGCTATTTTTGTTTCCATGTTCAAAGTATGCCTGTCTGCTACCCTGTATACCAAGTCTAGTGGCATCTGAAACATGGAGATGTAGTTCTCGCCTAAGCGATGACAGGTGCTCAAAATTGGAAACCGTTGGCGAGGCTGAATACCGATTCAGTGCCTCGTCCACCCTACGCTGCAGGTCAGATACCCCGTCTCCCAGTTCCGCCTTTACCGCCGCCACAGCCGAGATATACTGACCCCTGCTATGAGCCTTGGAGGCGTCCCAGGTCATCTCCAGAGAAGCCGACCCCGCATTGTGCGCCCAATATTCCCCCAGGGGGGAGAGAACTCTGTCGTGGACAGCATCGTTGTTGATCCAATGGGGTTGCAACCTCCAAAGGGCATTGTTCCGCGACCTGGTGGTCCTAATGGTCAATTTAAGGGGGTGATGGTCAGAGAGGCCAGAGGGGAGATAACATGCCTCTTGAACGTTAGCCAGCATGGTGGAATTAGCAAAAGCCAGATCAATGCGGGAGGAGGTTGGAAACGTGGTCGAAAAACATGAGTACGTTCTATCTTGGGGATGAAGCCACCTCCATGCCTCCTGGAACTCCGTGGCCTGAGCCCACGTTCCGAGATCAGAGTTAAAATTGGATTGGGGGGAAGGCCTGTCCAGGTCACGGGACAGCGTAGCGTTAAAATCTCCCATGAACAGAACCTGCGCTGGGCAATGCGGAGCCAGCCTCTCATAGAGAGTGTACAGAGTCTGTATCTGACTGGGGGGAGGCAGATAGACATTCACTATGACATACTTTTGGGTATATACACTCAGAACTACCATAACGAATTTTCCCTGGGGGTCCAGATGAACATCGTGAATCACACACGGTACACGTTTGCTAATCAGGATAGACACCCCACGAGAATATGAAGAGTAGGTCGCATGAAGCGCCCTCTGCACCCAGGGCTTCTTCAGAGCCAGAACCTTGCTGCCGGTTAAATGTGTCTCCTGCAGTAGCACTATGTGGGGATTATGCATTTTCAGATATTGGAATAAGAGTGACCTCTTAAACTTCAAGTTGAGCCCCCGAACATTCCACGACAGAACGGTCAGGAGCTCAGCATCCGGAGGAGCCATCAAGGAACACCAGGGGGAAATAGAAGCAGGATGAGACCATTAACCCGACACATATAAGTAAACACAGCATTGGCACACCTATTCAATAGGGTCAGAGACCCATAAGGTAATTGAGCAACACAGTAATTATCTGGACCTTCATAACAGTTAAACCCTCCTCCCCAGAACATAAAACACCCTACCCAAACACCATACAAACCTAGCATCAAGGGCCAAAAAAAGAGGGGCCCAAGAGCCATAAAAACTGATGCAGGGTTTTGTCCCATAACTGAGAAAAACATGAAATCTTTAGGTCACTGTGACCCCAAGAAGTCGGCCCTTAGGACCGCAGGTGAGGGGGAAGTTTCCGGGGAAGTCCGCCTCAACTCTGGGTGGGGGTCCAAGGTGTGGAAAGGGGAACAACTTGGGTCACCTTGGTTCATGAGCGAGGCAGTTCGGTAGTTGCTGTTGGAGCTCCTTAGGCAGGAGTGAGTGGAAGTTCAATCAGCCGAATGAACATTTATGTAGATGGAACAAAGGTGGAAGCCAGCAGGGATAAGCAGGATTGGGGGGCACAGAAGGGGGCAGTGCTGGGATTCATCGGGAGACAGGAGAGATGTTCATTGATGGGATCGTTGATGCACATCTGTTCCCTGCCGGGTGAATTTCACCATTGGTCCTCGGTTTTATATAGTTAACGGGCGTCTAGCCACGCCGCTGCCGCCTCCGGGGTGTCAAAGAAATGAGTGTCGCTACCGTCGGTGATGCGCAGTCTGCTGGGATACAACAGGCCAAAGCGTATTCCCCTCTCCCGGAGCCGGCGTCTCACATCAGTGAAGGACTTGCGACGCTGCTGTACCTCCTGAGAGAAGTCTGGGAAGAAAAGTAGTCTGGTATTCTCATACTTAATTTCAGGCATGGCTCGTGCCGCCGCAAGAATGCGGTCCCGGTCTTGGTAGTTCAGCATTCGTAGCAGGAAGGGGCCCCAGGTCTCGGAGGGAGCGGCGGAACCCTGTGGGCTCTTTCAACCACAAAGGTAGATGTCGGGGCACCCAGGTCAAACAGGGTGGTCAGTAATTGCTCAGTAAATTCAGCAGGCCTAGGGCCCTCGGCCCTCTCGGGCAGTCCAATAATGCGGATGTTGTTCCGCCTGAGGCGGTTCTCGGTGTCTATTGCGCGCTCCTGCAGCGCTTTCACTTGAATTTGGAGGGCCCGTATCTCCCTGGAGTCCGACCGGACCGTATCCTCCACCACGGAGACCCTGTCCTCCACCTCTGCGATGCGAGAGCGAAATTTATCCATATCTTGACGGAGAAGACCGACATCCACTGTCAAAAAATCAATCTTAGATGTCAGAGTTTCCTTACAGGATGTGATGGCTGCCAGGATCTCCACTCCCGTGGGTGGCGCCGCCACCCCCGACTCCGCAGCCCTCTGTGTATTGGCCGCCATCCCAGCCGAGGATCGCCGTGGAGACGAGACAAATGCTGACGGGGGTATGTGAGGGGCCTTCGGTCCCTTATTTGTGGAGTAGCGGGTCTTAGGGCGGCCCATCCAAGCCTTACCCCAAGATTAGGGAAAGTTCAGGGGGGGGGGAGGGGTTCGTGGGCAGGGGGCTCAGTCCAAAAGGGGAGGATGGAGGCCACAGCAGTGACAGGGTGGAGAGGTGCAGGAGCGGGGCAGCCCCCCCCCGCAGTATTGTGAAGCAGTCAATCACCCAAGGATCCCAGGAGGAGGGGAGGTATACCTGTGTCCGGTGGATGGGGCCGGTACTGGAGGCCGGAAGATGGCCGCGGGCTGCAGGCGTGGGTGCGGTGGAGCAGCCCTCCGAGAATCGTCGGATGCACTGCCAACCCCCCCCCTGCACGGATGGTGGCTCAGGAGGACGTGACTGTCCGCTGCGCGTCCCGCGGCACAAAGAAATAGAGGACGGAGGCTGCTGAAATTGCGGTAGGCCGCAAGATGGGTGTAGGCCGCGGGCCCGGGTAATCAGCTTCCCGAGGCCCCCAGGCGGTCGCAGCGCAGGTCCGGAGCACCCTCCCCACCACTGGTGCCCTCGGTGTGCGTGGATGAGGCACCTCCAACCCCGCGAACCACGGCAATTGAGTCCAGAGGCTCAGAGAGTGACAGCAGGCCGCAAGATGGCGGCGGGTCCCGGGAGCACAGAGCCAGCCGCGAGTCCCGGTATCGGCACGATCGGGTGACCAGGGACGAAAATACAGGTTGTGGCCGAGGCAGAGGACTGTCAGGAACCCGCAGGGTAAGTTTGAGGGCTCACCCGGGCGGTGGGAAGGCAGGATGGCAGCAGATTAGGTCAGGATGTGTGGAGCTCCTCAGCAACACGTCTTCCTTGCTCTACATCCCCCCATTGCCCCCCTCTTTAAGCAGAAGTTGCATAGTTTGCAAACTAATCCTGGATTGGCCCCCCTTCCACATTAATTCCCTAAAAAGGGATCTTAAACCACTTTTGGTGTATCCAGGTCGGGGAGTTGTGGAACAAATATAGGATCTGCGGTAGCCATATCATCTTTATTAGGTTGCAAAGCCCAGCTACAGATAGAGGGAGTCGGTCTCAAATGTCTCTTCTTTGTTTTAATTTGAGTAGTAATGGGACTATATTATTGTTAACGTACTGGTTTCAGAAATACCTCAGGCCTCTCTATCTCCAACACAAAATTTAACACAACTATTTATCCTACATAGGGCACATTACACACCAGAGAAATTATTTAAATGGAAATGTAGAGATACAGACCGATGCCCTAGATGTAAAGGAAGAGGAGCCAATCTAATACACATGATATGGAGATGCCCTAAACTTCATCGCTATTGGTCTGGGGTGGTATCTATGATTAATAGTGTATTTGAGAGTGGGATCCTCATGGAGCCTGGGGGTTGTCTTCTGGGTATACTGGATGAATCGAGAATCCCAGTGGATTATATCGTTTCAAGAAATAGAAGTCTATTCCAGGCTCGTAAGCTTATTGCACAAAAGTGGCTATCACCATACTCACCCACTGTAGAAGAGTGGAAAATACAAGTAAGGGAAACGGTAATCAAAGAAAAGTATATTTTGAGGTTGCCCGGGGAAATTTGAAAAAAATGGAGAGGGTGGTGTGATATCTTGGAGGTATGAGGGAGGGGGGATGGGTGAGTAAAGATGGGAGAGGAGGGAGACCATGGGAGCTAGGGGTAAGGGGGATGCAATTTGTGTTGTGTTTTTTTTTTTTTCCTCTCAATGCGGGAATGGGTTGTATGTTGTATTTGGTGTTTTTGATGTTTGCATGTAAAAAACAAAAACAAAAAGATGATTTGATTTAAAAAAAAAATGTACTGGTTTATGTCGCTCATGATCCAGACCCCCAAGTATTTCAGTTTTGTAACTACTTTTAGTTGGGAAGTTCCAGGCGATGTCTGGGCACCAAGTGGGTCAACCGGTAGCAAGGCCGATTTTTCCCAGTTGATAAGCTCGAAAATCGTCCGAACTCCCCAACCATTTGCATCACTGTATTTAAAGCAGAGGTCAACCCTGAAAAAATGTTTACACTAAAATTCATAAAGAAAAAATAAATAAATTTATACTCACCCGAAATGCCCGTTGCTATGCGGAATTCCCCTAATCTGCCTCTAATGTGCCTCTTCCTTATCCTCTGATTGAAAACTTCCATTTCCTCTTCTTGTGAATGGGGAGCGGTGCCTTCTGGGAACTGTGTGTATCCCAGGAGGCAAGCCGCCCATTCACAAAGCGCCGTGCGAGTGGCGCATGCGCAGTAGGAAACGGGCAGTGAAGCCATAAGGCTTCACTGCCTGTTTCCCTTAGTCAGGATGGAGGAGCCGGGATCTGCCAGCAGCGATCGATCGCCGTCGGGGGACCGACATCGCGGGCGAGTAGGACAGGTAAGTGTCCTTATTAAAAGTCAGCAGCTATACTGTTAGTAGCTGCTGACTTTAAAAAAAATAAATCTGGGTGGAGCTCCGCTTTAATGAAGATTCAACATCTCCTAAGAAGAACAGGACATCGTCCGCAAACAGTGCTATCCTGTCCTCCTCTGACTGCCTTCGGAACCCCTGTATGCCTGTCCTTAGTCTAGTCATAATTGCCAGTGGCTCCATAGCGAGGGCAAGCAATAAAGAGGACAGGGGACAGCCCTGTCTCGTCCCTCTCTCCAGCTATAACTGTTCTGAAAGCTCATTGTTTATTTTTATTTTCGCATGTGGTTCGTTATATAGTAATTTGACCCAGCTAATGAAAGAGGGGCCAAATCCGAAGCTCTCTAGCACCCTCCATAAATACTCCCACTCTAGGCTGTCAAATGCCTTTGCGGCATCTAAGGCCAGCACCGCTCTAGAGCCTTCATTATCTGTTGGAATCTGCATATTTAGGAAGACTCTTCTAATGTTAATGCTTGTTGACCTGTTTGGAATAAAACCCGACTGGTCGGGGTGTATAAGATTCTGGATACACCTATTTAGGCGAATTGCTAGCACTTTGGCTAAAATCTTTACATCGGTACATAATAATGAAATTGGACGGTAAGAAGAAGTGTCCAATTGATCTTTCCCCTCCTTTTGGATTACAATAATAGTCGCTTCCGACATTGAGGTGGGAAGTCTCCCGTTGGTTAATGCCCCCTCCAATGTCTTCAGCAGTTCAGGAAGCAGTATTTCACCATATCGTTTGTATATTTCTATTGGGAGCCCATCTGGGCCTGGTGATTTTTGGCTGGGCATCCCGGCCACTGCCTGCTGGAATTCCTCTAAAGTAACTGGTGACTCCAAGTCTGATTTGTCCTTCTCTGACAGGGTCGGGACTATTATTCCCTGAAAGAAAGCGTCCATGCCTCCACTCTCATCTCCCCTCTTGGATTTATACAGAGATTTGTAGAATTCACTAAATGTGTGCATTATCTCTGACGCATCAGTAGAGATCTCTCCGCTTGATGTCCTGATCGCTGCAACGTTAGAGGAAGGGGTATTGGATCTAATGAAAAGGGACAGTTTGCGGCCCACTCTCTCTCCTTCTCCAAATTGGCTCTGCCTCTGGAATATTTGTCTATTCTCTGTCCTTCTTATAGTGGCTATTCTATAAACTTGTTGCTTATCCAGCCATTCCCCCTGCCTAGTCGGAGTCGGGTCCTCAATGTAGCGCTTCTCTGCCTGTATCACCTTGGTTCTAATGTCTATTTCCCACTCCCTGGATTCCCCTTTTACTCTTGCTACCTGTTGGATCAGAAGGTCCCTTAGATAGGCCTTCAAAGAGTCCCAGACCACTCCAGCCGGCGCCGAGCCTGTGTTAATTTGTACAAAATCATTCAATCTATTCACCAGTTCTCCAGAATTACCAATCAGTTCAAGCCAGCACTGGCTAATTTTCCATTCTCTTTGATAGGCTTTGTCCCCGGTCTTTATTGTCAACACTAACGGAGAGTGGTCTGAGACTCCTCTTGGGCGTACTCTATCTTCTTCACCAAAGCTGTCACTTCCTCGTTGCCCAGTGCCATATCGATTCTGGAAAGAGTGAGGTGAGAGCTGGAAAAACAGGAGTATTGCGGTTCCTGTAGGATAACGCATTCGCCATATATCCCTTAACCCCATTTCCTCCAGGAACCGAGCCAGCTGACCCTCACTTGGTGTATTAGGCCTGTTCCCCGAAGGGAATCTATCCAGGCTCCTATCTAGGACTTCATTATAGTCTCCCACCGCGATTACAGGGGTTCCTGTTTTGTCCAGTGTGAACTCTAGCAGTTTATATAAGACCTCGAACTTAAATGGGGGGGGAATATAGATATTAGCCAACACATATGGTCTATTCTCGATAGAGCAAAACAAGAAAATATACCGGCCTTGCTCATCGATGCGACTCTATCTACAGTAGAACGCCACTCCTCTCCCAACTTTTATGCTCCCTTCCCTTGAATAGGAGGAGTGGACCGAATGGTATTGGGATTGGAACTTCCGACTGCCCAACTGAGCCACAGTATCCCTAGTCAAATGTGTCTCCTGCAGGCAGAGCAGCCCAGGCCCCCTCCCCTCCAATGCCAACATAACCGTGGCTTTTTTAATTGGGTCCCTTAAGCCTCGTACATTCCACGAGCTAATACTAAATGTCTTATCCTGCATGAAAAAATATAAAAATTTATGAAAACAAGTCAGGAAACATACAAATAGCCGATCCAAAAATGTCGCTCTCTTCCCTCCACCCCAAGTACCCTCTCCAGCTAATGTCTCCCTCCCTACCCTCATCGCCCTCCCTGTTCTTCATTTGTGATAACTGTAGTGCTAATATTCGTGGTGTGTACACTTTACCACACATCCTAACCCCGTCCCTTCCTCTGGCCACCTCCCCCCCCTGCCCAACTGGGCTTCCCCATAGGGCTTCACCTGTGACCTCCCCATACCCCCCTCGCCATACCCTCCTCACATTCCAAATCAGTGACAATAGGCATTTTGGTGTATAGTGTAACTGGTGTGGGAGCCCCATATGCTCCCTATTTGTCACTCTTACATTCATCAACCTCCCCCAAACAAGAAGTGGGTTCCCCCCTCCCCCACTCCCTTAATTTAAATCACTGCACCCTTCTATTAATTTAACAGTGTTGTTCTGGTGAGCAAAAGATCATGTAGTGTTCCACTTGGTAATAGCGCCCGTGGAAGGGCTAATCAAGTGACATTGTTATATGGTTTTTGTGGTGATCAAAACAAATAAAGTAAAAAAAAAAAAAAAAGAAAATCCCTTAGGTCGAGGAACAAAAAAAAAAACAGAGGGATTTACAGTTCTTTCCTATTGTCTTCCAGCCATTGTGCCACTTCAGCCGGTGTACTAAAGAAAAAAGTCCTGCCCAATGCTGTCACTCGTAAACGAACTGGATACAGCAGAGCATATACAACTTTGTGTTTCTGCAAAGTGCGTTTGATTGGTATGAATTCGGCTCTGAGCTTCTGTCGATCTGGAGAAAAATCAGGGTATAGTGAGACTCTAACCCCTTTGTACATAATGTCCCCCATCTGTCTGGCTTTTTGAAGCAAGATCACTTTGTCATTGTAGTTAAGGAGCTTCAGGAGTAGCGCCCTAGGGTGCCCGCCTGGTTGCGGGGCTTTAAAGGGAACTCTATGGGCTCTTTCACTTGAAAAAAGTGGTGTAAAAATAGTGGGCCCAAAAATGTCCCTGAACCACCCCTCCATGGATGCTATGGGGTTGAAGCCCTCACTCCGCTCTGAAAGACCAATCACTCTCGCGTTGTTTCTACGGAGTCTATTCTCGATTTCATTGAGCTTGGCCGCCTGTATACCCGTTTGCTCCTGTAGCCCTTTAAGTTCACGTTTTAACGGGTACAAGACATCCTCAACTACACTTAATCTCTCTTCCAGAGCGGCAGTCCTTTCCACAGTCTTGCGCAATTCCTGGTTCATTGAGAATAATTCCTCCTTAATATTCTTTAGCTGGTTATCAAGACTAATCATAGAGTCCTTACAAGCATTGACCGCACACAATACGTCTCTCAATGTGGGCTCCTCCTCCAATACAGGGTTAGCCGCAGTGGCGGTCCCAGGCATCATAGGCATTACAGGTACAGATACAGTTCCAGACACTTCACCCACAGGCCCTTTAGTACTCACGGATTTTGCGCCAGTTGTGTTGGTTGATTTAGAGGCTGCTGGGCCCTGGCACTTCCTGTCTGATGAAGACCCCACCTGGGTCTTAGCTTATGTTGCTGCCTGTGAGTGGCCCCCCTTTGTGGGTGACTGGGATGTTGTGTGTGCAAAGCGCTCTAGCTTGGCCGCTGCCACCTGGTTCCCCTTCTCCTTCTCTTTGGCAGATCGTGTTATTTGGGCTCCCTCCTGAAGTGGCTGCTCCTCAGCCCCTCACTTCCTAGATGTGGTGGACATGGTAAATGTTCAAAAACTTTGCTAGAGCTGTTATTGAGAGGGGGGGGGGGGTTAAGCCTCCTGCCAGGTTACTCTGTGTCTCCTATGGTTCCTTCTGTAGTCCATGTATAAAAAGATATTTCCGCGCTACTATGAGATGATGAGATATTGTTACAACTACTACTAAACACTGGAAAAGGTAAAGACCATAACCTTAATGAGAGTGGTGTATAGAAAATAGTGCTGAGCTGTTGCGATTGACTCTAGGTCAAAATAAGAAACTTAGTGCTCCAGGAGTGTACAAATAGTACTAAAAGTGGAACAATAAAGGGCAAATAAGCAAAAGGAAGACTCATGACATCAAAAAGTCAACAAGTGCAGAAGCAATGTTGAAGTGCAAGTGCAGATAAAAAATACTGAAATGTAATAATAGGCCTACATAGCCAGAAAGTGCTGAATAGCAAAATATAAACTTGACAGTAGGTATCACAATTGATATGTTGATAAATTAATTCAATGCCTTAATATACTGGTACGGCGTATTGCTAACCAGCAAGTACTGAAGTAACGGTAAAGTGCAGATGTGCAAAAATTGTGACAGCAAAATAAATCTTACACATATAAATGCTAAAACCTTGAAAGCAATCCAAAAGCAAAGCTATCCAAAAGCAAAGCTTATTGCATTGCCAACCAGCAAATGTTGGAGCAATGGTACAGTGCAAATGTGGAGAGTTGTAGTATCAAATATTCCTTGTACAACTAAAAACAAAGTGCAACTTTTTCATGCAAAAATAGTGACTTGATATATTCCAAAGTGATGAACGTACAATAAAAAAGTGATTCGAATAAAAAAGTCCAAATTGGGCAAAAAATATTGGAGTGATAAGTGCTGGGGTTAAGTGCTGGAGGGTGTTTATTCTATAGTATTCCACACTGTGAGTGATCCTCTATTGGTGAATAGATGGCCTCTTACCTCACTGCTGTGAGGTTACAGCATATATGTAAATCCTGTGCTAATCTGGCCTGGTACTGCATGGATCCTTAAAGTATAGGTGTATGGTGCCTGGATATGTTCACCATGGGCTCCTCTCTGAGGGGTATGGGGTCTCCAGTTTGGCATACATGCGTTTTGGCAGGGAAGAGAAATGAAGGAATTCCCAATATGGTGTAGTATGTTTTGTAAAAACTCGTTTTTAATAAATAATAAAAAAAAGGTACTCACATTACAAAAGACGTTTTGTGCAAAACAAATATGAGCGCCAAGCTCGTCCGCGTCACCTCCGGTGCCTGTAGTGTCCCTACGCGTATCGTCACTGATCACGTGACTTCGTGACTTGATACGCCGTACCAGTATATTAAGGCATTGGATTAATTTATCATATCAATTGTGATACCTACTGTCAAGTTTATATTTTGCTATTCAGCACTTTCTGGCTATGTAGGCCTATTATTACATTTCAGTATTTTTTATCTGCACTTGCACTTCAACATTGCTTCTGCACTTGTTGACTTTTTGATGTCACGAGTCTTCCTTTTGCTTATTTGCCCTTTATTGTTCCACTTTTAGTACTATTTGTACACTCTTTGGAGCACTAAGTTTCTTATTTTGACCTAGAGTCAATCACAACAGCTCAGCACTATTTTCTATACATCCTTCTGTAGTCCGCTTTGCTCCCTTTCCCTCTCCCATCCAGGATCTAGCCATCTTGCCTCAGTGGTATGGATTCAAATGCCGCGCCAGCAAAGACTATGCTGTCTGTATTGAGATCCCGCGGTCCCGCAGGATCTCGCGAGATTTCGAGCTGGTCTGCGTCTAGCACGGCTACACAGCTTCGGTTCTCTGCCCGGGCTAAGGGGAGCAGGGCCACTTCCAGTTCTGAGGCCCGTCTCTTTGCCAGCTATGCCAGCCGCACAGCTCTCCAAGGAAGACAGGGGGTCCTTTGTCCACCGATCGGACCTCACAGCGGCTCCAGGCTCCCAGGCACGGCAAGTGTTTCCAGGGCAGAAACAAACAGGGAGCGGAGAGGAGACACCTCACACGCTCACTCACACGCCAACCCTTGCATCCGGTCACGCCCCAAAGATCTTTTTTCTCTTCCGTTCATGGACGGACACAGCAGCATCTTGACATATGGGTATTATTGACTAGGCAGAAACACAGCATGTTAAGTGTTAAAACACATCACACAGTACAGTACCGCTAAGGGGGCAGTCCCCCTGGGTGCATCCCCTCTCCCTGCATCTTGCAGCTCAGTTTGTTTCTGCCTAGCTTAGGAGAATGACATGGCTCCCTGTGGGCCCATGTGGCCTGGGGATTTTTTTAAATTTTTAAATTTTTTATTTTTGATCCTGAGATCTACTATCAACTGCCAACTGGGTGACAGGCTGGATCCTCAATCCTTGTAGTCTCCCCAGTTCGGCCATCGAGCGTGTGCCGGCCTTTTAGCTACGCGCTGGGCCGTCCACGACATGCCCCGTTGCTCCAGGGGTGGCCGGTGAGCTATATGCTACGGGGCACACATATGACCGGGCTTTATGTCCGTGTCACAGTGTGCCGGGCCGACAGCCATGTCGTAACCGCGCGGACGTTGGGTCTGTCTGGAATGCCTTCAGCTGGTCCTCGCAGGACGGGTAAGTACTAGTTCCCCTGCTCCGGCAGGGCGGTACGGCTGGGCATTCCTGGGGAGGTCGATAGAGGGTTCTACCCTTCCTTTCCTCTCTCCCTTCATCCCCTCCTCCCTAGGCTCTGGGAAGCTAGGATGGCTGTGATTCGGGGGTCCACCTGGGGGGGCTCCATCCTAGGGCTGGGGGCTGCGTGGCGGGTCTGCTCTCCGGGGGGTGCTGTCTGGGTGCCGTGTGTGGGGGGGGGTCCCGGGTGTTCGCTGCCATTATGTGCTGTTTGTGCTTGTTTTTTTATTTCACTTGCGGCCGCCATTTTGGCTGTGCCCAGCGCTGTTATACATTCGTCGTGGCCATTTTCTTGTAGCCCGCGCGCTCTGCTTACAGAGCGGCGGGTCGGCAGCCATTTTGGGTGGTGTTTTGGCCTCTAGTGGCCAGATTCTCAGCGCGAACTGTTCCAGCACACTTCCTGAGGGACGGCACGGGACAGCAGCTTAGGAGGCTTAGGCGGACGGCAGCTGTGCGGTACCTGCTCCGGGAGGTGAGTCCTCTGGGGGGTCCCTCGTCTCTCTGCAGCAGCTAGGAGGGTGGTCCGTGTGTCTTGCCTTACGTCCCTAGGGGTGTCAGGCGGGTGGGTCAGCATGGCGTCGGAAGCGGACGCCTCTTCCCCAGACATATCTGAATTGGCAACTGGTGCCCCTGCACCTGCTATTTCTGTGGACGCTATGTCGGCGGTCCTGGAGGCCTTTGTTGCCAGGGTGGAAGCGGCGTGTGGACAAAAAGGGGGTAAAAAGCGTCCCCTCCCCCGCCATCTTCTGGGGATACTTCTGATGCAGAATCGGGCCCAGCTACTGCTCCTGGCCCTGATTCTGATGTGTCAGAGGATACGGACCTCGACCGTGTGGACAGTGAGGATGACTCTGGCTCAGGGTCAGCGCATGATAGGGAGCTTGTAGGAGCACTTATCACTGCGGTGCGGGATACTCTGAAAATGGAGGATACGGCAGAGGCGACAGGGATGTCGGTCCCTTTTGGATTCCGTAAGCCGGCCCGCACTGCTAATGTGTTCCCTTCTATACCTTATCTGGATAAACTTTTGTACACGGAATGGGATCGGCCGCAAAAGGTTTTTTCACCCCCAAAATGTTTAGCGGTCCGTTATCCTTTTGAGGAGAAATTCCTGAAAAAATGGACTTCTCCCCCTGTGTCCAGACTGAACAAGGTGACCATGATACCTGTGGAAGGGGCTCCTGCTTTCAAGGACCCTGCAGACAGGAGGGCTGAGGCAGTGGCCCACTCCCTGTTCACGGTGGTGGGGTCAGCGGTGCGACCGGTCGTGGCCAGGGCTCTAGTGTCAGACACTTACTGAATGGGCAAAACTGTTGCTCCAGGGGTTGGAGGAGCATCAGGCTCCCCCGGCCTGTGTGGCACTGGCCGAACAGTTGGTGAAGGGCCTTGAATTTGTTTGCGAGTCAGCCATCGATATGTTGCCCCTGCTCTCCAGAGCCTCGGTCTATGCGGTGGTGTTACGCCGCCTGGTCTGGCTTAAGTGTTGGTCCGCGGACCAGTCTTCTAAGAAGGCCTTGGTGGACTTACCCTTTAAGGGTGAAAGACTTTTTGGGGCCTCTCTGGATGACATTATAAAAGATGCCACGGGAGGTAAGAGCACTCTGCTCCCACAATCCAGTAAGGGTAAGGAGCCTTGCCGTAGGCAAGGGCCCTCATTTGCCGCCCACAATCGTTTTTATCGTCTGCCCGGTGCTGCAGGTAAGCGCTCCCAAGCCGCTAAGACGCCTGCTGAAGGGCAAAAGCGTCCCTGGTTCCGCAAGCCCAACAAGCCTGCGGACAAGTCTGCGTCCACATGAAGGTCTGCCCCCGCTAGACGCTCAGGTGGGGGGCCGTCTTCGCGAATTCGCAGCTCGGTGGACATTTCTGCTCTCCGACCGGTGGGTTTGCGAAGTAGTTTCCTCGGGGTACAAAAAAAAATTCTCTCTTGCCCGCCAAACAGATTTTTTCCATCCAACCTCCAGCTTCCTCCGAGTCGTCGGGAGGCCCTGTTTGGGGTAGTTTAGGATTTGCTGGTACGGGGGGTGATCGTTCCTGTCCCCTTAGAGGAACGGTTTCAGGGGTTTTACTCCAATCTGTTTGTGGTCCCCAAGAAGGAAGGGGTCCGTCCAGTCCTGGATCTCAAGGCCCTCAATTGCTTTGTGAAAGTGCAAAGATTCAGGATGGAATCAGTCCGCTCTGTCGTCGCTGCTCTCCATCCGGGGGATTTTCTGGCGTCCTTGGACATCAAGGACGCATACTTGCATATCCCCATATGCTCCAGGCATCAGAGATTTCTGCGCTTTGCGGTCGGGGAAGACCACTATCAATTTGTGGCTCTCCCCTTCGATCTGGCTTCGGTGCCGAGGGTATTCACCAAGGTGCTCGCCCCGATTCTGGCCTTGCTGAGGCAGTGTGGAATCGCTATTGTAGGCTACCTGGACGACCTTCTTCTGAGAGCCTCTTCAAGCTCAGAATTAGAGGAAGATGTGTCTATCACCTGCCAGACCCTTCGAGAATTCAGTTGGGTGCTAAATATTCAGAAGTCGGTGTTAGTGCCGTCTCAACGTCTAGAATACCTGGGGCTGGCCCTGGATTCCTCAGAGGCGAGAGTTTTTCTTCCCATGGAGAAGCTGCAAACTGCGGGCTGCGGTGCAGCGGTTGACATCCCAAAAATGGTCATCGTTCCGCTTTTGCATGCAAGTCCTGGGTCTCATGGTAGCCTCCTTCGAGGCGGTGCCGTATGCTCAATTTCACACTCGAGTGTTACAGAGGGAAATTCTGTTGCATTGGGACAAATGCCCATCGTCTCTGGATTGTCAAATCTGGGTGAGCCATCTGGTCAGGACCTCCCTGGTGTGGTGGCTGACGTCTCTGACCCTTCGGGCCGGGAAGTCGTTCCTTCCGTTTCACTGGACGGTGATCACGACGGACGCAAGCCTCTCAGGCTGGAGGGGAGTATGGGGAGTTCAGTCAGCCCAGGGCCACTGGACTCAGGAAGAATCCCGCCTGCCGATCAATGTCCTAGAACTTCGGGCGATCAGGCTATGCCTCTCTGAGTGGTCTCAAAGACTACAAGGTCATCCAGTCAGGATCCAGTCGGACAACGCCACAACGGTGGCGTATGTCAATCATCAGGGAGGAACAAGAAGCCCGGCTGCAGTGGCGGAGGTCGCTCACATCCTGAGGTGGGCAGAACGGAGCGTGCCGGCTCTATCGGCCGTGTACATTCCGGGTGTACAGAACTGGCAAGCGGACTACCTAAGTCGCCAGACGCTGGACCAAGGAGAATGGTCGCTTCACCCGGACGTGTTTCAGCTTCTGTGTCGGAAATGGGGCACGCCAGTCGTGGATTTCCTGGCGTCGCGACTCAATCGGAAGGGGTTGAGGTTCATGGCCAGGTCAAAAGACCCTTGAGGCAGACGCATCAGACACGTTGGTGGTGCCGTGGGGTCAGTATCGGCTGCTTTATGCCTTCCCTCCTCTGAAGTTTCTTCCGGGTCTACTCCGCAGATTGGAGGCCGAAGGGCTTCTGATGATCCTGATTGCTCCAGATTGGCCTCGTCGTCCCTGGTACGCCGACCTAGTGCGTCTGGTAGCGGATGTTCCTTGGCGCCTGCCACTGCAAGAGGACCTTCGGTTGCAAGGTCCCATATTTCATCCTGCTTTACAGTCGTTGGCTTTAATGGCATGGCTATTGAAAACCAGGTGCTAAGGGACCGAGGTCTGTCGGACTCTGTGATCTCTACCATGCTGCGGGCACGGAAATCAACCTCCCGGAAGATTTACCATCGTACGTGGAAAGCCTACATCTCTATGTGTGAGGAGATGAGGTGGCATCCGCGTGCATATTTGATTTCCAGGATCCTGCTGTTTTTACAGCGTGGAGTGGACCAGAAACTCGCCTTAAGTACAATTAAGGGGCAGATTTCGGCCTTGGCTGTTTTTTTCCAGCGACGCACTCTCTAGTGCATACGTTTGTACAGGGGGTTCGACATGTGGCCCCTCCGGTACGTCGTCCGAGCTCTGCGGGTGTACCTGTCTGCGACTGCTCTGTTCCGGAGATCGGATTCACTGTTCGTGTCGGTGGCTGGTCCTAAGAAGGGTCTGGCGGTCTCGTCGGCCACCATCTCTAGGTAGATCAGACAGATCGTGATTCAGGCCTATGCTCTAAAAGGGCGTGCGCCTCCCTTCCCGTTTACGGCGCATTCGACCAAGGCAATAGGTGCCTCTTGGGCTTTCCAACATCAAGTGTCTGTTTCCCAGGTGTGTAAGGTGGCGACCTGGTCGTCCATTCACACCTTCTCAAAGTTTTACAAGGTTGATGTGAGTGCATCTTCGGATGATTCCTTCGGCCGCAAGGTTTTACAGGCGACTGTTTAAGGTTGCAACTCCTCCGTTGAGGAGCTCTTTTTTGTTTGGGCTGAAGTTTGTTTTATGCTGTTTTTTCCCACCTCTCTTTTTTTTGTGACACTGCTGTGGGATGTCCCATATGTCAAGATGCTGCTGTGTCCGTCCATGAACGGAAGAGAAAATAGGATTTTTGTACTCACCGTAAAATCCATTTCTCTGAGTTCATGGATGGACACAGCACCCGCCCCTCCTTTTTTATGTTTGTACTGCTTTTTTACGAACTGAGCTGCAAGATGCAGGGAGAGGGGATGTACCCAGGGGGATGTGTTTTAACACTTAACATGCTGTGTTTCTGCCTAATCAATCTCCTAACAGGAGGATAACACCCATATGTCAAGATGGCCCTGTGTCTGTCCGTGAACTCAGAGAAATGGATTTTACGGTGAGTACAAAAATCCTATTTTTTTGCAGATACAGGTTAACTACATTTGGTCATGCCTATTTGTATAAAAAAAAGTTTAGTACATTGTTGTCTAGATGTGTTTGTAATTAGAATGAAATGCAAACTTGATTCAGTGTAAAGGAGAGGACACTCAGCAGCTGTTTACACATCTGGACTCTAGGAGCACTAGTGTGGGACACCAGAACAACCTTTTTAGGGTGTCCCACACAGGTGCTCCAGTGGATACTTGGGGTGTCTTCATGTGTGAAAATTGTCACAAAAAGGTAAGTATTCCAGCTTTGGTAAGGGAAAAAATCATGTCTTCAGCTTGGAACTCTGCCAAAACAGACAATTGTACCCCACTTCCAAACAATGTTTCATATTCCTATTTCTGGCCTCAAATATCTGTGTGCTAAGTATACCTTTTGTTTTATTCACATAGGGGAGAAAATAGTCGGGACATCTGAGGACACCAGGAACGCCACACCTCATGAAGAAGGGGAACTCAGCACATCACAACCTGAGGATGTGGAGGGAGGAGAGGTGGATGAAGTGGTCAAAATTGTGACCACAACAGGTCAGTGTCTGTCACCACAGCCTCAGGTAATATATGTATGCCTGCATATTTATAATACATGGTGTGTATTTTTATTTTAGGTGATGTGCTGGTTGTGGAAGAAGAATCTCCTCATTTCACCAGTGCAAGTGCACAAATCCTAATCCAGGACATAATGGTGTGCGATCGGGATTTAGACATCATAAAGCAAAAAACCAAGGATGTTGAACAAAAAATTAAGAACATGATTGATGTATTAGGGAGAATCTAAATAACAACAAAATACCACCATTTTGTTTTTTGTTGCCCAAATTCCCCAAAATTTTAGACGTTTTAAAAGCCAAATTTTGAAGATGCACACTGTGTGTCAACATGTGCTATCTGACATCACGGGATATCAATTTATGTGTTTTGTGGATGCAACCCCTTCCTCGCAACTCAAGTTGGTGAGAGGAAGGGGTTGCACCCCCAAAACACGTCCATTAATCCCCCATGATGGGAGCTAGCACATATTGACATTAGGTACAGGATCAGAAAGGAAATCCACATTTTGCCTCTCATTTTGTGTGCATCTTCAAAATTTGGCTTTTACAGGGGTGACATCACCCCATCTGATGAAGGCAAGATCAACACACTATACTGTCTGATATTGCCTTCAGTTTTTCGATGTTGAACTTTGTAAGTTCCAGAGTTCTGTATGTTATATTAAAAAATGCCTGTTTATGCAAAAAAATATTTTTTTTAATGTAAAACTTTATAAAACAAAGATGTTGTTTTTTGACCCAAAAATCTTATAACGCACATGGGAATGTGCACAGAGTAAAAAATGTTATACTCAACCATGTGTGGCTTCTTCTTTCAATGCTCAATACCAGTTTTTGTATTAAGTTGGTGTTTACAGTGGCAATGGGGGTTATTTAATAATGGAAAATCCACTTGCCACTACAAGTGCACTAGGAGAGCCTAGGAGACAGCTAAAAGAAACACAAGCAATAAATAAAATTCAAGATTTTATCAGATACATTTTTTTTTTTTATATAAAAAATTCAGAAATTTTCTGGCATAGCAATGGCCCCATACCCGTAAAATATTCAACATATTTTTGGCGCACTTCACGGCCGCTTTGGGGGGGCAAGCCAGGACGGCCAGCTTCCAAGCCCGTCAGGGGATTTGCAGGAAGTCCAGCCTCAGGCACTCTGCCTGAATTTAATGAGAGCAAAAACATTTGTACACATTTTAGGGGGGGGGTGGTTCTAGGTGAGTTTGGGACCCCAAAAAAAGCCTCTGGGACCCCAAAAAAAGCCTTTTTGGTGCACTTCACGGCCGCTTTGGGGGGGCAAGCCAGGACGGCCAGCTTCCAGGCCCGTCAGGGGATTTGCAGGAAGTCCAGACTCAGGCACTCTGCCTGAATTTAATGAGAACAAAAACATTTGTACACATTTTAGGGGGGGAGGGTTCTAGATGAGTTCGGGACCCCAAAAAAACCTCTGGCACTCTGCCTGAATTTTATGACAACAATAACATTTGTACACATTTTAGGGGGTGTTTAGGGTAAAGCACTACAATGGAGCTGACAAAATATATTGTTAAGTGACTAGGCTAGGTGTGTATGGGCCCAGTATAGCATGCTGGAGAAGTTAGTGAAGGCAAATATGCATGTAGGTAAAAAAAGGAGCATTAAAAGCTTACAGCAGGGGTCTCAAAGTACCGGCCCGCGGGCCATTTGCGGCCCGCGGACTGGTTAAAAATGGCCCGCAGGCCCGATCCAGGACGTCTTTTTTCACAGGCACCGCAGAGGGGGAGGCGCCGAAGAGCTTTACCTCTCCATCAGCTCTGTCCTCTCCGCTGCACACTGCCGCAGCCCAGAGAGAGAACAGAGCGGAGGAAGGATCCGCCCATTGCCCCGCCCACCTAGGCACTGACGATCAGAGCCCCGATCCAGGGTCCTGCTGCTCAGAGGGGGAGATTGTGTTCTCTGGGTGCCCTGTCACTAGGCCTCTGTGGAAGCCAGGAGGAGAGGACTCGGGAGCCAGACGATCCTGACTGCCAGGAGAGGTGAGTAAGGCAAAGTCCTTAGTGGGGTGAATGGAGTATTTTATGGAGTGTGGGGGGGGGTAATTGTGTAGTGTGGGGCTATTTGTGCAGTGTGGGGGGTATTTTATGGAGTGTGGGGGGTATTTTATGCAGTGTGGGGCTATTTGTGCAGTGTGGGGGGTATTTTATGGAGTGTGGGGGGATTTGTGCAGTGTGAGGGTACTTGTGTAGTGTGGGGGTTAATTGTGTAGTCTGGGGGTTAATTGTGCAGTGTGGGGGCTATTTTATGGAGTGTGGGGGCTATTTTATGGAGTGTGGGGGGTATCTATTGGAGTGTGGGGGGTATCTTATGGAGTGTGGGGGGTATCTTATGGAGTGTGGGGGTACTTGTGCAGTGTGGGGGTTAATTGTGCAGTGTGGGGGTTAATTGTGCAGTGTGGGGGCTATTTGTGCAGTGTGGGGGGTATTTATGGAGCGTGGGGGGTATTTTATGGAGCGTGGGGGGTATTTTATGGAGTGTGGGGCTATTTGTGTAGTGTGGGGCTATTTGTGTAGTGTGGGGGGATTTGTGTAGTGTGGGGGGATTTGTGCAGTGTGGGGGGTATTTTATCGAGTTTGGGGGGGTATTTGTGTAGTGTGGGGGGTATTTTATGGAGTGTGGGGGGATTTGTGCAATGTTGGGGGTAATTATGGAGTGTGGAGGGTATTTGTGCAGTGTGGGGGGGGGTAATGCTGGGGGTTATTAATGCGTTTGCTGACACCAGTGATGGGGGTTAATAATGCGTTTGCTGACACCAGTGATGGGGGTTAATAATCAATTTGCTGACACCAGTGATGGGGGTTAATAATCAATTTGCTGACACCAGTGATGGGGGTTAATAATGTGTTTGCTGACACCAGTGATGGGGGTTAATAATGCGTTTGCTGACACCAGTGCTGGGGGTTAATAATGTGTTTGCTGACACCAGTGATGGGGGTTAATAATGCGTTTGCTGACACCAGTGATGGGGGTTAATAATCAATTTGCTGACACCAGTGATGGGGGTTAATAATCAATTTGCTGACACCAGTGCTGGGGGTTAATAATCAATTTGCTGACACCAGTGCTGGGGGTTAATAATGTGTTTGCTGACACCAGTGATGGGGGTTAATAATGCATTTGCTGACATCAGTGCTGGGGGTTAATAATGTGTTTGCTGACACCAGTGATGGGGGTTAATAATGCATTTGCTGACATCAGTGCTGGGTATAGTATATTATTGCTGGTATAGTTTATTGTTTTTGAAGTTTTAAAAGTTTGCATGCGGCCCCCATGGGATATGAAAACTTGTCATGTGGCCCTCAGGCAATTTGAGTTTGAGACCCCTGGCTTACAGCATGCATGAGGACAAAGGGGACATTCACAGCATATTACAATCATGGTAATTAGGGAATGATGAAAGAAATGCAATACATTAGCATACATTAAATACATAGAACGTGATGTTAACCGCTTCAGCCCCGGACCATTTCGGTGGTAAAAGACCAGGCCACTTTTTACGATTCGGCACTGCGTTGCTTTAACTGACAATTGCGCGGTCATGCGACGTGGCTCCCAAACAAAATTGACGCCCTTTTTTTCCACAAATAGAGCTTTCTTTTGGTGGTATTTGATCACCTCTGCGGTTTTTACTTTTTTGCGCTATAAACAAAAAAAGAGCAACAATTTTGAAAAAAATTCAATATTTTTTACTATAATAAATATCCCCAAAAATTATATTAAAAAAAGTTTTTTTCTTTTCCACAGTTTAGTCCGATACGTATTCTTCTACATATTTTTGGTAAAAAAAAATCGCAATAAGCGTTTATTGATTAGTTTGCGAAAAAGTTATAGCTTCTACAAAATAGGGGACGGTTTTATGGCATTTTTATTAATAATTTTTTTTAACTAGTTATGGCGGCGATCAGCAATTTTTATCGTGACTGCGACATTATGGCGGACACTTTTGACTCCATTTTGGGACCATTCTAATTTTTACAGCGATCAGTGCTATAAAAATGCACTGATTGCTGTAAAAATGACACTGGCAGTGAAGGGGTTAACCACTAGGTGGCGCTGCAGGGGTTAAGTGTTTCCTAGGGAGTGTTTCTTACTGTTAGGGGGCATGGCTACACGTGACACGTCACTGATGACCGTTCCCGATAACGGTCATCAGTGACAGTGTCACTAGGCAGAATAGGGGAATGGCTTGTTTACAAAGGCATTCCCCTGTTCTGCTCTTGCCGACCCCAATCGCGGGCCGCCCGGGAACATTGAGTTCCCGGGACCCGCAGCCGCACTCGCTAGGCACGCACGCACCCGCTGGGGGGCAAATTTAAATGGACGTACCTGTACACTCATCTGCCTGCCCGTGCGATTCTGCCGATGTGCGGCGGTCGGCAAGTGGTTAAAGGAGTAAACTTACCTTAATATAGTCCTGCAGGACTTGTATGATGGCAGAACAGGTCTCTGGGATAATGATCCCTAGAGCCTGGGAGGAGATGCCTGTCGAGAACTTAAGGTCCTGCAGACTTCTCCCTGT
This sequence comes from Rana muscosa, assembly GCA_029206835.1. NCBI lineage: Eukaryota > Metazoa > Chordata > Amphibia > Anura > Ranidae > Rana > Rana muscosa. The sequence goes on from CM055120.1 coordinate 227,942,759, forward strand.
CGCCAAGTAGCGCAACGTGGTGACTAGCCTTTCCTCGGGAGTGATGGCTTGCTGCATGCAGGTGTCCTGCTTGGTAATATAAGGGGACAGCAAAGCCAACAGATGGTGAAAAACGGGGTCCGTCATCCGGAGATAATTCCTGACATCAGGATTATTCTCCTGGATCTCCCGCAGCAAAGGCATATGACAGAATTGGTCACGCTGGAGCAACCAATTCTTCGTCAATGAATTCCTCCTCACCCTGTTCATGGACTGAGCTTGAGTCAAAGCAAGAAGCCCAACACAAAGCCCCTGCACAGCACGAACTCTACGACGAGTACGTACCCGCAACATGGCTAGTAAACGGTCGGCTGGTCGGAACGAACTAACAGAACGCACTGAAGAACAGAAAGGCCTATGAAGAACGACCTGAAAATCAGAAACCAGCAGACAAGAACGCACTGAAAAACAGATACGAACTGACTACACGCACTGAAAAACAGATACGAACCCACAAGCACCAAATGAACAGCAGAAACTATCTGAAAAGCACAAAGGCTGAAAAGCGCGAATCGTCTCTCACCAAACTTCTACTAACACGAGATTAGCAAAAGCAGCCCAAAGGGTGTCGGCCTCGGAATGGAATTTCCGTTTTATAGTGCCGTCGTACGTGTTGTACGTCACCACGTTCTCGACGGTCGGAATTTGGTGTGACCGTGTATATGCAAGCTTGAGCGGAATTCCGTTGGAAAAACCATCCAAGGTTTTTCCAACGAAAAACCCAATCGTGTGTACGCGGCATTAGTGAGTAGAGAAGAGCACCTGGTAGTGTAATTGAGTTGAAAGCTGACATCACTCAAAAGGAGATGCATTTGGAAAGTTAGAGTCTGTGGCTAACAAGTGGACAATGGAAGCTTTTCAAAACTATCCACTGGGACATTGCTTTAGAGTAGACCAACCTTTTTCAACCAGGGTGCCTTGAGGTTTCTTCAGGGGTGCCTTAAACAAAATGCCTAAAATTTGACAAAAAATTGTATACAAGCCGGCATGTGGATGAAGCCTGCCTTTTAGTTACACAAAGCCACAGGTTTTCATTGTGCACCATCACAACCTTCTAGCTTAGGGTGACTAGACATCCCTGGTTTCCGGGGATTGAGGACACTGTCCCCGAACCACTTCTGTCCCCAGATTCAGGGGGGTGCCCATACTTATTGCTAACAGCCTAGCCATAGCAGGACATGCAGCAATGTCAATAGCCATCCAGCACAGCCAGGGATTGGTGGGCAAGCCAGGAGCGTCTGGCCGCAGTGACAATGAGAGTGAGTGGAGCTGTCAAAACCAAGCTGTGATGTCAGGGATGGGCGGGGCCAGTATGGGGAGCCCCGCCCCCTCTGTCAGATGTGCATAACCAAACAGCCAGCATTTATGCATTGGTGGACAGGGAGGAAGGTGGCAGCAATTGTAATTATTTTATATGTACCCACAGCGGTGTATAATTCAGGTTTATGCAGTAGTTACAATTGGTCCTGCCCCCCGTACCTTCTTCCCCGCTCACCAATGAATAAACACCAGCTATTTGTCTATGCACGGGCTGTCTGACAAAGGGGGCAGAGCTCCGAACATTGGCCTCGCCCATCCCTGACATCAGAGGTTGGACTTGACACTCACTCTCACTACTCAGGCAGTCTTAGGGCGCAAATCGGAAACCCTGGGGGTGTGTCTTGGATGTCCATATTAGAGATCAACATCTCTGTCCAGAATCCTTCCCTGGGGAGCTACCAGAGACCAGCTGTACCCACCTATCACTGCACCCAGGGCATAACAAATCCTGGAGAGAAGAGGGGGAGCAGTGCAGTCACCAAGCAGAGACCAAACTTCTGAAGGGAGCAGATTTGCTCACTCTTCTATCAAAACTTCATCTCAACTATCTGCCCTGCATAGTCCTCACAATCTCTGGAGCACACACAGATTGCATGCTGCATACCTAGGCATCTCCCTCCTCCTCAGACACTGTAAGGTTACTCAACTACCTACAACTGCTTTCTGTTAAGTAATGATGAACCAGAACAGTCTTTACACAAAATCCTGGCTGCACTTATGGCACCTCTCACAGAAGTTATTAATCCATACATCAATGGAAAAACCGAAAATAAAATTAAATAAAGGGGGGCAACCGCCACCACCCCAGATACCATGACATCGATTCTGAAGTACCATACTGCACACAATATTATGTATTCTAATATATTGCTAATAGAATTAAAATGTATAAAAAAACTAAAAAATGTGTATAACATCCATATCCAATATGTCAGTACACATGTCTCTTCTGCTCATACATATATGCATACATACATAGGTAAAATATATATATATATGTATATATGTACCCACACCCTCATGCCAATTAGATCACCAATGTTGTTTCCTAATTACCGGCTATTGGTCTTGAACCCCATAACCCTGGGTTATACACATTTTCTTATTTTTTATACATTTTAATTCTATTAGCAATATATTAGAATACATAATATTGTGTGCAGTATGGATCTTCAGAATCGATGTCATGGTATCAGGGGTGGTGGCGGTTGCCCCCCTTTATTTTATTTTATTTTCGTTTTTTCCATTGATGTATTGAATAATGAATATGTACTATATGATGATAGTAGTTCCATTTCTCCCCACTGGAGGGACGAGAGTACCATCTGCAATAATGATTTTTAAATAGTTTATCAGACGGTTTTAAATTGCTTTTTAAATAGCTTGTATATGTCGCAAACCTGTATATATGAGGTGCGGTATATATATATATATATATATATAATTTGTATTGTAATGTAATATTTAAAAAATTGTTCACTTTTTCAAATGAAAGGAATTTATCGCTTGTCAGCGATGATGTGTTTACAATTCAGACCATCACCATGGCAACTAGTAAAGCGATCTGCCGTCCTCTACAAAAGGGCACGCTGGTGGATCACATGCTACCCATGATTAAGTCACGTGCCAGTGACGTAACGCATAGGGGGGAAGGAGCCTAGTGACGCTCGCAGCAGCAGCAGTCTGAGTGAGGAGCACACTGGAAAATGAGCTGAACAAGCGCTGTTTGTTTCGGAGGATATGTGAGTGCAGGCCACAGCTGTTACAGGTTGTGTCTTGTGTATACTATATTGCGAAATTATCTGTTTCTTTCTTCTTTTAACATCTACATGGTAATGTTCCAGGATCGGGGATACATGTAAGAAGAAGGAGTCTGTCCTAGGAGTCATTCACTGCCAATTCTCATAGCGGTGTATAATAGGATTTTTGTCAATTGTATTGTTCAGTGGTCTATATGAATGTGGATTGGGGACAAGCTTCATAAAGGATTTGATACAGTCCACATTGGAATTTATGCTACCCTTGGACACATTACACATGAATTCTGTGGATTAGGGGCAATTTAACATTTTATTGTTTCCACTGCAGATCGGTTGTTTTTGCACGTAGAATTTGTTTGAACATTGTCACTTGTGCACTATAATTAGGTTGGTGTTTAGCGCATCATTAATTAGTTTAATTATTTAGACTCAAGGCCACAGTATATCCGGGCCTAAATGAGTCTATTTCTTATGTACCCTTTCTCAAGGGTTTTGCATCAGGTAAGACCAGTTAGGAATTCCTTTAGAGGATGAGAATGGAAGTGTAAAGAAAATTATAGAGAGACGTCCATTTCCGAGGCGGGAAGAAAAATCCTCCCCGGTACATATGGACATCTCTATATATATATAAAAAAGGATATATCTCTTTTAGAATTTCTTTAAGATAACCCTTTTTCTTCTCACCCTCTTTCCTACTGGTCTGTGTATCTTTTATTTATTTTTTGCTCACTCACGGCTCGCAAATCAATGTACCTGCTATATTGCTCATTAAAAAACCTTACAAAATTTATGTGAAATATGCAAATCAAATGAGGTTGTAAAATGATATCATCATTAAAGCATGCTCTCTGTAATTATTTCTAAACTTATGTAATAAAAAATGTCTCTTTTTGACAGATCCTATATGGACTGACAGTGTCTCCTCCATTCCGGCCCACAGGAGTTGATCCCAGGTTTTGCTCGGCTCCCCGGCACGGCAGGGAGACGTGCGAGACACGTATCTCCCCTATATGCCCCCGCAGTTTACTAATCCAACACTGTGGGGAGCCAGTACCATTCCGGGGGTGTTCAATGATCGGCGTCGGACGTATGAGTGACGTCACGTGCGTGCGCGGTGCCTATGTCACACGGTTGCAACAGAGGCGACGGCGGATGCTGGGGCTCCCATGCCCTCCGGAATGTCAAGGTGGCCACCTAGATGCCGCCATTCGGCAGCAACAATGGCCAATCTGGGGCAGAAGGGGGAGGCTCTGCACACCTGCTACCCTCCAATCATTAGTGATTGGAGGGTATTTAATAATTGCCCTCTATCAGTGGACCCTAGGCGATCCCTGGAAAGGACACAACGGCACACATCACATATGGATGGGTAAGTGCTGCTTTCAGCACACTGATAAAATTCATACCTCAATATCTAATACTAATACTAATTGACGGATACAACCTTTTAACCACTTGCCGATACGTTGGCAGAATGGCATGGCTGCGCAAAGTAACGTATATATACGTCACTTTGAATTTTGCGCCGTGCACGCAACCCTGCAGCGAGCTCCGTGCCCGCGGGATCCGCAGACTCGATGTCCGCTGGTGTCCCGCGATCGTGTCCCGGAGCTACAGAACGGGGGGATGCCTGTGTAAACAAGGCATCTCCCTGTTCTGCCTAGTGACGGGACACTGATTGTCTGCTCCCTGTCATCGGGAGCAGTGATCAGTGTCATGTCACAGTAAGCCCAGCCCCCACACAGTTAGAATTACTCCCTAGGACACAATTAACCCCTTTGTCGCTCTCTAGTGGTTAACCCCTTCACTGCCAGTGTCATTTACACAGCTGATCGCAATTAATAAAAATGCCATAAAACTATCCCCTATCTTGTAGACACTATAACTTTTGCGCAAACCAATCAATAAACGCTTATTGCAATTTTTTTTAACAAACATATGTAGAAGAATACGTATCGGCCTAAACTGAGGAAAAATTCGTGTTTTTATGTATTTTTGGGGGATATTTATTATAGCAAAAAGTAAAAAATCTTGCTTTTTTTCAAAATTGTTGCTCTATTTTTGTTTATAGCGCAAAAAATAAAAACCGCAGAGGTGATCAATTACCACCAAAAAAAGCTCAATTTGTGGGAAAAAAAGGACGTCAATTTTGTTTGGGAGCCACGTCGCATAACCGCCCAATTGTCAGTTAAAGCGACGCAGTGCCGAATCGCAAAAAGTGGCCCGGTCATTTGGCAGCCAAATCCTCCGGGGCTGAAGTGGTTAATATAGATCGATCACCTATACTCTATTCAAACTGAGTATATAGGTGTACACATCTGTCCACATCGGATCTCCAAGACGTAAGGTAAATAATTTCATACTATTATTCCCCATCGAATTCTATATTCATGCTCTGGCACCATTCACGTCACCATGTTGTTTTTGAGATTGTCCTCATAACAAGTTATCACATTTAGCATGTTAGACTGTTGGAGCACACAAGTACCTTCACACATACTTTTCACCGTACAAGAGTAATATTTGATATTTAATTATTATCGTTATATCATTAGGTTTTATGACCTAATTCATTCACACTTTTTTATTTATTTATTTATTTTTTGTTTATTTTGCATGATTTATTCACCTCATCATTTCATCGCATCATTTAATGATAATGATACACACTTAATTAAATGTGTATTTAATCACTTATTTATCATCTTTTATTCGATGATTCATACATTGTAATTCATTACGATTATTTAAACTATATATCTCATTTTCACATTAAGTACTCATACTATGTCACACTCATTAGTGAATAAACACTTGTCTTGAGAGATGGGGGTGAAATTCTCCCATCTCCCCAAATAACCCAATTAAGATTTTATGCAATAATATCCTGATCAAGGAGATAATTTAATATAGAACCATTTAGATGAATATGACTCATTAGACTCAGCGGGTTCTCTCATTGAGAATCACTTACGAGTATCTTTTGATCGTTACCCATCCACTTTGATCATTTGTAATTATAAATTGCAGGTGCTCCCACCCACACTCGCCCCCAATCAGGGGTCCATAGTATGTGACCATTTGCAAGCCCTGTGAACCAGGATCTTGTCCTGGGAGGGAGCGGAAGAGATACGTGAAGGTCCTGGATCGTTTGAACGCATTTGTTTTATAAATAAGTCTCTGGTTATGCGAGGTTCCTCTTTTGAAGGGTAAATATACCATTTGAATATAAAGCCATGTATAATCATCATACGATAATAGAATACAAAATATGTCACTATTGTAGGAAATGATGTAATGTAAATATGTTGAAAAAAAAATTTTGATGTATTTCTACAAGGAAAAAAACTCCCTGAAGAAGACCGCAACTATAGGGGGTCGAAATGCATTGGGGTATTCTTATGCATCCTATGATATAAACATGATTTATAGAAGTACCACTCCTTGATGTATATTGCTTCCATCAATTCTAGTTATCTCGCTGTATGTACAAAAACCAGAGCTCATATTTGAACTTTTTGTATAAGTAAATGAAAAACTTTTTGCAAATAAAAGAATTTATTTATCCTTTTTGCTGCTAAAAAACCCAGTGGGGAACTTTTCCATTTTTCAATTACCATTATTGGGGTGTGCAGCGTTTTTTTGACTCTCACATATGTGTTTCTCCATAACACACTTCTGACATGCCTTCGGTGGTCGTCAATTGGGGAAGAGAAAATCAGGATATCATCTAGGTATACTATGACGAACAGGTCTAGATAATCTTGAAAGATGTAAGTGACAAAATGCTGAAAAGTGGCCGGGGCATTGCATAGACAAATGGCATGACCCTGGATACTCCTTCCTGCGAGCTGTAACAGGATGGGAAGAGCAAGATAAGAAGATTAGTTGGGTAAAGCAGGAACATGAGTAGAAGAGATTGATAGGCACTTATGCATTTTCACTGGACAGGATCTGACATAATGCCCTGGTTCTCCACAATACATGCACAGATTGTTCAGTCATCTCGCTGGTGTTCTTCTGTGGTGAGAGAAGGATGGAGCAAGCCCAATTGCATGGACTCAGACGTATCGGGAGCAGGAACTACTGGAGCTAGAGGAGCCTGACTGGGGAAGCTGGGAACTTTGGGTAACATCAAAGTGTGACGATAATGTCCTGAAGATCTCTCGGATCGACGTTCTCTTAGACATCGATCGATCTGTATCGACAGGTTGATAAGGGTGCCCAAGGATTGAGGTACGCCTACCTGTGCAAGTTCATCTTTCAGAGGATCCAATAGGCCCATCTGGAATTGGTAACGGGGGGCCACATCATTCCAATTGGTGTCAGAACTCCAGCGCTTGAATTCGGCCACATAGTCCTTAGCCGCTCTGCGGCCTTGCTGAAGGGAATGTAATGCTGCCTCAGCAGTGGCAGTTTGCTGGGGGTCCTCATAGAGTTATGACACAGCGTCAGTGAAGGTGGTGAGGTTTGTTAAGGATGCAGCTTTCTGTTCCAAGAGACGGTGTGCCCATCTTGGTTGCTTCCAGGGAAAAGGTACGTGGCTGTAAGGCAAAATAGAGTTCACAGGCATTGCGGAATGCTCTGTATTTGTTGCGTTCCCAAGAAAACCTTTCAGGCCTAGGTACCCTTGGTTCTTGTGGTAGCATCACCACTGCAGGTGTGGACGATGTACCGGTTAAAGTAGCAGAAGGATGAGCAGCACCTTGAGGATTGGCAGGAGATGACAGGGCTTGGACCCGTTCCTCCAGTCGGGTGTACCCCTTTTGCAAAATTTTGACGGCTTGTGTCAGACCCGCCAGGTGTTGGCACAGTTCATCCATGGGGGAGGTTCCTCGCTCGGGCTCAGACATGGCTGTCTGATACTGTCACATTCCCACATGCCTTGTAGATGAGCCCGATAATGCAGAGGAAGGCCTCCCTTATGTATCTGACTCACAGCCCCTGATAGAGCAGACAGGTGGCTATGGAGTGCAGAATGGTATGAGTGCCTGGCGGGTCAGCAGTCAGAAGAGCTGCTCCGGGGTTCCTGATGCCGCAGGGATAAATACCAGCAAGGTGAGAGATCCAGGCAGCAGGCAGGCTGGAAACTGGTTCGACTGATATCCAGACACCACACACTGGGATGCAGGAACTGGCAGACAGCAGATCGGCCCAGAGGGATATGGAGCACAGGCAGGTACAGACAGGCCAGGTCATACACAGGCAGAAGATACTGGAACAGAGGCAGTAGCTAAGGCAGTTTGGGTCACAGGCCGGGTTGGCAACAGGCGGGCAGCGTGGTACTTAAAGGAGCAGGCAGAATCAAGGTCAAAGACGAGCCTGGGTCAGGTGCAGGCAGAAGGCAGGGAGAGTCCAAAGGCAAGCCGGGTAACACAGAAACAGATTACAGAAGCAGATTACAGGGAGCATGGGGTCACGGGAAGCTGCAGATCAGACAGTACTGGTCCTGTTTGCAAGTCCTGTTTAAATAGCTTGTTTGGCGCCAAAAATCACGTGCGCACCGGCGCACGCACATGTGCACCAGCTGGGCAAGCAGCATTGCTTCTTACACAGGGCATTTCCTGACAGGCAGCGAAAGGGTTCAAAAAAGTTGGTGGGGAAACTAGTTTGGCGCTGAAAGGGTTAAAAAAATGAAAGAATTAAAAAAAATTGGTTTGGCAATGAAAGGTTCATGAATGAAATGGGAAAAAATAAAAAGGGTTAAAAAATGTAAAAATATGGTTTGGTAATGAAAGAAAAAAAATGTTTGCAGTGAAGGGGTTAAAAACGAAAGGGGGGAAAAATGATTTGGCAGTGAACGGGTTAAAAACTAAAGGCAGTAAAAGGGTTAAAAAATGTATGGGAAAAACTTTGTTGGGCAGTGAAAGGGTTAAAATGGAAGAATAATTGATATTTTATATTATCATTATTACATATAAGCAGGAAAGAAATTAAAATATTTGATCTGCAGGGAGGCTTTATAAGGCTCCATTCACAGTGTTATCATAAGAATACAGATCTTTATTTCAGCCATGGGACTGTAAGGGTTAAATCTCATTCAAAATAACCGTCACTTCAAGGAAAACATGTTTTTCCAGGAGCCATATCCCTATTGGATCTGTATACTGAGCCTACAGGCCGATATCACAAAGCTCACAAACAGGACAAGGCTCCTTTAAGAGATTTGAAAAAATAAAGAAAAGCTGCACTGTGATGTCATCAGCTGGCCCAATGTAAGAAATCGCAGGAGGGTTTGGCAGCAGAGGCTAATTATTTACTGACACGTGAAGACCTGTTTATATCTCTGCTGAGATTTTTCTTGTGATATCATTGGATCTGATTTTATTCGATTGAATTTCATTTTGATTTAATTGTCGTACATTTAAAGCGTGTTTCTTTATTCTTAATAATGAACCCATTTAAATGTAAACAGCTTGTTTCTCTGATAAACACCAAAGAGAAACCCACCAAAGGAAGCCCAGCTATGGAAGGAGATACTGTATCAGTGACCAGCCTGCAGATATGCCAACCAAGAAGACCACCAAATGGAAGAGGGCTCGGGCTTTTGTGCGCGGGTGCTTTAGAGCTGTTGTTGGATGTTTTTGTTCTGGCCGTAAAGCCATTGGACCTCACCGGATTAGAGAAATCGGAATTGGTAAGTATTATGGATATTGATGGATACTATAAACCCTTTCATTGGAACCTTCTTTACCATTGATTACAGGTCACACCCCCCACATATGTACACATGTATAGGGATTTCCATGGACAATGCTGGCTTTTGTCTTGTAAACACCAATCTGCTGATTTTTAAATTATGAGAAGCAAACAGGAATTCTTGGAGCTGTATACCAGGGGCCAAGTCTCCTCCCCTCCCCCCTCCACCTGCCACCTGACTTTTTTAACAAGCTTTGCAATCCCCTTATAACAGGCTGGGCTGATGACCTCAGCACCAATCAGCTGCCAGAAATGTCCAACATGGAAAGATCCACATACATGTTTAACCCCTTGCTGCCCACATAACACATACATAGTTGCCAACATTTCAAAAAACTATCCAGAAACCTTTTTTTTCTGTGCATCTAGCAAGCCATTGTAGGCGCAGAATGTATTTTAATTAGGAGTGGGGCATTCATTTAAAATGGAGTGGTTCTACAACAAGCATATCATTAAACCACTGTTATACTTTTATTGAAGCAAAATAAGAGAGCTGTGCTTATCATGGCTACAACAAAACACACTGGTAGGAAGCATGGACACTGATCCCAAGGTTCTGCAAGGTGCAGACATGAACCATGTAAACCATTCATCTGCACAGTAAAGAAACTGAGGAAAAACACAACATGCTTCACATTGAAGCCGTCCTGTTCATGCATACAGGCCCTGAGACGGAGTGGGGCCCATTGTGTACCCATACGTAGCACACATGGAGGAGCTGCTGCTTCACCTCTGTCTTCAAATATGTCCCCCTCCACTCTTATGTGTACCCCCCGCAACACCAATTGCCTGTATCTGTCGCTCCCCTGAAGCTGCTACCTCTCCAGATACTTACAGTGAGAGATGCAGTTGTCCGCCTCACTCCTCTGCCAATTCATTCTGTTCCCTGCCCTACTTCAGGAACAGTCTGGAAGGGTTGGCCCTATTTGTCCTGTGGTAACAAGGAGACTATTTGTTCACTTTCGGGTGCGGTGGAGTAACATGTAGATCCTGTGATCTCAGGGCTGATAAATGACACACTTTCTGGACAAAACTGTCAGTTAACAAAGCCTCTGCTTAGCTGGTCTGATGATTCACAAACCCCTGCCACAATGCGCAGCCAGGCAGGTGACACCAATACTTCCTGTTGCAACTTCTTTTGTGACCCGCCTACTCATTTATGTGTGAAAGTGCATCATCACACCACTGAAAATAGTTGTTGCCAGCTTACTGAGTCATTGAAATTTAATGGGTCGGCATAACTGCCAGGCAACCAGCATTTTTATATAAAGGCCATAATTGTTATCCCTGTGTTCCTGTCATATCTGGTTTATTTATTGTCCCTGGCACTGGAGTTTAGAATTTTTCTCTCTATAATTTGATGTTGTATAGAAAAGTATGAAATATAGGTACTAAATCTGATTCGTCTTTTTTATTGCAGATGAAGGCAGTATTTACTGCAGACACAGCTCACGTGGCTGGATTTCACCAGTGAGCGACATCGAATGTGACATCTGCATTGAAAGCCAACCAAAATGTGATGTTCCATCTTGAGACTCCACCAAAATGTAATGTTCCCATTGATATTCCACTAAAATGTCATGTTCCCATTCAGACTGCACCAGAATGTGATATTCCCATTCAGACTGCACCAGAATGTGATGTTCCCATTGAGACTGCACCAGAATGTGACGTTCCCTTTGAGACTGCACCAAAATGTGACATTACCATTGAGACTCCATCAGAATGTGACTTTCCCATGGAGACTCCGGCAGCATGCGACTTTCCCATAAAGACTCTGGCAGCACGCGACTTTCCCATGGAGACTCTGGCAGCATGTGACTTTCCTATGGAGGCTCCGGCAGCATGTGACTTTTGCATTGAGATTCCGTCAGAATGTGACTTTCCCGTTTAGACTCCGGCAGAGTGTGACTTTCCCATTGAGACTCCGGCAGAATGTGATTTTCCCTTTGAGACTTTGGCAGAATGTGAATTTCCTTTTGAAACTCTGACAGAATGTGACTTTCCTGTTGAGATTCTGGCAGAATATGATTTCACCCTGTAACCTTCTAGAGGTACTCTTGATGAACACAAGAATTGGTTTTGCTGTAAAAAATTGAAATTTGATGCCCTTGTCACACAGTTGCAGAAAAATTGGTCTTTGGGTGTTGGTGGTGCCTTAACCCTGTAACCTTCTAGAGGTACTCTTGATAAAAGCATTGTATTTTACACCTTTTTTGCAACTTTGTCGGCAACCATATAAACACTTAGACACTTCATTTAAAAGTACAAAATTATTTTTCCTTTATTTATTTTACATCATAAAATGTCTGTCACACATACATCATAAAATGTCTGTCTGTGGCATCTTACAAACAGAGATTCTTTACAAAAGATAAACAGATAATCTATACAACAGAGATATACTTGTCAGATAGTGGTACCACAAGATTGTGTCTGCTAGCTGGGATATTACCCCCCAAAGCGCTTCAACTGGAGATATCCAACACAATTCTAACATAAGTCAAAAACTGTTCTTCATCAGGGGTGTACCACACTATAAGGTAATATTATAATCAGTGTTCATATTCAATCATAATCAATCATGTTGTTAAGTACATAAATTCTACTAGCTTACATCCTATCTGACATCAAACTGCTTATGATCCTCAAGGGCATCCAGCAAGAAAACCAATTCTGTGGTGGGAAGGAGGAGAGACAGGACCACATGTAACGAAGCCAAGTGGAAATGCACAGGTAGCATCAAGTCTAAGATGAATACAAATATATAATATAGCCTTTTTAACCCAAAGTAGGTCTATTAGGATAGGTATCTGATGAATTACTGTAAAGCCCTGTACACACGATCGGATAACCTATGGATTTTCGTCCGATGGATTTGTCCATCGGAAATCCGATGAAACTGTTTTTCATCAGTCTTAGCCACACACCATCAGTCAAAAAACCGACCGTTCCAAATGCGGTGACGTAAAACACTCCGATGAGCCGAGAAAAATGAAGTTTAATGCTTCTGAGCATGCGTCGACTTGATTCTGAGCATGCGTGGGTTTTTTAACTGATGGACTTGCCCATAGACGATCGGAAATTCCCATCGGTTTTTTATCCATCGGAAAATTTTAAAACAAGTTCTATTTTTTACAGCCGATGGAAAAAAGACCGATGGGTACCATACACGATCGGTTGGTCTGATGAAAACCATCCATCGGATGGTTTTCATCAGTCAAACCGATCGTGTGTATGGGGCTTCATAGGTTTGTTTACTCACTTAGTTTGATCATCCATGTTCCCTACACTTCCCACTTTCTCACAATCAATCATGCCTATTATTCCATCATGGTTCACACTGACTGCCATACAGTGGGACCTCCATTCACTCACATATCTCCCGCCCCCCCACCCCCACTATTCACTCCCCCTGTCACTCACTCAAGCATTTCTCCAAATCACAATTCATTTCCTCCACCACATACACCCCAGCACTAATCAGCCATCCCTCCTCCCATCCCATCCACCACACACTGCACCCAATTACCCCCCTAAAACTTCTAGGCACTTCTGGGATCTAACAGGAAAACAATAAGAACCCACATTCCGGCTTCCCCCTCCCTATTTAGCAGACTTTGACTGCAAGTAGAAGGGTCAAATGTAGGGCCAGCTGTATTGAGCCTTCAATGAAGCTATCTGGATTATTAGCATACCCAAACAAAATATACCATCTAGAATACACAAACATACATAAATAACTTACCATTAATTTGAAAGAAGGCTGTCTTTTCTTAATTTCCTAATGAGGATCATCCCACCGGGAACCTACAAAATTAATTCCAGTCTTACCAAGGAATAGGATCCAATTAGGGTATATATACTCTTATCTTGATGAGACCTGTGCATGTTTCTCATTAGGCCGACGCCATAGCTTGGGCCATGTGGCTTCCGGTGCCTTCTCGGGCCATTCTCGTGCATGCGCACTTCCGGTCCCGACATAACGCACATCCGGTGCAGCGTCACAATTAGGAAGTAGAAAATTGCCGCCCTGGGAGGTAAACTGCTGGCATGGGATTTCACAGGCCCCCTGGTGGCTGGGGGTTTATGGTTCCATTTGCATAGTGGAAGGAAAAGACCCTCATTTGCGGGTAGACTGCCTAGAGTTTAAAGACTGCTGGGCCCACCTGTGCTGGGTACAATGGGAGACCTAGCCCTCTCTCCTCCCAACACATGAATGGGTTAAAAAGATGACAAGTGAACACTTATATTTAGCCTTTGAGTCACATTTACAAAATTGCATATACAAACTTATTCCATATATGTTTCTCTAGATATCTTTTAGCTATACATAGATGAAAAGCAAGAATTGACCTCTCGATGAAAGCAAGAATTGGCATTGCTGTAAAGAATTGAAATTTGCCGCCCCAGTCAAAGTTTCAGAAAAATTGGGCTTTGGGTGTTAATGGTGCCTTCCCCCTGTAACCTTCTAGAGGTACTTTTGATAAAAGCAAGAATTGGCCTTGTTGTAAAAAAATGAAATTTTATGCCCCTGTCACACAGTTGTGGAAAAATTGGGCTTTGGGTGTTGTTGGTGGCTTCTCATCATAACCCTATAGTGGTACTCTTGATGAAAGCAAGAATTGTCTTTGCTGTAAAAAAATTTAATTTGATGCCCCAGTCAGTTGTGGAAAATGTGGTCTTTGGGTGTTGGTGGTGCCTTTACCCCATAACCTTCTAGAGGCACTTTTGATGAAAACAAAATACATTTGATGTAAAAAAAATACATTTGATGCACCTGTCAAACAGGTGTGGAAAAATTGGTCCTTGGGTGTTTATTGTGCCCATGAAACCTATACCAAAAAATGACTTCAAGATAAAATCAAGCTAGGTAGCCTAGACAGTCTTGCGGAGATTTGAGATCCCAATAACACTAAATCAGTGACATCAGCATCAGGGGCTTAATAACTGCTGCTAATCCAGGACAGCTCCCTCTCTACCTGATAAACTTGTCCACAGTGAGTACAAAACCCATAAACACGAGCATTTGAAACTAACAGGAACATTTAAGTGCGGCAATTGTAATTATTATTATTTTTTTGAAAAGTTTTATTTATAGCTTTTGACAAAACAAACAGACCCAGTGGGCCAAACACAAACACAAACTATATACAATTCTTCAGCATTGGCTCCCTCTCCCTCCCTCCAGGCCCCCACCCATCAACAGGAATAATACAGTTATAAAGTCACTTTAACTCAGTCACAGTCATATGTTGTTTGGAAATGTCACATAATCAAAATCATATTCAACTCTTACTGCAGGTGCATTTATAATGGGTGCCACTCAATCCGCCACCGTAAGTTCACTATTCATCCAACCGCCCCATACTTTATCAAATTTCTGAGGTGCGCCCCTACTAGCATACGTAGCTTTGTACAGCGGTACAGCTCTATTCACCACCCCCTTCCATGCTGATACAGTGGACGGATTGGGCTTTTTCCATGATAACACTATCAGTTTCCTGGCGTAATATATGAGAATCGTTAACAGAGCACGAGTCGCTCTCCTTGGGGCTAGATTGTCTACCAGTCCCAAGAGGCATACCTCAATTGAAGGCTGTACCTGGATGGTGGTCACCCCAGCTATGCAGTCGGCAACCCCTCTCCAGAACCCTTGGATGAATGAGCAATTCCAAAAGACATGCATGAAATTGGCCGTGAGGGAACTGCACCACCAGCAACAAGGAGACTGTGTAGGGAATATCTTGGCCAGTCTAGCCGGTGTAAGATAGATGCGATGCAGGAATTTAAATTGGATGAGATGGTCCCTAGCAGAGACCAATCTAGTAAAATTAATGTCCCATACATCATCCCAGTCATCCCTGTCCATCTGCGGGAACACCTCACCCCACGCCGCCCTACACTTTGCCAGGAGATCACCTCCCTCACTGAACAGCTGTTTATATATTTTAGACAAGGCCTTGTCTAAAGTGTCCTTTCTCAGTAAAGACTCCATATCACTAGTTTGCATGGTGATACCAATATCTCCGAATTGGGCCTTAAATGCATGTCTGAGCTGATGAAAACGAAACAAGTGCGTATTGGGCAGATCAAACTTGGCTTTAAGGGCGTCAAACTGTAAGAGTTTCCCACCCCCCACTATGTCCCTCAGAGTCTTAATGCTATATTTAGTCCAGGTGACTGGATCGGGGTACTCACAAAAGTGTGCTAGCTGAGGATTCTTCCAAAGTGGTGTGTAAGGAGAAATTTCAGAGGCACCACCCACCTTATTCACTGCCACCCATGCCCTACAGGCGGCACGCATGGATATCGTGAGCCTATACGGAGCCCTGATTCGCCGAAGTGGGAGATGCTTCAGTGCCTCATACGAACCCACAACAGCCGCCTCCAGCGTATTAGCAGTGTCGTCCTCAGGTAGAGTGAACCACCTGTGGACAAATACCAGCTGACCGGCTAAGAAATACCGGTAGAAGTCCGGGACCGCCAGTCCCCCTTGTTTCCACGGCAGTTGTAACACCCGGAATTTAATTCGAGGGCGTCGTCCCTGCCATAGGAAAGTTGTTATGAGACTATCTATTTTTTTTAAAACATATCTCGGTATCCAAACAGGGGAATTCCGAAATATATACAAAAACAAAGGTAAGAATTTCATTTTCACTAAGTTCACCCTACCAGTGAGCGTCAAAGGTAAGTTTTGCCATGCCTGTAGCCTGGATTTCAGTTTAGTCAAAAGTGGATCGACATTTAAGGCAATAAAATCAGACACGGAATTAGAAATGTTTAACCCCAGAAATTTGAGCACCTCCACCCGCTGTAAAGGACAATCAACAGGAATCTCACACCTGGGGGATGGCGTCCTGAGTGATAGAATTTGGGATTTTCCCCAGTTGACTTTCAGACCCGAAAAACGTGCAAAAGAATTTAGGATATCTAGTGCTGCCGACAAGGAATTTCCGGAGTCCCGCAGAAAAAGAACCATGTCGTCCGCATAGAGTGCCGTCTTTTCGTTCAAGTCACCCACCATGATCCCCCGCACCTCCTCAGAGGCCCGCAAGGCCGCAGCCACGGGTTCAATCATGATGGAAAATAGACCTGGGGACAAAGGGCAACCCTGGCGAGTGCCCCTCCGCACTGAAAAAAATTCCGACAACATATTGTTTAACTTAATGGCCGCTGTAGGGGAATGATATAGAATGTCGATCCACTTCCTGAAATGAGGCCCGAAACCGAATACCTCCAGCACCACCCTCATGTAATTCCAGTCAACGGAATCAAAGGCCTTCTCCAAATCCAAAAAGACCAGTATCCCGCCACTGGAACTGTCTGGGCCCAACTGTGTGTGGGTGAAAACCCTATGCAGATTGATATCCGTGGCTTTCTTGGGCATGAAATCTGTCTGGTCAGGGGAAATAACATGGTGCAAGACCGACATAAGTCTAGTAACCAACATCTTAGTAAGTATTTTGAAGTCCATATACAGTAAAGAAATGGGCCTATAAGAAGAACATAGCATTGGGTCCTTGTCCGGCTTGGCCAACAGTACAATATGAGCCTCAAAAAAGGAAGGGGGGAGGCCCTCCTTCTGAAAACAGTCGGCATACAATTGCAGTAGTCTAGGCACCAGGATCTCCGAGTAACGACGGTACCAGTCAATTGGCAGACCATCAGGACCCGAAGCCCTGCCACCAGGAAACGACCCAACTGCGGAGACCACCTCCTCCTCCCTGAACGCGGCATCAAGAAAATTACGAGATTCCTCTGGCAGCTCAGGCAACCGCAGGGCCTCCAATGTGACCCCAAGGTCACCCGTGTCATAGGGATCTATAGGCGAGTACAGAGACTTATAGAAAGATACAAACTCCCGTACTACGTCCTCCCTATCTCTCAACAGGTGTCCAGACTGGGACAGTACGCAAGGCACTACCGTTGGGGACGTGTCCCCAGCCGACACAAAAGCCAAGAGTTTACCGTTTTTATCCCCCTGTTCAAAAACACGCGCCGCACTCCTTTGCAGATGACAAGTAGTCGCCTCTCGGTAATGGAGAAAAACGTTCCTCCTTGCAAACCGCAACTGAGCCAACGTGTCAGGAGAAGGTGAATCCGCATGAGCCTTAGCGCACTCCTGCTCCCTGTCATGGAGTTGTTGTTCCACACTATTCCGCTCAATTCTCAGGGCTTTTATGGCTGATATGTATTCCCCCTACTGGTGGCCTTGAAGGCCTCCCATTCCATATGTAATGTGGCCGATCCCTCGTTAACCTGCCAAAATGTGTCCATGTGTGGTTGCAGCATCTCCTCCACAGAGGGCTCCCCCACCCAACTAGGGGATAAACGCCAGACTCTCCTTGAATTCTGGGAACCCACTTGCAAAGTAATCTGGAGAGGAGTGTGATCCGAGACACCCCCCGAAAGGTAGGACGTCTCAGCCACCAGAGGCAACATTGCTCCATTAGCAAACGCCAGGTCTATTCTGGAGGACGAAGCATGTACCGAGGACAGATATGAATAGCATCTGTCCGTAGGATGCTTCCACCGCCAGATCTCAGTAAGACCCGCAGCATCCGCCCACTGTGACAATTCACGGTTTGGAGCCCTATGTGGGTTGGACGTGTCCAACGTATAATTGAGAACATTATTAAAATCACCAGCCATCAACAACTGAAATGGAGCGTGAGGTGCCAATTTCTCCAATACCTCATACAGGATATTGCCTGTAAAAGGAGGGGGAATATATACATTTACCAGGGCCAACTTCCGAGAGTAAACTTCAATTATGACCACTAAATACCTTCCTCCAGGATCAGTGATCACTGTATTTATGGAGCAAGGTAGGGACTTGTTTAACACAATAGATACACCCCTAGCATATGACGAATAGGTGGCATGTATGGCTCTGTGCATCCAGGGACGCTTCATGGCCAGAATTTTGTTGCCTAATAAATGCGTTTCCTGTAAAAACATTATGTGAGGATGTTGGGCCTGCAAAAATTTCAACACCAAAGCTCTCTTGTATTTAGAATTCAATCCCCTGACATTCCAAGAGATGATTTTAACTTTTAAAGACATGACTGTAATTCCGAAATTTGCCACAAGATGGGGGCCTAGGAGCACAGGAGAGGTCCAGAAGTACACAGAGCCACACAACAAGCTGAAGAATAACTATAACATCTCTACAGACAGTACTTTGTGCCTGAGCCCGTTTCTGAGTGTCCCTTGGCCCACCAATTGTGGAACGCCGAGGATGACACCACAAACAAGCAGCCCCAAATAAAGTGGAGCAGAAACAAACAAACAGAACATAGAAAAAACCAAGACCAAAACATTTGCTCATAAACAGTCCTATCTTAGTAATCCCCTGTCTAGCCAGCAAACAAAAAACACAAAAAAAAAAAAAGAAAAAAAAGGAACAACCAGCGCCAGCAGACTTAATCCCCAAAACCAAAACCAAAAACGGAAAAGTGTTCTATAGAGTTATTCCATATGCCCCTTTGGAGGGGACTAAAGTGTCGACCAGGTGAGTGCTGACACAGTACGCCTTTTACGAATACTCAGTGCAACAGAGAGAGCATCCGGCTCCATGGTCATGCAGCACTAAGCAGCCAAATGCACCCTGCAGCCTCCTGAAGGTAACATTTTGTACAGGAGAAGCAAGGTCAGTCCAGATCACATCCACCATCCAGGCACACCGATACTAAACTCACTGGAGGGGGTAACATGGGGTAGGATGAAAGTCAAAGTATATGTGACTACCAGCGTGCACTCAAGCAGAAGCAGATGTAAGGGTGGCCAAACAGAGTATGCCAAAAATAGAAAAATAAATCAAAGTAAAATAAATGCTGTACATTAAGCCAGAGTCTCCAACCAATCCGAGACATCAGAGGGGACCTCAAAAAATTTCACAGAGCCCTGGTATTCAACACGGAGCTTGCTGGGGTATAGCATGCTGTATTTGAGGCCCTTGTCCTGGAGCCTCTTCCGAACATCCACGAACGTGCGACGGCGCCTCTGCAACTCTGGGGAGAAATCCGGGAAGAAGTGCACATTGGTATTTTCAAACCGGAGCTGTGGTGACTTCCGGGCTTCCGCCAGAATAAGATCTCTGTCGCGGTAATTTAGAAACCGCACGAGGAATGGTCTGGGCAATGCGCCCCGTGGTCTCGGGCCTGTGGGGACCCTATGAGCCCGCTCCACAATATATGCAGAGGAGACATGCTGTAACGCCAGGATATCCTTGAAAAAGGTTTCAGCAAAGCTGGCTGGCTGCGAGCCCTCCGCACCCTCAGGCAGGCCCACCACGCGCACATTATTGCGGCGCAGCCTATTTTCGGCGTCCTCAGACCGCGCCATCGAGGTTTTAACCGTGCGTTGCAGATCAGCGACATTCTGGGATGTTATAGCCGCGGTATCCTCAATATCTGAGATACGAGTCTCAGTAGCAGTGACACGGCCTCTAAACTTGTCCATATCTTGCCTGATGAGGCCACACTCCATGGCCAGTGTGTCTATTTTCCCCATAACCAGGGTTTTGCACTCCTCAATGGCCGCCAAAATGACTGCAGTGGAGGCAGTACCCTCAGATTTCTCCATACCTTGGGGCTGCTGCGGGTCACCATCCACCTGCTCCATGTCCCTCAGAAGCTGCAGGGCTGTCTGTATGGCCACTGCACGCTCCGCTCCGGAGGGCAAGATGGCCGCCACACGTGTCACCGCTGGGGAGCCCTGCGTCTTAGGAGGCGGCTGTTTCTTGGTCGATTTCCTCCTGAATGGCATCGGTGTACT
This sequence comes from Rana muscosa, assembly GCA_029206835.1. Lineage (NCBI taxonomy): Eukaryota > Metazoa > Chordata > Amphibia > Anura > Ranidae > Rana > Rana muscosa. The sequence continues at coordinate 227,963,359 of CM055120.1, forward strand.
CCGGAGGTGACCCCGAGCACGGAGCAGCTGTCAGCCGGCCCGGATGCCGCTCAGTGCAGGAGATATACACAGGATTCCTAACACAGGAGCCGGAGCTCTCTCGCACACGTCCTCTCTTCCTCACATCCGGACACGCCCCCCGGCAATTGTAATTATTGCCAGTACATGGACACTAGGAAGAGCGTAGATTTACCAAATGGAGAAAAATTTAGTCCGAAACATTTTGTAAAACTGTCGCACCGCAGAGGTTGTTTACCTACTGCAGTGTGAATGTAACTGTTACTATGTAGGCAAAACTAAGCTTGCATTCTGGCAAAGAATCTACAGAAATTTTACCAGCATCAACAAGAACGACCCTGACTTACCCCTTGGGAGACACAGCTGTATGGTGCACACTGCTAAAGGGCGCTTTCTTGCATTAGACCAGATTTCCTCCAACCCGAGAAGTGGTGATTCAAATAAACTACTTTTGCAGAGTGAATTGAGGTTGATTTTCCACCTCAATGCTACCATATCTCCCGACCTCAATAAAGCATTTAACTTCAAACCATACCCTGAAGGGTTTCAGTCAGGGGTGTGCGAACTCGATCTCTAGATGGAGTGGTATTTTCCTATTTAGATGACCACTGCACCCAGGAGGCTATATAACCTAGAGGCACACATCCCTCTAACATTTTGAACTGACCATATTAGAACCTACATATATATGTCGATGTTATTTGTTGATATTTCACCATACTATTCCTGTTAACTAACATTTATTGTCATTCTCTTTTTTGTATTTATGTATAGATTTGCCATTATGCCCAAGAATGTGTTATCATTCTATTGCGGTGTTGATGGGTGAACTTTTCCTGCTGACCGCCGGGTGCGCTGTCCCTCCCGGACCACTGTGGGTCCTTTGGTTGGGTGTCCCCCAGACAGATGTTTTCGGCCCGTTTACAGTCCCGCCTGTGGTTGACGTACGGGTGTGTGGCATGGCATCCCACTGCCCAGCGCGTGGGGGTCCCCAGATCCCAGTCACTGCTGCGCCCCGGGCTCAGGACTCCTTTGCCTGTAGGGTCCGTCCCTTATAGGATAGATTCCTTCCTGTTTGTGAAGCGCGGATAGGTAGGCCGCATGCGTGCCGGTGATGCGATGAAGCGGGACGTGGCCCTGCCCCTAGTGGGCGGGGGCGGCACCGTGCACCGTCCAATCAGAGAACTCTCTGACAGAGCGTTGCAGTCACTGACCTGGCACAATGCTCTGTCACTCCATCCACAGCTGTTTCTTGTTTGCTTGTTAGCAATCAACTCCAGCTGGCTTTACCAGCCCTATATTACCCCACCACCAGCCTGCACATCCATATTGATGCTGACTGGCTGGTGGGACGGTTGCAACCAGATTAAGGGAGAGAGGTACTTTGAAGCATTGACTGCTGTTTTTACCTGTTGTTTCTATACGCTTTATATACTCTTACTCAGTTCACTATTATTGTGGACACACTTTGTTCAATATAGTATATAGCCAGCACAGACTGGCTTTTTATTGACTTAGTAATGCTTCCTCCTAGTACCCTCATTAGTTTTTGCTGTCTCTCTTACTTTACTTCCAGAGATACCACAATTGGCTATCTTTGTTACAAACTCCATACTGCATTATCTAATGGCCGGTTCATATTGGTAGGCGTTTACACTCCAGACAGCAGAGTTCTTGCAGTGGTTTTGCGTGTGCCTGCTCCCCTGTATCCTGTTGCCAAGTGTGGGTTCATTCTTCGACTGCATTCCGTCCAGGCCCCTCCCTCGGCTGCACTCTTGGGCCCGGGAGAATCCAGCCAATATTCATCCTTTCCTGGTTTTAATCAGCAGGTGGTTCGCCCATGTAAGTACAATCTCTGATGCTACAACACCTATACATATGTGCGAGCATGCAGCTTTTTGTTGAAAGCAAAATTATGAGTAAAGACTTTTTGAAATATATTGTAATTTACTAGTTAATTGTACTAATATTCCTTATATTTATATTGTAGAATACGTTTTCATTCTCCAAATGACACTAACCCTCTGAGGAAGGACTACGCGGTCGGAAACATGTCAGGCGTCATTTTGCAGCATGTACTCTCGCTAGCCCACCAACGCACATAGGGTAGCTGAGACCCATGCCAATGTTTGTATTGAACCTTTTTTACTACTAATATTGTATAACGTTTTTTATATACTCTTGATCATTATACTATTTTTTGCTAATGCAATTTTATTGTGCGATTTCAATAAAAATATATTCTTTACATTAATACCTGGTCCGCCTTCTAAAATCCAGACGGGTTACACTGTGCCTTGAGCTCTAGGTTTTTTTTGTATGCTATATTGGATTAGATGGACCAGGCTTGGTACACACATTGCCAATCCCTGATTTATTAACCCTTTCATGACTAAGCCCATTTCTGACATTTGGTGTTTACAAGTTAAAATGCGTATTTTTTGCTAGAAAATTACTTAGAAACCCCAAACATTATATATATATTTTTTAGCAGAGAACCTAGAGAATAAAATGGCGATTGTTGCAATATTTTATGTCACACAGTATTTGCGCAGCTGTGTTTTTGGAAAAATTTACTTTCATGAATTTAAAAAAAATTAAAAAGCGAAGTTAGTCCAATTTTTTTATATAATGTGAAAGATGATGTTACGCCGAGTAAATAGATACCAAACATGTCATGCTTTATAATTGCCCGCACTCGTGGAATGGCGACAAACTACAGTACCTTAAAATCTCCATAGGCGACGCTTTCATTTTTTTTTACAGGTACTAGGTTAGAGTACAGAGAAGGTCTACGGCTATAATTATTGCTCTCGCTCTGACGATCGCGGCGATACCTCACATGTGTGATTTGAACGCTGTTTTCATATGCGGGCGCGACTTTTTTCTTATTTATTTTATTTATTTTTATAATTAAAAATAGTGTTTTTAAAAAAAAAAACATTTTTGATCACTTTTATTGCTGTCACAAGGAATGTAAACATCCCTTGTGACAGTAATAAGTGGTGACAGGTACTCTTTATGGAGAGATCGTAGGTCTAAAAGAGCCCCAATCCCTCCTTTGCACTTCAAAGTATTCAGATCGCCGAAAACAGCGATTCTGAATACTGTGTACTTTTTTAAATTTGGCGACATTGGCAGCCGAGTAACCCGGACGTGACGTCATGACGTTGCTTCCGTGGTTACAGTGAAGAGACTGAATCAAAGCCGTTCGCGGCTTTGATTCAGTCTCTCTCTAGCCGCCCGAGGTGGCGGATCGTGGATCGGGGCTTTTAGCCGCATCGGTGGTTATACCTGGAAAGCCAATCGCCGGCTCTAAACAACGGTCATCCCGGTATAACCCCCGAAAGCCGAGGACGCATATATGCGCACCCTCGGCGGGAAAGGGTTTAATTGTTTCAATTGGGTTCAACGTCCACAAACCCCCTCAACCAAGGGGTTGGCAGCCTGTGTTAATTGTCTAAATACTATGTTTCATATTTTTTTGTAAATCTTTAACTAATCGCTGCATGCCTAATCATCATCAGTTCTAGAGATTTACCAGACTCTTGCCCCAATTTGCACACTTTCTTTGTTCCAGAAACATTGTGTCCTTTAAAGCCCCTTTCTCACCTTGTTTCTGCTATAGTTGAGTATTTAGGTGAGGATTGGGAGACCCTAATGTCAAAAACAGTTAATGACTTTGACACAAATGAACTTATAGAATCAGAGATTACATTTGCATTTCTCAACCTTACTCATACTGTTGAGAAAAAAGCTTCCTTATTTTGGCACATTAAGTCTTTTGAAGACTACCAAATGGAAGACATTACCCTTTTGGACTCCGGGTTCAGATCTTCCCCTCTTTCGAGAAGATTGAACCAGATTTTAAAACAGCCTGGGAAAAAGCCCTCAAACAATGTTCGGTTGAATTAATGACTTTATTGATTCAGGAGTACCGTAAGAGGATGTCAGAGCTTGATATTAAAATCGACACCCTAAACACCCAATTGACAAAATTTAGAACACATGCCCTCCATGACCAGTTAGAAAAACAACTTAGAGAACGGTTTAAAAAATACAATAAGGAAATACTCATTAAGAAAGATAAAAAATTCTTTAGGGATAAAAAAGCTTTTCAGGAGGAGTGTGCATACAGATGAACTGACAGCTACAGAGCTTCTAATACAAACAATATGTACTCTAGTGCCCACCATCGTGCTAACAATAGATTAAGAACATCTATAGTCGCCCAAACCACCTACCACTTCCCAACCTGCACCAACACAGATGAATGGACGAAGACGACAAAAACGTTTCCGTTCTGTTAATGTTTTGAATGATGAAGTTTCTGACACAGACGATTCTCCATCGTCATATACTAGAGAACACAATAGGTCACACAAAACCTTCTCATACCCACATTAAGACATCTCACCAATCCAACACTGCCACACCTATTTCACTTTCAGGCACTTCCCGCCAAAGTGATTTTTTAGATCGCATGCGGACACAAACCAAAAAACATCAGGAGAACATAAACAGTCACACTTACAAACCCATGAAAGTTACCCACCCACCAATCACTGAACATTATAAAGGTATCTGATCACCCATTATCTGATGGTGAGATTAAAATTCTTGAAAAGGGCCTTACCTTTTTCCCAGTCACACACATTGACAAGTTTGAAGTGATCAAAGATATACATCTGTTTGTATGTAACCTCCTACTGAAGAGTCTATACACTAAAAAAACAACCAATTGAAGGCTCCACCCATATGAAAATTGAATTAGAAGCAATCAAAAACTTGACGGAACTACTGGAGGAAAATGAACCATCAGATCTCATCGATTCCCTTAACTTGGAGACTATCTTAGTTGAGATTGATAGTATGATTTCTGTACCCCCAGTATCTAGTTCTTATACCATCTCTCTAAAAAAGAAATCTAGTCTTTACCTTACACCCAGTACAAACCCTAATGCAGCTATATTTTTGAAGCTGGTTACGAAGGATATACAAGGCCTCAAATACTCTTCTCATGGTCAGGGCAACCTTACTGATGATGAACAACGGGCACTCTGATCACTTAAGGATAATTCAACTATAACAATTAAACCAGCCGATAAAGGCGGTAATATAGTCATACAAAATAATGCTGACTATGTTGACATGTGTCATGGTATATTAGAGAACCCACAGTGGTACAGACGCATACCGAGATCCCTGATCGATGGATACATTAGAGATTTCTATGTGCTCGTGGATCAGGCATATTATAACATAATTGATAAAAAACACGTGGAAACACGTCAGGGCGGTCTTCCCACGTGAAGCGACATTCTACGCACTCCCAAAAGTATATAAAAACATTGAGAGACCACCTGGTAGACCAATTGTGTCTGGCAGGGGTAGCCTCACTGACAATCTAAATTTGTTGATAGATAACTTCAACCATTAGTGGAAGCTCTTCCATTGGATACTAAAGACAATATCCATCTTCTCCAGATCCTGGATGGCCTCCACGTCGGTGGTGACAATATTTTGGTCTCTATCGACGTGGAGGCCTTCTGCAGTTCAATCCCCCATGATTTGGGTCTCTCAGTCATACGGCACACCTTATTACATTCTAATAGCTATACTGGCTCTTTGATAGAATTCATTATAGCATCCCTTGAATTTATTTTAAAACACAATTACTTTTCCTTTGATAGCTCCAACTACCTCCGGGTACAGGGTGTTGCCATGGGCACATGCTGTGCCCTGGCATACGCCAATCTGTACCGGGGAGTGGGAGAGATGAATGTTTTCTGACGATGTGGCGTGTAGATATACCAGATATGCCACGGCCTGGTACCGCTACATCAACGACATTATCATGCTATGGAATGGCTCCGCCACACTACTTCTTGAATTCTTAGACTATGCCAAGCGATCCCGCTTCCTGAACCACGTGTGCCGATTCCTGAACGGTCCTCGGGGGACCGAAGAAAGTTTAGGACTTTTAAAAATGCTTGCCTGCTATACCTGGCTCTTCAACCAAGAACTTTCTCCTTGGAGAATATTAAAGTTGGTTTCTATATCTCCTTACTCTTGGACGACCTCCAGGTGTGGGCCCACAGGCTACTGGAACAGAAGAGCCCCATTACTGACTTTGTTGACACTTTCTTCACGACTATGGCTGTACGATGACCCCCAATGTATGACTATGGCCGAGAATGCCCTGCACACCCTGCAGCAGGGGCAACGTCCTGCAGAGGATTACACTGTGGACTTCCGCACATGGGCCGCAGACACATGTTGGAATCAATCAATATCATCTGGGCCTATCAGAGTCCCTCAAGGACGAGCTGGCCAGGGTAGCAATCCCGGATACCTTGGAGGGTCTCATCCAGTTAGTCATACAAATGGACAGACGCCTACGTGAACGTCTATTCGAGAAGTCTCAGACGCTCCAATCAGCTCAAGGACTGCCGGAATCCTCTTTTTCTCTGGCATCCAGTCCACCCGTGCCTAAAGTCAAGCCCAGACAGATGGGCCTGTTCCGCCCTGCTCTATCACCTGAGGAAAGACTCTAACGCCGAAAGGCAAACCTTTGCTTTTACTGTGGAGACAATGGCCATTTCTTACAATATTGCCACCTCAGGCCGAAGAAATCATTCTTCAAACCCCCAGTACATTGTCAAGTGTCAGGACTTACCTCATCTCACCCTGTCCTCGCTATCTCCCTATCGGTAGCCAGGGAAGAGATCCGGCTTTCAGCCATCATCGACCCAGGGGCCTGCAGCTGCTTCCTAGACATCAACTTGGCCAAAGGACTTGGAATTCCCCTTGTTACCAAGAAGCAGCAGTTAACAGTTCATTTGGCTGATGGATCTCTACCCAGTTCTGGACTGGTTACCCATGAGACCCTGCCAATCCCTATGACAACTATCTCCGGCCACAAGGAACTGGTATGTTTCGATGTTTTGTGCTCTCCTCTGTTTCCGGTCATTCTGGGAGTCCCCTGGTTAGGAGCACACAACCCTCACATTGACTGGCTGAAGAATGAAGTGCTGTTTTCATCTGCTTACTGTCAGAAGAATTGTCTGCCCCCTGGCCCTAAGGACTTTACCAGCTGCCTGACCATACAACCTGTTTCTAGTCCCAACCCTCATGTACCCTCTGCCTACCTAAAATTCCTGGATGTATTCGACAAGAAGGGAACAGACTCTCTTCCACCTCATCGTCCCTACGACTGCCCTTTTGACTTGCTCCCAGGCTTCGAAATCCCCTTTGGTCGTATCTTCCCTTTATCAGAGACTGAACTTGAACCATTACGACTCTATGTCAATGAAAACCTAGAAAAGGGATTCATTCGTCCCTCTTCTTCCCCTGCAGATGCTGGCATATTTTTTGTCAAAAAAAAGGATAAAACGCTTAGGCCGTGTATAGACTACCGAGATCTGAATAAGATCACCATCAAAAATCGCTATCCACTCCCTCTCATCCCGGAACTCTTCCAACGATTCTGTTCCGCTCGAGTTTTCTCCAAACTTGACTTAGGAGGTGCTTACAATCTGGTTCGCATTCGAGAGGGGGATGAGTGAAAGACGGCTTTCCGAACTCGTTTCGGACATTTCGAATATTTGTTGATGCCTTTTGGCCTCTGCAATGCTCCAGCCACGTTCCAGCACTTTGTAAACTACATTTTCTGAGACCATCTTGACAACTTCCTCATTGTATACCTGGATGACATCCTTGTCTTTTCAGCCACGCTGGAGATTCATCGAGTGCACATGAAACATGTACTAACTATTCTAAGAACGCATGGACTATACGTAAAAGCCGAAAAATTAGACTTTGAGAAAGAATCTATCCAGATTTTGGGTCTTGTCATATCTACAAAAGGAGTGGCCATGGATTCCCAAAAAGTAAAAGCGATCCTGGATTGGCCTGTCCCCTCAGAAAAGAAGGGTGTTCAAAGGTTTATCGGTTTTTCACACTTTTACAGACGATTTATTAAGAACTTTTCAGCCATTATATCACCCATTACCCAACTAACCCACTTGCATTCCAGATTCCAGTGGTCCCCGGTTGCTCAGGCAGCTTTTGACAGACATAAAACAGTGTTTGTTTCAGCACTAGTTCTTCAGCATCCTGACCCTGCATTGCCCTACATTTTGGAAGTCAATGCCTCCGAAGTGGCCACAGGAGCTATCCTCTCTCAATGACAGGGCCCCAAATCATTGTTACATCCTGTAGCCTTTTCCTCTCGAAAAATGACACAACCGAAAAGAAATTATGACGTCGGAGATCGGGAGCTTTTGGCCATCAAAACAGCCCTGGAAGAGTGGGGATATTTACTTGAAGGTGCAGAACATCCCATCATGATCTTTACTGATCATAAAAATTTAGAATATCTGAGGATTGCAAAATGTTTGAGACCGCGGCAAGCGTGGTGGGCTTATTCTTTTCGAGATTTAATTTCCACATCTTGTTTAGTCCCTGATCTAAAAATGGAAAGGCGGATTGCTCTGTCTCGGATGTTCCCAGACACCCCTGAAGAAACTACTCCCGGCACAATCCTGTCCACACAAAATTTCTTTCTGATTCAGCCAGACCTAAAAGCATCCATTGTACAAGCCTCTCTTCAGTGCCCACAGTCAGAAATTTCTACCTTAAGGAGTCACAAGGTATTTCTGTGGCATCAGGACAAAATCTTTGTCCCCCAGGAAGTCAGACTGCAGGCTTTGAAAAAATGTCATGATCACCAGCTGGCTGGGCATTTCGGGGTCCGGAAGACGATCGACCTTGTCCAACGTTACCTATGGTGGCCTTCCCTAATATCAGACTGTAAAAAATATGTTGAGTCCTGTTTGGTTTTCCAGCGTAACAAGGGTCCCAAGACCAGGTCTTGGGGTCTATTAAGACCCTTACCAGTTCCAGAGCAGCCTTGAAAAAACATCTCTATGGACTTCATACTCTATCTCCCTCCATCAGAGAACTTTACAACAATCTTGGTAGTAGTGGACCGACTATCAAAGATGGCCCACTTCCTGCCCATGCTTGGCACCCCCTCCACCATGGACACAGCAATTTTTTTTATCAAGGAGATAGTCAGACTTCATGGGTTACACAACAATATAGTCTCCGAAAGAGGGGTTCAATTCACATCTGGTTTCTGGAAGAATCTTTGCAAGATCTTGTCAATTGACTTATGTCTTTCTTCTGCTTACCACCCTCAAAGTAATGGCCAAACAGAAAGAAAGAACCAGACCTTAGAGCAATACCTGCGGTGCTTCTGCTCATTCTCCCAAGATAACTGGGTCTCCTTGCTACCTTGTGCCGAGTTTTCATACAATAATACCATACACACGGCCACCAATCAGTCGCCCTTTTGGGCAAACTATGGCTTTCACCCATCCTTTCTTCCAAACACCATTCCTGAATCTCCGGTACCAGCTGTTCAGGATAGGATAAACTTCTTCCAAACCAATTACCAAATCCTTCAAAAGGCCATGCGAAAGGCTCAGGAAGACTTCAAGAAACAACATGACAGGAGAAAGAGAGGGAATCCCTTCTACAAGGTGGGTGACAGGGTATGGCTGTCCTCTATTAACCTCAGATGTTCTTGTCCTTCCAGGAAGCTTGGTCCAAGGTTTGTGGGTCCATTAGAAATCAAGAGGGAAGTGAACCCTGTGGCTTTTGAATTCGCTTTACCGGCCTCCTACAAGATCCATCCGGTGTTCCACGCCTCCCTACTGAAACCAGCTGTGCCAAGTCCATTTCCAGGAAGAGAGGAGTTGCCACCTCCACCAGTTACCGTAGGTAACGATACCGAATATGAAGTTGAAGCCATCCTAGATTGCCGGAAAAGAGGTAGGCAGACTCAATTTCTTGTTAAATGGAAAGGGTATTCTTCAGAGGAAAATTCTTGGGAACAAATGGATAATTTACATGCTCCAAGACTTTTGCTAAATTTCCGCAACAGGTACCCGGAGAGATGGTCTAGGTTGGGCATCCAGAGGCTGCCCCTCGGGGGGGGGGCACTGTCAGGGAAATGGCCGAAGGACTGGCAATTCCGCCTAAGACAATCATGGCCACCATGGTGTAACCTAAACAGATCACATGACTAACTTCCTGGTCTATTTAAGCCTGCTGCTGGAGCTGCTCATTGCTGGATTATCTCTTCGATCTCCTGTGTACCTTGACCTTGTCTCCTGATCCATGCTTATCCGTTGTGACCCGGCTTGCCTTGACCTCGCTTCCTGATCTCCTGTGTTTGACCCTTGGCCTGCTTCTGAACTCTGCTTCTGCTTCCTGACCACCCGGGTTGACCCTCGGCTTGTACTGGACCCTGCTCGTGTATGACCTTGGCTTGTCCCTGTATATGCTCTGGACTGACCTACCTGTGTTTGACCCCTGGCCTGGCTTCTGGTATCTCCGTTCCTCTGAATACAACAAGCTCAGTTCTGCCTGCCTCAGCCATCCCTCAGTGGCTGAGCTCATCAGACTACAAGCAAGCACCTGGCCAACCGTGCTTCTGTGGGCACCGCGCTCCCTGTTCCCAACTCCAGGGTCACGCTGCACTCAGCCGCAAGGGGAGCCCTCTTAGCATCTCGATCTCCATACTCGTTCCTGACAATTGGTGGCAAGCAGCGGGTTGATTCCCACAGCCAGGACAGCTACAAGAAGACACAGGACAATGGAAGCACAGTATGAACGGCTAAATCTCTCTTCCCTAAAGGACTTACTGGAGAACCGGGGCAGACCGGCCAACAACTATAAGAAGAGGGACATTATCGCAGAACTAGTCAAAATGGATAGAGCCGAAAGACCCAACATAACCGAAAGGCCCAGCGTAATAGACAGGACACCCGAAGAGGCAAGTTTTGATCTGGCTGTTAAACTAAGACTGGCACATTATGGTCCTAACCCTCCAGCGGAGATCATAGCCCTAGTGATAGCGGCTGTGGACGCAACTTGGCTACATCAAAAAGGTGCTGCAGCAGCAGAAGTCACAGCAGCACCAACTGAAAGGAGAGGAGAGGTACAGATACCAGCCGCCATGGAAGAGGAATTCAGGAGGAGGTTGCAAGAGATGCAGATACAGCATAGAGGACCAGAGGAGGTCCTGCTGGGATGGTCTGATTCTATCCGTTGCGAACTCTGGAAGAAAGCGCTAGCTCTCGAGCAGCAACACCAGGGAAAAGTTCTTCCCTCCATCCATGTAAGGTACTGGTCGCAGTATGATGTACGAATGCCGTTATTGGGGGAACAACCGAAGCAGGAGTGGACAGCTGAGTTAAGCAGGCTGATCCAGGCAGAGATGCAGTTGGACGAGAGCTACAGAGTCCTCCGGTGGTATGTAGCCCAAGAGTGCCCGTGGTCAGTGGATGACAGCCCCACGGAAGGCTTTGACTATGATGGCCTGGGATTGTTGTATTGGAGGATGTCCAGTGACCCTGACTTTGGTATGGATCGGGAGTGGCGTTTGAAGGAAATAATGGAGCACAGAGAGCGAAGACTGAATGTCTCGGAAGGCCACTGGGCAGAGGAAGATTTGAAGTTTCTGGCCGTTCAGGAATGGGAGCTCGAGATCGCCTACAGACAGCTGCTAAATTCTGCTCAGCAGCAGGGTGGGGCTCCCTTTGCCTGGGACTATCAGGAAATACCAGTTGACAACTCTGAAATCCTGGCTGAAGAATCGGCAGTGGAAAATCTGGAGATTGCCATCCCCAAAGCTGTAGTGCTGACTGACCTTGATGATCCTGTTTCTGCTTGGGATGATATTGGATGGAGGAATGTACCTGTCCAGCAGCATGCCAGAGAATCGGCAGTGGAAAATCTGGAGATTGCCATCCCTAAAGCCGAAGCGGATGATGTTGAGTCCCCAGCAGAAGTGCTGGCAACAGGGCAGAGTGCTACCAACCTCTGCCCAGCACCGGAAACAACTGTGGAGTTCCAGGGAGCCGGGGCAGTTGTCCCCTCTCTTCAGCAACAAGCTGAGGTAGTAAAGCTTTTACTCCCAGCTGAATCACTGGCAGCAGGGCAGCTTGAGCTGATATCAGGGGATGGGACTGCGGTCTCCACTCACAGCAACCCAGCAGAAGAGCTGGCAACAGAGCAGAGTGCTGCTGGCCTCTGCTCTCAACTAACAGAAGAGGGAGTTCCTGTGGTAGTGGATGGGACTTCAGTCTTCACTGACACAACCCCAGAAAATGGTGTGACACTGAGTCAGGAGGATGTCAGCCTTGCTTTGCAAGCACTGGGGGATTTTCACCTACCACAACTGGATGGGAATTCAGTCTCCACTTGCATACCCCAGGGATGCTGGGCAGTCGGCGCAGATCCCCAACAGCATGACGGACTGAGCCCAGTCACCCTGTCTTCTCTCCAGCGTCTGAAAGGACTCCAGGGAGAAGAGCCAGTCCAGGCCTCTCCCCAGCGGTGGGTATGTTCTCTGAGAGAGCCAGAGGTTGGCTGGGTGAGTAATGCTCTGTTTGGAGCAATTTGTTTGGGGTACTGAGTGGATACAGGCATTAGAGGAATGGAACTATGGACTAACTTCAGAGTCAACCCGTCTGGGGTCTCCTCCTGTGTTAGTCTCCTGCTGAAAGGGGAGAGGTGTAACGGGAGGGCCCGGGGAACCCAGAATCCCTTAGAAAGTATGGGATACCCTTGCTTCAGATCCCCATAATGGAAATTAAGAATATGTCTTGGATTACTTGGAATGGGACAGTAATATTTATCCACAATATCTCCCAGGATATACAGTCAGGTCCATAAATATTGGGACATCGACACAATTATAATCTTTTTGGCTCTATACACCACCACAATGGATTTGAAATGAAACAAACAATATGTGCTTTAACTGCAGACTTTCAGCTTTAATTTGAGGGTATTTACATCCAAATCAGGTGAACGGTGTAGGAATTACAACCGTTTAACGATCATAAATCAAACTTTCACTTTTTAATACTTGGTTGCAAATCCTTTGCAGTCAATTACAGCCTGAAGTCTGGAATGCATAGACATCACCAGACACTGGGTTTCATCCCTAGTGATGCTCTGCCAGGCCTCTACTGCAACTGTCTTCAGTTCCTGCTTGTTCTTGGGGCATTTTCCCTTCAGTTTTGTCTTCAGCAAGTGAAATGCATGCTCAATCGGATTCAGGTCAGGTGATTGACTTGGCCATTGCATAACATTCCACTTCTTTCCCTTAAAAAACTCTTTGGTTGCTTTCGCAGTATGCTTCGGGTCATTGTCCATCTGCACTGTGAAGCGCCGTCCAATGAGATCTGAAGCATTTGGCTGAATATGAGCAGATAATATCCCCCGAAACACTTTAGAATTTATCCTGCTGCTTTTGTCAGCAGTCACATCATCAATAAATACAAGAGAACCAGTTCCATTGGCAGCCATACATGCCCACGCCATGACACTACCACCACCATGCTTCACTGATGAGGTGGTATGCTTTGGATCATGAGCAGTTCCTTTCCTTCTCCATACTCTTCTCTTCCCATCACTCTGGTACAAGTTGATCTTGGTCTCATTTGTCCATAGGATGTTGTTTCAGAACTGGGAAGGCTTTTTGAGATGTTGTTTGGCAAACTCTAATCTGGCCTTCCTGTTTTTGAGGCTCACCAATGGTTTACATCTTGTGGTGAACCCTCTGTATTCACTCTGGTGAAGTCTTCTCTTGATTGTTGACTTTGACACACATACACCTACCTCCTGGAGAGTGTTCTTGATCTGGCCAACTGTTGTGAAGGGTGTTTTCTTCACCAGGGAAAGAATTCTTCGCTCATCCACCACAGTTGTTTTCCGCGGTCTTCCGGTTCTTTTGGTGTTGCTGAGCTCACCGATGCATTCTTTCTTTTTAAGGATGTTCGAAACAGTTGATTTGGCCACACCTAATGTTTTTGCTATCTCTCTGATGTTTTTTTTTTTCAGCCTAATGATGGCTTGCTTCACTGATAGTGACAGCTCTTTGGATCTCATATTGAGAGTTGACAGCAACAGATTCCAAATGCAAATTGCACATTTGAAATAAACTCTGGACCTTTTATCTGCTCCTTGTAAATGGGATAATGAGGCAATAACACACATCTGGCCATGGAACAGCTGAGCAGCCATTTGTCCCATTACTTTTGGTCCCTTAAAAAGTGGGAGGCACATATTCAAATAGTTGTAGTTCCTACACCGTTCACCTGATTTGGATGTAAATACCCTCAAATTAAAGCTGAAAGTCTGCAGTTAAAGCACATCTTTCACGTTTCATTTCAAATCCATTGTGGTGGTGTATAGAGCCAAAAAGATTAGAATTATGTTAATGTCCCAATATTTATGGACTTGACTGTATGCCATATTATAAAGAGTGACTCATTCATACGGTTGGGACACATACTGTTAGATGCTAATGTCATCATCCCCAGACACCTGTCTGTTGTCTGTTGTAATGTTAATGAATTCAGACTAACTTCTAAGTAGGGTTGTCCCGATACCACTTTTTTAAGACCGAGTACAAGTACCGATACTTTTTTTCAAGTACTCGCCGATACCGATTACCGATACTTTTTTTTAATGTCAGGTGACAGTTTTAAAGCACAATACAGATTAGGTGGCACTGATATGCAGCACTGATAGGTGCCACTGATTAAGCAGCACTGATATGATTAGGTGGCACGGATATGCATCACTGATGAGTACTGCCAGGTGGCGGGCACTGATGACTGGCACTTATGGCTGGCACTGACAAGTGGCACTGATGGCTGTCACCGACAGATGGCTGGCACTGACAGAGGGCACTGATGGCTGGCACTGACAGGTGGCTGGCACTGACAGGGGGCTGGCACTGATAGATGGCAGGTGGCTGGCACTGATAGATGGCATTGACAGGTGGTAGTGATAGATGGTACTGACAGGTGGCTGGCACTAATAGGTGACACTGAGTAAGCAGCACTAATGAGCACTGACAGATAGCGGGCACTGACAGGTAGTGGGCACTTATAGGCACGAGAGGATTTATTTTTCTATGCTGCCTCTGCGACGCCCATCTTAGTACACCCTGCACTTGGCCTCAATAAAGCAGCAGGGGACATCTTGTTACACCCAGCCAGAACTACATGGGCTGGGTGTAACAAGATGTCCGCTGCTGCTTTATTGAGGCCAAATGCAGGGTGTAACAAGATGGGCGTCGCATTTTTTCAAGCACTGACAGTGTAACACGGAGCGTCACTTCCTTTAATTGACGGCTCCGGTCGCCGATGGATCATGATGCGGCTGCAAGCTTACCCGCCTGAGGACTCTCCGCTCCACTCTGCTCTCCGCTCCTCCCACCCTCCGCTTGCCGACTCCGCCCGCTGACTTCTCCACTCTGCTCCACTCTGCTCTCCGCTCCGCCCTCCGCTTGCCGACTCCGCCCGCTGACTTTTCCGCTCCACTCTGCTCTCCGCGCCGCCCTCCGCTTGCCGACTCTGCCCGCTGACTTCTCCGCTCCACTCTGCTCTCCGCCCTCCGCTTGCCGACTTTGCCCGCTGACTGCAAGCTTACCCGCCTGAGGACTCTCCGCTCCACTCTGCTCTCCGCTCCTCCCACCCTCCGCTTGCTGACTCCGCCCGCTGACTTCTCCACTCTGCTCCACTCTGCTCTCCGCTCCGCCCTCCGCTTGCCAACTCCGCCCGCTGACTTTTCCGCTCCACTCTGCTCTCCGCTCCGCCCTCCGCTTGCCGACTCTGCCCGCTGACTTTTCCGCTCCACTCTGCTCTCCGCTCCGCCCTCCACTTGCCGACTCCGCCCGCTGACTTCTCCCATCCCAGGTATTGGCAAAGGCATCGGGAGCATTTGCGCAAGTACAAGTACTCGTGCAAATGCTCGGTATCGGTCCCGATACCGATACTAGTATCGGTATCGGGACAACCCTACTTCTAAGGATCTTTTCATGGGGGCTTGGGCTAATTAACCCTGTATTGTATGAAAGGATTCCTGTGATAATGTGTTTTGAAGTTCAGGAGACAGCCAGGCTAGGAAACTTGAGACAGCCAGGCTGTTAAAAGGAATTAGGTAATTAGCATGTTAATTAGGTCTGGTCACAGGTGTATTTCCAGAGAAATATGATGCACCTCCTCTTTTAACTGTGTATAAAACTTGTGGTCTTTTCAATAAAGATTGTCAGCCCTGCTCAAACCTCAAGACAGAGCTTTGTCTCGTTATTGAGGGAGAATTATTCTTATGGGTCTTGTTCGCCTGACTGGAGTGTCGGTAGCTGCCTTAGTGTTTGGGAATGGAATATCCTAAACGGCTTTAACCCCTTTCATTCTTGGGGTGCCGTTACATGTTCCTTGCTCATTTTTTTGTTCTGTGATGCGCAGCTTACAGAAGTCACAGAAAATTCTTACTTGTTCTGTTGGACACTCGCACAGACGGTTGACCTTTCAACACTTTTACAATTTTTCGTGGTTTTATTTTTCGGTTTGGGACTAAAAGCTACATACCAGACATTGTTCTATTTTTAACTTTTTTGGTTTAGTTCTGGTATAATGGCAGGTTAGGTTTTTGTATGGGGGTTACTATTTGCTCAGTTCTCTGCTCTCTGTTGGTAGGGGCAGGGGTCCCTTGCCTCACGGAACACTTACAATGTTTATTGGCTGGGGATGGCGGGCCTCCTCTTTGCAATGATTTTGATCTGTGACCATGGCTAATCCAATTAAAATGGTTTCCTGGAATGTACGAGGCCTGAATAGCAAATTTAAGAGGGCCTCGGTGTTCTAGTATCTTAAACAAGCCAGGCCGCATGTTGTCCTTCTTAAGGAGACTCACCTTGATGGAAGTAGGATACTTGCCTTGCTTAGGCCCTGGATTCAGCAGGCTTTTCATGCCACCTATTCCACTTTTGCGAGGGGGTGTCCATCCTTATTAGTAAATCTGTTCCCTGCACTATCCATCAGGTGAGCTCGGATCCTGGGGAACGGACGATATGTGGCCTTGGTCTTAGATATCTGTTACTGTAAAATGTTGTTGGTAAATGTCTATCTGCCGCCCCCCATTTAATGTGCAATGTTTGTATGATTTGTTAGTCAAACTGGCCCCTAGAGCTCATCTTCTGCTTTTAATCATGGGGGACTTCAATGCTACCTTGGATGCATTGGATTCTTCCAATACGGGGAGGTTGGGCTCAGTGGATCTTAAATCCTGGGCATCGGTGACAGGGCTCACTGAGATATGGCGTGTGAAGAACCCCACTGCCAAGTGCTTTTCACACCTGTCGCAGATGCATCGCTCTTCAGCCAGGATTGACTTTGCATTTGGTAGTCCGGTGATGATGTCACATGTGAAGGACATTGCTTATCTGGCAGGGGGGCTTGTCTGATCATAACCCACTTTCCCTCTCCCTGGCCTTGGGAGGGGGTCAAGGGGTTGGAAACTTTCGCCTGGTTGGCTGCAAAATGATCGGATAACTACTCACCTTATGGACTCGGTTACAGACTATTGGGTAACAAATCTAGAGTCTGCTGAGTATGGGATGCATTTAAGCTGGTAATCAGGGGGGATTGTATTTCAGCTATAAAGAAAGAGAGGGTGGAACAAAATGCTGAGGTTCAATTGTTGCAAGACAGAGAGAGGGAATGCGCGGAAAGTAACGCCAGCAATCCTTCAAGCTCTTCCTACACTGCTTTGTTGGATGCCCGGAGGTTGCTCACCCTGCATTTTAATAATCTGGCACATACGGAGGCGAAGCATAGGGCAGAATCACAGTTTGCGGAGGGTGACAAAAATGGGAAGCTCCTTGCTAGGCTAGTAGCAGATTCTCACCAACTTGCAAACATCCCAGTTATCAGACGTAAGGACGGAGGACTGGTTAGTGACCCAACTGACATAATGTCTGAGTTTCAAGACTTTTTCTCGACCTTGTATGCACCCATTCCTCCATCTGACTGGTCGGCCTTGGAGGACTGGTTGGGGGGTCTCCTGTTTCCGAAGCTATCCGACACTGATCGGGAGGTCTTGAGGCGGAGATCACTAATAAGGAGATGGTATAGACGATTTTTGCTTTTCCCCCTCATAAGGCCCCGGGCCCTGACAGGTTTCCAGCGGACTTTTATAAGATGTACGCAGGTCAGATAGCACCCAGACTTGCAGCACTATAAGCCTACTGTATACAACATCAGCAATTGCCTACGTCAATGCTCGACGCTTATATGATTCTACTTCCCAAGCCGGGTAAAGACCCTCTAGAATGTTCATCTCATAGACCGATCGCCTTATTAAACATGGATTTGAAAATCTTAACAAAGGTTCTGGCAAAGAGACTGGCGGGCATTATTTCCTCCCTGGTGGATATTGACCAGACGGGGTTTATGCCCGATAAGTCTACAGACACTAACCTAAAACGGCTGTTTACTCACCTGCAGCTCCACTAGGATTGTGGTATCTATTGACATCGAAAAACTTTTGACTCTATTGACTGGCACTACATGTTGACAGTACTGGAGAAAATGTGATTCGGCCCGACCTTTCGGCGGTGGATTTCACTACTATATAATAACCCCAGGACGGCAGTCCGCATAGGAATTCACACTTCCCCATTTTTCCAAATTGGTAAGGGCACTAGACAGGGATGCACCCTGTCACCCTTTTTGTTTGCCCTCATGATGGAACCACTCGCAGTAGCGTTGAGAGCGGCCGGGGAGGTTAAGGCGATTAGGGTGGGGACTATTGACGAAGGCCTGGCACTTTATGCTGACGACATGTTGCCGTTTCTGCGAGACCCAAAGGAGTCACTGGAGGCAGCACTACACATTATGAACGAGTTCTCTCAGTATTTTGGGTTGAAAGTCAATTGGTCTAAATCACCTATTTTACCTCTAGATGCTGGGGCCAGGGACATTGCTGACCTGGGGGTGCCATTGAAGTGGGTATCGCAGATCACGTATATAGGGGTCAAGATTACGGTGGATGTGGTAGACTACATGCCCCTTAATCTGGCACCGCTCCTGATCTTTTTCAAGCAGAAGGTCCAGGCCTGGCAAAAACTCCCTTTGTCGCTTATAGGATGGGTTAACCTATTGAAAATGAAAATCCTCCGTCATACTATATTTTTTGTGGAATGCTCCCATATGGATCCCCAAGTCCTTTTTTTAAAAATTGGACGGTCTTACTAGCTTGTTTCTGTGGGCTCCTAAACAGCCCAGAATAGGACTGAAAGTCTTACAGGAACCATGGGGGGGGGGGGAGGGTGGGTTGGCCCTACCGGATTGGCGTAAGTATTATATAGCTGGACAAATGGTGTTTGTTCATAGGTGGCTGACCTCAGATGATGGGGACTCGGCCACGGTCCTGGAAGCGGCACACTTGGGCTCCTATGAGTCCCTGCGTTTGGCCATCCATAGAGGTATCAAGATGGATCTTCCTCTTACTGCTTCTATGAAGGCCACGATTAAGGCGTGGGAGGAGGCAGTTGGAATGGTGTGTCCCAGTTACCAGGGTCTCTCTCCTTCCACTCCCTTGTGGATGAACCCTAAATTGTCACATTTTTATTCATTCGAAGATCCCATGGGCTGGGTGACCAGGGGAATCAAAATACTCAAGGGTATTACTATGGATGGGGAATTGCTGACGTTTGACCAGCTTAAAGCCAGACATAACATACCTAACTCACAATACTTTAGGTATATTCAGGTGCGCCATGCATTTAAAAATAGAACTATAGAATCCATTCCCTCGGACTTGGAGAATTTGCTAACAACGGATGACCTTCCCAAGATGCTCTCAGTTTCCTACAAAGAATTGTTCAAAACTAGGCCGAAGGCAGTGCACAAGTGTAGAGAACGGTGGGAGGCTGAGGTCCTGGACATTCAGGGAGAGGACTGGGACGACATGTGGGCACATCCGTTTCAACATCTGGTAGCAGCTAGGGACAGACTGATTCATTTTAAGTTCTTGCATAGGATTTACTATACGCCAGCTAGGCTGGCGTCTATTTATCCAACAGTACAGGCGGAATGCTGGAGATGCTCTTTTGCTCCAGCGGCGGCTGAACATATATTTTGGAGCTGCCCTCAGGGAGACTCCACTGCTGCCACTATTTGTATTTGACAAGCGCTTGTTTTACCATTTTGATGTAAGTGTATCAACCTACATAAAATTTCATTTTAAGACGGTATTATGCTATGTGCCCTTCTCTTTCCTTCTATACTGCCATTTGATTCATGTCCTGGGTTACCATCATTGGGCTACCATCTTCCAAGCTTTTATCTACCCTGCCATCATATTTGCTGTGAGTGACGTCTCGGTGGATTCATCTGCAGTGGATCGATTCATCAGGGTGATATACACTCAAAGCTTGATGTGACCTTCCAGACGTATGTCTGTTTGGGTCGACAGATTCTGGTAAGCCTCCTCTATATCGGTGGTGGTCATCTTCACTTTTTCCAAGACTTTGGGATTATCACACATTTGTCCCGAATTTGTATTGATTTCATATATCAGAGACTCTTTATCAGAATTTCATATGGACTTCTGTCATTAAATTTTTTGTTTCACCAATATATATCACTGGGTGTTGTATTCATATATGCATTAGCGCTACATTTTTTTGTTTTTCTGTTTGCGCCCTCAGATTAAACAGTTTTGGTCGGAGGTCACCTCCTGTATATCACAGGGGCGGATCCAGGTGGGGGGCAACGGGGCAATTGCCCTTTTCGAGAATGCAGGCAAGAGCGGGTAGCTCTGCGGGTGACTCTGTGATTCCGCAGGTGGGTCCGCGATTCCGCGGGTGTGCGGGCGGCTCCGCGATTCCGCGGGTGTGCAGGCGGCTCGGCGATTCTGCGGGTGTGCGGGCAGCTCCGCGATTCCGCGGGCGGCTTCGCCGGTGTGCAGCTCGGCTCCGCGGGCGAGATAGCGGGCGGTCGGTGAGTGGACAGGTGAGAGGGGGGGTAGCTGGGCGGCTCGGTGTGTGAGCGCTGCTGGCCAATCAGGGAGCCGGCAGGCACGGGAGCAGAGAGATGACATCATCTCCCGGCACCGCCCTGCATCCTTGCAGTTCCGCCCCCACTGTGCAGGCAGCCATGAGCAGCAGAGAGATTACATCATCTCTCTACTGCCTCACTTTGGGACAGAGCACCTTAGCAGGAAAGTGACACAGCAGGTGACAATCTGCAACATGTGGCAGGTGACGTGGCAAGTGACAATCCGCATCTGGTGGCAGGTGACAATCCACAATGTGTGGTGGGCGATGTGGCAAGTGACAATCCGTGAAGTGGCAAGTGACAATACGCAACGTGTGGCAGGTGACGTGGCAAGTGACAATCCGCATTTCGTGGAAGGACACGTGGCAAGTGACAATCTGTGATGTGACAATACGCAACGTGTGGGAAGTGACAATCTGCATTTGGTGGAAGGACACGTGGCAAGTGACAATCCGCATTTGGTGGCAGGTGACGTGGCAAATGACAATCCGCATTTGGTGGCAGGCGACGTGGCAAGTGACAATCCGCATTTGGTGGCAGGCGACGTGGCAAGTGACACACTCGTGGCTCCCACTGATTCTGCATTATGGTGAGTTGAACTATTTATTTTTATATTACAATGTAATAATATAAAAAATGCGCTTCAATCATCCTGAGACCATAATAACCATGGTGCCGTGATAATTGAAGCGCCAATACCAGCCATTTCCCCGATAAATTGCCCCCAAAAAACATTGTCTGCCAGTGCCCCTCCCGAGACCAGACTCTGGATCCGCCCCTGGTATATCAGCGGTTCTGATGACTCCTGTCCCGGTGACGGTCATGGTGTGCCTTCTGGGTTTGGTTGAAGAGGTGGTCCCGTCTCAGGCCCATAGAACTCTTCTCAACATCCTCTTGTTCTATGGGAGGAAGGCCATTTTGTTGCAGTGGTGCAAACCGGGTGCACCTGATTTGCGCTTCTGGAAGGGGCTGGTCAATTCTATAATGCCATATTATAAGGCGACGTACTTATCTAGAAGCTGCGGAAAGAAATTTGATAGAGTGTGGCAGGCATGGTATAACTCTGATCTAAAGAAAGAAAAAGAAACTGCGCTAGGATCTGGAAATGGCAATTAATAGCTAGCACAAAAATTGCCTATGTTTTGGTTGTAAGCAGCTACTAACCTGAAAACATAATCAGTGAAAACATAATAGAAAAATATATATAGTTGCGCTAAAACCAAAACAAAAATAAATAGACAAAAAATTTGTCGTGGTGTGCTCCACAACACATACAAAATACAGAAGTCCACTAGAAATGACACGTGGACTGGTGAATGATTGTGGGCAAACTTGGGACATGAAATGAAACATAGACCAACACACAATAAATATGCAAAATCACATAAAAAATTGATTGCATAAAGTATCTTCCAAATATGTTACACTAAGGCATTAGTTCATAAGTGCAAAATAATCAAAAAAGTCCAAACATATGCTGTGATAAACACCCGTGCAGAAACGGAATCCAAATCTCCACTGTGATAACTGAAGACCGGAGTGAAATCCACCACCATGAGCAAGTAAACTGCTTACCAGAACCAGTTGGTCCCCTGTTATGGAGGACCTAAAACCGCATGTAAACAATCCCAGCTGAATAGTAATGGCTTCTATGACCACCGCCTCTTCACTCAGCGCTTTCCACAATAAGAGCAGCTTGAACGCAGTTGAGACATACAAGAGAAACAGGATGCCTCGCTGGTGTAAAATCTTTGGGTTTATTAAATTAAAAATGTAGATAACACACTTACATATAGGTGAGAAAGGTACAGCCTTAAGCCCGAGGTGCCGGCCGGACACCAACGAGCAAACCCGTCCTATGGAGATCGAGCAGTGAGGGGATGACGTCAGCACGCCGCTCGGTCCGCCCTACGCGTTTCGTAATAGGTCACGTCGTCTGGGGTACTGCCCTAAGCCATGGAGCATAGTGACAGCTATCCAGGGGGATATAGGAATTTCTATCCGTCTGTTTGAAAAATGTGGTAGTAACAAAACTATTCCCTACAATGGAAATGTTAAGGTCCAAAAAATTGACTCTCTCCTGACTGGCCTCAAAAGTAAGTTCAATACCTCTGTTGTTAATGTTGAGGGACTGCATGAACTCCTGCAGTTCTGATTCGCTACCGTCCCACAGGAGGAGGACATCGTCAATGTACCTGGCCCAGAGCACCACCTCTGGTCTCCGGCAGGCATCCACGACGTCCTCCTCCCACTTGGCCATAAATAAATTAGCAAGGCTGGGGGCATATTTAGCCCCCATTGCTACGCCCCTGTCCTGGCGGTAGAATTGATTATCGAACCAGAAGTAATTATGACTAGCTGCATATTCCAACAGGGTCATAACAAATTCAATCTGGCGAGGGTCCAATCCAGAGCCTCTAACCAGATATAATCTAACTGCCTCGAGACCCAGGTTATGGGGGATAATGGTGTAAAGGGAGGTCACATCTGCTGTGACCAACCGAAGACCATTGGTGGGTACAAAGCTGGCCAACAAATTAATGACCTGTTTGGTGTCTCTAATGTAGGAGGGCATCTTCTGGACCAATGGCTGCAAAAAGAAATCGATATACTTGCCCACCCGGGACGTGACCGAGTCAATGCCACTGACTATGGGCCATCCCGGGGGGCAAGTCTGATTCTTGTGAATCTTTGGGAGATAGAAGATCACAGGGGTACGGGGGGCGCACGGTACCAAAAACAATCTCTCCTTTTCATTCAAGATGCCACTCTGGAAGCCTCGATCCACAATGCCCTCCAACTCTCTTTTATATTTGCAGACTGGGTCCCTACTTAGAGGGGTATAGGTCTCTATGTCGTCAACAATGCGATGCATCTCTTTCAGATAGTCGCATCTGTCGAGAACAGCAATCCCCCCACCCTTGTCTGCGGGCCTAATTATCAATGATTTGTTGAAGCAAAGTGATTCTAGACCATTTTCAAGGTCTTTCTGCATCCTCATCTTCCTAACTTTGATCCCCTCTAAGTCTTTCAAGACCACATCATGGAACACTCTGATACTGGGTGCAAGTGACCCAGGCGGATTAAACAATGAAGCATTCGCAAGGTTGGTGTGTGAAATTCTGGCGGAGGGGTCAACTTGTCCTTAATGGGGTTAGATAAGAAATATCTCTTGATATTCAATTTCCTTGCAAATTTGTGAACATCCATAAAGGTCTGAAACTTGCTCAAGTTTCTAGGAGGAGCAAATTTCAGACCTTTATCCAAGAGCCTCTTCTCTGAGTCTGTTAGTAGTTGTTGGCTTAAATAAAAAATGCCCGTCCCTACACCCTCTTTCGTTTTGGCCGACTGGGCCCGCCTCCCCCCTCTTGTGCCTCTCTTTGTTCTATGGGACCCAGTCGCTCTTGATGGCTCCTGGGAAAACCCCAATTGGGGTTCGTCCGATAATCTACTGGGCCATTGGGGAAATAGGGCCTAGGCTGTACATAGGTGCCATCATAGTGACCAGGATAATACGACTGAATATTCCTGTCTGTATTCATGTAGCCATGTCCCCCTTCGTTCGATCCAAACCCTCCGGGCCCCATTGAGTCCGATAAGGGAAAGAACCGATTTTGGGTGGGAATATTGTATTCCTGGTTATTATTCGACCCATAACCAGGATTCAGGTTACCCCGACCAAATCCTCCACTCTGAAGGGGAAATCTAGGTGGGGGATAATCCCAAGTGCGTGGAGATTCTCCCTGATAATGTTGGTATTGTATATCTGACCTTGTTTTTAAGTTTTTTTTTTAAGTTCTAGGGGGAACGGTTCCCTGATTATGGCCATTTTTAGTGGACTTAGATTTATTCTTGAGTGGTTGTACTTTAACAACTTGTCCGGGAGACTGTAGATACCCTCCCCTATTGTTTGAAGAAGGGGGATTCATGGATAAATTAAGTGTCCCAGATCCCTGAGGTAAGGTATCCATACCATTCTCCTCAGCATTGTCATTGGCAAGCTTTTTCTGCCACATAAAGACTAAACCCGACTCATAATCCTCAGTGTCCCTAGTAAACTTATTTTTCTTTTTAATCTTTTGATCCTTCTCCTCTTTTGCCAAATATTTGAGTAGAGTGTTGGAGCACTCCCTATACTCCTCTCCACTTTTGTGTAAGACCAAAAGTTCTTTAACCGTTTTGATTTCAATGTCAAGTCTTGCTAATTTCTCACTCTTCCTTTGTGCAAGGAACCGCAAAAAAGAAACACCAGAATCATTAAAATATTTGGCCCAACCTTCTAGGTCGGTTTCTCCTTTCTGGGGGCTGACCTCCCATCTAAGGCTCCTTGGGACCATAGCCCTTTTGATATAGGTCTCCAAAAAAGCTATGTCCCACTGCGTATGAATCTCTGATGTCAAGAGATTCTTCAGTCTCATAAAGAGACCACTGACATCCGACCCCATGGACACAGGTGTGGAATCAAATACGCCTATTGTATCGACCACCCGTTTGGCACGGAAGTCAAAAATGTCCATATTAATAGTTCAAATGAACCTATATCCAAGCTGCAATTAATGGTTGTTTGAATGGAAAGATAAAAATAAATAAAAAGAAACTGCGCTAGGATCTGGAAATGTCAATTAATAGCTAGCACAAAAATTGCCTATGTTTTGGTTGTAAGCAGCTACTAACCTGAAAACATAATCAGTGAAAACACAATAGAAAAATATATATAGGTAGTTGCGCTAAAACCAAAACAAAAATAAATAGACAAAAAATTTGTCGTGGTGTGCTCCACAACACATACAAAATACAGAAGTCCACTAGAAATGACACGTGGACTGGTGAATGATTGTGGGCAAACTTGGGACATGAAATGAAACATAGACCAACACACAATAAATATGCAAAATCACATAAAAAATTGATTGCATAAAGTATCTTCCAAATATGTTACACTAAGGCATCAGTTCATAAGTGCAAAATAATCAAAAAAGTCCAAACATATGCTGTGATAAACACCCGTGCAGAAACGGAATCCAAATCTCCACTGTGATAACTGAAGACCGGAATGAAATCCACCACCATGAGCAAGTAAACTGCTTACCAGAACCAGTTGGTCCCCTGTTATGGAGGACCTAAAACTGCATGTAAACAATCCCAGCTGAATAGTAATGGCTTCTATGACCACCGCCTCTTCACTCAGCGCTTTCCACAATAAGAGCAGCTTGAACGCAGTTGAGACATGCAAGAGAAACAGGATGCCTCGCTGGTGTAAAATCTTTGGGTTTATTAAATTAAAAATGTAGATAACACACTTACATATAGGTGAGAAAGGTACAGCCTTAAGCCCGAGGTGCCGGCCGGACACCAACGAGCAAACCCGTCCTATGGAGATCGAGCAGTGAGGGGATGACGTCAGCACGCCGCTCGGTCCGCCCTACGCGTTTCGTGATAGATCACGTCGTCTCGGGGCACGGGCGGCGTGCTGCGTCACCCCCTCTTATGGGAAAACAAAGCAAACCAAACCTCGCTCTGGGGGGAGGCGCAGGCGCACATCCAACAAAAGCTTCAAGCCTCTGTTTGGATGTGTCAACAGAGGACGTCTCTACCTACGGCACAGACGGCTCATGCTGGGCCAATGGACCAATGAGGTATTGCTCCGGCAGTCCGCGCATGCTCAATCCCTTCCAAAGAGCGAAAGAATAAAAAATTTAATGGGTTAGCTGCCAAAGGGTTATAAGTCCAATGGTTTGCAAACAAATATATAAACAAATATGAAACTCTAAAGTTACATAGGTATCCTTAACCAAAAAATCTCAACACATCCCCCCCTCCACACCTAAAAAATTCTGTGTGGGGGGATAGATAGTCAGGGACGACCAGTCCGTAGGTGAGCCTGAGGCAATCTTAAAAATTCGTCACAGGCTGATCCCCCAGAAGTCCCCCCGCATAGACCCAATGACAAATGATGTGTGTAGTAGTGAACCACAACACCAGGTACATAATATTAAAAACACTCTGATGAGTGACAAATGTAAAAATATTATAAAATTGACGAACTTCATTGTGCAAGGAAACCAATAGGTCAAAATAATCCCAAGCTCTAAGGCAAGGACCAAGAAATAGAAGAGAGGATAAACATCGAAACAAAAATAAATGGTGATCTCACGGCCCACAGACATCAATGCATAAACCAACTAGGAATTATTAATGAAGGCATTGATGTCAGTGTCAACATTAAGGCCATGTGGTACATAAGTCTTTAATCGGTAGACCCAAGCCATCTCCTGCTTTGATATCTCCCTTACAATTGAGCTACCCCTCCAGTGGGGTCTGTATTTATCAATAGCCACAAATAACGTTTTAGAGGGGTCTCTCGTGTACAAGGTCATAATGCCTTGACACAGAATGTTTGTCGAAACCCTTTCTAATATTGGCTATATGCTCATTAAGTCTAACCTTCAGTGCCCTTTTGGTCCTCCCCACATATTGGAGGCCGCAGGGGCACTGAATGAGGTAGACCACCCCCTTAGACAAGCAAGTGATAAATGGTTCAACCTCGTAAGATCGACCTGTGCTGGTTGATGCAAACTGGCAGATTTTCCTGTCTTGACAACTATTCAAAGAGCAAACCTGACACTTTTTGAATCTAAAGTATCCCGTGAGGTTTTGCAAAAAAGTCCTGTTCTCCCGTGGGGGATCTTGAACACTGGGGGCAACCCGATTGGATAATGAGGAAGCTCCCCTGAAAACAACTAAAGGTCTATCAGGTAAGATAGGTGCTAATAGTTGATCGCTCACTAGCACATGCCAGTGCTTACGTATCAGCCATTTAATAGTCTGATGTTGCGCAGAGAAGGTGGTGATGAATGGAAGTGAGTAACCTCCTCCATTCACATCCCTTACTCGTTAACTCAGAAGGGATACTCTATCAGTCTCTCTGGTTGATTGGACCAGGTTGGACAAGACAGTGTGATCATATCCCTTTTCAAGGAATCTCTTAGAGAGAATAGCTGCTTGACTATCAAAAGCCTCCACCTCAGTACAATTCCGTCGTAGTCTTGTGAATTGACCCTGGGGTACTGCCCTAAGCCATGGAGCATAGTGGCAGCTATTCAGGGGGATATAGGAATTTCTATCCGTCTGTTTGAAAAATGTGGTAGTAACAAAACTATTCCCTACAATGGAAATGTTAAGGTCCAAAAAATTGACTCTCTCCTGACTGGCCTCAAAAGTAAGTTCAATACCTCTGTTGTTAATGTTGAGGGACTGCATGAACTCCTGCAGTTCTGATTCGCTACCGTCCCACAGGAGGAGGACGTCGTCAATGTACCTGGCCCAGAGCACCACCTCTGGTCTCCGGCAGGCATCCACGACATCCTCCTCCCACTTGGCCATAAATAAATTAGCAAGGCTGGGGGCATAACCCAAGTATGTATTTTTATATATGTCAAATTTTTAACTCACTAGTTTTAATTATATGCTTTTTCGTTATTGTTTATGTATGTTTATGCGGCCATTCCATCTACCCTCAAGGGGGGACGTTCGGCTGAACTACCCCTTTGGGAGTGGTACTGCAATCTAGCATGTTATAAACTGTTCACATTATGTGTTGTACTATTCCATGAGTTTCCTTCCGGTCGCTCGATTGGTCTCTGTGGGGTCATTCCGTGATTGGCTGATGGCGCGACGGAAGTGACCACGGGAGTGGTTCCCCCTTTTTTATCATTATTTTCATTTAATTTTTCCTTCTTTCGCTCTTTGGAAGGGATTGCGCATGCGTGGACTGCCGGAGCAATACCTCATTGGTCCATTGGCCCAGCATGAGCCGTCTGTGCCGTAGGTAGAGACGTCTTCTGTTGACACATCCAAACAGAGGCTTAAAGCTTTTGTTGGATGTGCGCCTGCGCCTCCCCCCAGAGCGAGGTTTGGTTTACTTTGTTTTCCCATAAGAGGGGGTGACGCAGCACGCCGCCCGTGCCCCAAGACGACGTGACCTATCACAAAACGCGTAGGGCGGACCGAACGGCGTGCTGACGTCATCCCCTCACTGCTCGATCTCCATAGGACGGGTTTGCTCGTTGGTGTCCGGCCGGCACCTCGGGCTTAAGGCTGTACCTTTCTCACCTATATGTAAGTGTGTTATCTACATTTTTAATTTAATAAACCCAAAGATTTTACACCAGCGAGGCATCCTGTTTCTCTTGCATGTCTCAACTGCGTTCAAGCTGCTCTTATTGTGGAAAGCGCTGAGTGAAGAGGCGGTGGTCATAGAAGCCATTACTATTCAGCTGGGATTGTTTACATGCAGTTTTAGGTCCTCCATAACAGGGGACCAACTGGTTCTGGTAAGCAGTTTACTTGCACATGGTGGTGGATTTCACTCTGGTCTTCAGTTATCACAGTGGAGATTTGGATTCCGTTTCTGCACGGGTGTTTATCACAGCATATGTTTGGACTTTTTTGATTATTTTGCACTTATGAACTGATGCCTTAGTGTAACATATTTGGAAGATACTTTATGCAATCAATTTTTAATGTGATTTTGCATATTTATTGTGTGTTGGTCTATGTTTCATTTCATGTCCCAAGTTTGCCCACAATCATTCACCAGTCCACGTGTCATTTCTAGTGGACTTCTGTATTTTGTATGTGTTGTGGAGCACACCACGACAAATTTTTTGTCTATTTTTGTTTTGGTTTTAGCGCAACTATATATATTTTTCTATAACTCTGATCTGACTGTAGGTTAGCACCTGCACCTGGGGGAAGGCTGAGTTGTGTCTCTTCGAATCCAATGGTTTTGTTGAACAATTTGGGGCTCCGCCTTTAGATTCTGGTCAAAGTTTGCAATGGGGCAAGATTGCTGTATCTGGACGACTCA
This sequence comes from Rana muscosa, assembly GCA_029206835.1. Lineage (NCBI taxonomy): Eukaryota > Metazoa > Chordata > Amphibia > Anura > Ranidae > Rana > Rana muscosa. The sequence goes on from CM055120.1 coordinate 227,993,182, forward strand.
TGGGGGAGAGGGAACTGAGCAAGGGGGTTGTTGGGGGGGGAGAGGGAGTTTTGTCATTGTATGATACAGTGGCGGCCCGTCCATAGGGGGCGCCCACGCGCCGCCCCCCCTCCTGTGGTCACCAAAAAAAAAATGGGCCCTTTAAGAGTTTTTTTTTTTAATGTCTTTTTTTCACACATGGCGGCGCGACCATAGTGGGCACAGAAGCGCCGCTACCGCTCGCTTCTACGCCCGGCCGTCACTCACAACAATACATAGGTTCATGCATTGCATGAACCTATGTATTGCTGCCGCCCACTATTCAGATGGCCGGCCCCTTGAGCGCCGGCCATCTGAATAACAGCGTCTGATTGGCCTTTAGAAGTGCCTATCAGAGCCAGCGGCCTGAGGACTGAGGACTGTAATCGGCTTCTAAATATCTAATGAGAGGACGCACAGGGGTGCGTTCCCTGGCCAATCAGGTTCACCGGGTCTGGTTACCGGTAACCTGATTGGCTGAAGAGACATCGAGGGCGGGAGAAGACATCGAGGACGGAAGAAGGACGGCGCTGACTCGAGGAAGGTAAGTGCAGGGCTGGGGGGAGAAACTGGCTGCACATGGGGGAGAAACTGGCTGCATGTGGGGGACAAACTGGCTGTATTATGGGGGACAAACTGGCTGTATATTGGGGACAAACTGGCTGTATATGGGGGACAAACTGGCTGTATATGGGGGACAAACTGGCTGTATATGGGGGACAAACTGGCTGTATATTGGGGGAGAAACTGGCTGCATATGGGGGAGAAACTGGCTGTATATTGGGGAGAAACTGGCTGCATTATGGGGGAGAAACTGGCTGTATTATGGGGGAGAAACTGGCTGCATATGGGGGAGAAACTGGCTGTATTATGGGGGAGAAACTAGCTGTATTATGGGGGAGAAACTGGCTGCATATGGGGGAGAAACTGGCTGCATTATGGGGGAGAAACTGGCTGCATTATGGGGGAGAAACTGGCTGTATATGGGGGAGAAACTGGCTGCAAATGGGGGAGAAACTGGCTGCATATGGGGGAGAAACTGGCTGTATTATGGGGGAGAAACTGGCTGTATTATGGGGGAGAAACTGGCTGTATTATGGGGGAGAAACTGGCTGCATATGGGGGAGAAACTGGCTGCATATGGGGGAGAAACTGGCTGTATTATGGGGGAGAAACTGGCTGCATGTGGGGGAGAAACTGGCTGTATTATGGGGGAGAAACTGGCTGAGGGCTGTAATCGGCTTCTAAATATCGAATGAGAGGACGCACAGGGGTGCGTTCCCTGGCCAATCAGGTTCACCGGGTCTGGTTACCGGTAACCTGATTGGCTGAAGAGACATCGAGGGCGGGAGAAGACATCGAGGATGGAAGAAGGACGGCGCTGACTCGAGGAAGGTAAGTGCAGGGCTGGGGGGAGAAACTGGCTGCATATGGGGGAGAAACTGGCTGTATTATGGGGGACAAACTGGCTGTATTATTGGGGGACAAACTGGCTGTATTATGGGGGACAAACTGGCTGTATATTGGGGGAGAAACTGGCTGCATATGGGGGAGAAACTGGCTGTATTATGGGGGACAAACTGGCTGTATTATGGGGGACAAACTGGCTGTATTATGGGGGACAAACTGGCTGCATTTGGGGACAAACTAGTGGCGTTTGGGCACAGTGGCTGCGTTTAATGGGCACAGTGGCGGCAATTGATGATTTTTTTTTTTGTTCAGTTTGTTTGCGCCACTGGTATGATAGTCAGTTAGCACTACTGTTAGTTAGACAGGACGTGTTTCTGTAAATGTATCTGCACATGTTGGCCTATTACCTACTAGCACAGTGTTGTGCTGGGTCAGTTACTGCTGTTTGTTGTATGTGTTGTCAAAATCAATAAAAAAAAAAAACAGTCGAACGCCTCCTGAAACTGGAATCTCGTGAGACATAACGAGCATACAGTACCAGAAATTCACAGAAATGTTCTCCCCGGTTATCTCTGTTTCATGAACCGTTGATGGACTGAGATCAGCGGCGATCCTCTGGATCACCGTTGTTTAGTTTCACAAACGGACACCTATGGGAGACGCGGTGTGTCACCTGGTTGTAATGTTGTTGAAAACCACATGATGGTGCTGCTTCTCTGAAACCTCTTGCCCATGCTGAGCCAGACAAAAAGTGATGTTGATTACTAAACAGCTGAAAAAAAGGATTTTAGAAAAACAAAATGACAACTGCGTTCGATGCTATATCTATCTACACTACAAAGTTAGAACTGGCTCTGTAGGGCCTTCATGATGATGAGAGCTCTTCTTGTAGGTTGTACTTCTAGTCTGTGACTCTGTACGTACCAAGTAACTTTTCACCTCAGCAAGCATGAGCCGCCTGAACATCCTACCGCCCCCATTTCCCAGCAGCCACTACAACACACACGACGTAGATGGGTGTACTAATATGGCCGTGTAATAAGCAATCTCTTCATTGGATAGGCGCTACCTACTCTCATTTTAAATGGCGCAGGATTGGCTTCTGTGGCTGTATATAATACGGATCCCGCCCCTCTTCGGTCTCTTTTTGCTTCAGTTCCAGCAGCAGACTCTCTACACGGCGTTGTCTCTTGTGAGTTCTGATCTTTAGACGTTAGTGAAGCCACTTTAATGATTTAGGAGTGAGGGCTCGGTCAGCCCGGGATTTAGTCTGCGCTTATGGATTGTTATATTTATAAGCAGTATGGTGTGCCCGGAGCGAGGCTGGGCGGAGATATTCCTGTGTGTGGCCTTGTCAGATGTATGGCGGGCCTTGTGCTGAGACACGGCTAAGAAGTGTGGAGGGGTGTGCTCAGTGTGTGTAGGCAATGTTTATCTTGGTGCAGCCAGCCCCATTTCACACAGGTATCTGTATTTTCTGCCCGGAATACAGGTCCTCGCTGGTGAAGCTACCACAAGATCTATGTGAACTCTGCTGGGCCTTAAGTAGTCCTTTAGATGCATACAGCTTTTCTAAGGACTTTAGGTGTGCATGTGTTATGTGTGTTTATTGCATCCACACACAAGTACATGCAGGTATTTATGGCCTTTCTGTGCACAGCTAAAACATTGCACACCTTTTCGTTTGGATGCAGCTGTGTGGTCTCATTGATTCCTGCGCTATGTTTAAACGTGTACCTATGTATGCTGTGTACACATCTAAATGTGGTTTTGTATGCCCACGAGAATGAGCCTTTCCCTAGGCACAAGATGCCTGTGCACACCATACCAGCAACTGTCTGAAATTCCTCCAATGGTATGAGTCCTGGTTTAGTTGACATTTAAAGCGGAGGTGCCGTGAAAATAAGTTTTTTTTTTTTTTTTTTTTTTATAAGCCAGCAGCTGCTGACTTTTAATAAATGGACACTTACCTGTCCAGGGTGCCCGCAATGTTGGCAGCAGACGAGCAATCGCTCGCCTCTCGGCTGCCCCTGCCGCCATCCTCGGTGAGGGAATCAGGAAGTGAAGCATTGCGGCTTCACTGCCCGGTTCCCTACTGCGCGAGTAGCGCGGCGCAATCCCAGTGGTACCCGCTCTCTCCTGGGACCAGTGTGTTTCCCAGAAGACAGTGGGGGAGTCACTCACCGGAAATGTGACACTGGACGGGGGGGAGGGTTCCGAAAAGCGGAAGTTTCATTTTTGGGTGGAACTCCTGTTTAAGCACCAATGACCTCACTCTAATGGTGTATTCTGTGTGTGATGGTGCTGCTTCTTAATTTAGCTAATTTATCCCTGACAGTACAGGAATTGCTAAGACTTCCAGTGCTGGCTCTAATACTGCTCTCCTAATCCTCCATTCACAAAACATTGTGTTCTTTTCACACGATGCAAGCAGTCTGACACGTCCAAATTCATATTGCCTCCCATCAACAAAAGCCAGTTCAGCCGACAGATTCTTGTAGCTGTTGAAGACAGGTACATTTGTTGCAAGCACCACATAGATGCACTGAGGCCAGAGTGTCAAATCCTATGCTCTTTACAGCTGAGCTCCCTCCCCTGCAGCTGTCAAAAGGGCAGTGGCTAAGTTTTGTACCTGGATGGATGGAACTTTGGTTCAGACTAGTTGCCACCAGGTATGCTTCCCTGTGGCGGTGGGCAGATCAGTCTGCTTTTGGCTGTAGAAACTCCCTGCTGTCAAGCAGAGTGGGCCTGATGGAGAACTAGTCCCTTAGCTTCCCTTTCAGGCACCGTTGGCATTGATTTCTAGGAACCCATTTGCTGTGGATCTGACAGCATCCTTGACTGCCAGCACTATCCCCTCCCTGTCACTGGCTAACGTCTCTCCAACAGTGTACAGAGACTTCACAGTTCCTGTTATTGCCAGTCAAGTTAAAGCTGGTCTTGCCTCGAGTTGTGATATCTACAAACTGGAGGCAATGCTGTTTGGCTTTAATGCAGCAATAGTACCCATTTGTAAGTGGCGTGGCTACTACTTGCATCGGCTGCTCATGTCAGTAAATTTATTGCTACATTTAAAAAAAATTAACGATTTTTCTCCTGGAGCGCCACTTAAATTTGTATTCACCAGTTTTAGGCAGAATTTTATACAATGTATATTAAATACAAGTAGAAACCGCTTAAAACAAACCTGTCATCAAAGCGCTATCTGTAAAGTGAGACAGAAAATGCCCTTTCCTGCTGCAAGTCCTGAGAATTTTTCACATGGCGCTCACAGGGAAACGGTTATAGAAGTCTGTTTCGCTGCAGGCTTTTGTTTTTTTTTGTGACAGGTTTGCTTTTTAACTCCTTTGTACTCTAGGGCATTTTTCATCCCCGTACCTATTTGTTGAGTCAGCCATAAAAGATTCTGCTTATGTGTTTTGTTAAGCAGGGCTTTTGATAGGAAATTTGGTTTATATAGCCTAAGTTTTTTTATTGTGTAATAGTAAAGCGCTGAGTGCAGTTGTGCTCACCCCTTTCTTCAAAGCTGACACAAATTAAACCCTCGCCTTGTAAAACACTGTTCAGTTTAAAGTGGAAATGTGAGGCAAAGTGTGTGTGTGTGTGTGTGTATATATATATATATATATATATATATATATATATATATACACATACACATACACACATACATACATACACACACACACACACGTGTGTGTATATATGTGTATGTATATATATATATATATAGTGTGTGTGTATATGTATGTGTGTGTGTGTGTGTGTGTGTGTGTGTGTATATATATATATATATATATATATATATATATACACACACACTCACTCTCAAGACAGCGGGGGGGGGGGCAGGCATGGTGTTGATCGCAGTGAATACTGTGGCAATCTTTTGCCAAAAGTAAGAGCAAATACCGGGATTAGACATGTATCTGCTCCCCCCCTCCTGAAAGGTGCCAATAGTGACACCGGAGGGGGGAGGAAGCGGACATTCCATTTGTGTGGAACTTAGCTTTAAGTGTGTTTTTAAATGCAATCAGTGTAAATGCCTGAATTTGTCTTGATATCGGGCTCTTATACCTGTACTGCAGGGCTGGAGAAGAGACAGCAGAAGGAATCAATCTGTTAGTATTGATGAGCATGTTGGGAGGTGAAAGCAAAGTGACAGATTGGCTCATTACTTCATTACCCTGCTGCTTCTTTCACTGGCCAGTCACATGCTGGGTGTAGGCCCAGGACATTCTGAGCTCAGAGGAAGTGGGTTGAATGATGCAGATCAGACTAGGGTCATCTTGAGGTGGAAAAGAGTACTACATGGTGAAGCTCCAGATGAAACAAATATTGAAACAAAAGCTACTTTTTCCCTCGCTTTAACAGGCTTTTATCTTGTATATTGAGCTCTGGTTTGTTCTATTCATCAGTGTGTGCAAGAAGCTCTTGTTGTAACCTGAGATCAAGTTGGCTTTGCATAGACTTAAACACAACTTTCAACACTTTCACAGGCTTGTTTGGCAGAAGGGAAATTCTCTCACGGCAGTACTGTATTTAACCATCTTGAAAAATTGTAACCTAAGTCGGTGATTCTAAAGTAAATTCTTTTCTTTTTTTTTTTTTTTTTAAACATGGTATGCTTACCTGCTCTGCAATAGTTTTGCACAGAGCAGCCCTGATCCTTTTTGGGTCCCCCACCAGTGGTCCTAGCTCCTCCCCCTGCTCTTGCTATGGGGCACTCAAGCAAGCTTGCTCCAGAGACGTCCATTCACACAACAAGCGGCTCGGCCTTGACCCCTACTCTCCTCACTGGCTGTAATTGACAGCAGGGGCCAATGACTCCCGTGGCTGTGAGCCAATGAGGAGCGAGACCTGGGAGAGCTGCTGTGCTCATGAACATCGCTAGATGTGGCTCGGGTAAGTATAGGGGGGTGGGGAGGTATAGGTTGGATGAGTGGGGAGCTGCACCCAGGTTTTTTACCTTGATGCATAGAATTTTTTATTAGTTTTTGAAGGTAAAAGCTGCAGATCTTGTTTAGTGTCACAATGCACTGTTGCAAACATGTCAGCAGAGAAAGCTGCATATGGGTGTTTATTTTTTGACTGTTCGTCTATTTCTTGCAGTTTCCCCATCGTAGCTTCAGGGGTGTTTAACAATGTCCGGAGGTCTGGATGTCCTGCAAATGAAAGAGGAAGATGTCCTCAAGTTCCTGGCTGCCGGAACTCACTTGGGTGGCACTAACCTCGACTTTCAAATGGAGCCATATATCTACAAAAGGAAAAGTGATGGTAATACTAAATGTCAATTTCCTAAAAGACAATAGTGTTTACTTTTGTTCAGCACTCTGTTAAAGCTCTGAGATTAGGCTGAGTTTCAGCCAATGAACTCTAGAGTGTCGGAAGTGTGCAACAGTAACATGACAAGATTTTCGCTAACACCGCCAGAGCTTTCTGCTCAATGACCGGAGTTTGATAGTGATCTATGTCACATTCATTATGTAATGGACTTGGAAAATGACATTAATTGTTGACGCTGTGGCCATAAAAGGCAAGCGGAGGGCCAATCGCCAGTATTACCTGCAGGCTCCCTGTTCTGCACTCTGGAGACAGTCATCTTGGTAGATGCCGGACTGTATGTCAAAGCTGTCCCTCTGAATAGTGATCTCATGAGGTTACAAAACAAGCAGCAAAAAATGTATATATGAAATACGCTGCACTGAAAATAAATTAATCCTATCTGGCGCTTCATATCATATGCTCTATACACCTACTATATATCAATAATACATAATTGTACCGCGTGAATAAAATCAACAAATTGTTTATCACTTTAATCTAAAAATCACAGTAATCTCCAAATGTACGCATAGAAAATCAAAACATGAAGGGAATATATTGCAAACAAGTGTCCCTAAATTACATCTAATATATGTGAAGTCATAAATGTACACTGCTGCCAAAAACGGTTGTGACCTCCAACTTTCCCAGGGGGCACATGCTCACCACCTTAGATGTACCTTTTTTGTAGCAAAAGGTCATGCAGAGCATGTTCCCTTTAAAGCCAGGACAAGGTTAAATTCAAAGGCATCTTCAGCTCACTTGATGCAGAGGTTTTCCCAGTATGAACAGCACAGTACTCTAACATCCAACAGCTTTATTATAAAGACAAGTTACTCATGTATTCAGGTTGCTCTAGTGACTAAGGAAAACTCTCCATGGCTAGTTCAGTGAAAATTCTCACACTACAATCCCTTCCAGGCAGTCCCATGCAGCACAATCTCCTTGTTCCGCCCGACTAGTTTAATCAATCCTGACTCATTAGCTGAGCTGTGATTCGTCACGACACATGCCGCTCACCGGGTCCCGGCCGGTGATTGACCAGCAGCACCTGCCAATTGCCTCTCCTTCCCCAAGCACAGCTCTGAATGCAAACACAGCTGTGTTCAGTGACGGGGGCTTTGACTTTTTCATTCCCTGCTAAGCAGGGAATGAACTGGAGCCCCAGTAAAAACTGCAGTGCACACATACACTTGTTGGGCACATATTTAACACTTGATCGCTGTAGATGTTAACCCCTTCCTGCCCAGTGCCATTAGTACAGTGACTGTACATACTGGCACTGATTGGTGTAATGTCAGTGACGGTTAGTTCCAGTGTCAGATTGCCTGTCGTCCTGCTATAAGTAGCTGATCGCCATTTTTATAGAATTTTTTATTATTTTTAATATCTATACCAGTGTTTCTCAACTCCAGTCCTAAAGGCACCCCAACAGGTCATATTTTCAGGATTTCCCTCAGATAAAATGGCTGTGCTAATTACTAAGGCAGTGAAACTGATCAAATCACCTGTGCAAAATAATGCAAAGCCTGAAAACATGACCTGTTGGAGCACCTTGAGGACTGGAGTTAGAAACACTGATCTGTACCATAGTTTGTAGACGCAATAACTTTCACACAATCAATATACACTTGGATTTTTTTACCAGACATGTAGCAAAATACATTACTCATTCGTTCATGGACCGACACAGCTTCATAGTGGCTATTATCCGTTATTTACTAGTGACTAGGCAGAAAAACTTGTAAAAAGTGTTGCATCACACCTTCTACAGTACCGCCCAGGGGGCGGACCCTCTGGGTATATCCCCTCTCTGCATCTTGCAGATTCGTTTTTTTTCTGTCTAGCAAGGAGTAGAACATGGCTCCCTTTGGTCCAGGGGAATTAATTTTTTTCGCAAGAATTTGCTTTGTTTCCTGCAATCTTTGATCAACTGCCAACTGGGTGACACGCTGGGTCCTCGACCCTTGTAGTCCCCCCAGTTTCGGCCATCGAGCGTGTGCCGACCCTAGCTACGCGCTGGGTTTTCCACAACACGCCCGTCACTCTACAGGTGGCCGGTGAGCCTACGCTCCAGGGCTTGCATCGGACCGCTCAGCTTCGGCTGACCTTACGGCCGAGTCGCAGCAGCCTGGCCGGTGAGCTTGCGCTCCAGGGCTTGCATCGGACCGCTCAGCTTCGGCTGACCTTACGGCCGAGTCGCAGTAGCCTGTTCGGTGAGCTAGCGCTCCAGGGCATGCATATGATCGTTACCTAGGGCTCAATCACAGCATGCCTGCCCGACAGTCACCTTCCGTGCGCGGATGATGATGATCTGTCTGGAATGTCTTCCATTATGAGAAATGCAGGATAGGTAAGTAGCTCCCCTGCTTCGGCAGGGTGACTTGGCTAGACATTCCTGGAGAGATCAAGTGGTTATGGGCTTTCTTTCCTCTCTCCCTACCTTCCCTCCTCCCTGGGCTCTGAGCTAAGGTTGCTGGGGGTCACCTAAGGGGTTCCACCTGGAGCGGGGCTGGCTATAGCTATCATTTAAAAGATGTAATTTCTGCTTACACGTGTGTGTGTGTGTGTGCGCTTTTCCCCTTTTATGCTGTCGGCGGCCATTTTGCGGGGGTCCATGCTGTTTCGGTCTCTAGTGACTGTCCGGTGGCCATTTTCTTGTTTCGTGCCTATATGTATATATCGCCGCTCGGCGGCCATTTTCTTGTGGTTCGCACCCGCTTTGGCCTCAAATGTTCGGCGGCCATGTTTCCTAGGATTCACGCTGTATGTATAGACCGCTGCTCATCGGCCATCTTTTTGGGGTCCGCCGCCGCTTTTGCCTCTATAGTCGGCTCGGCGGCCTTCTTAAAGCCCACATTGTTTCCATACAGCCGCTTGGCGGCCATTTTGCGGTAGTCTCCGGCCTCTAGGGTGCATTTTGCACTGGCGCAAATTCACACAGGAAACGCTGATAGGGATCAGACTGAAACAGGCATTGGTGGGATAGCATCACAGGCGGAGCGCACAGCAGTACCGTTCAAAGGGTGGGGAGTCCTCTGGGAGACCCTGCATCTCTGGATCAGCTAGGAGGGTGGCCTATTGATACCTTGCCTGGAGCCCTGTGGGTGTCAGCGCGTGGGTCAGAATGGCGTCTGAAGCAGACGTTTTTCCCCCTGAAGCAACGGATTTAGCGGCTGGTGCCCCTGATGTATCTGTGGAAGCTATGTCTGCAATCCTAGAGGCTTTTTTGTTGCCAGGGTGGAACGAGAACATGGGGGTAGTAAACGCCCCCGTCCCCTGCAATCTTCTGGGGATAATTCTGATGCAGAACCAGGCCCAGCTATGGCTCATGACCAGGATTTTGATGCATCAGACTGCAGACCGTGACCGATCGGACAGTGAAAATGACTCCAAGTCCAGGTCAGTACGCAAAAAAAGCTTTGGTATCTGACCTTGTTACTGCCGTGCGGGATGCGCTAAAATTGGAGATTGCTGCAGAAGCAGCAGAGACACCGGTCCCCTTTTGGGTTCCATAAACCTGCCCGCACTGCTAAGGTGTTTCCTTGGGTCTTATTTTTTGATAAGCTTATACAAGGAGTGGGAAAACCCACTAAGGGTTTTTACATCCCCCAAAGAATTTTGTGGTACGGTACCCTTTTTGAGGAGTTTCCTGAAAAATGGACCTCTCCCCCTATAGTGGACCCTCCGGTGTCCAGATTTAATAGAGCTACCACTATTCCAGTGGAAGGGGCTCTTGTTTTCAAGGACCCTGTGGATAAGAAAGCTGAAGCGCTCGCTACCTATACTCAGTGGTAGGCTCAGCGGTGTGCCCGGCATTGGCTGGGGCCTTAGTGTCCCAGACACTTACTGAATGGGCAAAATTGCTACTCCAGTAAGTAAATAACTTTGGCTGACCAGTTGGTACAAGGCCTTAAGTTTGTCTGCGAATCAGACATGGATACTATTCCCTTGCTGTCAAAAGCTTTGGTTTATGCGGTAGCTATACGCAGCCTGATCTGGCTAAAGGACTGGTCTGTGGACCAGGCTTCCAAGAAGGCCTTGTTGGATCTGCCCTTTAAGGGTGACAGACTATTTGGGGCCTCTCTGGATGACATCATTAAAGATGCCATAGGAGGTAAGAGTACTCTGCTACTTCAAACCAAGAAGGGTAAGGGGCCACGCCAGGGGCAAGGGCTTTCCTTTACTGCACACAAGTGTTTTTCGTCCGGCCAGGGCGACAGAAAAGACCCCAGGCCGACAAAGCGCCTGCTCAAGAACAAAGACGTCCTTGGTCCCGCAAGCCCAACAAGCCTGCGGAAAAATCTGCGTCTGCATGAAGGTCCGCCCCCACCCAGCTCTCGGGTGGGGGGGATATCTTCACAAATTTGCGACTCAGTGGAAATCTCTGATCTCTGACCAGTGGGTTTGCGAAGTGATCTCGGGCTACAAGCCAGTTCCAGAGCTCGCCCCCTTTCTGGCCCTTCTAAGACAGAGGGGCATTGCTATCGTGGGCTACTTGGACGACCACCTTCTGAAGGTCCCCTCGAGCTCAGAATTAGAGGTAAGCAAATTCTCCGACTGTGGTTGGGTACTAAACACGCAAAGGTCAGTATTGGTGTATCTGGGGTTGATTCTGGATTCCTCAGAGGCAGGAGTATGCCTACCTGTGGAAAGATTGCATGCCCTGCGGGCTGCAGCGCGGTAGCTGACATCCAAGAGTTGGTCGTCACTCCGTTTTTACACGTGAGTTTTGGGCCTCATGGTAGCCTCCTTCGAGGCGGTCCCATATGCTCAAGATCACACGAGTGTTACAGAAAGAGGTTCTGTCCAGATGGAACAGATGCCCATCATCTCTGGATTATCTATTTCGGGTAAGCCACCTAGTCAGGAGATCCTTGGTAGGGTGGCTGACATTGGATAGTGATCACGACGGACGCCAGCCTTACAGGTTGGGGGGGGAGGTCCGGTGTTCAGACGACGCAAGGTCGCTGGACCCCAGAGGAATCCCTTCTGCCGATCAAGGTCCTGGAACTCGCGACGATCAGGCGGTGCCTCTTCATATGGTCTCAAGGGCGTCCATATAGGCAACGCCACAGCAGTGGCAGATGTCAAACATCAAGGAGGAACAAGAAGCTCAGCTGCAGCATCGGAGATCCTGAGGTGGGCAGAAAGGAGCATACAGGCACGGTCAGCTGTGTACATTCCGGGTGTGGAGAACTGGCAGGCGGACTACCTGAGTTGCCAAATGCTGGACCAAGGAGAGTGGCCCTTACACCCAGATGTGTTCCAGCTCCTCTGCCAAAGGGGCACGCCACGCATTGATCTTTTTGGCATCCCGACTCAATTGGAAGGCATTGAGGTTTGTGGCCCAGTCAAAGGACCCATGGGCAGACACAATGGACGCATTGGTAGCAGCATGGGGTCAGTATCAGCTAATCTATGCCTTCCCTCACATAAGGTGTCTTCATCTGCTTCGCCGAACGGAGGCAGAGGGAATTCCAAGGATTCTGATCGCTCTAGTTTTGCCTCAGAGTCTGTGGTTCGCCGATCTAGTACATCTGGTAGCAGACGTCCCCTGGCGCCTACCACTATGGAAGGACCTGCTATCGCAGGGTCTCATACTCCGTCCTGCTTTACAGTCACTGGCTTTAATGGCATGGCTATTGAGAACCAGGTACTGAGACGGGGCCTGTCAGATTCAGTCATCTCTACTATGAGAAGTGCTCGGAAGCCATCCTCTAGGAAGGTTTATCGCACTTGGAAGGCCTACATTTCCATGTGTGAGGAAATGAAGTGGCATCCACGTACTTATTTGGTTTCCAGAATCCTGCTGTTCTTACAGCGTGGGATGGACCAAAGGCTTGCCTTTAATTACTATTAAGGGGCAGATATCTGCCCTGGCTTTTTTTTTTTTTTTTTTCAGCAACCCCTGGCGGCTCACTCTCTTGAAAGTACATTTGTGCAGGGGGGTTCGACGTGGCTCCTCCGGTCCTTCCCCTGCTACCTTCTTGGGACTTGAACCTGGTCCTCTCGGTGCTTCAGAAGTCACCGTTTGAGAACATTAGGGATATTCCCTTATTGACTCTTTCTCAGAAGGTGGTCTTTTTGATGGCTGTTACGTCAGAAGAGTTTCTGAGCTGGCAGCCTTGTCATGCAAGGATAAGGTGGTGCTACGGCCGCAGCCCTCTTTTCTTCCGAAAGTCGTACTTCCATCCTTGTGTCCTCATCCGTCGAATCCTAAGGAGTCGGTGTTACATTCCTTGGATGTTTGAGCTTTGAGAGTATACCTAACTGCTACTTCCCGGTTCCGGAAGTCAGACTCACTGTTTTGGTGGCTGGTCCCAAGAAGGGCCAAGCAGTCTCGTCTGCCACTATTTCTAGGTGGCTCCGTCAGTGATTCAGGCTTGCGCCATAAAGGGTTGGGCGCGCCCCTTTCCTGGCACGGTTGACCAGGGCAATAGGTGCCTCTTGGGCTTTCCGACATCAAGCGTCTGTTTCCCAATTATTTAAAGCGGCGACTTGGTCTTCCGCTCACACTTTCACAATTCTACAAAGTTGATGTAGGTGCATCTTCGGATGCCTCTAAACAGCCGCCTGCAAAACCTTGCGGCCATAAGAGTTGCAACTCCCCCGTTGGGGTGAAGTTTACTTTTATGCTGTTACCACCCATTGTTTTTTTTTTTCACTGCTTTGGGACATCCCACTATGTCAGTAGGAAGCTGTGTCGGTCCATGAACGAAAGAGTAAATAGGATTTTTTACTCATCGTAAAATCCTTTTCTCTGAGTTCATGGACAGACACAGCACCCACCCCCCTTTAAGTTTGTACTGCTTTTTGACGAACTGATCTGCGAGATGCAGAGAGAGGAGATATACCCAGAGGGTCTGCCACCTGGCGGTACTGTAGAAGGTGTGATGTGACGCTTACAAGTTTTTCTGCCTAGTCACTCCTAAACGGATAATACCCACTATGTCAATAGGAAGCTGTCTGTCCATGAACTCCGAGAAAAGGATTTTACGATGAGTAAGAAATCCTATTTTTGGCCTAAATTTAGAGATTTGTTTGAGATTTTGTATAGCAAAAAACATTTTTCAAGATTGTCAGTCTTTTTTTGGGGGAGCGGGGGGTATAGCGTTGCATGACTGTGCAATTGCCAGTTGAAATGATGCAGTGCCCCATAGAAAAAATGGCCTGGTGATGAAGGGGGTAAAACCTTCTGTAGCTGAAGTGGATATTTATGACTTCACGTTGCACAAGAATATTGGATGTCATTTTATGGACATTGTCAATTGTAATACACTGCCTTCAAGTTTATTATGTTCACATTTGGAGATTTGTTTTTGCTGATATATAGGTGTATGGGTATAGTGCATGATTTTATGTACTAGATTTATTTGCATTTTGCACAGCATATTAAATACTTTCAATATCCATGCAACATGACATCACCCTTGCTTTAGTTTTTTACATTTAAAAAAGTCCTAATGTGTTCTGTTTAATGTTTACAAAAATATTGACTTGCCTTGTCAACTTTGTTCTACAGGATGCAGTTGAATTTGTATTGATACTTTTTTTAATGTACTTGTTAGGTATTTACATTATAAATCTGAAACGGACATGGGAGAAGCTTCTGCTAGCTGCACGTGCCATCGTAGCAATTGAAAACCCAGCTGATGTTTGTGTGATTTCCTCCAGAAATACTGGCCAGGTACACTTTTACTCACTACTATGCAGTAGTGATGGTAATCAAAATGTCAATTTCCTAAAAGCCAATAGTGTTTACTTTTTGTTCAGCACGCTGTTAAAGCTCTGAGATTAGGCTGAGTTTCAGCCAATGAACTCTAGAGTGTCGGAAGTGTGCAACAGTAACATGACAAGATTTTCGCCAACACCGCCAGAGCATTCTGCTCAATGACCGGAGTTTGATAGTGATCTATGTCACATTCATTATATAATGGACATGGAAAATGACTTTAATTGTGGAAGCTGTGGCCATAAAAGGCATGCAGAGGGCCAATTGCCAGTATTACCTGCAGGCTCCCTGTTCTGCACTGTCTGGCGACTAGTGATCTGATGAGGTTACAAAACAACCATCAAAAAAATGTGTTTATGAAATATGCTGCACTGAATGAAAATACGTCCTACCAGGTTTCGGCCACCGCTTGCCAATTATATCCACTTGCCGTGTGTGTGTCCGGGTGGGGGGACAAAGCTTTAAAGCTTTTTTTATTCAGAGGGTAGTTATGCAAGTCTGTTGCATTGAGTAGATTCCGTGTACTCAGAATGTCATTTAAAAAAAAAAACTTGCGCAATTCCCAGCCTTCCTTAAAGGATGTATTGAGCTTTTATATGAAACTATAATTGTTGCTGGAATGAGAAATTTGGAGGTTGCCATTGTTGAGCTTTCTGTAAATGCTGGGTGTCTTGTCAGGCTTCCTGCATCAGTACTGTAATGGCTTCTGAATTTCATGTATACTTGCATCTAGGGCTGAAACAAGTAATCGATTATAAAAATAGTTGACTATTCATCGATTAGTTGGCCTGCTTACAGAATGCATTATTTACATATCGGTAAATAACTTGGCATACACAGCTCAGTACATCATCCATGTCAGTAAGTGCCATAGAACTTGTGAATGTGTGAGGAGCAATTCCTCATGGGACATGTAGTCCTGGGCAGGAAGTGAGTGCACTCTATACTATACTTTTCAGCTTGCTATGGGGGCACTCTGAAGGCAGGAGGAGCTAGAAGGATCTGTGAGGAACCCTAGAAGAGAATAAAGGCTACTCTGTGCAAAACAATTACACAGAGCAGGTAAGTAACATGTATGTTTAAAAAAAAATATTACAAGACTGTGCAGGGAAGACCAGCATCTGGACCCAGAGAAGGTGGAGGCTGATGGACTGGAGGTAATAGGCATTACGATTACATTTAAAGTAAACGTTTACCAGGATTGTGCTTTATCTATCAATGAAAAGTCTCGGCTTTTAGTACTATATTTTAAAAAAATGTATCTCCCTTCCACACTTATAGCTTCATGTCTGACTCCTAGTTAAAATGCCCATATATCCTACTTCTGGGGAGAGATCTATCTATCTCTCTATTTATGTTTCACAGTATAAATTAACCTTTTATAGTACTATAAAGGGCTAATTTTAGTTTTTTTTTAATTTATTTTTTAACCCCATTACAGGTGACAAAAAAGCATGCTGCTGCTACTAAAAATCTTAGGCCTGGTTCACACCGTTTTTTTTTGGTGCTTTTTGAAGAAACGCACTACAGTTAATTTAACATGGTTTACTATGGGACATGTTCACATCTATGCTTTTCAGCCGCTGCATATTTGGAAAGGGTCAGACTTTTTTCAATGTAAAACGGTGCTTTTTTTTGGTTCAATATACTTCCATGGAGAAGCTGCAGAAAAGCATGTAGTATGTTTTTGAAGCAATTTGTTTGCGTTTTAAAGAAAAAAAAAACTGCATAGATGTGAACCGAGCCTTATGCTGGCCATACACATCAATTTACGGACGAGAATATTCATATGAAAAATCTTTACATTTGCTGAAGGAAAGTGTTTGAGTTTCTTATGCTTTTAACATTTAGTTTTAAAATTTAATTTCTGAACGAAAACCACATACTGTCAAATTCCCTTATGACCAAGATGTTTTATGTTCTGCTCCTTCAAATTTTCCTGTCACTAGCAGACGTTGCTTTTACCCTACTAACTATTAAAAAATCTAACGTTCTTAAAATACTTTTTTGAAGGAAGACATGGTTTTTTCCAATGAGGAAAGGGCCTGAGTCACGGCCTGTGTGAATGGACATGCAGAGCAGTGGCTTGGAAGCGAGCCTGCTTGCGTGCCCCCATAGCAAGCAGTTTGCTCTGGAGTCACTTGGCAGGAGGGGGGCCAGGGAAGAGAAGGGTTTGGGCTGCTCTGTGCCCAACGTTAAAATGCAAAAGGAAAACTTGCCTTTTAATTTTTTTTAATTCCCTTAACCCACAAGGGCTGTCTTCTTACTGCAGCACACTGTTAAACTTTCTCAGAAAAGCAACAGGTCACTAGCAGAATTTATTATTTTTTTAAATAAAGCTTTATTAGTGTGGAAATGGCATTTTCAGCAGGTCAGTGTTAGCCTGTTCAATTTAGAGACAATTGGCTGCACAATGTTGGATACACAGTTGAGAAAAATTTTTTTGGCTCTTAATCGAAGGATTGTACTTCTGTCAATCCAGCTCTGAGATTAACACCATACTGCCAGGTTGGTAACATTTTGCTGCAGTTTAGCAGTACAGGTTTGGGCACCTTCCTGCCAACAGCCTTGTGATTTGACTAACCGGCAGCAGTCTGAGCTCATCATTCTCCAATGTTGCTCATCAGTACATGAGCTTGCACCACCCCTGATTAGCCTGAAGTACTGCTGTATAGCCTTTACAAAAGGCTGATGCAAATTTGCATTTATATGGAATAAATGATTGCTTACTTTTACTTTAAAATGTCTCATTTGTGAATTTCTGCTGTTAGGGCAGCCATTTAGAATGGCTAGCTGTTTGTGTAAATCTAAAACCTCTCCTTACTGTGAATATGTATACATATATTGAATATCTATCACTTAAGCATAATGCATGCATAAGGCTTGACCTGGTCTTAATTTTATTCCAGAGGGCTGTTCTGAAATTTGCTTCTTCCTGTGGGGCCACCCCAATTGCTGGTCGCTTCACACCTGGTACTTTCACCAATCAGATTCAAGCTGCTTTCCGTGAACCACGCCTGTTAGTTGTGACTGACCCACGCGCTGATCATCAACCACTTACTGAGGCATCATACGTCAATATTCCTACTATTGCTCTCTGCAATACAGATTCTCCTCTACGTTATGTGGATATTGCCATCCCCTGTAATAACAAGGTGAGAGAACAAATGTCCTATAAAATGACAGCACACAAGTGTTTACTTCTGTTTTTGCACACTGTTAGAACTTGGAGATGAGGTCAATTCTGGCCTGTGAACTCTGAGTGTAGGAAGTGTGCTATATAGACATGGCAGGTTTCACACCAGTAGTAGCATTTCTGCTTCAGTGACTGGAATTTGAAGACAATTTGTCATCTTGCCACATTTTATGGGATGTTAATGTACATGAATACTGTTAAAGCAGTCTGTAGCAAAAGGGAAAGTGTTTTCATGTTGGATAACTATTGGATGTGTTCTACTGTTTAAGTACCCCAATTAGTACCTACAATGCAGGGTCACATTTGTGGGAAAGCGAAATTGCCACCCCCTGTCCTAAACAGATATTTCAGCTGCTACGGCTGACTTTTTAAACAAAATGTTGACACACACACACACACACGATTGGAGGTGCAGGATTGGTGACCCCCTGTAGTCGGTGTGCAGTTGCTCGCATAGGACCTGAAAGATTACGACCATTATTGAGGTAGCACCAATTACTACAGTTAATGTGTGCTTTCCCAGCTGTCTGTCACATGAGATGATCCATAGTGTAACTGATGACATGTAAACTTGGACCCCTTTCACACTGGGGCCGCACCACGTTGGAGGTAAAGCGGTGCTTTTCAACCGCTAGCAGTTGAACAATGGGTTAAAAGCGCCTGTGTTGCGGCGCTGCCGAAGTACTGTGCAGGTGCTTCGGCAGCGCTGCCCATTCGATTCAATGGGCAGGGTGTTTTGGCGCTCCCAAACTTCCCCAAAGCTGCTGCTTGCAGGACTTTTTTCCCATCCTGCAAGCGCACTGCCCTAGTGTGAAAGCACTCGAGCTTTCACACTAAGGGGAATTGAGAGGCACTTTTACAGGTGCTATTTTCGGCTAAAATGCCTGAAAGGGGTCTTAAAGTGCTGCTTATAGACAACTTGAGAAAATTAGCTTTGGAGTCTGGACATGTATGGTATATTTTTTTTTTTATTTTTTTTTTCACAATTCAACCTTTTAATTTACCCAAAAAATTGGGTTATTTTTGGACACTAAAATAAACTTAAGCGTATTTGCTGAAATTTAACAGTAGAGCAGCTGTGTGACAAACCAACTGTCACAATTTTATTCTGCAGGGTCTCTGCTCCTAGAAACCTAGAACAAACCTAGAATCTATACTCGGACAAGTTAACCACTTAATGACCAGCCACTGTGTATATATACAGAAAAAAGGTGCAAAAATATGGCCCAAATTGCACTTCTCGGTGCTAAATTGCGATTCCTGATACAACCTTCAGCTAAAAAGGTAATGGGTAAAAAATGAACAGCCAAATATAAAACTGATATATGATGTATGAAAGCAGCAGGTATTTAAAATATACAATGAGCAAACTCATACATATACGTAAAATATTAAAAATATATCAATCTAGAACTCATCCATATCCAAGTGCCGTTTTATCATATGGATATTATAAGTGTCCAGATACACATGAAGCATTTGAGTGATGACTTGGCAACAGTCAAACTAAAGTGGTGCTTTCTTCTATGGATACAGTCTGTAGTGCACCCTACACCAATCCCAGATCTTCACAAGTGAGGCACTCTTCCCCCCCCCCCCCCCCTCCGGGGTACGAACTCACCACAGATGAAAAAGGTAGCCCTTAATCTGTAGGTTCTCTCACTCCAACTTCCGTCATCACCACCAGGGTAGCATGGGTTAAAATCCACAGGCAAACATAGGAACACAAAGGCACCATATAGTGTAATACTGCTTTAATAGAATGATCCCCCAATACACAATCCCTGTTTCAAATGCACGTACATTTCATTCACTTGTTAAAAGCATGTAAAGTGTATTCACCGCTATCTGGTCCCAAGAGGGCGCCCGCGTTGCGAGCGTGGCGCTGCAGTCTTTCTTCCTAGTAAGGGACAGCTGGATGTGGAGCGCACTCGATACTTCCTGGTTTCAGAGACGCTGTGGTAGCCAAAAAGGTCTTTATGCTGCGTATTGGTCCGGGCTTAAGTGGTTAAAAAAAAAAACTTATAAAAATGCACAGTGATGTAGTGGGTAGCAGTAAAAAAAAGGTCGCTGGTTCGAATCCCAACAACGACACTATATGCCTGGAGTTTGCATGTTCTCCCTGTGTGGGTTTCCTCCGGGTACTCCGGTTTCCTCCCACCCTCCAAAGACAAGCTGATAGGTTAATTGGCTTCTGTCTGAATTGGCCCTAGTATATGAATGTGAGTTGGGGACCTTAGATTGTAAGCTCCTTGAGGGTAGGGACCGATGTGAATGTATAAAGCTCTGCGTAAAATTGACAGTGCTATACAAGTACCTTAATAATATAAAAGGAGCAAACTCTATGGACCACTTTTTACTGTAGATCTGGTAGTATAGAACACTTGTATTTCATGAATTTTGTTAATAAATCTGTTTCTTTAGGGTGCCCATTCTGTTGGTCTTATGTGGTGGATGCTTGCTCGTGAAGTTCTGCGCATGAGGGGAACAATTTCCCGTGAACATCCATGGGAAGTCATGCCTGATCTCTATTTTTACCGGGATCCTGAGGAGGTATGGACAGATGCTTCTTGTAAAGCTGAAAATGCTCTACACTCAAATTGGTATACTTTTGCAGCTACAGGGTTCAACAGTAAAGAGTAGAAAAATTGGAAGTGTTTTGTTTGTTTTTTCAGCGAGACCTTAGTTCTACTTTAAGACCTTAAACCCCTTTCACACCGAGGAGTTTTTCAGGCGTTTTAGCGCTAAAAATAGCGCCTGAAAGACTCCTGCCCTGCAGTCTGTGTGAAAGCCAGAGTGCTTTCACACTGAGGCGATGCGCTGGCAGGACGATAAAGTCCTGCTAGCCACATCTTTGGGGCGGTGTGTATACCGCTGCTGCCCATTGAAATCAATGGGACAGCGTGGCTATACCGCCCGCACACCGCTGCTGTTTTAACCCTTGGCCGCTAGCGGGGATTAAAACCGCACCACTAGCGGCCAAAATGCACCGCAAATCCGCCCATAGCGGCGTATGGGCACCCCAGTGTGAAAGGGGCCTTATGAACACTAAACGTTTTTGCTGCCGTTTTTGACTTCAGATGGTTGTTCTGCAGCCAGTAAACACCCCCAGCATATTCAGTGTCAATGCGCACAAGCTGTTATCAGCAATTTTTGGCAGAGGTGTTTTCTGTCTGGAGAAAACCCAGAACCTAGTGGGTTTTAAGGGGAGTTTTTCAGCTGTAAAACCTGGTTCATATTGATGCGATCTGACATGTAATCGGCGGCAATGGCAGTGTCCGAATCCTATAACCAAAAGTAGTCCCTGTACTACTTGCGTTTTCGGGGTGCAATTTCCACTGACATCTGTGCAGAAACCTGCACATGTGTCTGAAATCGCCCCCCAAAGTCAGGACTGACATGCAGAATGGAATTTTCAATCCTGTAGTCAGTGGGAACCAGGGCTCTAGCTGATAAAAGCAGCTATAAGGTGTTTATCTGCGCTTTCGCGCATAAGCTTTTTTGGGAGTCTAGTTTTGCTAAAAATACCTCCACTGCAAACTCATTCTACAGCTAATGCTACTGCTGTTTTTATAACGTCCAATGTGCATGAGGTCTAAGTTGGCTCAGCTGACTTTTTTTTTTTTGGATTCTGTGCTCATATGTGAGATTAGATTGTCCTGTTTCCAAAGGGTAATTTTTAATTGTTTACATTTCACTCAGATTGAGAAGGAAGAACAGGCTGCTGCAGAGAAGGCTACCACTAAGGAGGAATACCAGGGTGAATGGTCTGCAAATGTTCCAGAGTTTCCTCAGCCTGAAGTTCCTGACTGGTCAGAAGGAGTACAAGTCCCATCTGTGCCCATTCAGCAATTTCCTGCAGGTATGAAATTTAGAACTAAATTTTTTTTTTTATTTTTTTTTCCCTCAAATTTTGATCTGTAAATTTAACTTTTTTTTCCTCCCCCAGAGCGCCCTGAGATTCCAGCCACAGCAGCAGCTGCGGCAGCTGCAGTTCCCAAACCTGCAGGTAATGTATTTTCTTAGGTTTGATAAATTGGTGGAACTAACTTTGTATTCAGTGTGTCATCTTGTGCTAAAGTGACAATTTGACTTTTCCCTCACTACTAACATTCACACTTAAATGTCATGTGGGAAACCTGCATTCTGTGCCAGTTTTCTGCATTGCAGTGCCTATTGCAACCTGCAGCATGTGTTGGTGCATTTCCAAAAGTTCATGCACTATTTTTGGTGCAGTGTAGCTTCTATCTCAGTGCATGTGATCCTTTGCAATTCACATGAGTTACTTGTGGGAATGGGTATGTAAAGTGGTTTTAAATATTTTTTTATTTTTTTTTAGTTAACATAAAGATGCTATACTTGCCTTCTCTGTGCAGTGGTATTGCACAATGCAGTCCCTTTATCTTTTGGCTTCCCAAACCAGTACACTCCACTCCTACTTATCTGTGTGTGTGTGCCACATAGTAAGCTGTGTGCTATGGCAGCACATCTGTGGGTGTGCTGAGCTGGGATGCGTGCATCCATACAGTGTGGCTTGGTCATGCCCCACTCATCACATTATTTGACTGACAGCAGCAGGAGCCTGAAGATGAATAGATCTGCAGCCAGATACAGTGCTGGATTGCTGCATTAATCAGTCGCTGTACTAAAGCAACGCATTAAGGTAAAAAAAACTTGGACTGTAAAACCACTTTAAACCCCAATTTCAGGCAAAAGGTTTGTATAGTACTCCGGGCCCGTTAAAATTTCCCCAGTGCCTGCCACAAATCCAGGGAATACAGGTTGCAGAGAAGGACTTATTCTTTGTCGCCACTACTGCTGTGCCATCATGCTTGACAACTGAATGTAGTTAGGGTTGAGCGGACCCGAACTGTAAAGTTTGGGTCCGTACCAAACTTTTGGGTTTTGGGGTCCCGGACCCGAACAATTAACTATGTTTGGGTCCGGTGTTCGGCAATATGCATGTAAAGTTGCGCTTGTTTCCCGTGCTTAGAACTGTCCCTGCACAAAGTGTCATTTCTGAAGGGGAAAAAAGTCATTTAAAACTCACTCGCGGCTATAATGAATTGTCGGCTCCCGGCAATACATAGAAAAGTCATTGATAAAAAAAAAAGCGTGGGGGTTCCCCCAAATTCAATTACCAAGCCCTTCAGGTCTGGTATGGATATTAAGGGGAACCCTGCCGCAAATTTAAAAAAGCGTGCGGTTCCCCCAAATATCCATACCAGGCCCTTCAGGTCTGTTATGGAATTTTAAGGGGAACTCCACGCCATTTATTTTTAAATTTGGGGTGGAGTACCCCCAAAAGACCAGACCCTTTATCCGAGCACGCAACCTGGCAGGCCGCAGGAAAAGAGGGGGATGAGAGAGCGCCCCCCCCCCTCCTGAACCATACCAGGCCACCTGCCCTCAACATGGGGAGGATGTCCCTATGTTGATGGGGACAAGGGCCTCATCCCCACAACCCTTGCCCGGTGGTTGTGGGGGTCTGCAGGCGGGGGGCTTATCCGAATCTGCAAGACCCCTTTAACAAAGGGAACCCCCAGATCCCGGCCCCCCCTATGTGAATTGGTAATGGGGTACATTGTACCCCTACCATTTCACAAAAAGTGTAAAAAAATAGACACCATTGGGAAAGTCCTTTATTAAAAAAAATAAACATTCCAGCGATGAAATCCAGTGTCCCTCCGGCGATCCCCAGACGAAATGTCATTGGCTGAGCCTGTGCGGACCTGATGGGGGAACTTCCTCGGCAGTGTATTAAATGAATAGACCCGCCCCTTCTAAAGTTCCCCATCAGGTCCGCTCAGCCAATGACATGGGTGTAAGGCTGAGGACCTGATGCGGAACGTGAGAAGGGACGGGTCTATTCATGTATTACACTGTGGAGGAAGTTCCCCATTAGGTCCGCCCCTGCCTACGTCATTGTATGAGCGGACCTGATGGGGAACTTCCTCCCGTATAATAAATGAATAGACCCGCCCCTTACGTTCCCCATCAGGTCCTCAGCCTTACACTACGTCATTGGCTGAGCGGACCTGATGGGGAACTTTAGAAGGGGCGGGTTTATTCATTTAATACACTGCCGAGGAAGTTCCCCCATCAGGTCCGGGAGCCGACAATTCATTATAGCCGCAAGTGAGTTTTAAATGACTTTTTTTTTTTTTTTCCTTCAGAAATGACGCTTTGTGCAGGGACAGTTCTAAGCATGGGAAACAAGCGCGAATAGTCCTCAGAAGTTCGGGTCCCCATTGACTTCAATGGGGTTCGGTCCCGAACTCTAACTTTTTTCCGAAGTTCGGTCGAACCCGGACATCCAGGTGTCCGCTTAACTCTATTTGTAGTCTCTTTGCTGCAACACAATTCTAGCTCAGATTTTTTTTACAGTGAATGGTGGTGGCTTGTTCACTAAAATATCTGAAGGAGTGAGCTTCCCTGCAGATGTTCAGCAGAGATCTGTATGCTGCTCAGTAGTTTGCAATAGAAGATGTAGTAGTAGCTTAACAATACATTTACTTGCTGTAACTACTCTACCCTACAGCTGGCCATAGATGAAGTTTTTTTTTTTTTTTTTTGCTGAGCCAGCTGGCTGATCAAAAACAAATTCCCCCATCCACACATTCAAGGCGTATGGGGAAATCCCCCTGTTGCGTGTTTGTATCCTGGTAGGAGGACTCTGCCAGAATACACTGGCAATGCAGCCCATTAATGAAAATATACAGATGGTCCCGTTCAAGAGAAATTTTATCACAAAATAAACTCTTCTCAAACAGGAACTGTTATACTTAAATCAAAATTTGGCTAGTTCCTGCTGAACCGGACAAATTTTAATCCATGAAGAACCAGCTTAAAACTGACCTCCATCTTTTGCTACACTTTGGGCCAAGCTGTCCCTTACAACTTGTGAGACAGTTGTATGTGCTGTATAAACTGTAGCTAAGGCTACATACAGCATACCACACTGTTAAGGGTTTGAGCTGAGACGTCCTGTCTCGTACCCAGAACACACTAGAG
The DNA here is from genome assembly GCA_029206835.1 of Rana muscosa. Classification (NCBI taxonomy): domain Eukaryota; kingdom Metazoa; phylum Chordata; class Amphibia; order Anura; family Ranidae; genus Rana; species Rana muscosa. Next base: position 228,017,880 of record CM055120.1, read on the forward strand.
CAGTAGTTCTCAACTCTTGTCCTCAGGACCGACTAACAGGCCAGGTTTGCAAGATAACAAATACATCACAGGTGATACAACTTGCTGTTCAGTGATTGCAGTATTCTAGTCTGCGTCTTCCCAAGGTAATAAAATCTGGCCTGTTAGTGGGTCCTGAGGACAGGCGTTGAGAGCCACTGCACTAGAGTATCTGATCTGTTGCTCAGACAATTGGAGAAAGCAAGCAATGTATTCTGACAAAGAATACAAAGCTTCCCCTGGCTGAGAGCAGATCAGATACTCTAGTACAGTGGAGAACCTTGGCACCGCAGATATGTTAGAACTAAATTTCCCATGATGCTTAACTACACTGCAGAGTGCATGAGCATCATGGGAAATGTAGTTAAAAACATCTGGGGTACCAAGATTTGCCAACTCGGATCTAGTGTGTTCTGGTTATGAGACTAAGTCTCTGCTCAAGCCTGGAACACAGTGCAATATGCAGCCTCAGCTACATTTAGTTTATAACCCACACACATTCAGCGGCCTCACATGTTGGAGGGGCATATGATGTTTTGGCCAAAATGAACTATGTAAAGTTTAGCAAATGCTGGCATTAAGCTTTTAAGTCTCTTGGACTAGTGATTGTACTAAACTTTTTATTTTTTCTCCACCCTTTTAGCAGAAGATTGGAGCTCCCAACCAGCTAGCACAGATGACTGGTCTACTGCCCCAACTGCGCAGGCATCAGAATGGGTGGGAACAACTACTGAATGGTCTTAAAAGAAAAACATTCTGGTGTTACCCATGTGCAAACATCATAGTGGACTTGAAATAAACCTGTTTGAGAAATCTTGTTTTTTTTTTTTTCTTGGTAAGTGTGCCTGTGTCTGGAATGAATGAGTGTGTATGTATGTTATCGCATTCAAACAATTCTCACTAATACTTTGCACAATTAAATATAAAACACTTGATGCCTTGTCACTTCTATTTGTACATTTTCCTCACCCCCAAAAAAAATTACAAAAGAAGAAAATAAAGACTTGCAATGTACTCTAGTTCATCCAATTTTCCCATTTACTTTTCTGTTTCCCCCTTTCTCTAGTCTCAATTGCTTCTTTATGATATTTTAAATTTCCTTTTAGCCAAAGTTCCAGTATTTTCATATATCCCAACATTTTCCCTTTCTGATGTATATACATATCTATCTTTTTGTTTTTCATTTATCCATTCTGTGTGGATTTGTAGGGAAGTTTCCTCGCCAAGAACGTCTTTATTGCCATTTGTCTTATATTTATGTCCTCTTCCCTATATACCCCAGGATGCATAATATGGGATCTAGTTCAAGTGCAACGCCAAGGTTATCTTATTGTGCCAATAACCTCCCCCCAATATCTTTGTAGTTTTGGACACCTCCACATGTGGATTAGGTCTCCATATTGTGGGCATTTAGCATCCAGCCTCTGCCCAAACAAATAATTTGAGGGTATAATATCTATGAAGCATCGACAAATGTGAGATTCTCTGATGGGGCTACTACTGGTCAGGCTTCTAGTATGTATTTTCATTGTTCCTCCATTATTTCACCTAAATCCTCCACCCATCGACGCCTACAAGGAAGTTCTACCTTGCCACCTGTTACTGCCCCATACACCGCTTCTATCGATCCCTTGGCTATATCTGCATCAACTTTACTAAGAATGCCAATCCCACTCCATTTCCATGGCTTTTCTTTGAATTGTTTCTCCAATGCATGTCTGATTTGTAAGTATTTATAAAAGGATGGCTTTGAAATTTCATATTGCACAAGTGAAAAATGCGCAAAAACCAAATCACTGGTATCCAGTAAGTGTATGATTGGTAATGTACAAATGATGGTGTCTATAAATAAGATAATAACGATCAGGGGTGGGGAGAGGAAGGGAGGGTATGCAGTAAAAATTGAGGGGGGGGAGTCACATTTAGTCTTAGGGCTGCCATCAATGGAGAAACAGAAACCGTTGTTCCAGTACTGTAGAGAAAAAAGCAAGGGAAGAGGCGCCTCTAAGTGTAGACGTTTTAAAATAATTTAATATAATCAAGCTTATATATCAAGCTTGATAAAGGAGCGCGACTGCCACGCTATACGCAGCACGCCAGCTCGGGAAACGCGTCGCATACCAGTGACGTCATCGCTCCCTGCCTGCCAGGAAATACCATCTAGGCCGTGCTCTGTCATCTCCTCACCGCCGCCGGCTTCTACCATCTTCCATGCGGAACCTGATGACATCAAAACAGCACAGCGCCACAGCAGGACACAGCACAGAATGACTGACCTGATGATCACTTCCCCTTTTCATGGAATTCGTACAATGCCTGCTTTTACATTGTAAAATGTGAGTTGCCTGTACTTTTAATTTATATTAAATTATTTTAAAACGTCTACACTTAGAGGCGCCTCTTCCCTTGCTTTTTTGAAATTTCATATTCTGATCTCTTGAAATGCTTTAAGGCAGGGCTCAAAATCGCTGTGCTTCACCCCCCCCCGCGTTGCGGCCTCGCGGTGCTTCACCCCCCCGCGTTGCGGCCTCGCGGTGCTTCACCCCCCGCGTTGCGGCCTCGCGGTGCTTCACCCCCCCGCGTTGCGGCCTCGCGGCGCTTCACCCCCCCCGCGTTGCGGCCTCGCGGCGCTTCACCCCCCCGCGTTGCGGCCTCGCGGCGCTTCACCCCCCCGCGTTGCGGCCTCGCCGTGCTCCCCCCCCCCCCCCCCGTTGTGGCCTCGCCGTGCTCCCATTGGTGGCCAGATCATGACAGGAGGTAGAGGAGAGCCGCGGGATCGCAGAGCGATTACAACGAAATTTCCTCCGCTCTGCTCGCTCCCACAGCACTGCCTCCTCCTGACCCCGTGCCTGTCATAGACAACACATCCCAGCATTGGACCTGCATTCTGTCTTGCATGCGCAGGAGGAGGCGGGGCTGTGAGAGCGAGCAGAGGAAATTTCAATGTAAGTTGTAACAGCATGCTATACCACTCTGCGGCGCTCCTCTTCCTCCATGTTCTCTGCCATTGGGGCGATCACACTGGGAGAAGAGCTCCTGATCAACCCCACCCTCCGGCGGTGCTTGCCCACCCACTCCCAGGCAGCCTAGCTCCTCGCCAGACCTCATTTTCTTGCGAGTGGAAAATTTGCGGTCTGCTTTAAGGGTTATCCCTCTGTATAGCTGAGCCAGGTGCCCCAGGTCACATCTCCCATTCCCTATTTCTCTCCGCTTTCCATTTCCTTTAAGTGTTCCAAATAGGAGAGAATTTGGTGTAACCTTGATATCACAACATCTCGTTGGCTGGCTTCCGTACCTTTTTTTTATTTAACCAGTTGAGATGTAGGTAGTTTAGGTGTAGAATTTGAATCTTTTATTAGTGTTATGATTTGTACCCAGGAGCATAATTTCCTTGTTCAAATACTCTCCCTTATGCCCCGTACACACGATCTGAATATCGTACGACAGATTGTATGACTTTTTTTCGCTTAATAGTTGCAAGTAGAAATTGAATAGGGTGATAAAGTCCCGAAAATTCTCATACGACAGGAAAAAAAAGTGATGTCATATGTTGTAATGTATTTGTATTTTCGGACGACAACTATACTGACTAAACTAAAATCATACGATCTGGTATCGTACGAGGAAAATTTTCATGTTTGTCTGATCGAATAATATCGGATGAACTGTCGTGATCGGCTCTCGAAAGTAGTGTACACACGATCCGAATCGTACGATTCTTCCGATTGTGTGTACGGGCCATTAGGAAGGTTGTATCCCCTCAAGTGCTGCCAAGAGGTAGCTCCAGGGGTGTGGCACTGCCAAACCCCCTTTGTCTCTCAGGACTTTGGGTGTTGCAGCTGCTATCTGAGACTTTTTATTTTTTTTCCTCTGTATTAGCTCCCTAAAAATTTGGTCTATTTTCCAAAACCACTGCTTTGGTGGCACGTTATGCAATGGGTTGTGGCATCCAAATCCTTATCGGGTTGCATCTTCCTGACAGAGGCAGTTGACGCCACCTTTTTTACTTTTAAAGCTCTATTAACGGGGCCGAATTATTGCTAATATTGTTTTGGATTTATAGTCATTTGTATTTCTAGGTACCCCATGTTTTCCACCTGTGGAATCCCAGCAGGCAATGGGTCCACTGGTAAAAGCCTTATTTATTTTTTTTCCCCCCCAAATTTATTCTTAAACCTGAAATCTGTCAATTTTTCTATTACTTTCTTCACTGCTCCTAGAGGATTGAGTATCCCCTAAAAATAAAAGTACACCAGCGTACAATGCTATCTTCTCCTGTTCTAACAACTTGCTGACTGCCGCATACCAATCTACATCAGCAGAATGGCATGTGTAGGCAAATGGGTGTACCTGTACGTCCCTTAAATTTGCTGCCTAGCGGGTGCGTGCTCTGCAAACTGTTTGGCAGCCTGTGATCGTGACGTAAACAAGGCATTGCCCTGTTCTGCCTAGCAACATGACAGGGATCTACTGCTCCCTGTCATGTTTTAGTGAGACCATCCCCCCCCCCCCCCCCTACAGTTAGAACACATACCTAGGACACACTGGACTGCCCCCTAGTGTTGAACACCTTCCCTGTCAGTGTCATTTATACAGTATCAGTGGCCATTTGTAGCCCACAAAAGTATCCGCCATAATGTTGCAGTCCCGCTAAGTGCAGATCTCCGCCATTACTAGTAAAAAAAAAAAGCCATAAATCTATCCCCTATTTTGTAGACGCTATAACTTTTGCGCAAACCAATCAATATACACTTATTGCATTTTTTTTTTTTTTTTTAAATATAACTAAAAACATTTTGAATACATACCAGCCTAAACTGTGGAAGAAATTTTATTTATTTTTTTGGGATATTGCTTATAGCAAAAGTGAGAAATATTGCTTTTTTTAAAAATTGTCGCTCCTTTTTGTTTATAGCGCAAAAAACTGCAAGGGTGATCAAATGCCACCAAAAAGCTCTATTTGTGGGGAAAAAATACATCAATTTTGTTTGGGTACAACGTCGCACGACCGTGCAATTGTCAGCTAAAGCGACGCAGTACAGAATACCAAAAATGCTCTGGTCAGGAAGGGGGTAAATTCTTCCGGGGCTGAAGTGGTTAAACCTTTGGCAATCCGCCGCTCTAATAGAAATCACAATTGGTTCCATCGTCGGGGTGAAGAGCAGGGATGACAATGGGCACCCTTGCCTCATCTCCTGGGTCAACGGAAACAATTCTGAGCATTAATTTTGTAATTTAACTTTAGCCCTGGTTTCTCTGGATAAAAGTTGTATCCAATTAAATCCTGGATCAAACTGAAAAGCTCCCAAAACCTGCCATAGTGCCACTCCAGGCTATCAAATGCCTTCATCAAATCTAATGATGGGTATAGCTCTTGATCCTGTGTTACTTGTTGGAAATTGTAGGTTCAAATATGCCTGCCTAACGTTAATACTAGTTGCCTTATTTGGAATAACCTCTGATTGGTTGGGATGTACGTATTTAGCTGTTATATTTTTTTATCTACTAGCCAGGATCTTGACATCAGTGCCCAACAGGGATATTGGCCTATATGAAGATGTATTAAGTGGGTCTCGTCTCCTTTTTGGTAAAACTATGATTGTGGACTCCATCATTGATGCAGGTAATCTGCACTCCCCCATAGCTCCATTAAACACTCTCAGTAATTCTGGCAGTAGCATGTCTCCATATCCTTTTATATACCTCTGCCTGCAAACCATCTGGTCCAGGAGACTTCTGGTTCGCAAATGCTGCTACCGCCTGTTGAAGCTCCCCCAGAGCTATGGGGGAGTCTAGCATGTGCTCCTCGTTTGGTAAGGTGTGGAATCTCCAACTCCTGGGAGAATTCCCACATCTCCCCCTCTTGGGACCTGGTACTGTACAGTGTTTCATAGTATACTTTTAAATTCATCTGATTTCAGATGTATAAACGGTAACCCTTCTATCCCTTGTTTTAATTGATATTATGACAATGGTGGGTTTATTTGTGTTGGCCAGTAAGACCAAATGTCCTACATTCTACCCTTCTTCAAAGAAACTTTTTCTGGAACATCTGCTTTTTACTCTTTCGTTCATGGACCGACACAGCTTCCTATTGACATAGTGGGTATTATCTGTTATTTAGGAGTGACTAGGCAGAAAAAGTGTTGCATCACACCCTCTACAGCACCGCCCAGGGGGAGGGCCCTCTGAGTATAACCCCTCTCTCTGCACCTCGCAGATCAGTTTTTTTTTTTTTTTTTTTTCTGTCTAGCAAGGAGTAGGACATGGCTTCCTTCGGGCCCATTGGTCCGGGGGAAAATTTGTATTTATTTTTTTTAGTTTCTTCGATCAACTGCCGGCTGGGTCCTCGATCCTTGTAGTCCCCCCAGTTTCGGCCATCAAGCGTGTGCCGACCCTAGCTACGCGCTGGGTTTTCCATGACATGCCCATCGCTCTACGGGTGGCCTGTGAGCCTACGCTCCAGGGCCTGAATCGGACCGCTCAGCTTCGGCTGACCTTACGGCCGAGTTGCAGTAGCCTGTCTGGTGAGCCAGGGCATGCATAAGATCGTTCCCTAGGGTTCAATCACAGCATGCCTGGCCGACAGTCACCTCCGTGCGCGGATGATCTGTCCGGAATGTCTTCCAGCATGATCCACGCAGGAAAGGAAAGTAGCTCCCCTGCTTCGGCAGGGGGCCTTGGCTGGACGTTCCTGGAGAGATCAAGTAAGTGGTTGTGGCCCCTTTTCTTTCCTCTTTCCCTGCCTTCCCTCCTCCCTGGGCTCTGAGCTAAGGTGACCTGGGGGGGGGGTGCTCCATCTGGAGAGGGGCTGCGCTGTATTGTCATTTTTAAAAGATGTAATTTTGCTTACCTGTAAGTGTGCCGCTCTCCCATGCTGTTGGTGGCCATTTTGCGGTGATCCATGCCTGTTTATGGCCTCTAGTGACTGTCCGGCGGCCATTTTCTTGTGGTTTGCGCCAATATGTATATATCGCCGCTTGGCGGCCATTTTCTTGTGGTTCGCACCCACTTTGGTCTTTATCGACTGCTCGGCGGCCATGTTTCTTAGGATTCACGCCTGTATGTATTGCCCGGCGGCCATCTTTTTGTGGTCCGCGGCCACTTTTGCCTCTGACGGCTCAGCGGCCATTTTCTTGGAGCCCACATTGTTCAATACAGCCGCTTGGTGGCCAGTTTGCGGTAGTCTCCGGCCTCTAGGGTGCATTTCACTGGCGCAAATTCACACAGGGAACGCTGATGAGAATCAGACTAACACAGGCAGCGGTGGGATAGCATCACAGGCGGAGCACACGGCAGCAGAGCGGTACCGTTCCAAGGGTGGTGAGTCCTCAGGGAGACCATGAATCTCTGAAGCAGCTAGGAGGAAGGCCTATTGATACCTTGCCTGGAGCCCTGTGGGTGTCAGCGCGTGGGTCAGCATGGCGTCTGAAGCAGACGTTTTTTTTTCCCCTGAAACACCTGTCTGATAGCTGGTGCCCCTGATGTATCTCTGGACGCTATGTCTGTTGCCAGGGTGGAAGCGGCACACGGGGGGTAGTAAACGCCCCTGTCCCCTGCAGTCTTCTGGGGATAATTCTGATGCAGAACCAGGCCCAGCTATGGCTCATGGGCCGGATTCTGATGCATCAGACTGCAGACCGTGACCGATCTGGCAGTGAGAATGCTCCAGGTCAGCACGCGAAAAGGCTTTGGTATCTGACCTGTTTACTGCAGTGCGGAAGACGGAAGGCTGCAGAAGCAGCAGAAATGCCGGTCCCCTTTGGGTTCCGTAAGCCGGCCCGCACTGCTAAGGTGTTAACTTGTGTGTCTTATTGTGACAAGCTGTACTAGGAGTGGGAAAACCCACTGAAGGTTTTTTGCAGCCCCCAAAGATTTTTTTATTTTTTTGGGCAGTCCGGTACCCCTTGAGGAGAGTTCCTGAAAGAATGGACCTCTCCCCCGATAGTAGACCCCCCCCCGTGTCCAGACTTAAGTTACCACGATTCCAGTGGAAGGGGCTCCTGTCTTCAGGGACACTCGCTACCTATACACAGTGGGGGGGGGCTCAGCGGTACATCCAGCATTGGCTGGGGTTTTTTCTGATGCCTCAGACACTTACTGAGTAGGCAAAGATGATACTCCAGGGGTTAAAAGCACGGGAGGCTCCTCCGTACGAGGTAGCTCTGGCCGACCAGTTGATACAGGGCCCTGAGTCTGTCTGCAAGTCACACTGATACTTTCCCCTTGCTGCCTTGAGCCTCAGTTTATGCGGTGGCGCTACGCCACCTGATCTGACGAAAATGCTGGTCTGCGGACCAATCTTCCAAGAAGGCCCTGTTGGATCTGCCCTTTTAGGGCGACAGACTTTTTTGGGCCTCTCTGGATGACATTTTCAGAGGCTACAGGAGGTAAGAGCACATTGCTTCTGCAAGCCAAAAAAGGGATAAGGAGCCACGCCATAGGCTAGGGCCCTCCTTCACCGCGCACAAGCGGAAACGACCCCAGGCTGATAAAGCGCCTGCTGAGGGACCGAAGCGCCCCTGGGTTTGCAAGCACAACCTTGCTTACCGAACAGATTTTTTTTTCCCCCTCTTATCGCCAGCTTCAGTTGACTTGTCAGGAAGCCCTACATGGGGCGGTCCAGGACCTGCTGATATGCAGGGTAGGCCTTCCTGTCTTAGTACAGGAACGGGTTCAGGGGTTCTACTCAAATCTGTTTGTAGTCCTAGAGGGGGTTCGTCCAATCTGGATCTCAGGACCCTCAACTGCTTTGTGCAAGTACAAAGATTCCGGAAAGGAGTTGGCTCGCTCTGTTGTCGCTGCCCTCCATCCAGGGGATTTTCCGGCATCCTTGATCATCAAGGACACATGCTTGCATGTCCCCATATGCACCAGGCAACAGTGATGTCTGTGTTGGCGGGCGGGGAAGACCACTACCAAGGGTGGCTCTCCCCTTTGGCCTGGCATCTGCACCAAGGTGCCTGCCCCGATTCTGGCCCTACTAGGACAGCATTGCATCGCTATCATGGGCGACTTGGACGATCTTCTTCTGAGGGTCACTTCAAACTTTAAATTTAGAAGTGAGCGTGTCTTTAACCTGTCAGACCCTCCGATACTTGGTGGGGTGCTGAACACTCAGAAGTCGGTAGTGGAAACGTCCCAACTCCTAGTGTGTCTAGGGTTGATTCTGGACTTGGAGGCGTGTTTTTTTTCTCCCTAGGGGAAAGTTGCAGACCCTTCGGGCTGCGGTGCGGAAGTTGACATCCCAAAGAGGGGTTGTCATGCCACTTTTGCAGGTGAGTCCTGGGCCTCATGGTAGCCTCCTTTTGAGGCGGTACCATAGGCGCTATTTCCCACACGAGTGTTAACAGAAGGGAACTCTGTCCTGAAGGGTCAAGTGCCCTTCATCCCTGGATTACCAAAATCCGGGTGAGCCACCTAATCGGGACCTACCTAGTTGGTGGCCGACAGCACCGGCATTTCTGTCGGGTAAATTGTTCCTTCCTGTTTACTGGATGGTGGGCACGGCGGACGCCTGTCTTCCTGGTTGCAGAGGAGTCTGAAGAGCTCGGACAACCTGGGTCACTGGACTCCAGAGGATTCCCATTCATTGGCCTGAAATCCGGACGAGCTGGCTTTGCCTCCCCACATGGTCTCAGAGGCTACAAGGGCGTCCAGTCAGAATCTAGTTGGACAAACACGCCACCACTGTGTTATGTCAATCATCAAGGACAGGAGTGGTTTATTTAACCACTTAAGCCCCGGACCATTTTGTAGCTAAAGGACCAGAGGTGTTTTCAGAATTTGGCACTGCGCTGCTTTAACTGACAATTGTGCGGACATGCAATGTTGTACCCAAACGAAATTTGCGTCCTTTTCTTCCCACAAATAGAGCTTTCTTTTAATGGTATTTTATTGCCTCTGCGATTTTTTTATTTTTTGCGATATAAACGGAAAAAGACTGAAAATTTTGAAAAAAATGATATTTTCTAGTTTTTGTTATAAGAAAAATCGAATAAACTCAATTTTAGTCATACATTTAGGCCAAAATGTATTCAGCCACATGTCCTTTAGTAAAAAAAATGTCTAAGCGTATATTTATTGGTTTGCGCAAAAGTTATAGCGTCTACAAAATAGGGTACATTTTCTGGAATTTACACAGCTTTAAATTTATGACTGCCCATCTCATTTCTTGAGGTGCTAAAATGGCAGGGCAGTACAAAACCCCCCCAAATGACCCCATTTTGGAAAGTAGACATCCCAAGGAAATTGTTGAGAGGCATGTTGAGCCCATTGAATATATTTTTTTTTTTTTTTGGTCTCAAGTGATTGATTGAATGACAAAAAAAAAAAAAATTACAAAAAGTTGTCACTAAATGATATATTGCTCAAATATGCCATGGTTATATGTGGAATTGCACCAGAAAATAAATTTTGCTGCTTCTCCTGAGTACGGGGATACCACATGTGTGGGACTTTTTGGGAGCCTAGCCGCGTACGGGCCCCCGAAAACCAAGCACCGCCTTCAGGAGTTCTAAGGGCGCAAATTTTTGATTTCACTCCTCACTACCTATCACAGTTTCGAAGGCCATAAAATGCCAAAATAGCACAAACCCCCCCAAATTACCCCATTTTGGAAAGTAGACACCCCAAGCTATTTGCTGAGAGGCATGGTATTTTACAGCTCATTTGTTTTTGAAAATGAAGAAAGAAAATATTTTTTTTTTTTTTCAATTTTCAAAACTTTGTGACAAAAAGAGATCTGCAAATAGCTTGGGGTGTCTACTTTCCAAAATGGGGTCATTTGGGGGGGGGGGTTTGTGCCATCTGGGCATTCCATGGCCTCCGAAACTGTGATAGGCAGTGAGGAGTGAAATCAAAAATTTACACCCATAGAAAGCCTGAAGGCGGTGCTTGGTTTTTGGGGTCCCGTACACGGCTAGGCTCCCAAAAAGTCTCACACAAGTGGTATCCCCGTACTCAGGAGAAGCAACAGAATGTATTTTGAGGTGTAATTCCACATATGCCCATTGCATGTTTGAGCAACATATCATTTAGTGACAACTTTGTGCAAAAAAAAAAAAAAATTGTCTTTTTTCTGCAACTTGTGTCAACATATAAAATATTCAATGGACTCGACATGCCTCTCAGTATATAGCTTGGGGTGTCTACTTTCCAAAATGGGGTCCTTTGGGGGGGGGGGTTTGAACTGTCCTGGCATTTTATACACAACATTAGGAAGCTTACATCCACTCTTCTAACCACTTGAAGACAAAGCCCTTTCTGACACTTTTTGTTTACATGAAAACTTATTTTTTTTGCAAGAAAATTATGTTGAACCCCCAAACATTATATATATTTTTTATAAAGCAAAGGCCCTACAGAGTAAAATGGTGGGTGTTGCATTTTTTTTTTCCATACAGTATTTGTGCAGCGATATTTCAAACGCATTTTTTGGGGAAAAAAAATACACTTTTTTTAAATTTTAATGCACTAAAATACACTATATTGCCCAAATGTTTGATGAAATAAAAAAGATGATTTTAGGCCGAGTACATAGATACCAAACACGATGCTTTAAAATTTCGCACAAACGCGCATTGACGACAAACGACATACATTTTTAAAAGCCTTTACAGGTTACCACGTTAGATTTACAGAGGAGGTCTACTGCTAAAATTACTGCCCTCGATCTGACCTTTTGCGGTGATACCTCACATGCATGGTGCAATTGCAATTGACCGCCTCTAGACGAAGTCCTATGACGAAACGCGTAAGGCGGAGCTACGTCATACGCATACCACGCTGATCCGGAAGTACTGCTGGAACGCATTTGCAACGCATGCAGCGTTACCAGCTGGTACTGACCAAATTGAGGACTGCTGTGCTGTTCATTTTTATTTTTGTTTGTTCTTTTGGCGTGTAGCTTGTCTATTGCAGACTTTGCTGCATTGTATGTTTTTAAATATATTTTTTTTAATAAAGCCGGAAGTTTTTTTCATCTGCACTATGGAAGCCTCTCTCTCTTTTTGTCTGCACCTATGAGGTAATTGGGAATCCTCCCTTCCATGGAACTTCACAAATTATAGGAAGAACTAGCCCAGCTGATATCTCCCCTGTGGACGTGTGATCCGGATATCCCTTTGAGCTGTTTACCCCTGTAGGGGTTAAAGGATCTGGTGAGTGGGGACACATGTGGGGGACACTGACATCTAAATGAGCAGAATGTTTACTTTTGAATTTTATGAAGAAGACTGTTTTTTACTGTCTGTGTGCATACTAATTTTGGACTGTGTTGCTATCTGGCAGAGATAGGTATCTGCAGCTGCAGATTGGAGCTTCTATCTGGAGCTAACGTGCACTTATCACATTTGGATCTTATCAATGTGTATAGATGTATTGCACTAAACTGTGGTCTTAATGATACAGTCTTGTATTTTTTGTATACTAACATATAATTAGTTTGACACTACACTTTGTTTCTGGGTGTCTCTATGTTCACCGTGGTGTATCTGATGGTGATGTTGGTTTCATGCATCTAGTGTCAACACCATTGTTGAAAGGTGGACTGATTATAATTGTTCACTTTTTGTAGTATATATTATTTACAATTTACTTTTGAGCATTTAGCAATCACTTAGGATTACTGACCCTTTCATTAGGGTTAGGGAGCAGCGCCATACCCCAATTAAATATACTTCTTCATGGTGCAATTGCTGTTTACATATGACGCCAGACCGACGCTTGCGTTCGCCATTGCGCAAGAGCAGGGCAGGACAGGGGTGCTTCTTTTTTTTTTTTTTTTTTTTTATTATTAATTTTGCTATTTTATTTTTAAACTTTGTTCCTTCCATATTTTTTGTTTAACATTTTTATTGTTATCTCAGAGAATGTAAATATCCCCTATGATAGCAATAGGTAGTGACAGGTACTCTTTTTTTGAAAAAACTGGGGTCTATTAGACCCTAGATCTTTCCTCTGCCCTCAAAGCATCTGACCACACCAAGATCGGTGTGATAAAATGCTTTCCCAATTTCCCAATGGTGCTTTTTATATCCGGGGGGGACATTCCCTCCCACTGCTTGTAAAAGCAGTCCAGAGGCTAATTAGCCACTAGGATTGCTTTTACATGAAAGCCGGCTGAAAATAATGATACCAAGATGATACCTAAACCCGCAGGCATCAATCTGGTATAACCATTCAAAGTCCAGCAACATACCAGTACGTTGCTGGTCCTTGTTGGACATGTATTGTAATCTTTTTTTTTCATGCAGCCTGTTGGCTGAACGAAAAAAGAGATTGATCGGTGGGTATGCCCACCATTAGAATACCTCCCTTCATCCACCCACTTCTAATGATGGGCATACATGCACCATTTATATATGCCGAAGCATGGGGGCATCCTCCCGCAAAAGTTATGCCGCACACACGGTCAGACTTTTCCACGTCGGAATTTCGACCGTATGTATGCGGCATTAGGAGCAAAATCGCTCCTCCGCCCCTACTGTCCCCCATGCTTCGGCATATATGCTTTTTTTTTAACTGTGGTGGTGAAATCACCTCCTACAGCACTGGAGTCGCAGGGATCAGGCCTGTCTCTGCGAACACTGCAGTTATGTGTGTTGTGTTTTGTAAGTTACAGTGATCGAACGATACTGCACTTGGGTGGCCTGGGCTGGACGGAGGGGCAAAACGCAGGTGCTAGCAGGTATCTGGGCTGATCCCGCTAACATTGCGTATTTGGGAACCCTAAATTGCTGGGGACACTAGTATAGATCTGATCAGATCAGATATTGATCTGTTCAGAGACTATACCACTAAGGGAGGTGTATGCTTCACGCGTGGGTGTTATCGCTACTGGCACTAACCTGACGCTGCCTGGGGTGTGAGGCAGACCCTCTGACGCTAAAACCTAATTGATATCACCCGCCGGGCGTTAAACCTTTATTGGGTTATATACAGCGGGTGCCCTGACACTATAAAAAGCAAACTAACCAGCGTCACCCGTAACATTTATATGGTGATCACTGGTGAAAGGGTTAACTAGGGGCAATCAGGGGGTTAAACCTTTATTAGGTAATATATGGGGGCACCCGACGCTATAAAAACCTGCGGCGAACCTAAAAAAAATGGCTACCTATCGGCATCACCGACACTAAGACAGCGATCAGAAAAACGATTGCTTAGTGACACTGGCAAAAGGGGGTGAAAGGGTTACCTGGGGGGGCGATCAAGGGGTTAAACCTTTATTAGGTAATATTTGGGGGTACCCGACGCTATAAAAACCTGCGGCGAACCTAAAAAAAATAACTGGCTACCTATCGGCATCACCGACACTAAAACAGCGATCAGAAAAACGATCGCTTAGTGACGGTGGTGCTAGGGGGTGAAAATGTTACCTGGGGGGCAATCAAGGGGTTAAACCTTTATTAGGGGGGGTTAGGGGGCTACACTGGACCTAAAACTAACTGCCCTAACACTTTTACAGTCACAAATGTCACTGATTGCGGTGACCATTTATTTAGTGATCACTGCAATCAGTGACACTGTGACTGGGGGGGCGATTTATGTACCTATGTGTGCTGGTGTTAGTGTATTGTTTGTGCACTAACCTGTGTGTCTTCTCTCATGCAGCGCTCGGTATATGTGAGCGCCGCATGAGGGATGACATCACTTCCTCCTGCCTGTGTAAACATTACACAGGCAGAGGAAGCATTTGATTCGCCGGGAGCGATAGCGAGGGGGTGGCCAGGATCAAATGGCTGCCCCCTCATCACGAATTGCTCCCGAAGCGATCCCGGCCGCTCACTGTACCGGAGGGGGGTCCGATTGGACCCCCCACCCATACGAAGGCAGGCACGTACAGGTACGTGATTGTGCCTGTCCGTGCCATTCTGTCGACGTATATATACAGTGGGCGGACGTTAAGTGGTTAATAAACTGCAGTTGCAACTGCTTCTATGTTGGAAAAACTATCCAAAAATTATGGCAGAGACTGTACCGACATTTGAAGGCTATGAAGGACAATGACCCAGATACTACTCTGGGCAGACATGTCCTTCAAACCCATGCCGGAACATGTCCTAAAATTCAAGTACTAGTTCTGGATCGAATACATCACAGCTCTCGAGGAGGAGACTTTGACAAGCTCCTCCTTCAACGAGAGCTGAGATGGATCTCGAATCTAAATGCCACCACCCCTCCAGGACTAAACCAAGCTTTCAATTTCAAACCTTTTTTGCCTGGTTTTACCTCTGGAACCTTTGATAGAGAATTGCTACACTAACACAGCCATTGACATTATTTAGCCACTTTTTTGCCCCTCCCCCTTTTTTCATTCCACATCCCTTTCCCCCTTCTCCTTGCTCCTGTTCAATTACCATCATTTTATTGTTGCATCATTTTCAACAATCCATTCTATGCTGAATGCCACACTCCATACAATAATGTACATCCTATATGTATATATAATGTAATAATAAATGTCTAATACTTGAATGACATTTTCATTGTATATAACTGTAATAATGTTTTGATTTTTTGATTAATTTAACAATATATTTTGCTGATATTTCTAGACACAACTCCATATGGGACTTGTCATATATGTAATGGGTGAGTCACTTGTGAACAAACTTAGATCCAATCCTATTAACAAAAAATACATAAAAAAAACTTTGTTAAGAAGCTTGAACATTTAAAAGCTGGGAACTTTTTTTGATTTTTTTTATATTTATTTTCATTGAACAATCTTCCCGGTCTGCTGCATGGCTAGCCGAGATTCCCCGGCACACTGGAGCCCCCTAGACCAATTTAATCTTGCTCATGGGGGCAGCATCCCTTTAATAGGGTGCACTTGACGGCAGTTCAATACAGGTACTATCTTTCCTGTATTCCAGCCAGCTGGCCCATCCACTCTTGGCCGCTCCTGCCATTCACCCATGCCCCTCCTCTTCCACCCATCGGCGGCTTTCTGACTGGCTTGTAAGCGTTCGGATGCTCCTCCCGACACGCATGCGCATTGAGCCCCATCGGCTCACATACTTCCGCCATCCAACTGTGCCGGCGGTCACGTCTGACGTCGCCGCGCAGACCGAGGGATGGACTTCACCTCGGTGGGACGGCTTACTTCCGTGACTGGACCTGTCTGAGTGGTTGCTTTTGTACTACCCATCTCCATTGGCCCATCTTTCTTCCCTTCTCCTTTACTTTGGCCCCAACACCAACCCACTCCATTGGTTGAGTCATTACCAACTGACTTATTTAAACATCAGCTGTAGTCACCCAAGATCTCACTGCACAGATGAGGTCTATACACATGGCGTTTAGACACCTTTCAAGGTAAGAGGAATTTTGGTCCAATGTTTTACTGCTCAACTACACCAGTACTCCTTTTAAATACCAACTATGATACTATATTGAGAACGGCGAAATTAACCGTCTCTCAAGGAATGAGAGAAATATTAATTCTTCTCATACTCTGTTATTAATTTGTTTTTTGCAGAGCAATTGCTGTCCTAATCTTTCCATCCCTGTGACTCTTAAAATGTCGTGTGAGCGGACTGGGATAAAGATATTATAATATATCTAATCCGCCCTTACAGAAAGTGTTTTCAGTTTCAATATACCCACACAACTTCTGAATAATTACTGGCTTTTCTGTCTACAAACGGATGCTTTCTAACTCCCACTAGGGGTCAGGCTCTCAGTTTACCTTTAAGCCTTTAAAATCTTCCTTTTGACACTGAACATTTTCGTCATTAATTTTGGATTGGATCCCTAAAAATCTCAGTGAACTCACCCAATGACGTCTCATTCTACATCTGCATGTTGCTAGAACTCCTTGTGAGATGTAAGTAAAAAATATATAAAAATGAGTAACAACAATTTCCCTTTTTGTCTAATATAAATTTTTCTTTATATAAAACTGGATGTTCAGCATATTTTGTATATCATTATGCAATGCGTTTTTCCATGCAATGTTTAAAAGAAACATAGTAAAAAATATATAGAATTATTGAATTTACCTTTTACATATTATTTTTTGTTTTTTTGAACTACAGACTCAATCTAACATATTGTCTCGCCTATATACTTACCCTGAAGGAGGAATATATACACCTTGGCATTGAACTGCCATTTGTTATCCGAAACATGTCGGTGCTCATTTGCCTCCCTCTGTACTGACATCTATTGTCTAATAACATGGATGTGAATGTAATGTATATTGGCATTAATGTTAGTCCATCAATTATGTTTTTATGACCTACAAATAACCTTTTCATACAAAATCCTCTTTATTGTTGAACCCTTGTGACTTCATTACATGTAATAAAATCTTTTTTATTTTTTATACAATTTAATGGTCAGTCCATATTATTGCTTCGGTCCAAACTATCCCAGGGGCAGCCCAACCTTTATCTCTCCTATGTCAATCATCAAGGAGCAACAAGCAGCTCTGCTTCAGCATCGGCGGTCGCTCGCATCCTGAGGTGGGCAGAAAGGAGCGTGTCGGCTGTGTACATTCCGGGTGTGGAGAACTGGCAGGCGGACTACCTGAATCGCCAAATGCTGTACCAGGGAGAATGGTCCTTACACCCGGATGTGTTCTAGCTCCTCTGCCAAAGATGGGACATGCCAGACGTAGATCTTCTGGCGTCTCAATTGGAAGGTATTGAGGTTTGTGGCCAGGTCAAGAGACTCATAGGCAAGCACGACAGATGTGTTGATGGCACTGTGGAGTCAGTACCGACTAATCTATGCCTTTCCTCCTCAGAAGCTCCGCCCTCATCTGCTTCGCAGACTGGAGGCAGAGAGGATTACAATGGTCCCAATTACTCTGAATTGGCCTTGATGTCCTTGGTACGCCAATCTAGTGCGTCTGGTAGCAGACGCCTTTTGGCATATACCGCTATGGAAGGACCTGCTGTCGCAAGGTCCCATACGCCATCCTGTTTTACAGTAACTGGCTTAACGGCATGGCTCGAGAGCCAGGTGCTAAGAGACTGGGGCCTGTCAGACTCGGTGATCTCTACCATGAGGAGTGCTCGGAGATCATCCCCTAGGAAGATTACCATCGCACTTGGAAGACCTGCATATCCTATTGTGAGGAAATGAGGTGGCATCCGCGTACTTATTTGGTTCCAGAGTCCTGCTGCTTTTCAGCAGGGAACAGGCCAAAAATTATACTGTAAGTACAATTAGGGGGCAGGTATCTGCCCTGGCTGTCCTTTTCAACGACCCCTGGTGGCTCACTCTCTAGTGAGAACGTTTGTACAGTGGATTCGGCAGGTGGCCCCTCCGGGCCACCCTCCACTACCTCCGTGGGGCTTGTGTAGCAGATGTCCTTTTGGCGTCTACCACTACGAGAGGACCTGCTGTCGCAGGGTCCCATATGCCATCCTGCCTGCAGTCGATGGCTTCAACGGCATGGCCTCTAAGTGTCTCAGAAACCACAGTTTGAGAACATCAAGGAGATCTCTTGTTGACACTTTCTTAGAAAGTGGTCTTTTTGGTGGCTGTTATGCCAGTTAAGACAGGTTTCTGAGCAGGCAGCCTTGTCATACATATTCCACAAGGATAAGGGGTGCTGCGTCCGCAGCTTTCGTTTCTTCCTAAGGTCTTGTTCGACCTTCCATCTCAAGGAAGACATTGTACTGCCATCCTTGTGTCCTCATCTGTCAAATCCTAAGGAGACGACGTTGCATTCCTGGACGTTGTTCAAACTCTGAGAGAATGCTTGTTGGGTACTGCTACGTTCCAGAGTCCAGGCTCACTGTTTGTTTCAGTGGCTGGTCCCCAATAGGGCCCAGCGGTTTCATCGGCCACCATCTCTAGGTGGATCCGACAGATTGATCAGGCTTACGCCATGAAGGGTCAGGCGCCTCCCTTTCCTGGCGCATTCGACCAGGGCAAGAGATGCCTCTTGGTTTACGTCAGTTAGATGGGTTTTCAGAGCCGGCAGCCTTGTCATGCAAGGCTCCTGATCTGATCTTCCACAAGGATAGGTGGTGCTGCGTCCGCAGCCTTCTTTTCTTCCTAGGGTCTTTCGACCTTCCATCAAGGAAGACATTGTACTGCCATCCTTGTGTCCTCATCCGTCGAATCCTAAGGCAACAACGTTGTAATTTTTGGATGCTGTCTGAGCTCTGAGAGCATCAAGCGTCTGTTTCACCAGGTGTGTAAGGTGGCGACATGCTCGTCCGTTCACACTTTCACTAACTTTACAAGTTGAGGTGTGTGCATCTTCGGATGCTTCTTTCGGCCGCAAGCTATTGCAGGCGACTGTTTCGAGTTGCAACTCTGTTTTTGTTTTGGGGTGAAGTTTTAATGCTGTTCCCACCCCTCGTTTTTGACGTCCTACTATGTCAATAGGAAGCTGTGTCGGTCCATGAACGAAAGAGTAAATAGGATTTTTTACTAACCGTAAAATCCTTTTTCTCTGAGTTCATGGACCGACACAGCACCCACCCCTCATTTTAAGTTTGTACTGCTTTTGACTAACTGATCTGCGAGGTGCAGAGAAAGGGATTATACCCAGAGGGCCCTCCCCCTGGGCGATGCTGTAATGCAACACTTTTTACAAGTTTTTGCTGCCTAGTCACTACTAAATAACGGATAATACCCACTATGTCAATAGGAAGCTGTGTCGATCCATGAACTCGGAGAAAAGGATTTTACGGTAAGAAAAAAAAATCCTATTTTTCTGCCTTTGTCAGAAGTATTTTATATTTTTGTTTACCCAATCTGGTAACGTCTCTGCCTCCACATATTGTCTTTTTGCATAGCTTTCCTCTCCTGTTCTAGTTTGCTTCTTTTTTTTTTTTTTATCTTTGCCACCCGTTGTATTGGTGTTCCCCTAGGGCAGTGATGGTGAACCTTGGCACCCCAGATGTTTTGGAACTACATTTCCCATGATGCTCATGCACTCTGCAGTGTAGTTGAGCATCATGGGAAATATAGTTCCAAAACATCTGGGGTGCCAAGATTTGCCATCACTGCCCTAGGGAAAGCCTTAAGGGAATCCCAGACTACCCCTCCAAAGGTGCCATACCAAGATTCATGTTTACATACACTTATACCCGCTATTATTCATTCAGGGTCTCCTGCCAGTGCCAACCAGAAAGGGCTTATTTTCCACTCCCCTTTATAATGAACTTCTCTTTGGCGTAGTATTAACGCCAATGGTGAGTGATCTGATAGGCCCTTTCAAAATTTTCGATCCTTTTTTGTTTTATTTAGCAAAATATTAAAAACCCAGCACTGATTAAATACCACCAAAATAAAGATCTATCTGTGAAAAAAAATTATAAAAATGTCATTTGGCTATACTGTAGCATGACCGTGCAAATGTTATTCATAGAGTGGCAGCATTGAAAATTGGTCTGGACAGGAAGGAGGTTCAAGTGCCGAGTAAGCAAGTGGTTAAAAACAAAATGGATGAAAAAGGCAATTTCTTTGAGAGAAAGATGCATTTCATCTTAACATGAAAAGTATTTATTTGGGCAAGTTACAATTGTACCATCAGAATCAATGGCTGAAACTTGCATTGGGCTACATAACTCTAATTTTTCACACAGTTTAAAAGCACATTATATTTAAACAATATACTGCATATTTCAGTACCATTTAGGCAATTATATCGCTCTAAACATTATTTCCATGTGCAATAGTCGTGGTCCTAACAAGTCATGGTTTGGGCGCTATTTGTTTTCAGGGAGCTATAGTAAATTTGGAATATTTTTTGTACCAGCGCTATAGTGAATACCGGTTTAGCGCTAATTACAGCGATTAGTGCTAATTCACGCTAATTGGCATGTGGTGCTATAGTAAATGACCCCCTCAGTGTCACTTACAACTCTACTTTCTCCTCTCCCTTTCTCTGTTGGGGGTCCCACAAAGTTCTGTTCTTGGACCTCTCCTTTTCTCAACCTACAGCACCTCCCTGGGCCAGTTGATTGCCTCCCATGGCTTTTAATATCTCTGCGCTGATGACACCCAAATTTATCACCCCCCCGCCCTCTCCATCTGTCTCCTCACGCATCACCAACCTACTAACAGACATATCAGCCTGGATGTCAATCACTTCCTCAAACTCAACCTATCCAAAACCGAGCTCATGATATTTCCTCCCCCACGTGCCACTTCCCCTGATTTCTCTGTCAAAATCAACAGCTCAACTATCCACTTGTCCCCCACACCAAGGTCCTAGGTGTAATCCTGAACTCTGAACCAACCTTTTGGCCCCACATCCAATTGCTATCCAAAATTTGCTGCCTCAACCTCCGCAACAGCTCCAAGATACACCCCTTCCTAACCAATGTCACCACAAAGCTTCTAATCCACTACCTTTGTCATCTCTTGCCTCAACTACTGCAGCTCCCTCCTCACTGGCTTGCCTCTAAATAGGCTATCCCCACTTCAGTCCATCATGAACGCTGCTGCCTGGCTCATCCACCTTACAAACCGCTCAGTGTCTGCTTTACCCCTCTGCCAATCCCTCCATTGGCTGCCACTCAACCAACAAATAAAATCAAGATACTAGCAATAACTTACAATGCCATCCACAAGCTGGCTCCCAGCTACATTACTAACCTGATTTCAAAATACCAACCAAATCGTTCTCTTCACTCCTCTCAAGACCTCCTGCTCTTGAGCTCCCTTGTCACCTCATCCCATGCTTGCCTCCAGGAATTCTCCAGAGCCTCTCACATCCTCTGGAATGCTCTACCCTTATTTGTCTGACTTTCTCCTACTTTGTCCACTTTCAGACGATCCCTGAAAACTCATCTCTTCAGAGAAGCCTATCTGGCCTCCATCTAACAACTTGTCAGGATTATTGGGGTTAAAAGAGTATATATAAGGCCTGTATATGGTATATTTTTCCTATATATGCTATGAACACGACCAAAGCCATTTTGGCTTTCATTATTTTTTAAGAGTTTAAACGAAGTTCACTGTCTCTAAAGAGGAGGTTTTTCTTTTGTAAGAGAATTTTAGGCTCCTTGCTTTATCCTAGGTTATAAATCTAGAGCCTTTGACACTTATAGATAAGGGAACCATGAGCTTACAGACCTAATTGGTATTTCCAGAATTGAGCCACGAAACAAGAGGGCTTATTCACAAATGAAGCTATTGTATTATATATTTTAAATAATGTTTCTTTCATAATATTTTCATAATGTATTGTTTGGATATTTTATAAAACCCCTTTAATGCATATATATTATGATAAAGGTTGCAAACATGGTATCCTATTAATGAGACTGTTCATGAATAACTGTTATGCTTATCATTAGAGTCATGACTTCACTTTCATGTCATTTACAGCCCCAGTTAATTGTGTGGGGAGATTTTCTCAACTCATATATTTCAAGAGGTCTCCAGAATGTCTGGAGGGAATTGGCACGATTGTCAACCTTAGACAGTTTATGGTGTTTTACTAAGCCGGGGTCAGAAGGTTATTAGATGACTAAATAAAATCAGTTCTAATACTATTTTCACCACCAGGGGGCAATGTTGTAAGAATTCAAGATGGCTGCACAGACTTGGTTGTCATGGTAACATGGGAACAGCCTGTCATTTTACACCATCCATTACGTAGTAATGACACACACTTATTGGGTGGGATAAAAGTAGTTACACAAAGCAGAAAGGGATGCTAGGAGATGCAAGGCTAAGAAGCTAAGATCTAAAGAAAAGCTGGAGAGAGTCTTGTAATACGAGAGGAGGAGGAGATAACGCAGAAATGTAGGCATATTGAAAGAAGTCCTTGGGGACTCATAACCTGATACATCTCAAAACCAAAGTTTCATAGACCATCGGTGAAGTATTAATTTTCTATATTAATCTTTTCATGTATACCTTTTTGGTAATTGAATTGTTTTTACATATACATTACTAAAACCATTTACATATGGCAGAGCAAATTGGAGTGGTATTATTTTTAACTGCAGTATGAAATAATTATATTCCATCTATTAAGAGACATAAACAGTTTTGTCTGTCTCTAAAAAGCTAAGGCCAACATCTGTACAATGGTTTTGTCATGATATGTGTTTATTTTTGTTTAATTCGTTTTTATTGAAAAATAGAACATACAAAATACACAGAACAGAGAGGTTTAAGCAAAACAGAACAATCAGATCTTACCAGCTAGTCACACAATAGTAACCTTAGGAAGTAACACAGGGCGGAGGCGCCAGTATTCTCTCCGTAATGTCCTTTTCACAAAACATTAAGAAAAATAAGAGGTGGAGGGGAGAACGGGGTGGGGTATCTGCCTCGGTCCAGTCTCTCCTATACAACAAAGTCAACAAACATCACATTACTTAGGTTGCGACATAATTTCCGCGTAAGCGGGAGTACATTTTCTTTGCCAATTCAGACTTATTTCTAAGGAAGTGAGTAAGGTCTTCCATATGGTCAACTTCCATTGGCGCAACATAGGTATGGTCGATTGTTTCCAGTATCGGGGAATAAGTGCCTTTGCTGCGTTAAGCAGGTGAGGTGTTATAGATTTCTTATATGTTCCCACTGGGTTTGCCTGTACAATGAAGTAACACTACCCATGGGTCATTGGGAATTTCAAAACCCTGGATCTCTTTGGCCCAATGTAGAATAGTCCCCCGGTATGGGTGGATAAGCGGGCAGTACCACCAAACGTGAGCATGTGTTGCTCGTTCACCGCACCCCCGCCAACACAAAGGCGATGCTTGTGGGAAGGTTTTGTAAAGCAACGCTGGGGTGTAATGCCACCTCATCAACAACTTGTAATTCACTTCTGCAGTTTTGGAAACCATGGAGGAGGTATGAGTCATTAAGAGAATAGTAGATTGTTGGGCTTCTGAGAGCTCTTTGTGGAGATCCTTCTCCCAGTTGTTGAGGAAGGAGGGGTCTCCCGTGGAAGCTAACTTTTGCAAGGCTTGATGAAAGTATGAGATAGGCTTCTCCACTGGTTGGCCTTCCGCAAAGACGGATTCTACAGGTGTCAAATCCGAGATGGTCCGCAGAGGCTTTGGAAGAGAGCAAACAAAAGCTGCAAGTTGACGGTAATGCCAGTGGTCCATGGGCGTCGCTGTAGAACTAGGTATTAGTGTGGGTAGGGGCACAATGCCCGAAGGGGTAGTCTCTTCATGTAGTAGAGTCATAGATCCAAGTTTCCAAACATGAATTTTGGGGTCTATGTTGCCAGGAGGAAAGAAGTTATGGCCAGTTAATGGCAGTAAGGGCGAGTTATGTGCCCAGCCATGCGCCTTACATAGCGAGTCCCATACCATGAGGGTAGAGCGTGTAAGCGGTGAGGTAGTTGAGGACAAAGTTCTGCATTTCTTAGGGATACAAATTTGTGGGAAAAGATCTGTCCCACTGAGCTCTGTTTCTAGGCTCACCCAAAGCTTAGAGTCTTCATGATATTTCCAATCAGAGATTCTATTTAACACAATTACCATGAAGTACATCTTAAGATCAGGTAGGGCTAAGCCCCCTTCCCTTTTGGGTCTAGTGAGGAGGGTCCTAGCGAGTCTGGGGCACTTTCTGTTCCATACATACACCCTGTTCCAAATTATTATGCCAATGATATTTTTCTCATTTACCTAAATAATTGATGTAAACAACAGTCAGCATAATTCTCATGTTATCAACTATTAAGAGTACATTTCAAATTTTATTAAACAAACCTCCTAATGATAACTTTTTTTTTTTCAAAATAAAAAACGTACAATGCACTGTTCCAAATTATTACACACAGTAAGATTCAAAACACTTTATAGGTTGTAAAGAACTGAACATTTTAATTTGTTGTGTTTGCAGCATATTTACTGAAATCAAAAGCTATTTCAATCAAACTTTGAACAACATTTTAACTTTTTAAACATTTTAACAGGTCACGTTACATTTTAACATAGGACCCCTTATTTGATAGCAGCTTCACCAGTCTTGCATTCATTGAACTTGTGAGTTTTTGCACAGTTTCTGCTTGAATTTGTTTGCAAGATGTCAGAATAGCCTCCCAGAGCTGCTGTTTGGATGTAAACTGCCTCCCACCCTCATAGATCTTTTGCTTGAGGATGCTCCAAAGCTTCTCAATAGGATTGAGGTCAGGGGAGGATGGAGGCCACACCATGACTTTCTCTCCTTTTATCCCCATAGCAGCTATTGATGCAGAGGTATTCTTTGCAGCATGAGATGGTGCATTGTCATGCATGAAGATGATTTTATTACGGAAAGCATAGTTCTTGTGTACCAGGGAAGGAAGTGGTCAGTCAGGAACTCCACATACTTGGCAGAGGTCATCTTTACACCTTCGGGGACCCTAAAGGGGCCGACCAGCTCTCTTCCCATGATTCCGGCCCAAAACATGACTCACCACCGCCTTGCAGTCGTCGCAATCTTTTTGGAACAGAGTGGCCGTCCACCAACCATCCACTACTCCATCCATCTGGACCATCCAGGGTTGCACGGCACTCATCAGTGAACAGGACTGTTTGAAAATTAATCTTCATGTATTTTTCTGCCCAATGCAGCTGTTTCTGCTTGTAAGCATTGGTTAGTGGTGGCCGAATGGAAGGTTTATGCACAGTTGCAAGACTCTGGAGGACTCTACACCTTGATGTCCGTGGGACCCCAGAGGCACCAGCAGCTTCAAATACTTGTTTGCTGCTATGTAATGGTGTTTTAGCAGCTGCTCTCTTGATCCGATGCATGGATCTGGCATAAATCTTCCTCAATGTGCCTTTATCTGCACGAAACCCGTCTCTGCTCTGAATCAGCCACAAATCTCTTAATAGTGCGATGATCACGCTTAAGTTTTCGTGAAATATCTAATATTTTCATACCTCGTCCAAGGCATTGAACTATTTCACTCTTTTCGGCAGCAGAGAGATCCTTTTTCTTCCCCATATTGCTTGAAAATGGTGCTCTGTTTAATAATGTGGAACACCCTCCTTTTAGTAGTTTTTCCTTTAATTGGGCTCACCTGGCAATCTAATTATCACAGGTGTCTGAGATTGTTTTCAGTGATCAAAGGAGCCCTGAGAAACAATGCCATCCTTGGGTTAACCTGAAAAACAAAATATTTAATCTTTGTGACGCTAAAATAGAGTTTGCATAATAATTTGGAACAGGGTGTATTTACCAATCATTGATCTTACTATCGTATAGAAACCTGCAGGAATTCTATATGGCGGACATCACTAAATGGCGGACTTTGCCATTCGGACCACCGTGATACCTCCATTTAGGAGCCTTTTCTTCCTCCTGCCGTCACTCTGTAATCCTCACAGAACCGACAGCGGGAGGCGGGACAGTTCTCGATGAAGGGCGGAGCTGGCCAAGGTTAACAAACAGGTGATTGGCTGCTAGGACCGTCCTTCATTCTAGCAGCCAATCACCTGTTTGTTAACCTTGGCTAGCTCCGCCCTCCATCCAGAACTGTCCCGCCTCCCTCCCTGCAACTCCTGCATGACACGCTGTGCCTCCCTCCGATCTGTCTGTGTAAGGTAGGACAGTGAGGGGGGTTAAGTTAAGAGCTAACAACGGAATGTGGGGGGAGGATGCCAAGGATTGCAGTGATGGAGGAGCTGAGGACTGGAGTGTGGGGGAGCTGAAGACTAAAATGTGCGGGAGCTGAGGACTGGGGTGTGGGGGAGCTGAGGACTGGAATGTGGGAAGGCTGAGCACAGGAGTGTGGGGGAGATGAGGACTAGAATGTAGGGGAGCTGAGCACGGGAGTGTGGGGAAGCTGAGGACAAGTGTGGGGGAGCTGAGGCTAGAATGTGGGGGAGCCAAGCACTGGGGTGTGGGGGAGCCGAGGACTGGGGTGTGGGGGAGCCGAGGACTGGAAAATGGGGGGGAGGTAAATTGGGGGGACCAAGGACTGTCTTGTGAGGGGGGCTGAGGACATTTAAGTGGGGGGGGGAGGCTGAGGACTGTAATGTGGAGGGGCTGAGGACTGTAATGTGTGGAGGGGGAACTGAGGACAGTAATGTGGGGTTATGATGTTAATAGGGGCAAAGGACAGTACTGTTAATGGGGGTAGATGTTAAGGAAGTGTGAGGACACTACTGTAGAAGGAGTGGAGGGGGGTGATGTAAAGGGGGAGCTGAAGACACTCATCAAGAGGGGATCCTAATGTGAAGGTGGAGGGGACTGTGATGTGCACTGGGGACTGAGAACGCTGATATAAGAATGGGTTCAGATCTGTGTATGTGCATTAGGTGCACACGTCGTAAGTGGATCAGCCCATTTTAATGGGCTGCACTATCCACAAGAAACAGAGAAAGAAGTCCTTGACCTTTTTGAAAAAAATTGCGCCGCACCAAGCCGCATGGTGCTGCAGCAACATGTGATTTGGGACACGCAAAAATGCGTGACAGGGAACCAACATGATATTTGGACCTCTGCTAGAAGAAAATTTTACTGACTGGACCTCACTGAATTGTAATTCAATACCCCTGCTATATGGGATCATCTGGAGCAAAAACAGCAGCCTGGGCAGAACATTCATCTTCACAACACTAATTCTCCCCAACCAGGAATGGGCAATTTGAGTCCATTTCTGCAGATCCGACCTAATCGCATTTAACAGGGGCAGAAAATAAGTGTGGAATAAGGAGGCCGGGTTAGGGGGTCATGATATGTGTTTAAAAATAGATTAATTCTAAATTTAAAAATAAGTCTTGATTGGATTATCAAGCCATGTGCACAATATAACATTTTGTCTGTGCATTTTAAAGTGTAAGTTTGAAGCTCTATTTGTTTTGAGAAGTAGTCACAAGTGTCATAGTAAACACCTAGGTGTTTACACAAGTCCGTGAAGCCACGGAAAGCTTTTCACAAAGGCTACTTTCACGCTGGATGCGCTGGCGGTATAGTGGCGCTATTTTTTGTGCCGCTATACCGTAGTTTTTGCCGCGATTTGCGGGCTCTAGCAGGGTGATTTTAACCCCCGCTAGCAGCCGAAAAAGGGCTAAAACGCCTCTTCGCAGTGTTTTCGAGGTGCTACCCCATTGATTTCAATGGGCAGGGGCGCTATAGGAGCGGTATTTTTACCACTCCTACCGTGCCTCAAAGATGCGGCTTGCAGGAGTTTTTTTTACCCTCCTGCAAGCGCACCGCTCCAGTGTGACAGCCCTTGGGCTTTCACACTGGATACAATGGAGCGGCTTTTTTGTGGCGCATTGCAGGCGCTATTTTTAGTGCAATAGCGCCTGCAAAGCGCCTCAGTGTGAAAGGGGCCTAAAAATTACCAAGTCTAAAATTTATAAAGTTATCATTCAAGTATTGAAATGTGTGTGGTATTTTGCAATCAGAGCTTGAGTAGAATGTAAATATCATCAGTATCATCATTTATCTTTAATATTTAAAAGTATATCCATTTTTATTTGTATTATCACAAAATATAACTGATATTATTTTACATTAGTGTCACTTGTCTTCAAAATAGCACAGATAAACGAACTTGAATTACTTTGGTTGTGATTGTGGAAAAATTTAAATCTCCCAAAACAAAGATTTGCATAATTTCATAAATACAATACTGTTTGTTTTATTATTTCAGTATAAACATTCTGACAAACTGTACATTTATTTTCTCCATCAGCACATCCCCCGCAGTTATTACCTCATGCGTCTCTTGACTAGTGATGAGCCGAACACCCCCATGTTCGGTTCGCACCAGAACCCGCGAACGGACCGAAAGTTTGCACGAAATTTAGAACCCTATTAAATACAATGGATGCGAACGTTCGAAATCTAAAGTGCTAATTATAACGACTATTATGCATGTTATTGTCCTAAAAAGGGTTTGGGAACCCGGGTTCTGCACCAGGGGACATGTATCAATGCAGAAAAGCAAGGGGAGAGGCGCCTCTGAGTGCAGATGTTTAAAACAATTTAATAAGAGATTGCAGTACAAGCAACTCACATTTTAGAGGATTAAAACAGGCATTGTACGATATCCAAGTGCGGAAGAGGGTGTCATCAGGTCAGTCATCAGTCTCCTTATCCTGCTGGGGCGCTGTGTTGCTGGTTCTTCTTTCCTCTGCACCGCTTTAGATGTATAGAATAGCCGGCGGCGGTGGAGATGCTGCAGAACACGGCCTGGATGTTGTTTTTTCCGGCAGGCGAAGGCCGATGACGTCACTGGCATGCAACGCGTTTCCTGAGCCGGCGTGCTGCGTGTGACGTGGCAGTCGCGCTCCTTTGTCAAGCTGGTGAAGGGGCTGGAGGAGCTACTTTTTGATGGACATGGAGGGGGCGGAGAAAGGACAGAGGGGCGGGACTAGAGTACGGAGGCAAAGGATGTGTGTGTCAGCAGAGAGAGCTATCAGTCATGGCATAAAAATGGTGATTGAAACAGAATACAGAGCACTATATATAAGGGGATATACTGAAATCTAACAAGATATGTAATAAGCGTGAAGATAAGGATAATAGTAAGGGGCTGGAGGAGCTGGTTTTTAATGGACATGGAGGGGGCGGAGAAGAGGAAAAAGGGGGGGGGCGGGACTAGAGTATAGAGATGAGAGATATGTGTCAGCAGAGAAAACTATCAGTCATGGCTAGCCAGACTGAAGCGTGTATATGGTGAATGGAACGTAATACTGAACAGTACTGAGCACTATACTGGGCACTATATATAAGGGGATAAATAAATATATGTGGTAAGCGTAGCGATAAGAATAATTATAAGTAGAAGGCCAATAGATTAAAGGGGGGTAGATAATTTGTATATACATATAAATCCATATGTATACATACAAGAGGGGGGGGGGGGAGGGGATGGGGAGGGAAAATTGTGCGTGTATGCATATGTGAAAATGCACGTGCAGACACATATAACTGTGCATACAGAAAATGGGGGAGAGACATAGATATGTGTACACAAATGTATGCGCACATGGGGATAAATCAAAATGGTCATACAAGGTGGGTGGGGGGAGGGGAGAGGAGGGGAGGGAAAAGAACTAGGCCTATGTCTACATGCGTATGTACATGGGCGTACACACCCGCATGTGCATATTTAGGACAAAGAGGGAGATAAATAGTCAACACAGTTGTTAAGTGTGTATGTACATAGGTGCATGATAAAAGGGGAGGGGGGGGGGGGATTAGATAAATGGAACCGTAAAGTCTAATGTAGAGGAAATGTGTCATCATACAAAAGTGTGTCATCATACAAAAATACAGAAATACATAGCAACGATAAGAATACAGAAATATATAGCAATGATAAAAATATAAAAAGATGTAAAAATATATATAAATATATATATATATATATATATATATATTAAAAAAAAAATATTATATATATATATATATATATATATATAAAAATATATATATATATATATATATATATATAAAAATATATATAAAAAAATATATAAAATAGCGATAAAGATAGCGGTAAAAATAATAATAATGGCGGTAAGATTAGTGGGGGAGGGGGGGAGGTATAGGAAAAAGAGAGGGAGAGGGATAAAGAAAAAAAAAAAAAAAAGGGAGAAGAGAGAAGAAGGGGGAGGGGGGAAAAAAGAGAGGAAGGGTAGGACAGGATGGGGATATGGGATTGGGGGTAGTGGTTTACCTTTGGGAACAGTAGTCGGTAAGTGGGACAGGGGAACTATACTTACAAACACCCGCCACCCCCAAGTATGGGTAGAGCAATATACGATAACCTGTGAGATACATATACGATAACCTGTGAGATATATATATATAAATAATTCAAGAGTAAGATTACGTGTCAAATCATGTTAACATAATAATGAAATATATATATATGTATATATGTGTAGATGTATCTCTCTAAAGAAGGGGACAGGGAAGTCAGAGGAGAGGTATTACAGGATGGTATGAACTTCGATACACTCATTAATACCTCCAGGTGAGAGGACATCAGGGCTATAAATCCAATAGGTCTCACGGGCGCGAAGTTTTTTGAATCTTTCGGCTGCAGGGAGGGATCTGTCGATTTGCTCGATAACCCACACTTGAAGTCCTGTGGTGGATTTTTGATGTACCTTGGCAAAATGTTTGGGGACACTGTGAGGGTCTATTCCACCCTCTATATATCTACGGTGTTCCCCAAACCTCTGTCTTAGTGGGCGTATGTTGCGGCCTACGTACATTAGGCCACATGGGCAACTAAGGCCGTACACTATGAAATCTGAGGAACAGTTGAAGAATTCCTTTAGCTGGTATGTTTTCCCTTTCGTGCTGAAACATTTTTGGCCATGTTGAACAAATTTGCATGTTTTGCAAAGTGGTTTACGGCATTGGTACATTCCTGTGATTGGTATGAGAACCGGTGTAGGTGTAAATGAAGTAGTGGGTTTGAGTTTGCTGGGAGCGAGTTTGTTCTTTAGATTTGGAGCCCTGCGGTGGATAACTCTGGGGTGAGGTGGCAATTCGGATTTCAGATGTGGATCCTGCTGAAGAATGTTCCAATGTTTGAATAGTATTTTTTCCATGTTCTTGTGTCTAGAGTGGAAAGTGGTAATGAATCTGGTCGAGCAATCACGTGTGGCTCGCTCAGTCTTAGGTGGCTTGCCGTGGAGGTAGAATCTGTGTGCATCATCAACCAGGTTTTCAGGATATTGTTTGTCCATGAATTTCTTTTTGAGGTTTGTACTAAGTTCAATGTAGTCCGAATCTCTGGTACAATTCTGTCTGAGGCGACAGAATTGGCCCTTAGGGATGTTGTTAATCCAATTCTTGTGGTGACAGCTATTATAGTGCAAGTACGAGTTTCCAGCGGTAGGCTTGGTATAGTTTCTGGCAAAGATGATGTCTTCATCATGTCCAAGTTCAAGATCCAGGAAGGCTATAGTGGAAGGGTCACAGACGGATGTAAATGACAGCCCGTAGGTGTTGTTGTTACAATGTTGTACGAAGGGGTGAATAAGCTCAAGGGGACCGTCCCAAATAATGAGAAGGTCATCTATGTATCGTCCGAAAAAGACGATATTTGCTGCAAACGGATTATTGGTATGGATATGGTGGGTCTCCCAGAAGCCCATGGCTAAGTTGGCGTATGAGGGAGCGAAATTGGCCCCCATCGCCGTGCCTTGTGATTGTAGATAGAAGTCTCCATTAAAATTAAAGTAGTTGTGAGTTAAACAGAATTGAGTGGCTAGCTTGATAAAGTCAGCCTGGCGGGGGTTAATGAGTGGTTCCAAAAGCAGGAACTGTTCCAGTGCCATGAGCCCAAAAGTGTGTGGAATTGATGTATACAATGAACATACATCAAGTGACAGCCAAGCGTATGATGGTTCCCACCTGTAGGGGGACAGGAGTTCTAGGAGATGTGTACTGTCACGAATGTATGATTGTAATTGGCAAACAATGGGTTGAAGGAATAGGTCTATATACATACTGAATCCTGTAGTTACACTATTCATAGCTGCGACGATGGATCTACCTGGTGGATGTTGTGAGTTTTTATGAATTTTGGGCAGGTAGTAGAAATATGGGATGTGGTAGAAGTTTTTCCGTAGAAATGAACTTTCGGTTTTGGAAATAATGTCATCTTTGAGTGCGTTGGATATTAAAACATCTGCTTCTATGGCAAACTCTGTAGTTGGGTCCTTATTGAGTTTGGTATAGGTGATGCTGTCAGACAAGAGTCTGTAAGCTTCCTTTAGGTAGTCTGCCTTATCCAGGATGATTATGCTTCCTCCCTTATCAGCAGGTTTTATTATAATGTTGTCAGTGTGTAGTAGTAGATCTAGTGCTTTAGTTTCTGATGGTGAGAAGTTGTTGTGTTTGAAAGAGGAGGTAGAATTGCACAATTTGACTAGGTCTGCGTAAACCACTCTATAGAAACTTTCAATATATGGACCTTTTGAATGAGTTGGGAAAAAAATTGATTTGGGTTTTAGGGAGGAATGGACTACCGGGGGTGAGGTAGCGAAATGTTGGGTATAAAGTTTAGAGATATTATCTTCGAGAAAGTCCTCGGTGAGGGGATCCGTGTTGGTTTCGAAAGATTCTGAGAGAAGTTCCACAGAGTCAGGATCGGGTGGTGTTGGAAGGGGGCTGATCAGAACATTGTTGGTGATGTTGTGGTTATCTTTTTCCTGTTTGATATGAAAGTGTCTTTTCAAGGTGAGATTACGTATGTAGTAGTTGAGGTCTTTAAAGAGGAGGATTGGGTTTATTGATAGGAGCAAAGTTTAGTCCATGGCTAAGAAGAGAAGTATCAGCAGTAGATAAAGTGTGAGAAGAGAGGTTGAATATTTTTACCGTTTCTGGTACTTCTGGATTTTTGGATAGTTGTTTTCCTCGTCCTCCTCTGCAGCCTCTCCTGTAAGTTTTCTTTTTCTTGAGGCTAGGGGCAGAGGAGGACTGGGCAATAAAAAAGATGGTGTGGGGTCTCCAGTAGGAGGGGGTACAGAGGTGGACGTACTGGGAGTATGTGGTCCAGATTGTTCCGGTGTCACTGATGGTGTAGATCTGGTGGTCATACTGATTGAAGTAGCCGATATGTCAGCTAAAACTGTTGTATGTGGAAGGTCCGAGATGATAATTTGGTTGCCGAGGTGGGATTCCTGACAATCTCCAGGGCAGGGACTCGTGATCACAGCAGTAGGTCCATTGGGAGCTGTGATAGGTTGTGAATGAGATGGTCTATTGTAGAACAGGTTTAGAGAGGTGATAAGGCCATCTTTTTTATTATAGTTGTATTTGTTGTGGGTTTTGTTCCGGTATTGATTTTGATGGTGTCTGGGAATATTAGTATTGATCCAGAGGGGTGGTTGGACAATATGAGAAAGCGGAAATTTCTCATGGTGTCTGCCTGAGGGGGGATAGTTATGGAACTGGATGTCCATCAAGGGCTGGGGGAGTGAGGGGGGAGGGGGGATGTGTAAACATGTATGTGGAGTAGGTGAGTTGGAGGTAGCGTCCGTGGTGGATGTAGTGGTAGCAGAGTAGGTAATGTTTTTATTCCAGGAGAAAACCCTGTTGGAGTTGTAATCATCAAGATCACGTTTAAATTTTCCCATTTTTGCGTTAACCATATGGTCTTCATCTTTTTGAGTATTGTGCTTGAGGACCTCAAGCCAACTGGAGGGAATGGGTACTGAGTGGCTAGAGATATCCTCTATGATAGTTTTGAGTTGGCTATTGAAGTTATTAAACCTATTGTTCCTATGAGAGATAAGTATTCCCATTCATTTAGTAGTGCAGAATTCTGCGATGTTAGCCCATTCATTGGAGCTGCTGGTATCCAAGAACATGGGGCATTCTTTCATCACACGTAGACCTCTGGGTGAGATCTTGGTGTCAATGTATTGTGATAAAAAGAATTTGTCCCACCACTGCTGGCTGGTAGTCTGAATAATTCTTTCAAGTTGTATAAATTTGCCACAAAGGCTATGGCGTGTTTTACCTATAAGTTTGGCGTTACTAGAGAAGGTGATGGTAGATAGTGTAGAATATATCTGTTCCAAGACCGTGTATCTGTGGCTCTCAGTGGTGGAGATAATGTCCATGGTGACTGGATGTGAGTGATGGAATATGATAAAAGATAGTGACTATAAAAAATATATAAAATATATAGGGCAGGGGGTAAAAAGATGGTGAACAGAATAATATCTAGTCTGTACATATATAAAAATAGATAGATAGATATAATGACCATAGATAATAAAGCAATATACAACACAGTATGAATTGCAATATACAACATGTACAGGGTGGTTAAGATATATACATACTGGAGGATGAGAGATTGGTCTGCAGCATAAAAAAGGTTTACCAAGCCTACCGCTGGAAACTCGTACTTGCACTATAATAGCTGTCACCACAAGAATTGGATTAACAACATCCCTAAGGGCCTATTCTGTCGCCTCAGACAGAATTGTACCAGAGATTCGGACTACATTGAACTTAGTACAAACCTCAAAAAGAAATTCATGGACAAACAATATCCTGAAAACCTGGTTGATGATGCACACAGATTCTACCTCCACGGCAAGCCACCTAAGACTGAGCGAGCCACACGTGATTGCTCGACCAGATTAATTACCACTTTCCACTCTAGACACAAGAACATGGAAAAAATACTATTCAAACATTGGAACATTCTTCAGCAGGATCCACATCTGAAATCCGAATTGCCACCTCACCCCAGAGTTATCTACCGCAGGGCTCCAAATCTAAAGAACAAACTCGCTCCCAGCAAACTCAAACCCACTACTTCATTCACACCTACACCGGTTCTCATACCAATCACAGGAATGTACCAATGCCGTAAACCACTTTGCAAAACATGCAAATTTGTTCAACATGGCCAAAAATGTTTCAGCACGAAAGGGAAAACATACCAGCTAAAGGAATTCTTCAACTGTTCCTCAGATTTCGTAGTGTACGGCCTTAGTTGCCCATGTGGCCTAATGTACGTAGGCCGCACCATACGCCCACTAAGACAGAGGTTTGGGGAACACCGTAGATATATAGAGGGTGGAATAGACCCTCACAGTGTCCCCAAACATTTTGCCAAGGTACATCAAAAATCCACCACAGGACTTCAAGTGTGGGTTATCGAGCAAATCGACAGATCCCTCCCTGCAGCCGAAAGATTAAAAAAACTTTGCGCCCGTGAGACCTATTGGATTTATAGCCTTGATGTCCTCTCACCTGGAGGTATTAATGAGAGTATCGAAGTTCATACCATCCTGTAATACCTCTCCTCTGACTTCCCTGTCCCCTTCTCTAGAGAGATACATCTACATATATATATATATATATATATATATATATATATATATATATATATATATATATATGTGTATATATATATATATTTCATTATTATGTTAACATGATTTGACACGTAATCTTACTCTTGAATTATTTATATATATATATATATCTCACAGGTTATCGTATATGTATCTCACAGGTTATCGTATATTGCTCTACCCATACTTGGGGGTGGCGGGTGTTTGTAAGTATAGTTCCCCTGTCCCACTTACCGACTACTGTTCCCAAAGGTAAACCACTACCCCCAATCCCATATCCCCATCCTGTCCTACCCTTCCTCTCTTTTTTTCCCCCTCCCCCTTCTCTTTTTTTTTTTCCTTCATCCCTCTCCCTCTCTTTTTCCTATACCTCCCCCCCTCCCCCACTAATCTTACAGCCATTATTATTTTTACCGCTATCTTTATCGCTATTTTATATATTTTTTTATATATATTTTTATATCTTTTTATATTTTTATCATTGCTATATATTTCTGTATTCTGTATTCTTATCGTTGCTATGTATTTCTGTATTTTTGTATTTTTGTATGATGACACACTTTTGTATGATGACACATTTCTTCTACATTAGACTTTACGGTTCCATTTATCTAATCTCCCCCCCCCCCCCTCCCCTTTTATCATGCACCTATGTACATACACACCTAACAACTGTGTTGACTATTTATCTCCCTCTTTGTCCTAAATATGCACATGCGGGTGTGTACGCCCATGTACATACGCATGTAGACATAGGCCTAGTTCTTTATCCTCCCCTCCTCTCCCCTCCCCCCACCCACCTTGTATGACCATTTTGATTTATCCCCATGTGCGCATACATTTGTGTACACATATCCATGTCTCTCCCCTATTTTCTGTATGCACAGTTATATGTGTCTGCACGTGCATTTTCACATATGCATACACGCACATTTTTCCCTCCCCATCCCCTCCCCCCCCTCTTGTATGTATACATATGGATTTATTTGTATATACAAATTATCTACCCCCCTTTAATCTATTGGCCTTCTACTTATAATTATTCTTATCGCTACGCTTACCACATATATTTATTTATCCCCTTATATATAGTGCCCAGTATAGTGCTCAGTACTGTTCAGTATTACGTTCCATTCACCATATACACGCTTCAGTCTGGCTAGCCATGACTGATAGTTTTCTCTGCTGACACATATCTCTCATCTCTATACTCTAGTCCCGCCCCCCCCCCTTTTTCCTCTTCTCCGCCCCCTCCATGTCCATTAAAAAACAGCTCCTCCAGCCCCTTACTATTATCCTTATCTTCACGCTTATTACATATCTTGTTAGATTTCAGTATATCCCCTTATATATAGTGCTCTGTATTCTGTTTCAATCACCATTTTTATGTCTCAATCTGGCTTTACCAACACGCCATGACTGATAGCTCTCTCTGCTGACACACACATCCTTTGCCTCCGTACTCTAGTTCAGCCCCTCTGTCCTTTCTCCGCCCCCTCCATGTCCATCAAAAAGTAGCTCTTCCAGCCCCTTCACCAGCTTGACAAAGGAGCGCGACTGCCACGTCACACGCAGCACGCCGGCTCAGGAAACGCGTCGCATGCCAGTGACGTCATCGGCCCTCGCCTGCCGGAAAAAACAACATCCAGGCCGTGTTCTGCAGCATCTCCACCGCCGCCGGCTATTCTATACATCTAAAGCGGTGCAGAGGAAAGAAGAACCAGCAACACAGCGCCCCAGCAGGATAAGGAGACTGATGACTGACCTGATGACACCCTCTTCCGCACTTGGATATCGTACAATGCCTGTTTTAATCCTCTAAAATGTGAGTTGCTTGTACTGCAATCTCTTATTAAATTGTTTTAAACATCTGCACTCAGAGGCGCCTCTCCCCTTGCTTTTCTTCACAGTACCTTTGGAACACGGTTTCTGTTTCCCATTGATGGCAGCCCTGAGACTGTATATGTGACTGTTTTAACTATTCCCCATCCGGACCCCCCCTTTTTTTCCCCTCACAACGCCTCCCCCCATTTCACTATACATTTTATTATTATTATATTATATATTTTTTTCACATATTCCCAAAGCCTGGACTCCATGTTCATTGATTGTACATATACTGTACATACACTATTTTGACCCCATACTCAAGCGATACCAGCGATTTGGACTCATGCGCATATTTACTTGTGACATGTATCAATGCAAAAAGAAGTTTTAAAAACTGCAGTTTTTCGGGAGCAGTGATTTTAATGATGCATAAAGTGAAAAAAAAAAAAGTCAAATATTCCTTTAAATATCGTACCTGGGGGGTGTCTAAAGTATGCCTGTGAAGTGCCACGTGTTTCCCGTGTTTAGAACTGTCCCTGCACAAAATGACACTTCTA
Organism: Rana muscosa; assembly: GCA_029206835.1. Classification (NCBI taxonomy): domain Eukaryota; kingdom Metazoa; phylum Chordata; class Amphibia; order Anura; family Ranidae; genus Rana; species Rana muscosa. The sequence goes on from CM055120.1 coordinate 228,056,020, forward strand.
AAGGGAAAAAAAAGCCATTTAAAACTGCTTGCGGCTTTAATGTAATGTCTGGTCCCGGTAATATGGATGAAAATCTTTAAGAAAAATGGCATAGCTACCCTATCACAGCCCCCCCCCCCTACCCCAGCCCATTACCAGCCCCTTTGGGTCTTGTATGGATATTAAGGGGAACCCCGCACACAAAATAAAAAAGGCCCTATATACTCTGAACAGCCGTATACAGGCGGTGCATACAAGACAGGGACTGTAGGTTTGTTCTTATGTAGAATCTGTTTGTAATTTTGAACAGGTACATTGTTTAAGTGTAGCTCCAGCCAAAAATCTATTTTTAAGCTTTTTGGAAAATATAGGGAAGGGTTATCACCCCTGTAACATTTGTTTTGCTGTCTGTGCAGTGTGCACCTGTTCAGAACAGTTCACCTCACTTTCCGTCCTAATGACAAATGTTTTTTGAAAATTTGGGGTTTTTATTGAAACAAGAATTGGTGATAAAGCATCAGTGGAGAGGAGACACTTTTTTTCCCATATTAACTCTTACAGGAGAGAATTTCCCTTCCTAGGGGTATATTTCCTTTCACTTCCTGTTGTATCCTTCTGTTTGCAAGGAGGAGTCGTTTGTAAGTTGGATGTTTGAAAGTAGGGGCCTGCCGTATATACTTAGCTGAAATTTGCCCCTTACATGTTGGTGTTGCCACAACACTGTGAGCCCTCACAGTTACTCTTAGTGGGCGCATGAATGGGCCCTGCTGTGAATTATTAGATTAAGAATTGTAATTGCATGCCCCTGTTGAACAGGGGCTGAAAAATTGGGCCTTTGGTGGTGGTGGTGGTGTTGACACAACACTCTAAGGCCTCACAGTTACTCTTGGTTGGCGCAGGAATGGGCCCTGCTGTGAATTATTAGATCAAGAATTGTAATTACATGCCCCTGTTAAACAGGGGCAGAAAAATTGGGCCTTTAGGCACTGGTGCCACAACACTGCAACCCCTCACAGATACTGTTCTTGGAGCACAGCAATGAGCCCTGTTGCAAAGTATTGCATCAAAAATTGTAATTACATGCCCCTGTTAAACAGGGGCTGAAAAATTGGGCCTTAGCCACTGGTGCTGGTGCCACGACACTGCAACCTCTCCCAGATACTCTAGTTGGAGTGCAGGAATGAGCCCTGCTGCAAAGCATTGCATAAAAAATTGTAATTACATGCCCCTGTTAAACAGGGGCAGAAAAATTGGGCCTCAGCCACTAGTGGCGGCACCCAGAAACAAAAATGTTCTTCCAAGCTATCATCATCAATCGGATCATTGAGGAAGAGGAGGAGGATAGTCAGTCAACATAACAGGACAGTCTCTCAGCATCAGCATCAGTCTTGAAGGGATGTGACATTTGAAAATAAATTAGTCTGTTATATCAGCTTCAGGTGTTTGGTAGCTGGTGGTGATCCAAGACTGGTTCATCTTTAGGAAGGTCAGTCGATCAACCAAGTCGGTGGACAGGCGCACCCTGTGATCCGTGACAAATCCTCCAGCAGCACTGAATGTGCGTTCTGAAAGAACGCTGGAAGCAGGACAGGCCAGTAGCTCAATTGCATACTGTGCAAGCTCCGGCCAGTGATCCATCCTCAAGACCCAGTAAGCCAGAGGATTTTCAGTGGGGAAGGTGTCCAAGTCTGACCTTGCCCCTAGGTATTCCTGCACCATGTATATCAGACGCTGGCGATGGTTGCTGGAACCGATCATACCTTGGGGCTGCGGACTAAAGAATTGTCTGAACGCATCGGTCAGACGGCCACCTTCCCCACCGCTCCTTCTTTGACTGACCGAAGCCTCAGCTACTGATTGTCCAGGACCAGGAGTTTGTAACCTCCCAGTCTCTGGTAACGCGTTGCACAGACCTTTCTGCAAGGCCTCCCGGAGTTGTCTCATCCTCTGCTCCCTCTGCGACGGTAAGATAAGGTCCGCAACCTTACCCTTGTACCGTGGATCAAGGAGAGTGGCCAGCCAGTAATGGTCTCTCTCCTTGATTCGAAGAATACGAGGATCCTTCCGCAGACTTTACAGGATCAGGGAGCCCATGCAGCATAGGTTAGCTGAGGCATTCGGTCCGGAGTCCTCTGGGTCACTAAGGACGACATGATCCGCAGCCACCTCCTCCCAGCCACGTACAAGTCCACTGGTTTCTTGGGACTGTAAATCATCCCTAAAAGACTGCTGCTGATGATGCTGAGTGCCAGGCTCCACCTCCATGCTGACACAATCCTCCTCCTCCTCCTCCTCCTGTGCGATGGGTGGGACAGAAGGAACACTGTCTGGGTAAAGGGGGCCTTGAGAGGCAAGGAAGTCCTCCTCTTCCTGCCTCTGTTCTGCCTCAAGTGCCCTGTCCATTATTCCACGCAGCGTATGTTCCAACAGGTGGACAAGAGGTACAGTGTCACTGATGCATGCACTGTCACTGCTCACCATCCTCGTGGCCTCCTCAAATGGTGCCAGGACAGTGCATGCATCCCTGATCATGCCCCACTGGCGTGGTGAAAAAAACCAGAGCTCCCCTGACCCTGTTCTGGTGCCGTAATCGCACAGGTACTCATTGATGGCCCTCTGCTGCGTGTGCAGCCGCTGCAGCATGGCCAACGTTGAGTTCCACCTGGTGGGCATGTCACATATAAGGCGGTTCTTGGGCAGGTTCAACTCCTTTTGCAGCTCAGCCAGGCGAGCACTGGCATTATAAGATCTGCGGAAATGCACACAGACTTTCCTGGCCTGCCTCAGGACATCCTGTAAGCCCAGGTACCTGCCCAAGATCCGCTGCACCACCTGGTTAAGGACGTGAGCCACACAGGGCACATGGGTCAGTTGTCCCTGTCGGAGGGCGGAGAGGAGGTTGGTGCCATTGTCGCAAACCACCATTCCTGACTTAAGCTGGCGTGGCGTCAACCACCTCTCGGCCTGCCCCTGCAGAGCAGACAGAACCTCTGCCCCAGTGTGGCTCCTGTCCCCCAAACACACCAGCGCAAGCACGGCATGGCATTTTTTTGCCTGCGTACTTGCGTAGCCCCTTGAACGCCTACGGAGCGCCGCTGGTTCCGAGGACAAAGCACAGGAAGAGGCCATGGAGGAAGAAGAAGAGGAGGGGGTGGAGGAGAGAGGTGTGTCACAACCAGTAGTAGCATTTTGGAGGCGTGGCGGCGGAACAACCTCCAACACTACTGCACCTTGTCCTGCATCCTTCCCAGCTGCCAAAAGAGTGACCCAATGGGCCGTGAAAAAAAGGTAACGTCCCTGTCCATGCCTGCTGGACCATGAGTCAGTGGTAATATGCACCTTACCGCTGACCGCCCTGTCCAGCGAGGCCAAGACATTGCCTTCCACATGCCGGTAGAGAGCCGGAATCGCCTTCCGTGAGAAAAAGTGGCGTTTGGGAACCTGCCACTGAGGAACCGCACATTGCACAAACTCACGGAAGGGGGCCGAGTCTACCAACTGAAAAGGCAGCAGTTGAAGCGCTAGCAATTTAGCCAAGCTAGCATTCAACCGCTGGGCATGTGGTAGCTGGGAGTGAACTTCTTTCGACGGTCCAGCAGCTGGTGCAGGGAAATTTGCCTGCTAGAATCGGACGTCGGTGTACTGCTAGCAGAGTGCCCGCAAGTACTTGGCTGTGACACACCTAATTCTACACCTTCATTCCTCTCAGTGCAGGTTTCAGAGAGGACTGAAGGTATAGTGGGGTTGGAGATCCCAGCTGATGCGGTGCAAGGAGAGGTCCGCTTTGTTCTTTGGTGTGGGTCTTTAAGGTAGGCTTGCCAACGAGCTGCATGGCAGGTCAACATATGTCTGGTCAAGCATGTGGTGCTCAAGCGGGTGATGTTTTGGCCACGCGATATACGCTTGAGACATATGTTGCAAACAGCAGCTGTGCGATCTGATGCACTCGACTCAAAAAAGGCCCACACCAAAGAACTTTTTGAATAACGGGCAGAGGCAGCGCCCTGCACAGGCGGAGCTCTGCGGTGTGATTCCGTCGGTGTGCTGCCCTTACGCTGGCCCCCCGAGGGCATCCTGCCTCGTTGGAGATGTGCCTCCTCCTCATCCTCCTCCTCCTCTCTCCTATTAGGCACCCACGTGGAGTCAGTGACCTCATCATCCCCTCCCTCCTCATCACTGGAGCCAATCTGGCAGTATGCTGCAGCTGCTGGAACATGACTGCCAGATTGGTGTCCTTCTTGAGCATCCCCTCTCTCTGCTCTCACGCTACTGCCTTCCTCTAGCTGGGTATCATCATCAGACCCTTCAAAACGCTGGGCATCCTCCTGGAGCATGTACCCAACACTGTGCTCAAACAGTTCGGGGGACTCCTCAGGAGGACATGGTTGGTCTAGGGAAGGAGTGACTGATGATGACATTGATACTAGGGAAGAGGACGCTTTGGCAGCTGCTTTGCCAGTACCCTGAGCCTGGGTGAGAGAGGGTGAGAGAGGATGAGGAGGATGAGGAGGGCTTGGTCATCCACTCTACCAAGTCTTCGGCATGATGCGGCTCAACACGTCCAGCTGCCGAAAAGAAGGACAAGCGTGTCCCATGGCCACGTGCTGATGGCGATGTACCGCGTCCACGACCAGCACTGTTGTCTCTAGACACAGAGCCTGCTTGCCCTCTTTTATTGGCTCCTGACTGTCTGCCTCTCCTTGTTTGCCTTCCAGACATTCTAATGGTCTGCAGGGAAATGGGAAAACCAGCAATAAGGCCTAGCTTCAGGAGTATATTTTGCAGGAATCACACTACGCCTGCTGTAGCTGCTGCAAATGCCTGTTGGTGTAACACACCAGGAAAACGCAGCAATACAGGCTAACTTCAGGTGTATAATGTGCAGGAGGCACACTCCGCCCGCTGTAAGTGCTGCAAATGCCTGTTGGTGTAACACACTAGGAAAACGCAGCAATACAGGCTAACTTCAGGTGTATAAGGTGCAGGAGGCACACTCCGCCCGCTGTAAGTGCTGCAAATGCCTGTTGGTGTAACACACCAGGAAAACGCAGCAATACAGGCTAACTTCAGGTGTATAAGGTGCAGGAGGCACACTCCGCCCGCTGTAAGTGCTGCAAATGCCTGTTGGTGTAACACACCAGGAAAACACAGCAATACGGGCTAACTTCAGGTGTAATATGATCAGGAGGCACACTCCGCCCGCTGTAAGTGCTGCAAATGCCTGTTGGTGTAACACACCAGGAAAACACAGCAATACGGGCTAACTTCAGGTGTATAAGGTGCAGGAGGCTTAGCAACAATGACACTGACACTGTCCCCTGCCTATCCTTCTCTCTCCCTGCACACAAGGTTTATCAAAGTATATGACACTGACACTCTCCCTGCTTATCCTTCTCTCTCCCTGCACACAAGGTTTAGCAAAGAATATGACACTGACACTGTTCCCTGCCTATCCTTCTCTCTCCCTGCACACAAGGTTTATCAAAGAATATGACACTGACACTCTCCCTGCCTATCCTTCTCTCTCCCTGCACACAAGGTTTAGCAAAGAATATGACACTGACACTCTCCCTGCCTATCCTTCTCTCTCCCTACACACAAGTTTGAGATACAAATAGCACTGACACTGTCCCTGCCTATGTAACTCTTTCCCTGCACCGGAACACACTACACAAGGCCGCCGCGCTGGCGGCCTTTTATAGTGTGGGGCGTGTGCTAAACCCCCTGAACTATAATTGGCCACAGGCAACCTGCCTATGGCCAATTATGGCTCTCCTAGCTGCCGGCGCTGTGATTGGCCAAGCATGCGGGGTCACAGTGCATGCTTGGCCAATCACAGCGCCGGGATTGCACTGCGATGGCGCAGTGTATTGTGGGCCGTTCGCGTCACTCGAATTTGGCGTGAACGGCCCAAATCGTTTGATGTTTGCCGAACGGTCGAACAGCCGATGTTCGAGTCGAACGTATGTTCGACTCGAACACCGAGCTCATCCCTACTCTTGACCTTCCCTCTTAAGCCCTGTACACACGGGCGGGAATCCCGTCTATTTGAAAACCGTCGGGTTTTCCTGACGGGATTCCTGGCAAGCTTGCCTTGCCAAGCCCTGTGTACAGACAGCCACTCAAAAGAACCGTCGTTCTTTTGAATGGCAAGAAGGCAGTGACGTCATCAACTATAACAAGCCATCGCTCGTCGCATTCGATGCCGTCGCTATCATCTTCCTACACCCCACACTAACCTTGTATGCTACCACGCATGCGTTGAAGTCTTATCAAGCATGCGCGGGTTTACCTCTGACAGGTAAGCATACAGACGGCCGGTTTTCTCGGCAGGAAACACTGCCGGGAATCCCAAGGGAAAATAGAGAGCCAGGTTCTTTTCCTGATGGGAAAACCGCTAGGGAGCATACACACGACCGGGATTGCCGGCCAAATGCTCTCCTGGCAGTTTTCCTGCTGGGAAAACCGGTCGTGTGTACGAGGCCTCAGATTGTAAGCTCTAAGGAGCAGGGCCCTCTGATTCCTACTGTATTAAATTGTATTGTATTTGTACTGTCTACCCTCAAGTTGTAAAGCGCTGCGTAAACTGTTGGTGCTATATAAATCCTGTATGATAATAATAATATGTATTCTTCAAAGGATAACATTATTGTTGCCTGTGAAGTCCTGCACAAACTAGTTTTGTAGAACAACACATAAGTAAATTCCAAAACCAGCAACATCACAAGAAGTACTTAGCCAAGAGGGTGAGGAAAACAATATTCATACCCAACTTTTTGCTGAATTGTTTTTCACTTCAGCACAAAGTTTTCTGATTACAACTTTTTGTTTACTTTTGTTAATAATAAAGTTAGAATTTGACATTTGAAAATCTTAGGCATTTTTTTACTGTGTTGTTGCAGATCCTAATATGTTGTAATTGAATGCATTATCTAAACAGCTGTACAGCACGAATGCAGAACACATCGATCCGCGTTTGCAGCCACTGGCTACGAGCACTGATCGGATGCTAGTTTTCCAGCATGCTTGTTCGACAGAAGCCGATCACATGGGCCAAAAGTTGTCCGGTTCCTGGCAAACTGTCCGTTTCGTCCAATTTTCGCCCAAATCTACCCGGCTTTACTTAGAGCCACAAAAGAGAAAATCTGTGGGGTTTTTTTTTTTGTTTTTTTATATAAAAACAATGAAAATGGCTTTACACCATTTTCTTACATCCTACTGTAGCAAATGTAATCATGTAATTCAGGCCCGGACTGGGACAAAAAATAGGCCCGGGCATTCTAAGCTGAGCAGCCCATTTTTTAAAAAACCAAATTACAAATAATGACAACCGGTTTCTCAATTTATTTTAGTTATATTTAGTCTGCTTCAGTCACTGTAACTTGTCAATCATTTGGAATTATGTAAATATATGATAATAAATGATAGAATGAATGCATTATTTAAGGTGAAAAATCGTTAAGCGCTTCAGCCTTGGAAGATTTGGCTGCCCAATGACCGGGCCATTTTTTGCGATACAGCACTGCGTCACTTTTTTTTTGTTTTTTTATTGTTTTTTTATTGAAGTTTCATCAACCTACAAAACACACACAGCTTAAGCGCCTACAGTACATAGGAAGAGCATGTGAAAAAAACAATACATTTTGCAATGTGAACCCGATGACACAGTATATAGCAATGCTAGGGTACACCCCTTTTGCCCAAATATAATCTGAAAGATATACACCATGATCTTTAACCGAGACCCACTAGACATTGGAGGTACTCAAGAGTTCTCTGGAGTATGAAGGAAGCAAAGCCCTGACACAATAACCCAGCTCACCCCCAACTCACTAAGCTGTTTCAGGTTAATCTAACCAAGTGCACCAGACTTTGTCATACTTCAGTGGGCAGCCCCTATTGGCATAAGTATATTTGTATAAAGGAAGGCTGTTGTTCACTAAGAGTTTCCATTGCACTAGGGCTTCTTTCATTGCATAGCAATGTTCTTACGTGCGTAGAAGAGCAGCAGGCTAATCAACGTGCGTTTGGCAGAGGACGGTACAATGGTTTCAATGAGCCCCAGAAGGCACACCTCCATTGTCAAAGGCACAGTGACTGAGGCAACTCCTGTTAATTAAATCCAGCACCATCTCCCAATACTGCTGGACCCCCGAACACCCCCAGGTGAGGCGCCACATCTCCAACACTCTGAGGAATGGGCAGGGTCCATCTTGTGAAGTCTGTGCGTGGTGAAATAAGCCCTATGAACAATTTGATATTGCACCAACCTGTCACGCACGGAAACCAGGGAGCTGAAAGGGAGGTCCCAGACATCGTCCCAATCGTCATTGTCTAACGTGGGGATATCATTCTGCCAGTTAGTCCAGAGTTTGTCAAGGGGCGGGAGAGACACAAAGATCAAATATGAATAAAGATGCGAGGTGGGCTTTTCGTCACAGCTAAATCTGAGTGTCATCTCCAGCTCCGACTGGGCCATGATACATGAAGACTGCGTGAATTGTGCCGCAAATGCATGGGACAGTTGAAGATATCGGAATAGGTAATGGTTAGGTAAATTGTACTGGGAGGAGAGGTGAGAGAAAGGGAGTAGGCAATTTTGAGACACTATATGTGACATGAGTTTGATACCGTGTTTTGTCCACGCCTAGGGGTCCAGAATTTTGTAGATGTGGGGTAGGCTAGGGTTCAACCAGATCGTGGCGTTGGGGGAGATTTCAGACTGTTTACATTTTTCAATGGCTGATCCTGTCCGCCATACCTGCAGGGTGGTAAGCATGGAGGGGGTCAGAGGATATGGGGCACGAGGGCCCCGAAAAAGTAAAAATTGAAGAGCTTCCAGCAAACCGACCACTGTCACTTCAAGCACAGTCGACAAGTTTGTTTTGTCCGGCTGTAACCACCATGCCGCTGTTACCAACTGCACGGATAAATAATATTTATAACAGTCCGGAAATGCCATGCCACCCTGCGTTTGTGGCCTCATTAAGGTTGTTAGTCGATATCTGGGTGGTGAGGGGCCCCATATGAAAGAAGAGAAGATTTGGTTCAGTTTCTTAAAAAAAGATTTGAGCACCCATTGTGGGGAATGGCGGAAGAGGTATGTGAGTTTGGGAATAATCTTCATTTTAATGAGGTTCACTCGCCCCATAATGATAGGGGCAGGTTGCTCCAGGATCTTAGTCTGGGCCTCAAGAAGTACTGGGACGAGATTTAATGATATAAAGTCTTACTTGAAGGAATACACCCACCGGAGGGGGCTTTCGGGAGGGGATGTTAACTTGGCCGCTTGATCAATTGGGAATAGGTGGAACTTGGACCAATTTACCCTAAGACCGGCGACCTCAGCGAAGGTGTCTAAAATATTCAGTGCCCCCCACAACGACGGGCCAGCATCATTGAGGAAGAGCAACATGTCGTCCGCATACAAGGCTACCCTCTCCTCCAGCCACCCAATACGAATACCTTTAATGTGAGGTGCGAAGTGCTTCCACCACCGGCTCGATAGCAAGGGCAAATAGAGCCGGAGAAAGAGGGCAGCCCTGCCTAATTCCCCTGAAAAGCCTGAAGGGGACAGATAGTCCACCAGCCAAGCGCACCGAGGAAGTGGGGCACTTGTAAATCACCTGGAGCCATTTGATAAACAGCAGAGGAAAACCCATTCTGCGCAACGTTTCCCACAAAAAGGGCCACTCGACCGTATCAAAGGTCTTTTCTAAGTCTAGGGAGGCCACCGCCCGTGATCCCATGTTAAGATGTTGAGTGTGTATGTTAGTGAAAAGCCTTCTGAGATTAACATTTGTGGACCTACGTGGCATGAAACCTGTCTGGTCTGGGTCTATCCCTGAGGGCAGCACTGCGTCAATTTAACTGACAATTGCGAGGTCGTGCGATGTTGTACCCAAACAAAATTGACGCCCTTTTTTTCCCACAAATAGAGCTTTCTTTTGGTGATATTTGATCACCTCTGCGGTTTTAATTTTTTGCGCTAAAAACAAAAAAAGTGACAATTTTGAAAAAAACACATTGGGGGTAATTTACTATAGCTCCAGGGAGTACTGGGCACTATTGCAAATAATGGCTCCCATTTTAGCCAATTAAAAATTCAACAGGCGAATTTTACGTTAGTAAATGCGAAATCAGCGCTAATTAGCGATTCCGTGTATATGCAAATGCCAATTTCTACTAAGTTATATAGCACTGCACTGTAACCATGATCCATGTATGTGAAAAACATTTTTATGTGAGATGTGCTCTACCTCGTGTGCATCTTTTGTATATTGCAATTAGTATTCCTAGTTTTTTTCCTTCTTTTACTAACTAATGCAGTTATGAATGATTATTACATAGTAATGTCTGCTATTCTGTAAAGTTACATGTATTAAATATTTAGGTTACAAAAATTTGTTGCATGTTGTTTTTTTTCCATGTTCTTTATTTTTTAATTTAGGTGATTATAAAGCGGTAATTATTTATGTTCATTCTTTAATCATACTACACTATTATGCAGGTCTTGTACTTAGCATAATGGCTTAGTGGTCTGCTCAGATGTCTCCACAGCACTCATGGTACAAATTCAAATACCAGCCAACCTACCATCCACCAGCTGTGTCTATTTTTTGCACAAGCAAATTAAAATACAGAAACAAAGAAATGTAAACTGCCCGTTAGCTAGTGTGTGATGTTTGGAATTCCACACCATAATATTATTGAATACTTACATACCATTGCATGTATTTGAAGAGTTAATATAATAGAATCAGCCAAATTAAAGTGCATTGGCATTCACCTATTTTCAGAATATGCTGCTTTGACGAATTGTCATTTGCTTTTTTTTCACCAATTCAATCTTTTAGTATCTCTCTGTGGGATTTGAACCCATGAGTCCTTCAAAGCCTGAGTTTTTCAAGGTAGAAGTGTTGACGACTAGTCTATTGGGCGTAGCACAATCATACATCGAAAATACATTTACTAGTGTTTGATGTTTCTTCTCCCCGTGCCGTCTCTCCTGCCACCGCTGTCTTCTCCCACTGCTGTGTTCTTCCACGCAGTCGGTTACCCGCTAATAAAAAAAAGCCGCTCTTCTTCTGTGGCGGACTTCTGTGGCCATCCGATAACGTCACCTGGAGAGCCGACTCCATGGCTATGTAAGAGACGCCACACAGTGGGTGACAACACAGCGGAGGAAGACCGCCACAGAAGAAGAGCTCCTTTTTTTTATTAGCAGGTAACCGGCAGTGCGGAAGAACACAGCAGATGGAGAAGATGGAGAAGATGGCGGCAGGAGAGACGGCTCTTGGAGAAGACAGCTCGGGGAGAAGCTGGAGGAGGGAGAGACAGCGTCTGGAGAAGATGGCTCAGGGAAGAAGAGAACTCTGAGTTTTTATACAATAAAGGGCTTGTCAAAAACCGGCGATTTTTTTACATTTCACTGCTTTTTTTTGGTGAACGGGTAGGGGTATCCATACCTATTCACATAGGGGGGCAGGATCTGGGAGCCCCCTTGATAAATCCCCTGCCCATAGACCGACAACCACCGACCAGAGTTGTCGGGAAGATGCCCTTGTCCCCATCAACATGGGGACAAGGTGCATTGGGGCATGTTGCCTGGTACGGTTCAGAAGGGGAGGGTGCTCCCTCACCCCCCCCCTCTATCCTGACCTACAGACTGCATGCCTGGATAAGGGTCTGGTATAGATTTTGGGGGGCCCCACGTCAATTTTATTTTACATTTTGGTGTGGGCTTCCCCTAAAGTCCATAACAGACTGGAAGGGCCTGGTATGTACTGGGGGAGGGGGGGAGACCCTAGGGTGTTTTTTTCCTTGATTTTTGGAATTCCACACCATAATATTATTAAGTACATACCATTGCATGCATTTGATGAGTTAAAATATGGAATAAACCAAACTCATGTGCATTGGCTAATTATGCTGCTGAGTACAATGCAAGCTTTCAGGAGGTGATGCCGTCAGTGGGATTTGACTACTTTGAAGTCAGTGTGACTTGAAATTGCACAGATATAAAAATGGTACACATTGAAAATCATGGGGTATGACTTGTCAGCGACTCTGATGTCCAAAGTCACAGGAAAAGTCGCACAAGTGTGAAAGGGGCCTTAGCCCGACTTTGAGAGCGATTTCAGAGACATGAGTGCACTTTCCTGCACAGATGTCTAGTGAAATCACATAGGTCCCAACTGTCCCTGATTTGGAACAAAGTCCCTCTGTCCCTCTTTCCTCCTCATTTGTCCCTCATTTTGTTCTGATCTATATAGTTTTATATAAAATTCACTTTTTATCTTTCAAAAAGGGTTTCCCGGCGCTAAACCTTTCATCTAATTTCTAAATTGCTTTGTTTGTAAATTTCCAAAGCCAATCTAAAGGGATATTATTGGTAAAAAAAAAAAAAGCACTTGGGGGTTTAACAAATATTTTTTTGGGAAAAATTCTCCTTTAAGAAGGTGTTTTAGTACGTGTGTCCTATGCCTACATACTTTTGCTAATAGGTGTCCCTTATACCCATCTCAAAAAGTTGGGAGGTAAGAAATCGCCTCCTGAAGTCACCCAAAGTAGTGTAGGAACTACTTTTGGGAATCTGTGTGGCGTTGCACCGATTCGGACAGTTCCATTGCCGTCAATAGGCGCCGATTTGGCCTGCAATTTGACATGTCTATTCAGAGCTTGAACATGGGTGAAGTTGCATAGATATGATTAGAACTCATGGGGGGTAATTTTTAATGCGACTCTGAGGTCCAAAGCTGCATGAAAAGTCACCCAAGTGGGAAAGTAACCTAATGAGATTTGATGATATCACCTTTAAATAAGACCATTTGCACACGTCCGACCTTAAAATTGCACAGCTTTGCCATGACTTGAAGCAATGTCTATGTAATCTTGTGGTGCATGGACCTCAAAACGCATCAAAGTCAAACCAAGGTAGTGCAGGGACGAATTTGCCCCACTTTCAGGATGCACAAGTGACAATAGGGCCAAATTCAAAGATATTATCCTTGAATCCCTTTCACACTGCTGCGACCTGAAAGTCACACTAATTTGCTGCCACTTTGCCACTGTAACTTGGCCCCAACTTCTGGGAATGCCTGTGTAATATTGTGCCCTATGTACCTCAAGTCACATGAGGCTCTGTTTCCACTATTGCAACCCTAAATTTGCGTGATTTTGCCACGATTTTGATGCGACTTGGAGCAATGCCTGTATATTCTTGAGGTCTACGGACCAAAGTAGTGCAGGGACTACTTTGAAGTCATACAGATATGAACCGTACTCATTGGAAATCATGGGACAAACTTAGAGTTAAACATCAGTTACAATCTTCTCACAATCCTCTCTTGTCATTCCTGAAAAACCCTGCTTTCTACCCAGCATGGGTCTCTCCTAAATCATTTAAGGTCTGGAATTCATTAAATATTACTCGGCTTAGTAACTTAACTTCTCCTTCATCCTTCCATACATTTCCTATACTCTTTGACACCTACAACTACCGAACTCTGAACTTTTCAGATACCTCCAAATTAAAAACTTTTACGCACCTTTGCTAAATACAGATGTCTCCTTAACCCAACTTACGATTTTTGAATCTACATGCATGAAAGATCCTCACTTAAGAGGCATTATATCTTCTATATACTCCCACATTTCCACTTATCCCGGTTTAGATAAACCACCTTATGCACGTAAATGGGAGGAGGACCGGAAGAGAACATTCAATATGAATGATTGGTCCAAAATATGGTCTGTAACAATATCTTCTTCACCAAATATCCTGGTGGTTGAAACCAATTACAAAGTTTTGTCTCGTTGGTACCTCGTTCCCTCCAGATTGGCCAAATTCACACCAAACCAAACAGGCCTATGCTTTCGGGGTTGCCCAGATCCGGGCACCCACTTAAACATTTGGTGGTCCTGCCCGTTGGTGCAATTATTTTGGGAACGGATATTTGAAACTGCCTCCAAGATATTTGGTTTCACTGTGCAACCAGACCCAGCCACAGCCTTGCTCAATCTAAAACCTGATCTCATTACACATAAACACTTCAAACTGCTCATTCAATTTCTTACAGCAGCAAAGCAAACAATAGCAAAAGCATGGAGGACCCCTAAATTGGAGATATCCGAGACCATAAATAGAGTAAATGACTTTATGTCTCACGCCAAAATGTTCGCTATAGAAAGAAATCAAATTCTAATCTTTGAAAAGATCTGGGATCCTTGGATTAGATTTCACCTACCTTCTATTAGTGACAACTCGATTCTCATGCCATGGTAGCCGGAGGACTCAATCGGTTAAACTAACTACTAAACCAAATTTCTGAAGCTTGGGAGCTACCCTGCTCAATATAGTGAACACTGTGTTTTACTTAAACCCTCAAGCCGCGGACAGATTCATTCATGCCATTCAGGTGGACTCCTACACCCCCCCCCCTCTGGTTTCCTACTATTCTATCCCATCTATTTTATTTTATATTATCTATCTAATTTTATTTTACCCTATTTTATTTTGATATCTTTACTTCTTTTTCTCTTTTCTTTTCTCTATTATTCTTACTTCATAAAGCACCTTATTGAAGCTACAACAAAGTATTACTCTACATTACTTTTTTCGAAGATACAGATCAATTTATAATTAATATGTTAAATATTTCTTTCAACTACAGTCTTGAATATATTAGTACAAGGATTTATTTACTTTCTATCTCATTTAAGTCCTTATAATTTAGATTAGGATATATTCTGTAGACCCTATTTGTTATTTTTCTATATTTGTAATAATTGGACAAATATCAACAACATGTATTACATATGATCTGTATGTGACTAATATATATGTCCAATAAAATACTTTGACAAGGAAATCATGGGGTATGACTTTGCAATCCCAAGTCTCACGACAAGTCGCACTAGTGGAAACCGAGCCTGAAAGCCACACCAAAGTAGACTACCGGTACTTTGAGAATAAACCCAAAAGGGCGTAAGTACCCCCCGGTACAGTGGGACTTTTAAGGGCAAACAAAAAGAACAATTTTTTATAAAAATATATATCATTTATTAGAAAAAGTTTTTCTTGGGTAAAAATATGCAAATATCAAATGTGTGTTTAGCACATTGATGAGGTTACACAACATACATAGATTACAAAAAATAGGGAACATTCAGACATTTGTATACATTTTCCGAACAAGAAAATCAACTCCCTTAGCCTAACATGTTTCAGGAATACCAATCCTTTCTTCGGAGGCTCTTGGTAGGAGAGAATACAACTGTGTTCTGAGAATGAAATAGAAAGACAAAGCTCAGAAATAATTCCAGAGACATACCACGCACAAAAATAGTATCTATATATGTCAGAATGTTCCATATGGATAATGTATAAAGGACAAATGGAGTCCTAAAAACAGAGAAGCAAAAAAGCAGAACTGCCGTTGCCATTCATAGGGGGGAAAGATCCCTCATCCAACCCCGGGTCGGCTCAAGCAGGGGTCCCAAACAGCACTCTCAGAGAACCAAAACCGTATGTAGTCCCAGGATGCACTACTATGTGCCTAAAAAAGAGAAAAGAGGGTAATATAGTACCCGCATAGTATAGCAGCATACATAAAATGAAAAAAACAGATATTGCTGTGAAATGCTCAAAAGATTTTAGAAAAAAACAATTGCATGATGGTACTTGCAAATTAATTATATTCAACAAAAGAAAATATTTGACTATATAGATTGGAGGTAGGGAATGCAAAAATATGCATAAATACACAATGATAACACTGTGCATACAGTATATTGAACAGAACTCTTTGACAGTAATGCAGAGTATGCATAGGTATCTGGTAATTACAATATATGTAACAAAGCAAAGCATGAATCAATTTTTCTGCATAAATGCACAGAGAGAGCGCATATTGAACAAGGCTTTTTATCAAAGATGCAGTATAAAGAGAAATACCTAGTAATTTCAGTGCATATAGTAGGCAGAGCTTGAGTCAGGTTTCTACTGGGGAGAAAAATAGAAAAAAAAAAAGGAAAAACCCATTTAATTATATTCAACCTAGGTGGCCCACATATAAGAAGATTGGTGGATAAGATTGGTGGATCAAACGGGGCCTCCTTACCTGCCAGCTGTAATATCAAGGGTGCGCTGAGAGTGTTGAATGCTGCAGCAGCAGCGTCTGTAACCCAAATGGCGCCAGACGTGGTTTTAAAGAAGTCCGCGCATGCACACTGACATAGATCAGACGTCCGCGCATGCGCGCTGACATAGATCAGTAAATGACGTCAGAGGGCTGCGCCGGAACTCAGTGGCGCATAAACAAGAGACTGAAATACATAGGGAAAAAGCCGAAGGCAAAAACAGCACAACAGGCAAAGGGAAGAAACACAGGGTGGAGGGAAAAAGAAAATAAACATCTCACAGCAACCACACTGAGGCACAAACAGCAACCCCAGTAGTGGAATGAAGCACAATAGAAATAAATGAAAATAAACTACATGGGAAAGGAGCATCTGTGATCTTAAAGCTAGCGCCCTCTGCTGGTGGATATGTAAACACATCCAAAAAATAATAATGAAATCACTTTTGATTTTTTATTTATTGTATAATGGTGCAGATGTTTATAGAATACTGGCACACTGAATAATTATGCCAAATAGGCATCATCATATTGAATGCACAGACTTGCATCTCGATGAGATCTAGGGCTAGGAAAAATCAGGACATAAACCGAAATTGCATAAAAAAAGAAAAGAAAATACAGATAAAAAAAAGGGGGGGGGGAATGAAATAAAAGAAAATGAACATTAAAGAAAAAAAGGGCTGGAAAAGGCACAAAAAGAAAATGGAAAACAGATGCCAAAGACGGGGGCCCCCAAGGCAAAACCTGCATGGTGCCCCCCCATTTGCAATGGGAAAACATCATGCAGAAAATGACCACCGAGGCAAAAAATGTGACAAAATCCAAAGAGGTCATACCCAATGGGGCTGGCATCAAGGCATGCCGCATATAACAGGACGCCCGTCCCCATGAATACGGTGGACAGGCTCCCGTGCGCCGGGCAGAGACGAACCGGGCAAGGAAAGATGTAAAGACAAGGGCAGTAGTGTTATATCAAAAGTGAAAAAAATATATATAGGGGGACCATGGTCATAGAAGACCAGCATTCCCTGACCAACCTTTACGGGTAAGGTCAGAACATTAGTGCAAGTGGTAAATGGATGTGTGTGTGGAAGTCAGAGAAATCACGGAAGGAGAACACAAGATGGTTCATATGGCTGGACATAGAGGAGTCCACAGATGGCAAAACTTCCATGGGCACATATCAAAGAAAACAACATCATAAATTTGTTTCACAGCATAAGACCGGGGGTAAGATCACTGGCACAAAATACATCTATGAACACTTCTTTGGTTCTAAATCTACAGCATAGATCATAAGACAAAAAATAATAACAAAAAACAAACAGCATAAGTAAAAACAGACTGGCACGTAAAATACATCTATAGGCCTATTATAGTTCTTTCTCACAACCACCTGAGTTAAACCCATCCAAAAATGGACAGAAACTCAGTTGGGTTTTGAGGCCTGGAAAAGATGTAGCATTGAGGTCGGCGATCCAGCGGACTTCTTTTTGGAGTAATATTTTATTCCAGTCCCCCCCACGACTATCCGGATGAACCCGGTCTAAGATGGTAAATAGAAAGTGGGGAGGGATGCCTGCATGGTTGTCACGTACATGCCGCCCCAGGGGGAGATCTGGGTTAGCAGTTTTGATACTGGTAATATGGCGGGCTGCCCTTTGATGGAATGGTAATTTTGTTTTGCCAATGTAAAAACACTGACATGTCAGCAAGTAGATGACACCAGGTGTCTTACAGTTGGCATAATGTTTAGGTCTATGTTTTTTTCCATTGGGTAAAGTAAATTTAGGTTGCACATTCATGTATCTGCACACTTGGCAGCCGCCACACATACAGGTCCCAAATCTTTTGCATGGGTCAGTGCGGAACGAGCCGACGTATTCGCTTTGGACCAAATGGTCCTTCAGCAAGCGTGCTCTCTTAAAGGTTATATTCGGAGGCAGCAACATGAAAATTTAAGTTTGGATCTATCTGTAGTAAGTGCCAATGTTTCTGTAAGATTTTTTTAAGAGCCTTATGCTGAGCATTGTATCTAGTGATCAGTCGAGTGACTGGCTTAGAGGTACTCTTTGTCTTTTTGGGAAACAGCAAATCATATCTTGTAAATCCACCTGCACGTTTGAAAGCTTTTTTCAAACATGTAGGTGAGTAACCCTGATCAAGGAGGCGACTTCGAAGTAAGTCAGCCTCCTTGATGAACTCAGACTCCGTAGAGCAATTACGCCTTATGCCGCGTACACACGATCGTTTTTTCCGACGGTGAAAACACTGTAGAGAAAATTTACTTAAAAAACGAGGAACAGCTTGTTCCCCCCACACACGGCCGTTTTAAATGACATTTTTTTTAGTCGAAAAAAACGACCGTGTGTGGGCTCCGCGGCAGTGTTTCCCTATGGGAAAACTGCCGCCGAAAAAAACGACTGGAATCACGACGAGAAAAATTAGAGCATGTTCTAATTTTTCTCGTCGTGATTAATGCCGTTTTTCCCGTCGAGAAAAACGACAAAAAGCCCACAGACAATCGTTTTTCTCGTCCAAAGGGAAAAATGTCATTTTTCTCGACGGGAAAAACGGTTGTGTGTACGCGGGCGGCATAAGCCTTAGGTACTGCCCATAAGGTATGGACAAAACCAACGGCTGAGGGTGTGAACTTGATGCATGCAGAATGGTGTTCCCAGCGGTCTCTTTGTGATAAAGGCCGCTAGATAGGAAACCATCTGCAGATTTGGTGATATTGAGGTCAAGGAAAGTGATTGATGTGTCACTATACGTCATGGTAAAAAAGAGATTGGAGGCATTATTGTTCATGATGTTGATAAAGGACTGTAAATTGGCGGGTGTGTCATCCCAAATCATTAAAATGTCATCTATATACCTGAACCATGAAAGAACATGGCAGGTATATGATGAAAGACTGTCACTTGACAACAGAGATTTTTCCCACTCCCCAGGTACAGGTTGGCATACGATGGGGCACAACATGTCCCCATCGCAACCCCCTGTACCCGGAGGTAGTGGGAACCGTCAAAGGTGAAAATATTATGAGTAAGAATGAAGTTCAGAGCCTCAACAAGAAAGAGGTTGAACTTCCGATCATATCGATGTGATTGTGAAATGGCCCGTTGGATAGCTAGAAGTCCCTGATCGTGAGGTATTGAACTGTATAATGACTCAACGTCAATTGCGACCAGGAGGGCTTGTGAGGGGATATGTAAATCTTCCAAATATTGTAATAGATGGATGGTATCCTTGACATATGAAGCCAAATTCGTGACAAAAGGTCTAAGGTCAATGAACTGGCTCAAATTCTCCGTTATAGAGCCATTCCCTGAAATGATTGGGCGGCTGGGCGGATTAGTTAAATTTTTGTGTACTTTGGGGAGACAATATAGCGTAGGGGTGTGTGGGAATGGAGTGCGAATATACTCCCAAACATCTTTGTCTATAGCTCCATCACAAAAGGCTCCATCTACCAACTCGTAGAAAGCCTTGTCGAATTTGTCAACAACGCTTCTCGAGATGGGTTTGTACCATGATGCATTATTGACAACATCTTTACACATAGTAGCGTATTGTTCGTTAGTCATAATGATGACGTTACCCCCTTTATCGGAGGGGACGGCGGCAACACCTGAGGAGAGATTTTCATTCCTCTCTTTCCTCTATGTGGTTCATTACCTATACTTTACCGGTACTTTGAGGTTGGTGCGACTTAAAGTAGCACAGATATGAATGGTTATCATTGAGAATCATGGGGTACAACTTGTCATGCAACTCAGAAGTCCAAATTTGCTGGAAAAGTCGCCCAACTGTGAATCAAGTCATATATATTTTAATAGAAAGGAGCTCTCATTTATACTTACATAGTCCTTACTTATTTACATCAGCAGAACAAATGCAGGAATTGATGTGTGCACATGGACCGGAAGCAAATGTGTGGTGATGCCAAACAAATCAATGAACCCCACCCAAACCAAATCTAACTACAACATCCTCCCCCACCTTGAGTAAGCACAAGTACATATACTACCCTTACCCGGCAAATCAGCAGAACCTCCTCTTTGCTTAAGAGAGACTTCGCCATGTCCACCTAGATGGAGATCCTGAGCAGCACAGGAACTTCCGGGTGATTACAATGACTAATTTCCGGGTCAGGAGGTGAAACCACACTCTTTTGATCACAGCTGCAAATGTTTTATCGCAGCCACGATTAGAATTTATTATTTTCGTTTATTTGCAGATATGCAAATCTGTATTTCTACATATAATGATATTTGAAGGTAAACTTAAAGGGGTTGCTCCACCGGAAAAATTTTTTTTAAAGCCAGCAGCTACAGCTACAGCAGCTGCTGGCTTTTAATATTTGGACACTTACCTGTCCTGGAGTCCAGCGACGTCCGCAGCAGAGGACGAGCGACCGCTCGTCGCTCTGCTGCTCCCTCCACCATCCTCGCTGAGGGAACCAGGAAGTGAAGCCCTGCGGCTTCATGCCCGGTTCCCTACGGCGCATGCGCGAGTCGCGCTGCGCCGTTCTGATTGGTGCTCCTGTGTTCTGGGAGCCGAGTGTCTCCCAGAACACCAAGGGAAGTCTGCGGGAAGTGACGTAACTCCCGCAGATTCCCGGAGACAGGACTCCCGGATGTGGGTGAAAATACCTGTCTTAGACAGGTATCTTCACCCCCCTCCCCCCTGAAAGGTGTCAATTGTGACACCGGAGGGGGGGAGGGTTCCAAATAGCAAAAGTTGCTATTTAGGGTGGAGCTCCACTTTAAGGGAGTTTGATAAGAAATGGTGTCTCTGGGATAGCAGCAGGTGAATTACAAAGACAAAGGCCCAGGTTCACACTGACAGCGGGAGAAAATCGTTCAGCTGAACCCCAACTGCGGGGGGAATATCAGAGACATCTGTGCAGGTTTCTGCACTGATATCAATACAAATCGCACCCATTAGAACAGTGCAATTGCCACTGATTTGACACGTCAAATCGCACCAATGTCAACCAGGGCTGACACATACAACACTATCCTCCAGCTGAATTCATTACCTGCAATTATCCACAGCTGTTATATATATATAAAGATTCCACCTTTATCATTTACTTGCAGGTGTGCTGAAGCCTAGGTTTACATTGGAGCGATTTGTCATGCGATTTGAGAGATCAAATCGCATGACTATTGGCAGCAATGGCACTGTTCCAATCGATGCGACACTGATTTTGTGGAGCCGCACCAATTTGGGAAAGTAGTTCCTGCACTAATTTTGCCGATTTCAGGTGCGACTTCAATAGACATCTGTGTATGAAGCCACACAGACAGAGGTGGCTCTCTAATTAGGCAAAAAAGGCGGTCGCCTAAGGCCCAGTGTTTCCAGGGGCCTTGCGGCCGCCAATTTGCCTGATGTGTGTGTGGAAGAATAGGAGGGAATGTCCCCGGTCTGTGTCCCCAAGCTGGCAGGGTGAGCGGGCCGGACTGGTAAAGGATCGCCATCTTTATTATACAGCGCTGCAGATGAATTGGAGGAGGCGGAGCTGCATGCCGGCCGCTGCTGAACCCGCCAGAAGGTAGGGGCGAACTTGGCCAGGGGGGGCAGGGGAAGCCTCGTAAAAATGTCGCTTGCTCCGCACCGCTGCAAACAGCCGTGACACCCACCGGCCGCCACTACTGTCTGTGTTGTTATATCTGCAGCAGAGCGGTCCGACCATGCGAGTATGCTTAGTCCAACAGATGCATTCACTTCTTTGTCAGGCGGAGTGATCTCCGCCCGACAGGAGCTTCCTAGTCCAACCGGCGTGATGAAAGAGCAGAGGAGAGTGCTGCTGCAAAGTCCTGCAAGGAGCCAGTGAAGCCGCATGCAACAGTGCAAGTAAGTTTGCAGAGGTTAAAAACCTTACCCAAGGCACTGTTGTCACAATGGCTTTGCTGTGTTAACTGCCTGCCCTGAAGTGATTAACTCTTTGGGGGGGGGGGGTTAATTTACAATGGTATTTTTATTATGCAGCATGGAGGGGGTTAATGTACTGCCACTGGTCACTGATGCATTGGTGACCAGTGGCAGTTAATTAACCCCTTTATGCTGCATAAGTGACACCAGTGTCAGTGTTTATTAACTCCTATATGGTGCAGCAGGAAAGGGTTCATAAACACTGATGCTGGTGTCACTAATGCAGCACAAAGGGGTTAATTAATTGCCACTGGTCACCAATGCATCATTGACCAGTGGTGTATTTGATACTGCCCACCTCCCATACACTCCGCAGCCCTCTCATGTACCAGTGCAACCCACCTCCATACACTCCGCACCCCTCTCATGTACCACCCACCTCCATACCCCTCTCATGTACCACCCACCTCCATACACTCCGCACCCCTCTCATGTACATACCACCCACCTCCATACACTCCGCACCCTTCTTATGTACATACCACCCACCGCCATACATTCCGCACCCCTCTCATGTACATACCACCCACTTCCATAGACTCGGCACCCCTCTCATGTACATACCACCCACCGCCATACAATCCGCACCCCTCTCATGTACATACCACCCACTTCCATAGACTCCGCACCCCTCTCATGTACATACCACCCACCGCCATACACTCCGCACTCCTCTCATGTACATACTACCCACCTCCATACACTCTGCACTCCCTCTCATGTACATACTACCCACCTTCATACACTCTGCACTCCCTCTCTTGTACATACTACCCACCTCCATACACTCCGCACTCCCTCTCATGTACATACCACCCACCTCCATACACTATGCACCCCTCTCCTCGACATACCACCCACCTCCATACACTCTGTACCCCTCTCCTCTACATACTACCCACCTCCATACACTCCGCACTCCCTCTCATGTGCATACCACCCACCTCCATACACTCTGCACCCCTCTCCTCTACATACCACCCACCTCCATACACTCTGCACCCCTCTCCTCTACATACTATCCACCTCCATACACTCTGCACCCCTCTCCTCTACATACTACTTGCCTACATAGACTTCACACCACTCTCATGTACATACTACCCGCCACCATACACTCCACCTTCCTCTCCTACTCCATTGTTCAGTACCATCATAATAGCATCATGGGCAAAGTAATGCACTGGGGCCCCTACTAGGGAGATGGCTACCTGTGTCATACAGAAAAAACAGTGAATGTGACTCAATTATGCTACATATTGGGCATGGCCTTTTAGTTTGATTAGAAATTTCAGTCAAAATTTTTTACATTTTTATTCTTTTTTTATTTATTTATTTTTACATTTT